>JAWNNQ010000188.1:0-684104 GCA_035044765.1 Leucophenga montana
TATGACTGTGTAAAGATGTGTTGTTGTGTGTGTGTGTGTGTGTGTATTTATACTATGTATAATTACATATACATTTTATATATGCTAGACAAAAAAAAAAGAGAAGTAATTATACAATATATATAGTTATGTTTATATATATGCTTAAATGTATTATACTAACGGTACATGTGTCTATGTAAGTGTTTTTTCTTTTTATGTCTTTCTCTGTTTATGTATTCTATGTATGTTTATATGCATATGTTGTATGTGTATGTGTGTAAAATGTAATCAAATACAATTAATAGACACCATTTCTCACATGAAATCTGCACTATACTAAAATAAAATACATACAGAATACATATATATGTATTTTACTATAAAACAAATTAACTTTGTTGCTGTTGAGACTGTTGCTGTTGCTGCTGTTGTTGCTGTTGTTGTTGCTGTTGTTGTTGTTGTTGCTGCTGTGGTCCAAATTTGCTTGTTATCTTATGCGATGCACTAACAATGGCCATCTCATGCTTTGAATCCAAATCACAATCATATAGGCCGCTCAACGAATCCAAACTTAATAAACGTGAACTGGCACGACTCGATACAGAAGTATCATCCACATCGGGTGCATTGTACAGCGAATTGACATCGGATAGCGCACCTTCGGCATCGGTGAGGCCAGCTTCATTGAGCAGCGATATGTTCTCCAGACCTGGTTCATCGGTTATGTAGCCGGTCGACTCAGCGCCACCTGAACAAAATAAAAATGAAAGAAATTTATAAAATCATTTCAAAAAAAAAAAAAAACAAAAAAACAAGAAAAAAAGTTAATTTCGGTTAAACCGAAGCTCTAATACCATTCACACGAAACTTTAAATAGTATTGTAGTACATAAAAATGGCGGTTTAAATAGGGGCTACCCCATAAAGTGGTTGGTACACGCTCACTAGTAGATGTGTATCAAGCGATGTAGTAGATGTATAAGATGCCGCCATATCGAATTTCAAGTTTATATTCACGTTTTCCATACAAATGCGTAAAAGTGAGCTGTGGATTTATATTTGACTACCTCAAAAAGTGGACGGGACACGCCCATTTGTATAAGTATATGAAGCGGTTGTCCATTAAAATCCGCAAAATCAAATTTTAAGCTAATATTGATCTAAATGAAGGATTTTTTCATAAAAAAAAAACACAAAATTGCACGGTAGGTTTGTATGTGAGCTACCCCAAAAAGTGGGCGGGCCACGCAAAATTGTCTATGTATGTTAAGCGGCTGTCTCTTAAAAGGCACCATATCGCATTTCAACCTAATATTGACTTTAATAAAAAAGTTTTTCTTACAAAAAGTCAAAAGTGGCCCATAGGTTTGTATGGGAGCTACCCCAAATAGTGGGCACAAACCCACCCCCTTAATGTATATGTCAAGCATCCGTCTACTTTAAGTTACTATATCAATTATTAAGTTGATATTGACTACAATAAAAATGTTTTTCATACAAAAAGTCAACAGTGGGCGGTGAGTTTGTATGGGGGGCTACAACAAAAAGAAGTATACGTGCAAAATTTCAACTGTATAGCATAAAAATTGGTCCCCAAAAAATGCGCAACAACATACAGACGGACAGACGGACATGGCTAGATCGATTCGTCTCGTCAAGAATATATATACTTTATGGGGTCTACGATGGCTCCTTTAATGCGTCACAAACTTTCAGACATACTGATAATACCATTTCACACTATGTGTGAATGGTATAAAAACATTTTCAAATTTAATTTCCATCAAGAAAACAGTCTCTAACAGTTGTCAAGTGTGCTTAAATTTGAGATAAACTAAACTTGCTCGAAAAAGTCTGCGTACACCAACTTAAAATTTGAAATTTTAACTTTAATCGCAACTTTATGTCAGCTAATGTTTATGTCAGCAAAGCACTACCGCAAAAGTCTGCGTAGAGTCTTCTTTTATCGAAGTAAATGATGCGCTAATAATTGGCAAGATAACACTTTCTCGCCAGTAGTTCCGTAAGATGTCGTGGCATGCAGTTCACAAATTTTTTTTGTATCTTCAGTTGTAATTTTTTCCCATTTCTCCATTATTATGTTTTTTTTTTTTTTATATTTTAGGAGATAATGGGGTGTGTTAACGGATTCTGTCCAGACATTGGGGCGTTGTCCTCAACTGATTTTTTTTTTTTATAGAGTAGCCAAAGCTTTACGTTATGCGTATTATGCTTGGGGTTGTTGTTTTGCTGAAACCAAAACTCTTCTTGCAGCCCAAACTTCTGGGAGCTTTGCAGTAAATTATCCTTTAAAACTTGAATATAACTCTAGTTTGGTCCATTATTGATTCAATAAATTTAAGTTTGCCAACACCATTGGCTGCCATACACCCCAAACCACAACTCCTCCTCCAACATGTTTTACGATTGGCAACAAACTTTCCTTTTGGAAAGCCGTACCGCTCTTTCTTCATACCAGCTTTTTTCCTTTTATCCCGAAAATACAAAATTTGCTCTTATCCGAAAGAAAAAAACCTTGTTCCAAAACTCTGTGGGTTTGGAAACGTACTGATTATTTAATGATTTTTGAATACCTTTCTTCTCTTCTTGTTTCAGTTGGTAAGCAATCAACATTGGATTCTGTCCCACTATCTGTATGCCGCTTTTTTCTCTCGTTGTGTTAAGACAGATGGACGACCTGATTGGGGTTTTGGCAGCATGGATTTGATTAGTTGATTAGTGTAATTAGTTACCAGTCTTTGTATTGATGAGTGAGTTCTGCCCACTACTTTTCTAACTTTTCTATAAGATATTCCCTCAATAATAAAATAGTTTTTCGCCTATCCGCACCAATTTGGTTTCCGATGTTGTCCATGGAGCTATTCACTTCTTTTTTGACACTCCAATTGATTGAAAAAGGATGAACTCCAAACTCCAAAATGAGATAAGCATATCTTAAAATATTTTTAGGTAGCGGTAATCGCATATTTACTCATTCCACGCATCTCGTATGTAAAAATTAAATTCATCTTATTGTACAATCTACAAAATATTTACTGAAGATTTGGGTAACAGAAATGTGTGTGCACGTTTTGTTTCACATCAGTTAAATGATGATCAAAAAATCGCTCGTGTAGAGCATTGTAAAGACATCATTTCAACAGCTGAAAACGATCCAGATTTTCTTGATTCGATCATGAAACATGGTGTTTTACTAAATATGATTCTGAAACTTAGCGACAATCTGCAGAATGGAAGTCAAAAAAGGAGTAAAAACCTGAAAAATTGCGTTGTCAGTATGATTCCAAGGGTATTGTTCACAAGGAATTTATTCCAGAAGGCCAAACTGTCAATTTGAGAATATTATATACAAGTTTTACATCGCGTTTGTTATCAAGAATTCTACGTGTTAGACCCGAAAATTTCAAAGGAAAACAGCTGTTTTAAATGCACTACCCCACAAGACCAAAAAAGTCAATGAATTTTTGATGAAAAAACAGATATGTCTCATTGACCACTCATCGTATTCGCCTGATCTAACACCGTGCGATTATTTTCTCTTCCCAAAAATGAAAACTACAATGAAAGGAGCTTTTTTTATGATGACATGCCAACCATACAAGCAACCGTGACACAGGTGCTAACGAACATCCCAAAAACCAAGTTTAAAAAGACTATGGATAAATTGTTTGAGCATTCCAAACGTTGTATTAAGTTAAATGGATCGTATTTTGAATATATATTAGCTTTGAAACATAATACCACATTTTATAACTAAAAAGTTCGGTTATTTATGCATTTTAAACTAGTATATTTTATTACGATTGACGTTTAATAGCATTAACGAACGACTAACAGCTTGGGTTACAAAACACAACAAGCTAAATAAATATCAAGCCGGGTTTAGAAAGAATTATTCGACAATTGACAACATATAAATAATTTATCATCAATAGTGAGAATAAAGTTCTTCAAAAGAAAAAGAAAGTATACGCTTTCTTTATCGATTTTAACGCTGCATTTGATAGAGTTCAGAGAAATTTGCTAGTATAGTATAAGTGACACCAAATGGGCAACTTCTTCTACTGTCAATATATTTTATGTCAATCAAGAGATAGTTAAGTTTATTGACCTTCTATACAGATAAACCAAATGTGCAATATGGACCGGAGATGCATTATTTGAGGACTTTGAAACACAGAGTGGTGTAAAACAGGAGTGCTATCTGCCCTGCGCTTTGCATTACATTTGAACGATCTTCATGACAACCTTGATGGTGGGCTCTATATTGATGACATAAACATAAAACTTCTGCACTATGCAGACGATATTGTGATATTAGCTGTCGATTTTAAGACACTCCTGTGCTTATGATAATTGATAATTGGTCGGTAAAATTACTGTGATAAATGGAGAATGGATATTAATTTGAGTAACTCAGAGATAATGATATTCTGTAAAAGAGGTCGATTGTTAACTAGAGTAAAGCAGCGGAGATTTGAAAAATTTCATCTAGATATAATTATTTAGGGGGTAAAATTAAGTCCTAATATGGCATTTGCTCTTCAAATCAAAATTAAGAATCCGGTGTCAAAGGTAACTGTAAATTCTTAATGGAAGTTCTTTTTAAGCAAAATAAATATAAATTTAAATGCAAAATGGTATATTTTTAAAGCGGTACGCAGTTCTATTGAAACGTATGGCACCCAAGTAGGGCGACATTCGTACTATAATGAAGTAAATCAATTACAAAAGTTTTTTATTAAGCGGATATTGCAGTTACCAGATAACACACCAAATTATATAATGGCCATGGAAACGCGAGAATGGAATAGGGTCACTAATACACTCTAAATTTGCATTTTAAATATATAACAAGAACTTTAAATGATAGTCTATATCGACAAACCAATTCGCGATAATGCACATTATGCAACTTTAAAGAGGAAGAAGATATCCGCCACTTAGCACCTTGGCAGATGCACGGTATTGAGCGAAATTTGATGTAGGTACTTTGGAAGAGTTCAACTCGTTACCAGGTATATTCATATGACCATACCTAATATAACGTTACTCTATTTAATTTTTTTTAGATTGTTAAGTTGTTCTAGGCATGCCAATACAATTGTCAGAGATTATTGCCATATTTTGGTTCATACACCCTCTGCTTACATTGAAGTGGGCACATCTCTCTATGGCATAAATTTCAGCCTGACTATTTTTCCTAAAAGATTGAAGTAGTTCATGCGGCGTGTGCAGACCCCAGCACCTCTGTTAGCGAGCCATTTGCATATGTACCAGTTTATTGCCCCACACAGGTTTAAATTACATTACCAGATATTACATTCAATTTTTAATCGACTAGATATGAACAGCCTAAGTGATAATATAATAAATTAAAAGCAACTAGGAGCATTTTACAATATACACTCACCTGTCGCTTCCTCACGGCAATCATCGTCCGACCACTCGGACTGACTTTCTAGCGGATTTGAGTCCATCGATTGATGGTTATGATGCGCCGCGCCATATTTGAGCTCATCGTTTATCACATTCACTTCAATGCGGGCGGCAGCTGCTGCAACCGCCGCCGCTGCTGCTGCTGTTGTAGTTGCATGCATGCCGCCGCCGCCTGCAGCAGTTTCAGCCTCATCTTCATCATAATCATCAATATCCTCGTCCTCATCATCCTCCTCGCCTTCGTCTTCTGCCTCTCTATCGCCATCCATATCGTTAACGTGTGCATGCTGCTGTTGCCGCTCTTCACCAGTTATTAGCTGTACACGTTTTTTACGCACATCTCGTCCCACTTCATCGTCTTCAAACTCCTCGTCCGCCAAATTGTCCTCGGTGTCATCACGTTCACCATTATCCACATGGTTGTTATAACGTGTACGTGCGTGCGCATGATGGTGATGATGATGATGATGGTGATGATGATTACGCGTATAACGTTGCGGCGCTGCCGTTGGCTTCTGTTCACCACCAACACCATCGATTTGATCCAGACTCTCACGACTCTGATCGAAATCCTTGGAGCGTGGTCGCTGCCGATGCCTATGATTATGATTATGGTTGTGCTCCTTTGATGTAGCTGCTGTTGTTGTAATCGCCAACTGTGGCTGTTGTGTATAAAGGCCCACACCAGCAGCAGCACCACATGCCAATGATATATGTGCTTTGCTAGACAAATCCAGTAGCGCAATATTCATTTGATTACGATTTTCATGCAATATTTCACATGATTCCGTATCGGATGTTTGCCTGATAATGTAAAGAAAATTAAACCAAGAAAAAAAAAAAAAAAAAACAAGGTTTAATTCGAAGCAAAAATACCATGAAAATTCAAATCATATTGTAAAACATAAACTTAGCTGGTGGGTTTCTATGCGCCCTACCTACTTGTATTAAATTAAACGACAAACGCCTATTAATAAACACCGTATGTGAAGCGTTTGTCTATTGATATATGAAAACAACCATTTCTAACTGATTTTTGACTTAAATAAAGCTTTTCTCAACAAATACACATATGTGGGCGGTGGGTTTTTACAGGCCACCCCAAAAAGTAGGCGTGGCATATCACTATTCTTACTCTATACACTTGGTATCAAAAGAAACTTAAATACCGGCATTCGGCCAGGTATCTCAAAACTATAAACAAACACAAGAAAGAACTCTGCAGTCGAGTGTGCTCGACTTCGGGATATACTGTACCTTGTTTAAGGATGTTCATATGAACCATAAATTATATGCTTTAAAGGTCCGATCTGGACAGATACGGAATATTTTGTTAGAATTAGAAAATTAGAGTTAACTAAAAATAAAAAATAAAAATGTTCATACAAAAACTCAAAAATGAAGAATCGGTTTGCATGGAGCAACCCTTTAAAGTGGTTCGATACGGGCCCATATGTAATATTTTGTAATAATTGACGTAAGACACGCAACACATATTTGGCATTGAAATGCCTAATTAAGAATAAAAATGAAAAAATTTTATACCGAAACCTAAAAATGAAGGAAAGTTTGTGTTTGACGCTGACCCCTTATATTAGCTCGATCTGAGCCTATGCGGTATATTATTGTAGGATTTACGTCAGATACAGCAAATAAGGCGTTTATTTGAGTAATTAACTGTAGAACCTAAAAAATTTTCATACAACAACTTAAATATGAGGGCTAGGTTTATATGGGAGCTACACCTTAAAGTAGGGTTAGCATATTCATTTAATACTGATGCGGGAAAAGGAGTTTCTAAATATTAAAACTTGAAGTCTCTATATCTTATAGTCTTCAAAATCTGTTCGTTCAAACAGACGGTCGGACGGAGTGACAGACATACGTGTCTATATAGCTACGCATTCCGATGCTGATTAAGAATATATATACTTTATAGGGTCTACCACGCCTCCTTCCGCTTGTTACATACATTTGCGTAAACTTAATATTACCCTTTTACCCTATGGGTATGGGTCAAATAAGCAGCAACTATCCGTGAGACGAACAGATATACGGATGTGGCGAGATCGAATATTCCCCCCTGTTTTAGATTACGACTCGAAGAATTTGATCGGAATCCAATTCACAATTCATCCAAGTCACTTTCAGAAGTATTTTGCGATTCGATTTCACTTCATACTGAGAATATGAATTTCTTATCGTAGTACCAATTTTCAACGAAATCAAATCGCAAAATACTTCTGAAAGCAACAAAACGAAACATTTAAATGAAATTGTTTCCGTTCAAATTATTCACTTCGAAATCTGAAACCGAGGAGGTATTTATACTTTATGTGGCCTACCAAGTCTCATTTAAAGCGTTATAAAATTTCTGAAAAACTGATACTTAATACCATCTCACACTATGTGTGAATGATATAAACATTTAGATTTACAAGCATTTAGAATTTTTATCTACTATACATACTCGTACTTACATTTGACTTGACTCTGAAGGATTCTTGTTGCGCGTTATCTCTTTGATGGCCTCTAGTCCAACTGGATGCTTAGAAACCATAAAGCTTGTACTGACAGGAATTTTAGCACCCAATGGCAACGGTGGTCGACCACCACTGATGGGTGAATTTAATTCATCCAACATTGTTGTCGATAGCTTGTTGTTGTTGTTGCCACTCATTGAATTGCTGCCACTCAGATTGCCATTGCTAACGCCAGTTGCTAAGCCATTAGTAGAGCTTAGTTTACTATTGCTAGCCGAGTAGCTCATTTCGATATTGTGTCGACTGCTGCTGTTGCTTGTCGTTGTATTGCCTGCCTCTAGATTGGTATTTGATGCAGATGTTACATTTCCGCCAGTGGTTGTCGATGTCGATGTGGCACCCCCAAGACCGCCAATGCCTGCACCTGAACCTGATGCAGATGCTGAGATGCCTCCGCCGCCATTTGTTGCTGTTGTTGTTGCAGCAAAGCCGCGCGCACGTGACGATTCATTCAAAAGTCTTTGCAATTCCCTCTCGAATGGCGATTTGGCTGCCGCTACATTGACCGCAGCTGCCGTTGCTGATGCTAGAATATTATTCTGCGGTTTGACACGATCTTCATATTCAAAACTATTACACGAATCGCCCTTGTGCTGTGTTGTTGTTGTCTGCTGTCCTTGACTTTCCGTAGTCGAACTGACCTCAAAATCTTTTAGATTTGTCATATCAATGACTGGTGATGTCGGATCGACTTGTATATCGCATGGATATAGCCACTGTAATGGATTCACGCCAGCACCTACGCCGGCACCCATGCTGCCATTGCGATGCAGATGATTAGTGGCTGCGGTCATGCGCGGCGAGTCTTCATCGCCCTCACCTTCGGTGGTCTTCGAGTAACTCTCATCGGAGGAACTCATTGATGGCGAATGTGGACGCGAGCTTAGATCATCAGTGGATGACATCTCACGATTATCATCAATCTCTGGCGGCAGCTTTGGCAGCGGCTTCATATAGGTTCGCAGTAGTGGCGTATTCTGCTTTAGACTCGTTGTAACGGAGGCGGCGGGTTTTGGCGGCAGCACTGGCAACGGCGGTTGCTGTGAATACATGGCGTACTGTTGCTGCTGCTGCTGATGTTGATAGTGATACTGTTGCTGTTGCTGCTGTGGTTGATGTTGTTGTTGTTGCTGCAGTGGCAATATGGAGTTGGGACAGGTATAACGTGGCGGCTCATATTTAGGTGTATGTTGCATTGGCAGGATCTATTGATCGCAGCGTTTTTATGCGTTTGTAGGTTTGCATACACATACAATATTTATTAAATTTCGTATAATGGAGTTAGATACAAACACAAACACAGACACACACATACACAGAGAGTCAGAGATGGAGATGGATGCGTTGATGAGGTACATGCAAAGAGTATACAATTAAAAAAAAAAAAAAAAAAAAACAAAGCAAATAAATTAAAAAATTAGTCACAAAAGTTAAGTAAACTTAATCATAAAATAGTACTATACAATATCCTAATGTGGGAAGCGAACACCTCGTTTAAATGAACAACAAAAAAATCAAAAATTATATTTATATATATACGAGTATGTAAATGTGTATGTATAATGAAAAAAAAGAAAAAATATTGATAAACCGAAAAGCAAATCGTGCTCAAGTTGGATTGTGTAGTGTTCACAGGAGTATCTCTTTGGCCCACAGGTCGATCAAATCGATGTCATCACCATAATCATCAACATTATCATCATCATCACTCACCTTGGCGACCGGAGCTGCATGCAATAGCGGTTCGCTCTCGCGGCAATTGCCATAGTTAAGATTACAATTACTGTTCGTGCTGTACAACGACGATGAATAATGCAGGTTATTGTGAGGCTGATGCGAATGCGCTTGAGACGGCGGCTGCTGTTGCGTTTGCATTGGCGTTGGCGTTGCATGATGATAGTTGCGTTGCCTGACGCCGACGGCACCATTAGTGATGATGACGCTGTTGCCACCGCCACCAACACTAACACCACCGACGCCGCCGCCGTTTCCGCCAATCAGCGCGCCGCCGCCACTGTAGTAGTTATTATAGCTGTCCACCTGTGCATAGGGATCGTGTTGTTGATGATGGTTGTAATGGTGATGCTGGTTGTTATAGTCGTGTCGGTTACCACTGGGATTCTCGATAATATTGAACTGCTCACGCAGCATTACCATGGGAATGGGTGGTTGTGCTTGTGTCACTTGCGTTTGTTGTGCTGATGGTGGCAGGGCTGGTGAGGAGGCGGATGTCAATGCCGTTGCTGCAATGCCTGCGACATGGCCCATGCCCATCGAACTCGAAGAATGCGAACGCTGATGATGATGATTTGACTGCTGCTGTTGTTGTTGTTGTTGTTGTTGTTGTGGTTGCTGCTGCGACATATGATGATTATTGTGACTATAGTTGTGGTTGTTGTACGGCTGCTGATGTTGCTGTTGTGCTTGATAGTTGTAGTTTGCATAACTATCGCCATTGTGCCCATTTTCGCCATTATGTCCATTTTCGCGTATATTCGGTAGGCCACCATTAGCCACGAAGATCGGTTGCTTCTGGAATTTAGTATTTAGACGTTGTTGTTGCTGCTGATGCAAATGATGATATTGTGGTTGTTGTTGTAGCTGCTGGTGCTGCTGTTGTTGTTGCTGTTGCTGCTGCTGATGATGATGCTGCAGTAACAATTGCTGCTCTTCATGCGTATTACTTAGCAACATATTATTGCTTGCATCGATATTATTATATGCATTGCTGTAATTGTCCTTTTTAATATTATATGTCTCCGAATTAACATTGAGCTGATAATTGCTATCTTGGAACTGTGACTGCTTTGCATAAAAATCTGCAGCTGCATGTGCTTGCAATACATTCTGCTGCTCCGACTGCTGCTGTTGCTGTTGCTGCTGTGAGCGATTACCTATCATGGCATTACGCACCTCACCATTTAAAGCATTATTACTCGAATCACATAGAAAATAGGTGACCATATCACCTTTACCTTTGACCTTAATGGTACCGCGACATCTGCAAAACGATTTTTATTTTGTTTATTTTAAAAATATTGACATATTGCCCTATATACGCACCTGAATTCAAAATGTGAACCCACCAGACTGTCGACAACTTCTTGTGTTACTTGTGAATAGCCTGGTACGCCGGTGGAATCCATACGACTGGCCACATTGACCGTATTGCCCCAAATGTCATACTGCGGTTTGCGTGCACCAATCACGCCGGCCACCACAGGTCCTATATTAATGCCAACGCGCAGCATGAAATTATTATACGAATGACTATTTATCTCCTGCAGCGACAGTCGCATAGCCTTGACGTACTCAATTAGTGCAGTCATGTGTCGCCGCACTGAATTTGGATCGTTCGGATTTATTTTGTACTCTGCAAGCATTAAACATGCATTTAGTTTGTGTATTCTTTTAACATAAAGTTTTAATAAAATGGCAAAACATACCTGGAATCAGACCAACAACTGCCATATAGGTACTACCGACAGTTTTGATTTTATCAATACCACGAAAACGATCTTCTTTCAGCAGCTGCAAGCGGAATTGTTTTTCAATAATAAAATAAACAAAGAAATGCTGCAATAAAAAAGACCATGTACCTCATCAAAATCAGCAATAATCTCATTAAGCAAACGCAGACATTCGAGCCCCTGATCGGATCCATCCATTTCGGTATAGAACTCATTAAAGTTCGGGACGCTTGCAAAAATGACGCCCACCTTGGCATAGCTCTGATGATACAACTCCTGCGACGAAGAAAAATTGATTTATTAATAAATAGATAGATAATGTTAATTATTATAATTGTTCTTACAATTGTACATTATTTATATTTTACAAACTAATTTAAGAACAGTATTACGCCTTATCTACTTAAAGCCGTTTGCCGGACTTTTGGAATTAATTAAATTATCTTAAAAAATTGATAGAAGCCAGAATGTTGATTATACTGTGATGAATATGGTAAAAATTGAACTGGAGGCCCGAAAAAGAATTTTAATACTCACCAGCAAAGAAAAATTAAATATAATTGTAGAGTAATTATTCGAACGTATCGATTTGTGCTATAATTATGAAACGCACCTTATATAGGCAAGTGCAAAACTTTCACACCCTTTTTAACCCCTTTAAACACAACATATTCACTTGATTTTGCAGTGATATTTTACTGAGTCATAATTGGTTCAGTGTGCCAAAATACAACACCAATGCAACGTAACTAATTCAAATGTTTGCTTCTCTTTAGCATCAACGTTCGACATACGTTCGTTTGTATGTGTGTCAAAACACGAAAGTGTTCCTACCCCTGGGAATATGACTGGACAGCGTTAATTTGGAGGCGAAAGCATTTTCCCGTAACAATTTTGTATTATGTATTGATATATTTTTATTAATGAACACTTTTACGACAAAATATCGACCACTGGGAGAACTCTTGTAAGAAATAAAACCGCTTCACTCAAATATTTCCACCTGAACTCTTTCAAAATTCCTCATTGACCTATAAAATGTGGTATACTTTCAGCTTCTTAAAATACATAATGAACATAGTTACTCCGTTATAGTTTGGTTGAAAAGACTGCACAACATATATCCATGATATGGAGAGCGATTGCACAATAGGTAGTAAAAGAGAAACAAAAATACTTTCTTTTTTACTTCGTTGCGTTCCAGCTGATGTACGAACTTGAAAAAATCATCTTATCCAAAAAAATAACCTTAACTCATGAAAATTATCATGCGAAGAATTGCGAGAAGAGTGCATCAATCAAACTACATTAAATTTTGGGGATGAAGCGCCATCAAAAACTGCTGTTTAAGACTGCTAAAACAGCTGTTGCCCAAGAAATCATCGATGGTATTCCTGCATTAATAAAATAAGATCATCATGTGTCATACCGTGTGATTGAGGTATACAATCGATAATAATTTGACAATTTGACAAATGCACCCGCTGTGCTTCAAAACACAGCTATGACATCGTAATAGGTCACGAATCATGGATAGATGCATATGAGCACGAATGCAAACAACAATCGAGTGTATGGGTGTTCCAAGACGAGCCAAATCGAACAAAAAATGGTTCGGGGAAGAAGCACTTTGAAGCAAGTCGCCGCTTATTTCAGAAAAACTTGTCTTGTCACAATTTTTCCGTTAGAGCAACGGGACGGTCAATGCTGATTTGTACAGAACCATTTGTTTGCAAAAAGTTTTCGAAGAATTTAGGAAAACCAAGAACCGAAGACAGATCAGCCTTAACCACGACAACACGAGCTCTCCCAGATCGAGTGCACACAAGACAGTTATTGAGCATTGAATACATTGCTTCATCTTTTCTCATTTTTGTGCAAGTAGCTCGATTTGAAGGTACCCACTTCTGAGTGGCAAAATTGCTTCGAAAATGGGTTCATGGAGAATATTTTAAAAAACAATAAAGCCATTTTTTCGCTGATAAATTACTGCTTTTTTTTTTTTTTTTCATTTTTGGGCGCATAATATAAAAGGCAACCCTCGTATAGTAATTGTTTATATCGTATTTTCGAGTTAGATTAGACATGTTTGTGACAACTTCGTCCTGTTGAGCCGGCACTAACAAATCAGGCACATGCCTCTCTCTCTAGTAAGGACTCGTATAAAATAGTTATTTTTTTTTCGGTAAATTCAATTATTTACTCCAATATAAACAAAATTTAAACTTATTAATAACTTACCATATTATTGCGAAATTGTGCATCGAGAAAGTGTGCAGCGACATGCGCGGGCAGCAGATTGTGGAGTATGCGTTTATTCGATTCCTGCAGCACATCCATTTCCTTTTTCTCCTGTGAGGCCTGCAACTGCCACAGAAAATCTAGACGCGCAGTGCCCTCGACTAGACGACCATGCACCAATATGGCTATCATGAAGATCACAATGCGTGCCATTGAGATCAAATGCAGCGGAATGGAAGCGCTGTGATTTTAAATTTAAAAATTTAGTTTATGAGTATATTAATTAATGGTATTTAATAGCTAAATACGCACTTGACACGACTGTCGTAGCACTCGAAAATGTTCGAGTGGGACAATTCGATGAAGAGACCATAAATAATGCCCATGGTTAGCACCAGAAGTGATTTGAAGACAATGGGAAGTCTAGAAAAAGTGAAAGAAAGAAAGCAAGATAATTAATTAATTTATTTTTATGTACAAGTACTATGTACATACTATATTCAATTACAGAAGCTCTCTTTTATAGGTATAAACAAATTCGATACCTTGTAAACAAGACAATTAAATAAATTGAATTTGGACAGCGTAAACCAAGAGGAGCGAAACTGATTGTGAGTGTAAAATATTTAGTGACTTAATAAGTTGTACTCTGCATAACGCGTCATCATAATTTAAAATCTATATATGAAGTTTATAGGCTCTTATAGTTCCAGAGATCTGATGTCTCATACATCCAGACGAAAGTATAGACAGCTAAATCGACTCAGTTTCCGATGCTGATCAAAAATATATATACTCGTATAATTTATGAGGTCTACCATGTCTCCCACTGCCTGTTACATACATTCGCAGAAGTGTTCTTTAGTTTGGATGTTAAACAATATAATTGTATCAAGATCCATAACTGGAGCATAGGTTTGGGCTTACATGCTAACAAAATATCAATTATTAAATATCATATTAGAATATATATATCATGACTTCAGCAATAAAGATGTTGCATATACCATGACTCCTATCTAGACCATCTGGTTTATATGGATGTTGCCCAGGGACTGGACTGGGCAAGTTTTGCTGGAACGATCAGTGGAGCGAAACGCTTCCAAAATTCAACTGCTTCTGCTCCGAGAGAAAATAATAAATTTTAATAGATGAGCGTTCGTAATTTTATAGTTATATTTTTCACACATAGTGCGAATGGTATTTTAATTTTCTCACGAAGTTTGTAACACCCAAAAATAGACGTCACCAAAGTAACAATAAATAGATAACAGTTAGTAGAAAATAATATGTTGTTATACTTTCTGAACAGTAGTGTGCAAAATACCCTTTGCTAGTGACTAAGAAAATACTTGTACTTTTACGAGAATGTATATACATACTAGCAAATGCTTCTACTTCGTTCACAGCAAGTTAAGAAATAGAGCTTTCTTTTATAATACCCTGTACCGTCTGTCTGACCATCTGTTTGAACGAAGAGATATCGGTTACTAATGGAGATATAGGCTTCAAGTTTAGATATTTAAACTAACCTATTCCCTCTTCAGAAAGAGTGCACGTGCCAACGCTACTAAAAACCCAATCCTCCTTCTTTTTTAGTTTTTGTATGACTTTTTGTGGTTGCTGTTAATAAAGCTGTTGTAACTAATGTCAATGCTAATAAAATATCTCACATATGATCAGATGTATGGTTCAACTAACAGCCTTATGCAAGGTACAGGGTATCTTGAAGACGAGTACACTCTTTCTTAGTATATCAAATATACCATTCACACATAGTTTGAACTGATATTATCAATTTTTCAATAAATTTGTGACGCATTAAAGGAGACAACGTAGACCCCATACAGATATATTCTTACTCAGCTCGACGACGCTAGTCGATCTAGTCATGTCCGTCCATCTGTGTGTTGCTGCGGTCTCGTTTTAGTTTGTTTCTATTTTTGAGATATTTGGCGGAGTTTCAATATATTTTTGTCCTATGCCGATGGACTATCTATGTCAATGTGCCACGCCCACTTTTTTATATGAAAAACTTGTTTACTACAGTTGATATTAACTTAAATTTGATATGGAGTCGTCTTAAGAACAAATGTTTCACACTTATAGGCTTTCCTTATAGATAGAAGCTTCACAAATTGGGTATTGGGTATTTAAGTGTTACAAACAAAGAAAAAAAAATGTCTCATACATCTACCCCTAACATTATTTTGAAAACCAGTGAAATATTAGTTTAATAATTTTCTTTTACACCCAATGGAGGAGCTCTTACTATTAGTAAAGTAGTATGTAAAAAAAACCTGAAACACCAATTATTTAGATTATTATTCGTGTAAATTCTTTTATACCCACCTCAGAAATACCGAAACCGAAAGAAAAGCAAACGACGCCGACAATGAAACGTATTGCGGCAAAGAGCATTTTCGATGCGCTTCATTCTGATGCGATAATAGTAATAGATCCTCCTCCAGACTAGGCACAGCATTAAGTGTGGCATTACTCGAGCACGGATGATCCGAGACACAGGTGAACTGAAAGTTGAAATGCATTATTGTAACTAATCAATGAGAGCGCGCAGCCATTTGCCGCAATGTGCAACACTTACCACATTCACCTGACCCACGGAGTATATCAGTATAATAGTGAATATCGTTATAGCCATGCGCAGTGTAAAGCTTTCCGAAATATCCCAGATAATCCACTTCAATTTAACCGCCAGCAGTAACATTAGTATAGCACTAATCCAGATGAATGCTGTCAGAAAGAGTAGCAGCAAAATGAGCGTACGCGGCAATGCGGTGACCTGCAATGCAGCGCCAAGTATGAGCAGTAGCAGCGAACAGCCCATGGCGGTGGTGAAGCCCATGTCCACATCCTTGTGATAGGCGCGTTCCTTATCGCTTTGCCGGAAACGTAATGTCAGCCGATCGACATGCTCCGATTTGTCACAATCAACAGAACGTGCATTGATGGCCTGCGAGAGAAAGCGATTCACGCGATTTGTTGGCTGATGATGCGCTGACACCGAATGACGTTTGCGAAATGGACGTTTAAATTTATCTGCGACCTTTGACTTTTGTTGTTGTTTCGATCGTCAGCAACGGCGTCGTCGGTGGTTACGATTTGTGGTTGTTGTGATGATGATGATGATGGTTGTTGTTGTGGTAGTTGAGGGAGATAGAAATGCAAAACAGTGTTTATAAGTACAAATCAAGTCAAGCGAATTGCAACAAAACGAGAAAACAAGAAAAGACTCATGGCGCAAAAGTAAATACATTTAAAATCAAACCAAAACTAAAACCAAAAAAAAAAAAAAAAAAGGAACAAAAAATGGAATAAAACAAAAACAATAACACTGGTTTACAAAATTTTGAATTTTACAAAAGTTTGAATTTTAGTTAGTTAGAAACTACATTTTTCTTTTTTTTTTTTGAAAAATTTGGTTGCGCTGAACACAAAAAATATACTTATTTTTTTCGCATTTGGGCAATTTACGTACATAACGGTACATTTTTATTTTTCGATTTATGAATTTCCTTAAACCAGCGACCAGACTGAATGGCAAGCTCGCTCGAGATGTATGACATATTATTTTGTGCGTCCAATGGTACCTACATAATTCGTTTCAATCGTATAAACAATATGTGAGCTACAGCTGATAAAAGTTCGAAATTCGTCTTAAATACTTTTTAATTCGAACTTCTATCAGCTATTTTTCATTGGATTGAAACGAATAAGGCACCGTTAGACGCACAAATTAATATACCATTCTACTCGAGCGAGCTTGTCGCTGATTTAAATAAAATCAAAAATGGAAAGAAAACGAATAAACCGTTAATCAAATAAAAAGAAAGTACATTTTTCGTGTTCAGCGAACCCAAATTACTCTAAAAATATGTATGAGAAAGTATCTAGCTTTTCTATGTAAACCAGTGTAATAATACTGAAAATTGTGAGACTAAACTCACACATGCACAATAACAACAACGTTTTTGAAATTTATATACAATGTATCTACAATATATTACAATGTTATGTTCGGTAAAGAGAGAGAGAGAGAGAGAGAGAGAGAGAGAGAGAGAGAGAGAGAGTGATGGAGATCATGTCATATGTTAATACTAACGGTATATATACAATCACCACATGCTACACTGGATTCTAACTTAACGCAAGAAAAAATGTAAACACCGCAAACATTTTCAGTTGAAGTCAGAGACTGAAAAATTTCATTTCACTTCTAAAAAAAAAAAAAAAAACACTTTTTAGCGCATTTAATATGAAAACTAAAAAATAGTCAAAAGAGCTTTTAAAACTTTTATTTTTCAAGTTTCAGCTCTTCAACTCTTTTAACTCTAAACAATAAGTGCTATAAAATCCAATAGTAATTCAATAGTATAAAAATAATATATAAAATATATGTATGTTCCGTTGAAAATATTCTAAATTCGGCGCTGAAATCAGCAACGTGTTTGCTAACGGAATACAAAACTGTGTTGACTGATGCTAATCTTCTTGATGCACTGTTTTCGATTTGTGTAATAGCCCAATCGGGCAAGTCATCAATAGCAAATAGCTTTACAATGTAGCTATTTCAGTAAAACTTTTTGAGTTTCCTGCATACTTTCAACCGGTGAAGACGCAAGATGACTAGAACGCTCCTTAGCACAAGGATTATGTTATAGTCGTCGGAAATTTATATTAAATAGCGAGTATTTTAAGCTACTCTAAACGATTTTTCGCAGTGTGAACTTTGTTAAGTTGTTGGTGGAGATAGTCCACCAGTTCAATTCCAGTATAATACAAACAGAAAAAAACATGTTCCAATGGATTTCTAACAATTATAATGCAATCAGGCACATAAGGAAGTGGAGCGTGCACAAAGTTGGAGTCTTTTGAAACACCATTATTATGGAACACCAACAGGAATTCAACTCCTGTTATTAGAGTTTAACTTTTGCAAATAACGTTGATTTTAGTTGATGTTTTCTTGTACCTTTACTATGCTCTTCAGAAAATAAAGTGTTTACTAATAGTGAACTTAAAAGTCGCCTGTCGGTGAAAAAAATCAACTTCTCCAATGACGCACATTTCTGTCTGAATGGCTTCGTAATTAAGCAAAACTGCGGTCATTGGTTTGTTCGTTCATGAATCGCCTTGCATCCACAAAGCATCACAGTTTGGTATGGCGGTTTCATCGAACCTTATTTCTTTTAAAAATACAATCTTTACTGCACCATAAATAGGATTATTTTTTCGCAGAAGTTGATGAAATCCATGGAGACAACCTTAGCTCAACAACACATCAGCTTGCGCCAATTTGTCATACAGCTTGTGTTACAATAGATTTATTGCGCCAAAAGTTAGGTGACTCGACACAACTGTCCATCAAGATCGTGGGATTTGACACTACTAGATTATTATTTTTTTCGGTTTACGTTAAATCACTTGTTTATATCAAAGTTCCCAACACATTGGATGACCTTGAAGACAGCATCCGAGCATCAATGGTTGGCGTACCAGCCGAAATGCGATACAGGGTCATTGAAAATTAGAGAGATAGGGGCCGCCAGTGAAAGAATATCCTGTTTAAATTTAATTCTATAATCGTTGTTTTCCTCTATTTTAAAGTTAGATTTTTTTAACGGTAGACCCTTTAGTATCAGACTAATGTATCCAGTGTGATTATAGAGGTTTTCTATAAGTTCTTATGAAGATTTCTATGGATGTGTTAACTTTTTTAACTTTTTTTGTTAACTTTTTTTGACAAGGGGAGAAAATAAATTTCGGAAAATTCCATATGGTTCCATATGGTGGCATGATTCCTCCCGGCCTGGCAGTTTTGGGCGCCTTAATTTATGGAATTGAAGAACATTTTAGAGGTTTTCTTTTTTTGCTTCATAAATTTAGCATTTCTGTTAAATTCTGTAAAACGAAAACATCATTTGTTGCCGTTCAACATTTTGCAAAGAACTTATTTTAAAAAATATTTATTTTAGTAACAAGTTGAACAAAAAGCGTATATTATAAAAAAAAAAGCCATAAAACAGCTAAAACATGACGGGACGTTGATGGAATTTTAAATTGTGCAAGCAAATTTGAGTGCGTTTTGATGACATTCGAAGGGTACAAAATTCTACAAGCTGACTGAAAGAGATTTGATTCTGCAACAAATGAATGCAGCTATTGATATCGAATCAAAAACCTTGAAAACTTGCTTCCTGATTTGCAGTTTGTACGGCACCATTGGAAAAGGGTTTCAAAAGTGTTCTGAAGCGTACCTCAGTATGAATTACACTATTCAGAAAGAGAAAACATGAAAGTGCGACGCATTGTCAAAGAAATGAATTGCGAAATAAACACTTTCTTCATCATTAAAGATTCTATTAAGAAGATTCACGGTGCTCAAACGCTGTCCGAATCTCAGAGGTGATACGATTGATTTGCTTAGCAATGCCATGCTTTTCACGAAATAAAAATTGATGGAAGGGGATGACGTCTCCTAAGCTATGAGCTAATTTTGAGTAGGTAAATCTTTTCAAAATTTGAATAAGCATAATAGTATACTTATGGGTCCCGGTTTGGGTATCATTACTATTATGGATTTCTTGCTATGAGCTGGGAAGGAGCACGCAGTGAAATATTGCGTTGAATAGTACTGAGATGTACAAAATTGCTGGGTTAGGGAGTAATTAGATCATAAGCTGCCGCATTTTCAGGGTTCAGTTGTTTTTATACCATTCAGACATGGTGTGAAATGGTATTATCAGTTTGTCTAAAAGTTTGTAACGCATTAAAGGAGACATCGTAGACCCCATAAAGTACATCTTCAGCAGCTCGACGAGACGAATCTTTTTGTGTATGTCCGTCTGTATCAATTGCTAAAATATACGGCTTAAACCCGGCACACAGACGTATTTTATTGCAATTAAATAAGGTATACGTAGCCCCATACGAACCCGCCTACTTTTGATATTCTGTGTGAAAAACTTTTTCATTGCAGTCAATATCAACTTAAAACTTGACATGGTGGCTTCGGTTTTGAATCGAACACATTTCTGAGATATTGGGCGTGTGGTCCGTTGAGAGCTCTGCACGTAATTCTGCAGATATGCGACTACTTCAAATTCTTGTTGTGATGGCAAATTCTATGAGATCTGGGATATTCATTGGATCTGATGGTAGATATGTCCGGCTACATGGTGGCACGTAATCAAGCTTCTTTTGAGTGCATATGAGTGCATTGTAAAGCTGGTTTCTTATTGCTATTTGATAACCGAATCGCTGTATTAACAGTTTCTATAGTTCATTTATAGTTTTCTTTTATAAATAAGCGTTTTTACAAAAGAAAATTCTATGCGGTTATTTTTTTGTCACACTACAATGCGTCTTTAAGAGATGAAAGTGCTAAGGAATTTCATATAGATTCTCTGAAATAAACAAAATGCATCTCTAGAATAGCATGCCAAGGAAATGAGTAGTTTTGTAGAAGTTTTAGTGTTACACGGTGTTGAAATCAGCGTCGATTACAGCATTTGTACATTACATTATTATCCTTTTTAACACATACTAAAATTTTTTTTTTTACAAGTAAAATTAGCAAATTTTCCGTTGTTTTTTTTTTTTGTTTTAATTGAGCGAAAAAATTCAGTCTCCGAAATGATCATTGCTGCGAAACAGTGTCGCGTGTATGAACGAAAAAAAAAACAAGAAAAAACCTTAATTTCGGTTAAACCGAAGCTCTAATACCATTCACACGAAACTTTAAATAGTATTGTAGTACATAAAAATGGCGGTTTAAATAGGGGCTACCCCATAAAGTGGTTGGTACACGCTCACTAGTAGATGTGTATCAAGCGATGTAGTAGATGTATAAGATGCCGCCATATCGAATTTCCAGTTGATATTGACGTTTTCCATACAAATGCACAAAAATGAGCTGTGGATTTATATGGGATTACCTCAAAAAGTGGGCGGGACACGCCGATCTGTATATGTATATGAAGGTTGTCCACTAAAATCCACCATATCAAATTTCAATCTTATATTGATTTAAATGAAGAAGTTTTTCATAAAAAACACAAAACTGCATGGTGTGTCTGTAAGGGGGTTACCCCAAAAAGTGGGCGGACCACGCCCATTAGTCTATATATGTGAAGCGGCTGTCTATAAAATGGCACCATTTCGCATTTCAACCCAATATTGACTTTAATAAAGAAGTTTTCATACAAAAAGTCAAAAGTGGGCAGTAGGTGGGCTTAAAAAGCTAAACCGTTAGTCTATGTATGTAACCATAAAAAGGTACCACATTGCATTTCAACCTAATATTGACTTTAATAAAGAAGTTTTCATAAAAAGTCAAAAGTGGGCAGTAGGTTTGTATGGGGGCTACCCCAAATATTGGGCGGGTCCCACCCACCCGACCACTAGAAGTTACCATATCAATTATTAAGTTGATATTGACTACAATAAAAAAGTTTTTCATACAAAAAGTCAAAAGTGGGCGGTGGATTTGTATGGGGGCTACCCCAAAAAGTGGGCATGGCGGGACAATCTTGACACTCTATTAAAGTGCAATAAAAAGATGTATATGTGCAAAATTTCAACTGGATAGCATTAAAATTGGTCCTCAAAAAATGCGCAACAACATACAGGCGGACTGACAGACAGACAGACGGACATGGCTAGATCGATTCGTCCGTCGAGCTGATCAAGAATATATATACTTTATGGGATCTACGATGGCTCCTTTAATGCGTTACAAACTTTCAGACAAACTGATAATACCATTTTACACTATGTGTGAATGGTATAAAAACAAAAAACGTAATGAAACGAAATGTCATCAAATGCAAAACAACTGTTATAACGGTATTAATGCATAAAGTAAAACTGAAAATGTTTCCGTGTGTGTGTATGTATGTGTATGTGTGTGTATGTGTGTGGTCATGAAACTTAATGTCACATAACGTAAACAAAAAAATTTAAACAAAAAAAAAAAAAACCAAAAGAAAATAAACGTAACGTAACGTAACGCTTAACGGGTGTTTAAACCTGCTCACTTTATTATTTTTCTTGTGATTGAGCCTATGTATGCGACTAATCGTACTCGCTGTTGAATTAGGATTTGTGCCTACGGTTACTTGTACACTGCCTCCAGACGCCGCCGCCGATGCCCCAGCACCGGCACCAGCACCAGCACGAGCACCCGTTACCGCAACGGATCCGGCGGTACCGGCACTGGAGCCGGAATTTGTTGGACGCGGTGGCGGCGTTGTGGCATGTAAGATTTTCTGCAGACGTATTACCTAAATTGAAAAGTATAAGTACATAGTAGATAGATAGATAGATACATATGTATACAAGTAAGTATACATATGTATATATATATATATATATACATATTGATAGATAGAGAGAGATAGAAATAGATATATAGAAAGTTATAGAAAAACAATTTTTTTTGTCGTACAAGAAATTTGTTGTAAATTATTACAAAAAAAAAAAAAAGGAAACCAAAACAAAAATTTAATTAAACATTTTAAGAGTATTTATATTTTAAAATTTATGTAATCAAAGAAAGAGAAAGAGAAAAAGTAAAAGAGAAAGAAAAGAAATTAAGAGATAGTATAGATACATGATAGTTGTAGGAATTTTCTGTTTTTTTTTTTTTATAGTTAGAGCATTGTAATACTTTTTACTCTTGCATAGCGCTTAAACAATTTAAACAAATTAAATAAATAAACTACTACACTAAACTCTGTTGACTTTAATATTGTCTGAATTTACCAAAGATTTGTTTTAATACAAGAATTCTATATAGTAATACAATTTATACATAGCGTGTTTTATGTCAATTTCTATTTAAGTTTGCTTTAGGTTTAAGTGGCATCGTAATTCGTATACTCTTTACACATACTAACAAAAATCCGGTTAGTTGCTGGTATTTTATATGTTTTTAAAAATTCAAAAAATTGTAGTTGCTTCAAAATAAAGGTTCTTCCCTTTTTTGGAAACTTTCCAAAATTATCAGGAAGAAGCATAGGAATATTCCAACTTTAATATCTGATAACAATCGTACTGCTACTGCCGAAGAGAAGGCTGAGGCGCTGGCTTAATCTTTCAGTTTAAACCATAGCTTAGCAGCAGGCCTCAGTGACTCAACAACTAAAGCTGCCGTTGAAGCCTCAATACGTACATTAGCGGAAGCTTCAGTTAGCCGCCAAAATGGCTACCTTGTTAGTACTAACGTCATGCAAGAGATGTTTAAAAAGCTAAAGAACAAGAAGAAGAATCCTGGGATGGACACAATTGATAATCTATGTATGTCTAAAAGCACTCCCTCCGAAAGGGGAGTAAGGTTTCTTACTTGCGTAGTCAATAAATGCTTAGAGCTCTGCTACGACTACTTTCCCCCAACTTGAAAATCTGCAAAGTTTGTCCACTTTGCGAAACAAAACAAGCCCGCTGAGTTGCTCTCCTCATACAGGCCAATCAGTTTTCTGTCGTCAGTCAGCAAAATCTTGGAAAAAGTAATTAAGTACAAACTAACCCATTTCATTGAAACTAACAGTATCCTTCCATGTCAACAGCTTGGTTTTCACAGAGAAAACAACTCAGTGCAGCCGCTAATTAGAATTAAAAAAATTATCCAAAGCAATATGTCTAGGTCCAAATCAACTGGCATGGTGCTGTTACACATTAAAGCCGCCTTTGACTCTGTGTGGCACGAAGGCTTAGTCCATAAAATGTTGTGTGCTTTAATTTTCCCCCAGCGGTCATAAAGATAATTCAAAGTTTCCTAGAAAACCGATCCTTTGTCATCCACTTAGGAAAAGCTTCGTCAACGACAGTAAATATCCCTGCAGGTTGCCGCAACGCTCTTGCCTTTCGCCTATGCTGTATAATATATATAAAGTCGACTTCGCAGCATTACCCCACTGCACCACGTCGATCTTTGCGGATGACACAGCTATACTTTTCTACGGGTCTCTTTCTGCAGAAACAACAAATAACCTTCAAGTAGTAGCATACGATTCTGTAGACTCGTATTTCTCCAAGTGGAAAATTTTGGCAAACCCAAAAAACACAAAAGCCATATTTTTTACCCAAAAACGCAAAAACATCTATGTCCCCATCTGTGGCCAATATCAGATTAGGGACGGCATCACTCTGGGCAAGATACTTAAAATTAAAGACCATATAAGCGACACAAACAAAAAACTAAAAGCTGTGGTTCGTTCTCTTTACCCTTTTATAAACAGAAACTCGAGGTTAAATTTAGAAAACAAAATCTTCCTGTTCAGGCCTATTTACCAATCGACAACATTTTACGGCTCACATGTATTGTCAGTTATAGCCAAATGTCACATAAACTAGCTGCAAATCAGTCAAAACATAATCTTGAAACTTATATCCATAATTCTAAAAATTGTAAATGCTTCACAATGGACTTACGACATTTAATATTTATACTTGAAGTAATTCGTTATGCAATGTTTTATGTCTTTCGGCGTCAACTCAAGCCAGTTTAATTTAAACTGTTTTCAAGTGGTTTGGAATATTCCAGACTGCACATTATTCGGTAGAGGACGAGCCACGAGAAGTTCGGTCAGGATCTTCACCCGTGAGAGAAATGTGGCTTGAAAAATGATAGGATGCAACACGAAGAAATCTGCTCGATGGGTTCCACGAATTTTGAATGATCTAAGACCACCACTATATTCTCCGGATCTGGCTACCTGTGATTTCTGTTAATTGCCAAAAATTAAAACAAAATTTTAACGTATAAAGTCTTCAGTAGTAATGTAGTAATGCATTCGGTGTCTTATTTTCTCTTTAAGATTTTGGTCTGCTAAATTTGAAAATAGTTACACATTTAAAACATTTTTGAATGGCTACGTTTTCGCGCGGTATGAATTTTTTGTTTAGGTTTGACTAGTTTGCTATTTTTTTTTTCCAAAAAGAACGAACTTTTATAAAGAAAATTAAATATATACAAACAAAATCTATGGATAGATTACAAAGTTATGATTTTTCAAAAATAATACTAAAATTCGACTTTTTTGCTGTTTTTCTCAATTTGCACCTCACACAAAGCGTGGGTGGTATGTTTGATGGGGACTAGCCCTAAAAGTGGTCGTGAAGCGAGCCTTGATAATTACGTGAAACTTCCGTCCATAAGAAGCCAACATGTCAAATGTCAAGCATGAAATGATAAAGTTTTTCATGCAATATCCAAAAAATGGGTTGGGATTTGTCTGGGACTACCCTTAAAAAGGGAGGATCGCAACTTTTTATGTATATATAACAGCTGCGTTCGTTCATAAGAAGCCACTATATCAAATTTTAAGCTGATATTGGTAGCAGTAACAAAACGATGTCATACAAAATCATAAAAGTGGGCGCTTAGTTTGTATGGAGGCTACCCAAAAAGGTGGGCCAAACACATATTTATGTGACGCTTTCATCTGTCAAATATCAAATCGCTATTTACTGCAATAAAAAAGTTTTACTTACAGAAAGCATTAATCGAATGGTGGTTAGTATAGGAGCTAACCCAAAGAGTGGGCGATCACACACTTATTGATATACATATGTGAAGCGTCCTTTCATAAGAAGTCAACATGTCAATTTTTAAGTTGATATTGACTGCATTAAAAGAGTTTTTCATACAAAATCCTAAAAGTGGGCAGTACGTTTGTATGGAGGCTACCCAAAAAACTGGGCGGGACACGCCCCTTGATACTTATATCAAGCCAGCGTGTCAAAATTCCAAGTCGATATTAACTGCAATAAAGAGTTTCTTACAAAAAGTCAAAAGTGAGAGGGTGGTTCGTATGTGGGCTACCCCAAAAAGTGGGCGCGTCATGTAAATATGGACATTTTCATTAACGATAATAAAAAAGAGTATATACCTTTTAGCCCAATATTTAAAAATGTTATGCAAAAAAAAAAAAAATGCGCAACAACATCCAGACAGACGGGCATAGCTAACTCGACTCATCTCGTCGAACTTACTTTATGGAGTCTACGTCACCTACTTTCAGATAAACTGATAATACCATTTCATACTAGTATGTATGAATGGTATAAAAGTTGGTTAGTTAAGTTTTTGAATGTAGCAATATTCATCAGATACTTACATATGTATGTCGACCACTGAATTACTAAACTGATGTAAAGAGTACTTATAATTAATTATGCCATTTTGTTCTATCTTCTTAATTGGTCTCTACTAGTATTAAAATTGTTAGAATTGTATAAAACACGCTAATGTATTGGTAACCGATTTCAGTTGAACTAAGTTGTATACTACAATACTTATATACGCCAAATCAGTAAAAGTCTTTTGAAGAGTTCAAATCATAATCGCGTTTTTAAATATTCATACATATAAACATTATGCTATAACTACAACGTTCAGCAACATTGACAACGTTTTAGGGTACAATTCATTGTTAGTAACATTTTACAGATATCAGATACTTGTAACATTATTTTAACAGATATTCTGGTTACATACGCCAACACACGTTTAATAATTACAATATTTAATACGAATTTATTTTATCGTTTTTTATTTAAGGTTATTATTTTTGCTTTTACAAAACACAAAAGGTCTGATAGTACATGAAAACCAATAAAAATAACCAACTTACCGCATCCTGCAAATAAACGAAAAGAAATAAAAAGAAAAATCATAATATTGAAAATACATACACCACAAAACTAAATGAGTTTTTTTGTTTGTTTGTTTTTTTTTTTTTTGTTATTTAGTTTAAAAACAATTTCAGTCTTACTTCAAAAAAAAAAAAAAAAAAAAAAAACAATTTAAAGTCAACTTTATGTCAAAAAGTCGGCACTAAATCGGTTTTTCGTAATAATAAACATTGAAAAGTGACTTTTTCAAAAAATATAAACTCGATATTCAATTTAGTAACGAGTGAAACTGCTACTAAAGGCCGTATTCCACACGAATATTTATTAATTTTTTTCTTTTTTGACAATTAAAAAAATATCAAAGCAAAAAAAAAAAACACTACTGGTGCGAGCAGTTCAAATATACTTTCGTCAGTGAGAAGGCAGAAAAAAAAATGCATTGAACAATACAATAAAAAATACCAAATTAAAAGACACCGGCCTGGCAACGAAAAGACAATTTCACACCAGAAATTGACAAAATACCAATAGTTCGAGAAAAAACAGTATTTGGTTTTTCTTTCAATTCCTGTGTATAGCTATCCCTATCGCACAACATATCATTTTTAAATATCCCGCCAACAGTGCAACATGCACAAAGAAATGAGCAATTATTCGTGTTGAATACGGCCTTTAAGCTGCTACTAAAATTTAGAAGCGGAAAATATACTAAATTTGATATTTTATTTGAATTTGATTTGCTTTAATTCTGAAGTAGATATTTGAAAACAAGAAAAAACGTTAACTGCGGTTGAACCGAAGCTCTAATACTATTCACACGAAATTTTAAATCGTATTGTGAAACATAAAAGTGGGGGCTTAAATAGGAGCTAACCCAAAGAGTGGCCGGTACACGTCCACTAGTAGATGTGTATGAAGCGTCCATCTATAAGATGCCACCATATCGAATTTCTAGTTGATATTGACATTTTCAATTTAAATGCTTAAAAGTGAGCTGTGGGTTTGTATGGTGCTACCCCAAAAATTGGGCGGGGCACGCCCATTTGTATATGTATATGAAGCGGTTGTGCACTAAAATCCACCAAATCAAATTTCAGGCTAATATTGATTTAAGTAAAAAATTTTCACATAAACTTTCTGCGATGTTACCGCAAATCTTCAGATCTCTACTACATGAAACAATCATGTTGTATGTTGTTGCGCATTTTTTGGGGACCAATTTTTATACTATCCAGTTGAAATTTTGTACATACTTTTCTTTTCATTGCAGTTTAATAGAGTATCCATATTAATTTGCCACGCCCACTTTTTGGGGTAGCCCCCATATAAACATACTGCCTACTTTTGACTTTTTGTATGAATAACTTTTTTATCGCAGTCAATATCCACTTAATAATTGATATGGTAACTTCTAGTGGACGGATGCTTGACATATACATTAATGGGTGTTACCCGCCCACTTTTTGAGGTAGCCCTCTATAAACCCACAGCTCACTTTTATACATTTGCATGGAAAAAGTCAATATCAACTTGAAATTCGATGTGGCGGCATCTTATACATCTAGTACATCGCTTCATACACATCTACTAGTGGGCGTGCACCGCCCACTTCTTTGGGTAGTCTCTATTTAAACCCCCACTTTTATGTTTTACAATATGATTTAAAAATTCATGTGATTGGTATCAGAGCTTCGGTTTAACCGAAGTTAACGTTTTTTCTTGTTTACAATTCATTAAAAGAATTGGAATTCCCAGTCCTATTGGTAGCAGCTCTAAAATGTTTATTCATACGAAATGAATTCAGAGTCGACTCTTAAGTTGTATGCGGATACTAACTAAAGTCGACTTTGTTTTTTGCTTAACAGTAAGACTGTTTGTTTTTAGCTGGGTCTGCCAACACTACAAAGCACAAAACTATTTTAGTAACCAAGAAGAAAGAACAAAAAAAAAGTAAAGAAGATATATATAGTAATATCGTATATATATATAAATATAGCGAGCAGCCCAAAAACCGTTTGTACTGCTTTATTTACTTGTATTAAGCACTTGGAATTGCTTCGTTTTTGTTTTTTTTTTAAGTATTAGTTTAACTATTAGTTTTACAATAAGTTAGTTTTAACTTGGCATGCAAATACTACAGATGCGAAAGCTAATTAAATGCTACAAAATACCAAAAACTAAATGTTACAAGAATTAAGCAGATTTTTACTTAATATTTATTTTACTAATTGGTTTTTTATTTTTGAACTATAATTTTTTTGTTTTTTTTGTTGTTTATTATTAGCGAGAAACGCTTTACAATTTACACACGAAAGCGCAACCAATGCTAGTGATTTATGTATGAGATTGGTTGATTTGGTTTGGATTTGAATAGTTTTGGGATTGGATTTCTTTTTTTTTTTTTTTTTTCATTTTTTTCTTTGTTGGATATGCTTACCTTGCGCGAACCTTTTTCGCAGACCTGTCCAACGCCTGTGCCACCATCAGCGGTACTGCCACGTGCACCGGCAGCGGCGCCGCCAACAGCGCTACCCGCTGACGAAGGAAACGAGCCGGTTGCAATATTCGAGAATGGTACCGGCTCAGAGAATTTGATGGTGTGCAACAATTGCATGACCACATTCGAGACATTCC
The DNA here is from genome assembly GCA_035044765.1 of Leucophenga montana. NCBI lineage: Eukaryota > Metazoa > Arthropoda > Insecta > Diptera > Drosophilidae > Leucophenga > Leucophenga montana. Next base: position 29,989 of record JAWNNQ010000188.1, read on the forward strand.
TAAAGGATAGCTTACGGCGACTACCAATGGCTGAGCGCACACCAAGCGTGTTTAGCATTAATGGCTGCAAGAGAATCAATTAGAAAGAAAGAAAGACAGAGAAAGAAAGAGAAAAGAGAGAGAGAGAGATAGAGAGTCGCATGAATAACAACAATTAGCAGCAACACTGACTACTATTAAATGATAATGATAATGATGTTTAGGATGATGTCGTTAATCATGAGTATGCAGCAGATGCTGTTGCTTTTCATGTTGCAACCGTTGAACAAATAGATCTGAACTACCATTTAGCCATTGTGGCGCAGTAGCAGTAATTTAAAGTTGCGACATCCGACAACATCCATACAATAATAACATCTAACTAAATAATACACTACTTAATCCTTTACACATATATAACATATGGCTATGTACCTTTCTACGATGCGGCGGCGGCACAATGAAGAATGTATCTACACCATGATCACGCAGATACGATGAACGTTGTTCACCATGTCCTGCCTCTACCTCGTATTCGCCGGACAGCGAATCAAGTGTTGAGCGTGTTACATGCACACGACCCGGTTCACCACCGGACTCCATATGATTGGCCATCGTAACATCATTGGACCAGACATCAAATTGCCATTTGCGCAGCCCAAGTACGCCGCATAGTACCCGTCCGGTATGTATGCCAACGCGCATATTTAGTATAACATCGGTGGCCTCGACGACAGTGCTGCATTGACAAATAAAAAAAAAGAAAAGAAAGATACAATTAGAGCTCTAGTCGCAGAAGCATGAAATAATAAAATACGCTTTACTTACGCAATGGCATCGATCATGTCCAAACCCATTTCAACCGCGCATTTGGCATGATCTTTACGTGGTTCTGGTAGACCAGAAACACAATAATAACAATCGCCGAGTATCTTAATGCGCAGACAATGATTGTCCTGAAATATAAAAAGTGCAGTAGTATTAGAGGAAAGAAAAGTAGTACGTATTAGTTGGACCATCGCCATTGATGTAGTAAATATGCAAACTACGAAGGTAATATTTCGTTGTATGATTTTTTTACGATTATGAAAATGATTTTTTTGTTTATTCGTAATTAAGCAACATCCTAAAGATTTCTTCGCAGAATTTTAGCGTGGTACCACTTCCGACAGTAATGAATATAGTGAAGTTGCTTAATAAAGAACGATTCAGTTATGATAAAACCGGAAAATTATTATTGGGATCGCTTCACTGGCTATAGAGATATTTAATTTCATTTATTTAAAGATTCCTAAATCAATTCAATAAAATGAAGAAAAAACTATTATGGGCGGGTTCCACCCATTAATGTATGTGTAAAGCGTCCGTCCACTAAAAGCCACCATATCAATAATTAAGTTGATATTGACTATAATAAAAATGTTTTACATACAAAAAGTCAAAAGTGGGCGGTGGGTTCGCATGGGGGCTATGCCAAAAACTGGGCTTGGTGGGTCAATCTTGATACTCCATTAAACTGCAATAAAAATAAGTGTATTTGCAAAATTTTCAACTGGATAGCATAAAAATTGGTCCCCAAAAAAATGCGGACAGACACACAGACATGGCTAGAACGACTCGTCTCGTCTCGTCGAGCTAATCAAGAATATATATATACTTTATGGGGTCTACTATGTCTCCTTTAATGCGTTAGAAGCTTTCAGACTAACTGATAATACCATTTCACACTATGTGTGAATGGTATAAAAAATAATCAATCGTGAATGATCTCCACTTGCCTATTTATATATACATAAAAGTATCATTTTGTCTTTGGGTTTCAATGTAGAATGTGTTGTGCGCATATTTCATAAGACCAAAAGGTTGCGCCAAATTATAATGAGTACAAGTGAGAGTAAACAAGCAGTATGCTTGAGAGACGAACGAGGTAAACACTGTTGAATAGTAAGTAAATCTGTTTGTGTTGCTCATTTGCCTCGTTATTTCATTTGGTTTGCGCATTTCTTATATCGAATCAAGTTTACCACAACTAACAACTGGTGGAAACATTACGTTTTCGTTTGTAATATTTTTTCCAGTACCAAATGAAAACAAGAATAAGGATTTTTGTAAGTATTTACCAAACGAGTGTTTTGCATTATGCTCTAATATACATAAAGTAGGTGGTGTGTTTGCATGGTGCTATCACTCAAAGTGGGCGTGAGACTAATACATAAAATGCCACCATATTAAATTTTATGTTGATAATGATAACAAAATGTTGATTGAGGTAGCCCCTATTCAAACCTCCACTCTTATGTTAGAGTTAACGTTTTTTTTTTTTTTTTTTTTTTTTTTTTACATGAGCTCGGACGAATGAAAATGTTTTAGGTATTGCGTCTGAGGTAGTTAAAACCCAGTTAACGCCCTCGGCCAAGCACAAAGACTCTCTATCACAAAGCTCTCTCTCTCTCTCTCTCCCTCTCAGCTCTGCCGTACTCTGTCGTGTGGCAAAATTTTAAAAGAAAAGGAACCAAATAAATATTTAAAACAAAAAAGAGAAAGAATTCATACACAAACAAAAATTTGTTTATATATGTGAATTAATTAATTGCATTACTGCGCATTCATTATTGCAAATAAATTGCTAACTTATTGCCGCTCTCTTTCTGGGCTACCCTTAGAGCAGTGCTGTCCATAAGGAGAGCACCCAAAGTGTGAATCATTTCTGATTCATAATTTGTACAGTGTAACAAAATACAACACCAATGCAACGTAACTAATTCAAAATTTTGTTTCTCTTTAGCATCGAGCAGCCGACTTCGGCATGTTCGTGTGAGTGTGAAAACACGAAGGTGTTCGTTATAGCTGGACAGCGTTGATTTAGAGGCGAAAGCATTTTCCGTGACAATCCTGTATTATAGCTATTTTTATTATTGGACATTTTAAAGACAAAAGGTCGAATTTCGAACATTGGGAGAATTCTAGTCTGCTTAAGATGAGATGCGTGTGTGTGTGTTTGTGTTTGTACTTACATGCGCCAACTGATCGAAGCGTCCAAAGAGCTCATTCAGCAATCTAACTAATTCCTGTGCGCTGCACTGCGACGAGAGCACCGTAAAACCGACAATATCGGCAAAGAGAATGCTACAATAGTTATGTATAAGTCAGTAAAGTTTAAATTTAAAACGCCCACTACTACCTCATCAATCGCTGCTCTCACCTGACATTCTCATGTTTCTGTATATAGATGCGATGGAACTGTCCAGCTACCGGTGACAATATATCATTTTTCATCTGCATTGCAACATGCTGCGGCAGTACCGATAACAAAAGCCGCTCAAGCTTCTCATTCTCGTCCTGTATCTCCAAACGTGCAGCAATACAATTACGCGTATCCAAAAACGCGCGACGCTGTGCACGTTCCATCATAATGTTAACCACCAATCCGGCAACATTAACGCCAATAAATATGACAATATTCGCAATTAACTGATTGTACTCGAGATAACGAAACGAATCGGTACAAATCTTGTAGACCGTCAGGCTAATATGCACTGAGGGTAGGACAATACCAAAGGCCACCGCTTCCCAGATTTGCAGCGGTATCATGGCATAGGCGAGAAATACAACGAAGACAATTTGCCAAACACCCTCGGCCATAACTTCTTTGGTGTCGACGGGAAAAACGCTGCCGAGCGTGGGCATCGAAACAATGCAAATGCTCGCCGTGAAGAGCAGTATGCCGTAACATAAAGTCGGAAGATGATGATCCTTGATGATGGAACATTGCAATAACACCAGAACAATAGCAAATAGCAGGCACACAATGGAATTGAATATGTTCTGTAAATTGTGAATAAATGAGTAGGTAGTTTTTTTTTGTTACAGAAAAAAAAAGGATAACTTCAAATAGACGTACGTGAAATGTAGGCGTATTGTTGAAGAATAGCGAAAGCGCAGCCATGACACCGCATAACACTAGCACAAGCGCCACAACGCCAAGCACCGAGAAACGCTGCAGCTTAAGCGTATATCGCTGATACAGGCACTCGAGCTCATCATTCTCGAAACGCAGCGTATTGAGCGGACGACCACGCGTCGCTTTCACGGCATGATCCATGACAACGACGACTTCAACGACGACGTTGACGACTATGACTAGGGAGGCGACTGCGCTGTTTGGAGCTGTATTGCTCCGGCTTCAGCGGCGCCAGTACCGCCCATGCGCCTCAGCGCGGTGCTGGCGTAGACGTACTGCGGCACAAAACGCTGCCTGCGTCAATGCTGGCGTGAAGGCTGTAAGTAGAATTAAGAAAAAAAAGATATTTTATATAATATTTAATAAACCATTTTATGTATTATATTTACATACTATGTATGTACTATGTATTGTACTAAGACAGAAAGACAGACAGTTGATTGATAGTCAAGTCATTAACTGATTGACTGACTGCCGTGAAAATTGACAGTGTGACTAAGTGGAAACGCTCTGCTCATACCACTTATATACATAAATACGTAGCCTGACTTTAACACTCACAATCTGCTGCAATCGATAAAAAGTTCAAAAAGAGTGCACAACTTGCAACGGTTTTATGCCTATGCCGATTATATGGAAGACTATGTAAGTACTATGGCGGCTGAGCAGTCTATTGTCCTTGCTTTAGTTGCCTGCGTTGCTGACCTTCAAAACAAAATTATTCTGGCAGAGCCTACTGCAGGCGCATTTACACCCACGCCAACAATTGCGAAAATCGCCAGAAAGTTTTTTTTTTTCTTTTTGGCGAAATGGATTTTGTCAACCTAAAAGCAGGCCAGATATCTGCACACTTTTCGCGCAAGCACAGTGAACCCAGGATATAGACTACCATTAATTTACCATGCTCGTATATTGTATAAAATATTCAAAATTGTTCCAATATGTGTACACCTATGTGGGATATTTTATCGAAATTCACGTAAAAACCAATTACAATAAATTTAGTGTCACTAGCTTAAGTTACAAAATAGTTTTTCATACAAAAACCTGTAAATGGGTTTATGTTTGTAAGTGGCTAATACTTAAGTGGTGATGGTACTATCATTTTATATACTGAAGAGGTCATAAGTCGAGTCTAAATATTTCAGTACATTAGTCTCTATATTTTATAGTTTTCAAGATAGTATTGGTGGTCACATGGCCTGGCAAACAGACGTTCGAACATAGGATTCACTTCGCTGTTGGTGCTGATCACAAATATACTTTATGGAATATGTCGCGTCTTCTATTGTTTGTTATATACATTTGCACAAACTTAATCTACCAATTTAGGTCAGAGGTACAGGGTGCTCGGCTAAACGAAATCCCGTATTCTTCCATGGTTTCGCGATTTATAAATTTTTTAAACCAGCGACTAGACTGAATGGCAAACCTGATCGGGATACAAGATATATCGTTAGAAAGGTGATGAAAATGCACGTCCAACGCTACTGAATCCAGTAAAGAGTACTAAAGAATTTTTTTTTTGCAGTAAATAGTAATTCTGCAACACCTATTTTTATTTTTACTGAAATTTAAGTGTAAAGAACGGACGGACATGGCTTGACGCCTTCTTCACACTATGTGTTAAGTGCCCGCAATTTACTGTGTGTCCAAAAAGTATGCAATGGATTTGTTTAGTGTTGGCAAACTTAAATAATTTTCGTATTGAAAATTTTAAAGCAGACTTTTAAGAGAACTATTTTAATAATTACGAATTATTTGATCCATAAATCGTATAGAAGCTAATAACTTTATATATTGATACCTTAATTTCCAATTATTTATAGAAATTTAAGCTTCATACTCGTATAAGCCATCAATAAGTATTTATATGAGTGTTAAGTGGTTTGTTGTTTTGTTTTCATTTCTTTTACATATATATATATACCTGTAACAGCAACGTTTTGGAAAAAGTTTTACCAAGTTTAAAATAAAACTTAATATTGTTCGTTGCTCATTTTCGTACCGATAGCACAAACAAACTGCTGCTAAATGAAAATGACTGGAACTTTGGCAAAGCATGTACCTTTCCAATGCACTAAGTCACATTAAGGTAAAACCACCACCAGAAAATGCCCGATACCAAAAGTTCTGTTTACTTTGGAACGCACTTTGTATCTACAATACCAATTTCTGTCATAATGTAAGTTTTTAAGAGACTATTTAAACTGAAGACTGATCACAATAGTTTTCAGCTTGTTAAAAAATTTTAACTTTGGCAAAACCGATCTATAACACCACTCACACAAATTTAAAAGCATACCTCTGGACAGAAATTGACCAGGACTGGTGGATTTAAACCGAACCGGTAAACCGAATCGGTTCGGTTCTTCTTCTTTCGGTTGACTGCCACTGTCATTGACATGCATGCCAAGTTTAAGCGGGATGCGATAATTAGTCTATGTTTGACAGCTGCTTGTTTACGACGCAAAAAGTTTGTATGGTTTGTATGTGTTTCCAATGGAATAACGGCAACGGAATCATTCAAAATGATACAAAAGCGTTATGAGGACTCAAGAACGCAAGTATTTGAGTGGCATAAAGCATTCAATGACAGTTAACGACAAAAACCTCTGTTAATGACAAAAACATCGAAAAAGTGATGGAAATTGTGCTCGAAAATCGTCGTGTTGGCATTAAAAAAAGAAAAGCAGAGACACTCAACAACTCTTATGGATCGACTCAACACATTTTAGTTGATGTTTTGGGTATGAAACGAGTCACAGCCGGACTCGTACCAAAAGACCAGAATTTTTTTGCATTTTTTGCTCATTCCAGCTTGATTGTGACGGAGTTTTTGGCCAAACGTGAAACAAAAGTCATCGCACAACGACCGTATTCACCAGATTTGGTACCCTGTGACTTTTTTCTGTTTCCGAAACTTAACTATCCGCTCCGGGGAACGCGCCATAAGTCGATTGAGGACATAAAACAAAAAAATCGCTGAAGGTACTAAAGGCTATTCCGGCCGAGGCGTATAACAAGGTCTGCAATAAAAATAAAACTATGTGCTCGGTGGTTCCAGCCGCCAATTTTAAAAATTTGATCCACAAAAAATGCGCAAGAACAGCCAGATACACAGACGGATATAACTAGCTAGATCGACTCGTCTCATCAAGAATATATATATATAATTTATAGGGTCTACAGTGACATTTCCTACTGTACTGTGTAGATGGTAGTATAAAAATAATGGGATTGACATTTTTTTTTTTTTTTTTTTTTGTTGGGGGTTTAGGTTATTAAATAAAATTCGAAGACGCTGTATTACATTTTTAGTATACGTATTTTAGTTTAAAAATGTTTGTCCGAAGCTACAATTTTAACCATAGAATTTCTACACACTTATTTAAGAGTTATGAAATTTTTATTAAAACCGTTAGTTACCGTTATAGTTGCTTCTTTGAAACAAGTTTAAGCTCTTTATAAGCGGTACAGTTTTTCCAGATATATACGTAGACGCACACATTTAAAATTATTTTTTGCTTGAAGTTGATGCTTTACTGTAGCTCAACGTGTACCTATGTAGAAATATTTATTGCTGCTTCCCAAAAGTTTCAAAAATGAAAATTAACCTTTTGCCATTTTCTGAAAACTTACTAAAAATAACGTAAAAAAAAAAAACTTTTTCGGTTCCGTACACACACACTCACACACACACACACAGACACACACACACACACACACGGTTGTTGTTGCTGCTGCTGGTGTTCTTGGCGTCAAATCAATCAATGTACAAAATTGCGCTCTACCGGATAATTTGTTGTACGTACTTGTGCTGCTCTTCTTCTTATTGTTGTTGTTGTTGGTGTATCGTATTTTAATTTTAGTAAATTTTTATTTTTCTCTTTAAATAAGTACCTACATATGTATTTATCTCAGCTGTTTTTGTGCATTTGCGCTTAATTTATGATCCATGGCGTTCCGTAGTTTTCTTCATTATTTGTCTTTAACATGGGATCCATTAGCGTCGATATACAATATATAAGTACATATATACGTTAATATACTAAAATATTTTTTAGATACGAAGATACGAGTATCTCAAGTACTATGAATTTCCACCTCAAATCATTTCGACGACATTTCTGACATGATGCTGCAGCAGCACAACGAAGAAGATTAATGATGCACGCGATTCAATTCGGTTTGCGCATAAAAATCTATCTATGTATTTACTAAAAATTTCTTGAAAATATTATTATACAAGATGCACGTAGTATAAGCGAATTCAATTCGCAATCTGTGTGCACTAATTAAATAAAACTGCAAAGGACATTGTGCTGCTGGTCAATTGTCAATACCCGAATGGGGAATGATATAGCCTGGATCAATAATTTCTAATTGCATTCAATGAAGTGTGAAATTTGATGCTGAGGCGTTATGAATGGCACCGGATAATACTCAAGCAGGCAGCCATGCAACCAGGCAGGCAGCCACTCTATTCCCAAAGCGGCCGGCTGGCTGGCTACTCGGTAATAAAACTGGAATAAATAGCAAGCAACAAGCCATCTAGTCACCAAGCAAGTAACATGCATATACAAGAATTTTCCGCTCAATTATAATCAAGGTCATTGATTACATTTTTCCAGCTGAATGAGAATTAAATGGAAATTATTTTTAAAAGCCAAAGCCAAATCAGATTTGATCTAGGTGAATGCGTTCCAAGCGAAAGCGAATGTGTGAAAGTGAGTTAGAGAGCGAAAGATACTATAATGAGTCTATAGTATCTATCGTTAGTTTTTTTTTTTTTTTGTTTTGGTTGGTTCCAAAACGATTTATATAGTGTTTTTATCCGTGTTTTTTTGTCTTAATTTATGTTACACTTCTTTGGATCACGCTGCGTATGAGTGGCACAGCATAAATAAGACACCATCAACCGTCGACTTGACTTCGATATATCCTGTACTTTATTCAAGGTTCCTTACATGAACCATATATTTGTACAATCTCTGGACATATGCGGGCTATTTTATTATAATTGACGAAAAATTAGGGTTAATTGAAAATAAGGACAAGAAAAAACGTTAACTTTGGTTCAGCCGAAGCTCTAATTCACACGAAATTTTAAATAGTATTGAGAAACATAAAAGTGGTGGTTTAAATAGGGGCTACCCCAAAAGGTGGGCGGTACACGCCCACTAGTAGATCTGTATGTAGCGTGTAGATATGTAAGATGCCGTAATATAGAATTGCAAGTTGATATTGGCGTTTTCCATACAAATGCATAAAAGTGAGCTGTGGGTTTGTATGGTACTACCACAAAAAAAGGATGGGACACGCCCATTTGTATATGCACATGAATTGGTTGTACACTAAAATCCACCAAATCAAATTTCAATAATATTGATTTAAATGAAGAATTTTTTCATAAAAAACACAAAATTGCACGGTGGATTTGTATGGGGTTATCCCAAAAAGTAGGAGAGCCACGCACGCTAGTCTATGTATGTTAAGTGGCTGACCATAAAAAATCACCACATTGCATTTCAACCTAATATTGACTTTATCAAAGAAGTTTTCTAACAAAAAGTCAAAACTGGGCAGTAGATTTGTATGGATGTCCCGCCCATTAATGTATATGTCAAGCATCCGTCCCCACTAGAAGTTACCATATCAATTATTAAGTTGATATTGACTACAATAAAAAAGTTTTTCTTACAATAAGTCAAAAGTGGGAGGTGGATTTGTATGGGGGCTACCCCAAAAAGTGGGCGGGGCGGGTCAATCTTGATACTCTATTACTCTAAACTGCAATAAAAAGAAGTGTATGTGCAAAATTTCAACTGGGTAGCATAAAAATTGGTACCCAAAAAATGCGCAACAACATACAAACAGACATGGCTAGATCGACTCGTCTCGTCGAGCTGATCAAGAATATATAAACTTTTTTGTGGTCTACGATGCCTCCTTTAATGCGTTATAAACTTTCAGACAAACTGATAATACCATTTCACACAACAAATTTTTATACAAAAGCTTAAAAACGCGTACAGGTTTGTATGTGAGGGTAGCCCCCTTAAAGTGATCCGAGATCGACTTATGTGGGATATTATATTAGAACAAACATAAAATACAGCAAATTTGGCATATCGAGCTTAATCATGGACAAAAACAAAATTATCATACAAAAACTTAAAAATGAAGAGCATACTTGCATGGGAGCTACCTCATATAGTTGTCCGATCTGGACCTATGCAGTATGTATATATACAAGTATGTATATATACAAGTATGTACATATATATAGACATATTTTTGTTTGCACATCTAGCGTAATTAACAACAACACAAAAAAAAAAAAAATGTCATACAAAAACTTAAAAATGGGAACCATACTTGTATGGGGGCTACCGCTTAAAGTGGAGTGGCCATACTTTTTATCTACAAAGCTGAGTGTGAATATCGAAACTTAAAGTATCTATACATTTTGGTCTTCGAGATCTGTACGTTCAAAAAGTCGCACAGTGGTCCGAAATACAAAAAAAGCTGGTCAAAAATACAATATACAAGGTCTGTCGCAAAAGAAACAGGACTTTCTAAAAATAGCTGTTGCTGATGAGCTATTTTAGATAAGACGCTGCTGAATCACTCAATTAGTAATATCGAACTAGAAAACGAGAAAAATGTGGACTACATAAGGTGGTTTGTGTATTTGACACAACCTATATCACTAAACCCCTGACATGTTTTTCGTTATCTCTTCTCTAAAATCGTTATTGCAATAATACTATGCACCATTTTTGTATAATTTTTCACTATATAAGTAAATATATTCTCGTGCCACGCTTTCTTTTTCCAAAACCCTACCTAACGAGTTATTAATTTTTGTCACAAAAAAGTGTCACTTTATCCCATAGTGCAATGTCCCAGATTAGACAGCATTTCCCTATAATTAGGTACATAAATGTAAATATGTGTATAGAACAAGAAAAACAACTTCAAGCTGTCACTTTGCTGCTGACCATGGCTGTTAGTTCGTTGCTTTAGAGAAATCTTCACCCTATATATCGTACATAAGTAGGGAATACATAATTGAATTTTCGTTTATTCCACATACGCCACGTTTTACTATATAAAAAGTCGCGCAAGACTTTGCAACTGTGCAAATTTGTACCAGCACAACACATTTTTTTTATTTGCTCTTTTTTGGATACGTATTTTTTATTTTTATTTTTTTTTTTTAATTTATTTTTTTGGTTCGGTCTTGAGTATACAAACGTAGATATTTTTTAGCCTTTTGTTATACCTGTATGTATATTCGTATGTTCCCAAAGATATGTTTTTTTCAGTTCTGTTTGCCGAAATAAGAGCGTAAATAAAATGTGACTTTTTTAAATACCCTGTGCCTGTGTAAGGTATGTTGAGTTTGTGCAAATGTATGTAACAGGCAGAAGGAGGTGTGACAGATCATCCTATAAAGTATATACATAGCTGTATTCTTGATCAGCATAGTAAGACGAGTCAATATAGACATGTTCGTTTGACCGTCGCATAGTGGTTCAAAATTCAAAAAAGCTGGCCTAAATTTGAAAAATTTTAAATTAAATTTAAAAAATGTCCGGCAATTAATATTCCGTTGCAAAAAATGTTTCTATAACTGCGTATAGCTTTAGAAACCTAATGTAAAGTACGCCTATTTCTATGTATAATTTAATACTTAAATAATCGTAAAAAAGCACTCGGGGGAAAAATGGCTACAAACGATTTTGACCTGGGTAAACAGTACGGTATTCTGTAGTATTCTGCCTACAAACTTATGTATATAGGTTTGTAGTACATGCATTTATTAATAAAATTATGTAGAAATTCGCTGATAATTCCTGCTACTCTAATATTTATAAATATTTTTCTAAAAGCACATTAGCTTGTACAAATCAAAATAGTCTTGATGAAAGACCCCAAAAATATAATGGCACAAAAATCTAAACTGTCAGGAATCATACTTTTTGAGATCGCTGGTTGCGTAACTAATGTCGAAAACAAAGTGGCGGAACCAATATGTCGGATTTATTATTTTAAAAAGTTATTGTATCGAAACGAAATTTAGTATGAAGATGTTTTTAAGTTCGCTGATTACGATTACGAATCTGATATCAAAATTTTCGAAAATTAAACGACGGACCCAAAAAGGTGAACAAATTTTGGAAAAATTCGAAAAATTTGACATCAGATTCGTAATTAGCAACTTCTTATACAAGGAGTGATCTAAAAATAACCGAATTTTTAATTTAAATCATATAACACTAAGCGCCATCTTTTAAATGTTGACAGTGTTAGAAAGGTACATTTTTCTTCTTTCGAAAACAGCTAAGTTCATGCTTATCGTTGGACAGGTTATAAAATGGCACACGTTTTAATAACAGCAGTTTTTGTTTTTATGTCGTAAAAACAAAAGTACAAATATTAGATTTTATTTGAAACTCGGTAAAAAATTTGCTGAGACTTACGAATTACGTTAAAAAAAAGTTTATGATGATGATTGTAAGAGTCGTACTCAAGTTCAAACGTGGTTGACACCATTTAAAAACATTCGTGATGATTTAAATGATGATCCAAGACCTGGACGACCCGAAACATCTAATCGTGCTGAGTTAGTGGAAAAATTAAGTGAAATAATCGCTATCGATCGAGCTATAATGCTGGCAGAAGAATTAAATTCATCTTACTGTATAATCTACAAAATATTAACTGAAGATTTGTGTAAGAGAAAGGTGTTTTTGTACCACATCAGTTAAATGATGATCAAAAAATCGCTCGTGTAAAGCATTGCAAAGACATCATTTCAACGGCTAAAAACGATACAGATTTTCTTGATTCGATCATAGCTGGTGATGAAACATGGTGTTTTAAATATGATCCTGAAACAAAGGGAAAATCTGAAAAATGGAAGTCAAAAGACGAGCCAAAAGCTTAAAGATTGCGTTTTCAAAAGTCACAATCAAGACAATGTTGATAACTTTCTATGATTCTAAGGGTATTGTTCACAAGGAATTTGATAACTACAATGAAAGGAGCTGACATTCCAGACATACAAGCAACCGTGACACAACTGCTAAAGAACGTCCCAAAAAGCGAGTTTAAAAAGTTTATACAGAAATTGATTGAGCGTTCCAATAATATTATGCTTGTTTTAGTTTATAACTAAAAAGTTCGCTTATTTTTAGATCACACCGTATACGAGTATATACAGTTTGCAAGTTCGTCCAGCCTGAACAAAAAGTGTATTTTGAAAATGTTTTCTAATTTTTATTAAAGATTATCTACAGAAACCATACATGGCAGTATGCAGGCTATCATATAGTCGTGCATCTAGAATGTAGCAACTTTTTACTTATTTGATTTGTTAACAATATTAGCTCATTGTGCTTCTTTTCTACAATTTCTTATTTATTTTACTATTTCTATAGATACATGTGTATATATTATATACCAAAAATATGTTTATTTGTCAGCTTTGGATTTTCTTTGACACAATTTATTTCAATTTTTCGTAATTCAATTCAAATAAAAAGCAAGTACGTAAGAGTACGAGAGTATATGGATATTGTATCTACATATTGTATCTATCTACATACATACATACTCGTACATATTCATATTTTTTTCACGCCTGTCACATTTTTGCACATCACTCATACGAGACGTTGTCCCCGGTGCAAGTAATCATTTCTGTAGCACAGTTTTCCGTAAAATGTTTTTGCTTAATTTTTTTTTTTTTTTTAATATAATTTCTTAATTTTATACAATTTCTTTTTTTTTGTATTTTGCGAAAACTTTTTCCATATTTATTTTCCATTTTCCGTTTTTTTGTTCAATTTTTCGGCGCATGCTGTCGTCAGTTGTTCCGATTGATATTTTTGGTGTACGCTGCTGGTTTTTATGCGTTGATGATGTTTGACGCATGCCGTAAATAAATGAGCCAAAATGAGCAACATTTCAAAAAAAGAAAAACTAAAATTTAACAAAAAGGAAACACACACAAAAATTGACACTTGTTCTTTTTTGTTTTTTTTTTTTTTTTTTAATTTGTTTTTAATTCAAAACTACAGAGGATACAATTGTATCTACAAAGATTTTCTACAACAGCAAAAGAGCTAAAGTTCGGTTCTTTATACCCTGTACCCATGCGTGAAGAAAGCTATATTGGAAGAGTATATTCTTAAAATATTATTCTTGCAATATAAGTGCATGCGCAGTCTGATTGGAAGCTGAGCAAGTTGCTAACGCTGTGCGAATTTTGTTGGTACAGGAAAAACGATTAGGAGCCCTTCAAGAATTACGAAACGCAGTGTTTGTTTTTTTGTTGTTGTTAAATTTTTGACCGCCCTCTCTACTTGTATAACTATGCCACAAAACTGTATACGCTATCGTTCGGCAGAAGCTTTCTAGCTGTATTAAATTTGGAAAAAATGAACGGTGCCACGTTCCTTCCGCCATACTTACAAAAGAAAGACCTAATTCGTTATATCTCAGCAACTATTTGGGCGATTCTTATTAAATTCATAGTGTATAGAGTAAATATTGTTCAGGAGAAGCTTAATGGGATGGGTATATGACCTTTACAAGACATGAACAGTGTCACGCCCCCTCATATAGTAGAAATCGTCATATCTCAGCAACAATGCGACCGATCGTTTAAAATTCATAAAGTGTGTTTCTATTGTTCACGAAAAGGTGTTTGGCTATGACGTTCGAAACAAAGAAAAGAACAAAATACCAAATAGTGTGTTACTAACGTTGAGAAGAAGGTTTCCTTAGGCATGCCAGTAGAACAGTCATAATCGGAATTTATGCTTAACGACCGCACTTATGGTCTCTTGTTAAATTGACTCAAAATATGAGTACAAATAATGTTCCCATTTATTGGATGAAGGTGATTTATGAGTTCAGACATATTACCCATTTCCAGCGATCAAAATTTCGAAACATTGCTATTGTGACCAAATTATTCGCATGGCCATCTAGTTTATTCTATAGTTTGGTTCATGCAGATTGGGACCAACATTTTTGTGTCTTTTATGTTAGGGTCCCCAGAAACCTTTTTTCTTAAAAATTTAATTCATGACTCATCGTCAATTCACAAAGCAACTTCATCTGAAAGGTGTTCATTCAGTACGCATAGAAGTTCTTCAGCACGCTGAGCAGCAACTTGGTGTATTTTTCGCCCATTAATGTTACCTTTTTGTCTGTAACTGTTATGCTTTTCAGAAACATGATGCAACATTCATTTGCCCCATAAAGCCCACAAGTATTACAAATCCTGTTGATAACAACACTTGTCTACAAATTAAACATTCTTTCTTATATATTTTGGTCAGCTGAACTCAAAAATAGCGTCTAAAGTGTAACTTGTAGTCGTACACACTCGACACTTGTTTTTGTTGTCATATTGTAGTGCTACCTATCGTTTGTATCTATTGTTGTATTTGTTATTGCAGTCAATTATTTGATTTGTTTGAACTATTGAACACAAAATTGTTTCTAAAAAGGAAATTGACAAGCCAAATTTTGTATCTATATATATAATATAATATATTTAATTGCAACAATTTGGCAAGCACAAATTACAACTTGCCAACGATATTTATGCATCTAATCATTCATTCACTCATTTATTGATTCATTAAGCAATGTCTACGCAATCGAATCAATCATTAAAAGTTTATAGAAAATTTAAAGAATAGATTTTTAGTGTAAACCCAAAAAAAAAAAAACCCTTTAATACGTTTCAAATGCAGAATGATATTCGGGTGGTAGAAATAAATCTCAACTATTCTATCTAAAAGCATCTTCTCAAAGGTTTTTGCTTCATTGTTACTTTCTGCAAGGACGAAAATGTTTGGTGCAATGATATTATCAAGCCTTCGAAGGAATTACCTCTGTAACCTATGATGATCTGCAGAATAACGCCGATAACAAAGTAGTACTAGAACCACCAGTTGATAATGATCGGCAGGGTGATGAGCTAACCTATGATTATATTAATGTCCTGATTGATTTGCAATTTACGCCAATGTTCATATCAAAATTCATATCGGACTGGTTAAAAAAAACGAACAATTTTATGCATTTTAATACAAATATTTATTATCGCCTTCAAAATAGGCTCCTTTTGAGTCAGTACAAGCATGCCAAAGGTTAATCCAATTTTCCATACACTTGTTATACGCCTCGGCCGGTATAACCTTTAGTACCTTCAATGATTTTTTGTTCTAAAACAAAAAAAAAATTCACATGGTGCCAAATCTGGGGAATACTGTACTTGTGCGATGACTTTTGTTTCATGTTTGGCCAAAAACTCCGTCACAATCAAGCTGGAATGTGCAAAAAATGCAACAAAATTCAGGTCTTTTCGTACGAGTCTGGTGGCAACGCATTTCATACCCAAAACATCAACCAAAATGTGTTTAATGGATCCATAAAAGATGTTGAGTGTCTCTGCTATCTTTCCAATGTCAATACAACCATTTTCGAACACAATTTCCATCACTTTTTCGTTGTTTTTGTCGTTAACAGAGGTGAATGGACGACTTGCACGATTTCACGACCCTCACTGAATGCTGTATGCCACTCAAATCCTTGCGTTCTCGATATAGAGTTGAGTCTTCAAAACACTTGTGTAACATTTTGAATGATTCCGTTGCCGTTATTCCATTCGAAACACAAAAATTTGTTCAAAATACGTTGTTCAATTTTTTTGTTCCATGTTAAAAATCGCCATACAAACCTTTCGCTTCGTAAACAAGCAGCTGTCAAACATAGACTAATTGACGCAACCCGCTCAAACTTGGCATGCATGTCAATGACAGTGGCAGCCAACTTAAGAAGAAGAACCAAACCGATTCGGTTTACCGGTTCGGTTTAAATCCACCAGTCCGGGTCAATTTTGATCCTGAGTGCATATGGCATAATGACATCATAAACGTAATGGTATGAAAGTAGTTCCAGAAGTGTACTCGAGCTGACGCCGAATGGCGATTGTATTTTTTAAACAAGTTTTTTTCTGAGAGGTACCGTCTATCACAGTGGTCTGTAGTCCACACAAGTGACGAAAGTCCACTTCAGTGTGGCTGCTGCAGGGGACGATTCTAAATAGCCAAAAAACCAAAGAAAATTTGTCAAGCTAATCAAAAGTTATAAATTTGTGATATTTTTGAAGTGTTACTGAAATAATTTGTGTGTGAGTTAGGTTGGAATCCTTTAGAAAACCAAATTTTTTTAAACAGGATTTAAGTACACAAAAAACTTTGTTCCACAAATTTTCTAAAAATGCGGAATTTAGCGAAAAAAGCTCAGTTTTTAATTGACTCCTGTGCCTTAATATTTTCCAACGAGTTATGTGTCGTTGAAAAAGCCTTTTAAATAACTTTTAAAGGAATTCTTAGATAAGTACAATCACTACTTAAAAAAAAAATATAGGTAAAATAAATTTTGAATAGTAATTCGCATATTGGTAATTTGCAAAAAATGTGAACCATATTTCCGTGCTCATAATTCGAATGATAATAACATTGTGGAATTGGGGTATGACATCACAAATATCGGACTTTTCTACTCATTATTTTTGGAAATTTTTTCATATGTGTACATAGATATGTATAAAGGTATATATTGTTATATTTGGGTTGTGGGTTTGTATAGAGGCAACCTCTAATGTTTTGCAGCAAGAAAATAGTTTATTTTCTAAGGCATCGATTCGTTTCTCTACTTAATTGAAAGCATATTCTCAAAAGGCGCACACTACATTGCAACTTGACATATTGTATTTGACAATCAATCCCAACAACACAAATGTAAAATAGCGGCTTTCGTTCTTTGGTTTTTAAATCGTCGAGCGGTGTTTTTATATGATCATTGCACACAATCAAATTTTGAGCGATCTGCATTATTAAGTTTGTGTTTAACAGCCATTGACAGACGGACAGAAATCAGAAAATTGCCGCGTCAATCAGGCTAGAAGCACGTTGCAATGGATGGATGCATGTTTCAACCATCATGAAACAGCGCAAAACTTGAACATAATGCGTTAAAGCAACGCCAAACACTACTTCGAAGTTAACAAACGATTGCGTTTTAATTCAATTGCGGCACGCACAGCTGCTTCAATGGCTTTCAAACACACATTTAATGATGCAGATTGCTCAAAATTTGACAGTAGTTTAATGATAATTGGATAGAATTTGTCCTTGTGTATAAATAATTTGTCTCGCACTCATAACTAATTTGTTGTATACTTCACATACGTAAGTTACCGACCCTCCAACTAACTCTGTGCCAAAAATCCATGTCGATCCGTTGCTCTATAGCAACGTGAATGATGTACGAAGAAACAGATACACTTGCTATAGTTTGTAGAGTATAATAATATTATTGTTAAATTAGTTTATAAACATGCTTTTAGCTTATAATTTTAACTATATACACATAGCTAAATATGTATCTCTACATGAAAATTACTGTATTGCGCATAAAACCAAAATATTGCTTAGATAAATAAATTCACAAATGATTTTCTCTACACTTTTAATTACAAACAGAATTCAATTAAATGAAAAGTTATATTTTTTGATTGCAATAGTGCGATCAAAATAGCAAATCGTCAGCGGAGTTCATTAATTAAATGAAACATATTTATTTTGGGGTTTTTGTGCGGCTTCTTCTTTTTCGCTTTTGCATCGGAAAATACTATATACTATATTGTATTGTATATATATATATATATATATATATATATATATATATATATATATATATATATATATATATATATATATATATATTATATATATATATATATATATATATATATATATATATATATATATATATATATATATATATATATATATATATATATATATATGATGAGTAGATAGATATGTATGTATGTATGTATGTATGTATATATATATATATATATATATATATATATATATGTATGTATATATATATATATATATATATATATATATATATATATGTATATATATATATATATATATATATATATATATATATATATATATATATATATATATATATATATATATATATATATATATATATATATATATATATATATACATATATATAGTAAAACAATTAATGTGCGCGCACGCATCGAACGAAAAACCCAATTAGATTCCAATTTGCAAATAAGAGTATCTAAAGGCGAAAACACCAACGACAACAACAACAACAGCAAAATAAAACAAAATATCTGCTGACACACAAGCCGCTAAGACAATTACTGATAAGAATCGTCATACTACTTTCATCTTGTCGACATTGTTGTTGCTATTGTATCTACGTATCTATGTATGTGTGTACACATGCATATGTATCTATAGTACATGTACACAAAATGTGTTTATTTAAGTAGGTCATCGCGAAAATGAGATTGAAACTTACTCCCCCGCAATTTGCCAGTGCTGCGTCTATACTATACCAAGTATAATACAAATAGCCAAAAGGCATTCAAAGGAAGCAATAGAAAGCACAGCATTCAATAAAAGCAATATATCTTAACGTGATAACATACTCAAATATGTATCTACGATATATAAATTCAATGTATGCTGCTTGTACTGGTGTAGCTCAATATGCACTTTTACGGATATTTATGCAATATATACAAAAAAAAAAAGACTTTTTTAATTGATAGTTGACGTTCGCTATAAGTTCGCTACTGAAGCTGAAAATAGCTACAACTGCAGTTGTCTCTTATCAGCGCTGCGGCAGGTTATCAGCATACGACTATTATAATAAATAATTGCCTTAGAGGTGTCACACTCATTACTTTGCGTTCATTAAACTTGCTTTAGGCATATGTTTAAGTTTAAATAATCAAACAAGCACTTAAGGGCGCAGAATAAGCCAAAAGTGTCTGAAGAACAGTTTTTCAGATACAAAACATTTTACTAATTGACAAATTTATCTAGCTAAACCAGCTTACATTGTACGAGTATGCATTCCAAGCGTGATAATTGCATGAAATTCTTTACTTAATTCTTTGCTATTTGTTCGTATTTTATTCAAGTGTAATTTGTTTTAAATATTTTGCGGTTAATTAAATTCGATTGCACATGTATCTGTATCTGTGTGCGTACGTTTTTTTTTTGAGTTCATTTGGAATTTCATTGAAAATATGCAAAAGTCAAGTATGTAAAATACAATATACATACATAGGTATGCCATGAATCGGAAATTACAGACCAGGGCTGACTGCATAGGTTTACTGCAAAGTTATTTAGGATGTTTTTTTAGTAGGTATGTTTATTATTTATAAATGACAACACTGAACAAGTTTATCGTTGATCGAAAGCCAATTGCATTCATTTTTACATACAAAATTGTTTGACAAATCATCTTACGGCTATGTTCGAACAATTTCAGTGATTGTGCTATGGAACAAATGCACCCACTCACTTATGCCACAGTAGCTTTGTCGATAAGTGAAATATCAGCATTTGGAACATTAAAAATCGAATGATGTTCCATCAGCTACTGACAAACTCCAAAAAATACACGTTTTGGTGCCGTTAATGGGCTGCTGGCATCATCGGACCATACTTCTTCTAAAACGTAAAAGCTGCAATAGTCACCATCAACCGACTTTTTGCTATTAAAAGTACGTTAACATGGTCTGAAAGGCATTTGGTTTCATGCCATACTTCTGGAGCAACAATCGATTTACTGCTGGAAGAGTTTGACGACACAACATAAACTCCAGAAACGCAACAATTGCCTGAACCGCAAGACCGTTCTCTGTGGAGTTACTTTTAAATTGTTCGCCTATGCGTACAAGCAAGCATCGATTTCAGTCTTGGAAGCCAATATCTAGCGCACTAATCGTGAGATAAGATCGCAAATGATTGAAAAAGTGTTGTAAAATGGGATCTCGTCACAGTATCCGTGGAAGTCATATACACAAAACCATTTTTTATCACTAATGCCATAAAATTATTTACTGAAAAAATTTAATTTACTCATTTCATTTATTTGTATGTGTTTTATTTCATGACAAGACGAGTCGATTTAGCCATGTCCGGCTGTCTATCCGTCTGTTTGTGTGTTCGTGAGCGCCCTATTTCCTCAATTTTTGAAGTATTGATTTAAATGTTGGTATGGAGACTTTTTATTACCATAAGCAACACAATTTTCAAAATGAGCGCAATTAAATAAAGAGAGAAAGTGTATCTCCCATACAAAACACTTTGTATTTATTTTGTTGTATCGAACATGTTTGAATTAAAGCAAATATTAATGGTAAAATAATAATTGCTTTTAAATTGGTCTGGTAACCGAAGATTTTTTTCACTTAATTACAGAGCGAAAGACTTACAACATTTTGTTCAGTAGCGAACTAAAATTGTGCTCTGTTCTGTGGTTATAATCAGTACCTGTCTATTAAGAATTACCCTATAAGTATGTCAGTAGTCTACAATTGTAGACTCTACATATACAAAAGCAAACACGTGATCTCAAATTCAAATGTCTAAAAACAGCGCGAAACTATTTATAAAATGTACCTACCTAATTAAAAATGTAAATATAACTTTATATATAGTCTAGCTAAATATGCTGAAAAGCTACATCTCACACTTTATGACTTTGCAATGCAAATCTAATTTCGAAAATTTGCAAATTCAAACAAACCAAAAGAAAAAAAAAAACGTTAAAACTTAAAATCAATAGATCTATTTTTAAAACACATGTCGCCTTTACACGCCTTTATATACTTATAAAGACGTGTATAGGTATATACTTTTGTTGCTAATTGTTATACCCTGTAATCTGTAATTGGGTAAAAGGGTATATTTAGTTTGTGTAAATGTATGTAAGAAAGTATTTCACATTTTATGAAATACACATACAAGGCCTGATCTAAAAATAACCAAACCTTTTAATTTAAATCATTCAACACGTAGCACCATCTATTAAATATTGGCAGTGTTGGAAAGGTACATTTTTCTTCTTTCGAAAGCAACAAAGTTCATGCTAATCGTTTGACAGGTTACAAAATGACACACGTTTTAATAACAGCAGTTTTTGTAGTTATGTCATAAAACAAACCAGCAAATATTAAATTTTGTTTTAAACTCAGTAAAAAATTTGCTGAGACTTATGGCCGTATGACACAGGAATACAATCAGCAAATTGTTTTCCCCTTCATTGTTGTTAGAGCAGATCAGAAAATAGAAAAAGCAAAACTTCTACAGTTGCGAGAGGTTGAAATATAGTATTATCAAATAGTGCAACGAAAACCATCAGTTAAATAAAAAGAAAAATTACTATATTAATATGAAAATCTATTCGAAAGATGAGACAACTCTGGACTCAAAAATGACAAAGTAACAAAAGTTCGGCAGAAATAGTGTATATATCTATATTTTTATGGTGTTTTGGATTATTTCTTCATTCGGTCACTCTTTACACAAAAAGTGTACTAGTGTACAATAAAATTAGAAAAAAGACCAATAATGCATAATGCAAAGACAATTGCTTTGGCATGCCATGCGCAAATGGTGAATATACTCAATGCATGCATTTTTAAAATGCTTTTATCTATTGATTCTTTATCTTTTAATAAAAACATAAACAAAAGTCAAGTCTGACCTACACAAGTTGATGAGAAAAATGTTGCTGTCTGTATATAGCTATCGCCTTCGCAAGGTCTCTGTCGTGTTTAAAATCCCAGAGCAAAGAAGGGGCGAACAATTTGCTGATTGTTATTCGTGTGTCATACGGCCATTACGAATTACTTTAAAAAAAAAAGCTTATGATGATGATTATATGAGCCGTACTCAAGTCTACACGTGATTTACACGATTTAAGAACGGTCGTGATGATTCAAATGATTATCCAAGACCTGAACGACCCGAAGCATCTAATCGTGCTGAGTTAATGGAAAAGGTAAGTGAAATAATCGCTACGGATGCAAATTTCACTGTGAGAATGCTGGCTGAAGAATTAAATTCATCTTACTGTATAATCTACAAAATATTAATTAAAGATTTGGGTAAAAGAAAGGTGTGTGCACGTTTTGTTCCACATCAGTTAAATGACGAGCAAAAAATCGCTTGTGTAGAGCATTGCATTTCAACAGCTAAAAACGATCCAGATTTTATTGATTCGATCATAGCCAGTGCTGAAGCAAAGTGTTTTAAATATGATCCTGAAACTAAGCGACAATCTGCAGAATGGAAGTCAAAAGACGAGCCAAAACCTAAAAAATTGCGTTTCAGAAGTCAAGAATCAAGACAATGTTTATGACTTTCTATGATTCCAAGAATAAGTCATATTGTCAACGGAGAATATTATTTACAAGTTTTACATCGTTTGTGTTTGAGAGTACTACGTGTTAGGCCCGAATATTCTAAAGGAGAGCAGCTGTTTATATTGCATGATAATGCACGATCTCACAAGACCAAAAAAGTCTATGAATTTTTGATGGAAAAACAGATTTGTCTCATCGACAACCATCCGTATTCGACTGATCTATCACCGTGCGATTATTTTCGAGTTTAAAAAGTTTATGGATAAATTGGTTGAGCGTTCCATACATTGTAATAAGTTAAATGGATCGTATTTTAAATAAATATTAGCTTTGAAACATAATATCATGCTTGTTTTATTTTATAACTAACTAGCTGGTACGCAGCGCGATGCTACCCTTCCCCTTGCCACCCCTTTCCACTGCCACTCCTTCCCCCTTCCACATGCTCATTTACTCTGCCTCCAATTATCCTACATCTTTTCTTGTTCCTTCCACCCCTTCTCCACCCACCACTTGCGCTGCCACCATTCCGCAGCCCCTTTCCCTAGCTCTCCTTACTTTCCACCCCTTTTCCCTACCCCCTTCGATTACATTAACATGTCTTCAACATTTCATCCCTCTATCTTAAATGGTACCCAGCGCGTTGCTGCCATTCCCCTACATTTACCCCTCCTTCCCTATGATCGCTTACCCTACCTCCCATTCCACTATCCCTCTTCCCCCCTGTCAGAGATCACTAAAATCGGTCCAGCCGTTCTCCAGTTATAAAATTGTTCAAACAAAAATACTAAAATCGCGATTAATAAATGGGGAAGGGCGTTTTTTTTTATATCGGCAAAACCTTCTCTTTTCCTTAAAGCATATACACACCAATTTTCACGGCGAATGGTTGGAATGGTCTATAACGGACTTACATATATATATATATATATATATATATATATATATATATATATATATATATATATATATATATATATATATATATATATATATATATATATAGAATATGTAATAGATAAATTTGATTATTTTTAGATCACACAGTGTATTCCAACGCTGCTTCCAATCTTTAAAACACTGTTTACAGGCAAACATTTGGTATAACTTACAGAGCTTTCCGCGAATCCTTAGACAGAGTACAGAGTATCTTATAGTCGTGCACATTCGATTGCAGCGTACTTTCTTGTACTTATTGTTTTTGTATTTGAACTGTTTTTTACCATTATACTTAGATAGCCATACATAGGTATATATAGCCACATACTCGTAGTGTATATTAAAGAAGTGATAAGTATATATAAGCGAAAACGTTAATCGCGTGTGAACGAATCCTTTAGCACCTGGCTGTGCTGTATTAAAAAATAGACCATGACCCCTGAGCGAAGTGAAAATCGCTGTCGAACTAATTTTAGGTAGCAAAGAATTTTACACTGCATGCGTTTGTCCTTGTAGCAATTTCTGCATGCATACTAACCCAACAAATACACACACAGTTATGTATATACGTATACTTTTATAGAAACCCACTTGTAGATACATTTTAACACGCAGAACGTGCCTCAGGCTTTGAAATCATATATATAAAATCGAATATATGAATGACGCAAATGAAAATATTTTTAAATGTGAATACTATGTACAAAATATAGAAAAACGAATTAAATAAATTGCATAAATAATTCAGGAACTGCATTTTTATTGCAAATTATAAATGAAAACAAGAAATATATATATATATATTTTTTTTTTCTTCTTCATACAAGTGTGTACGAGATATTTTGTTTGTGGCAATATATCTGTATGGATTTGTTGTTCGTTCTGTCGGAACATCAATGTGCAAAGGACGGCCTTTTTTTTTTAATATTTTGGACCATAAATTAAATTTACTTCGTTTACTTTGTCGCTGTTGTAATCAGACAACCGACTGACAGTAGTGGAGTACTTTGTTAAAAAAGGGTAGGGCCAAGCAGCAATATGCTCAAATGTTTTCTTTTTTATAACCTACGCATATATGTATTATATGTATCGATGTGTGTGAAGGGTATACTCGTATTAGTTTTCAACTCGTTGCATTTCTGTATTGTAGAATAGTGCGTGAGTGTAGCAGGTGTCGAAGAATAGGGTTCAATTTTTCGAGAAGTTTAGCTTGACATTTTGTCATGAATAAACTAACAAATATTTTTCAAATATCGTTCAGTTCGGGAATGTCACCGTGCGCTATGTCTATTTTTCGTATGACATAATCGCCCATTCAAGCGACTAATTCGATTAACCATGGATCGTTTTCGCACCACGTATAATCTAAATAAAAGTGGCCTAAAATTGGACTTGCAGAATGCCCCGCGGCGCCCACATGTAATATCAGTATTTCAAATCAATTCAAAGTACTACACCCCATACTTATATATGTATTGTTAACTAGCTCGCGATGAGATAATTCGATTTAGTTCATTCCATATTCTAAGCGCCTCGATTTTGAAGACTATTAAAGCTAGTGACATAGACACTTCGAATAAGTTTTATCATCAGTTTGCCAATAAACTGCTGATGAAGTGCTGTGGTTGGATCCGAAACAGTTCGGTCTAGTTGGCTGTTTTGCTTTGAGTTTGTGCATTCGTATAAAAAACTATTTTATTGCCCTCAACATCAGCTTGTATATGCATATGGCAGCTGCCTGTAGACAATACTCGTAGTTTCGCTTAAATATCATTGAGCGTATACCACCCCACTCTTAACCGTCAATAGCCACTTTAAAATGCATATGGTGACTTAACTATGAGCTTCATACGCTTCATATCAATCCAAGGTGCACAAAAAATTGTTTCTTTTCGATGGGGCTAAATAGTTGATTGCTATACGATATATACATATTTCTCGTGAACGGTATAAGAGCTTCGGATCCAAAGAAGTAAACGTTCTTTCCTGTTTCGTTTTTTATAGTCGGACAAACTCGACTGTAGCGTTCTTACTTGTTTTATCGATATACTTTAAGACATCTTTAAAGAGAGTGTCAGAAAGAATATTAACCGTTTATCGGATGAGACAAAGGGAAGGGAAGGGAGATGATACGCCCACTGAAAAATAAACCCCAGACGAATCAACTGTGCACTTTAAGTTTTGTAAATACAAAGACGTTTCACATTAATGAAACGTGCTAATTAAAGTCTGATTTTAATATATCAATATTTAGTAGGTCTGCCACCGGAAGAGTTAGTCATAATACAGAGAACACGTTTTCTTGAAGTTCAGTTCAGGCTGCTATATTTGTAGTAATGAAATTATGTAATGCAGTGATGGACACTGTTGTTAATGTTTCTCTCGCACAAATGACTCCGTATCGTTTATATCGGAGGCTGATGTACATAATACTTTTACAATTATTTTCAAATAAAAACTCAATAAAACAAAGAGAGAGAGAGAGAGAGAATGAGAGCTGCTAGAACCAAATTGAGCAACTACGAGAGAGAGAACATTTCGGATTTCAGTATGCCGCACGCAATCTGAGATAAGTGTGCGTGTTTGAAAATATAGCAAAAAAAAGCAATTTAAACTTAGCGACTGATGTTTATCACGTATAGCAATATAAGGACAATCGAACGACATGTGTTTGTAACCATTTAAGCTGGACTCAGAGTAAAGAGCATGCTGATCGAGCTTGTTGCGGTCGACGTGATTATAAATTAATATAAATGTAAATAAATCGATATAATGTTATTTATAACTTCTTTTTCCAGCTACTCGAACTGTTTTCTATATTTCAATCAAAGTTTCAGCTACACCAAACTCTTTTTTATACCATTCACACATAGTGCGAAATGGTATTATCAGTTTATCTGAAAGTTTGTAGCGCATTAAAGGAGCCATCGTAGACCCCATAAAGTATATATATATTCTTGATCAGCTCGACGAGACGAATTGATCTAGCCATGTCCGTCTGTCTGTCCGTCTGTATGTTGTTGCGCATATACTTCTTTTTATTGTAGTTTAATAGAGTATCCAGATTGGCCTGCCACGCCCACTATTTGGGGTAGCTCGCATACAAACCTACTGCCCACTTTTGACTTTTTGTAAGAAAACTTCTTTATTAAAGTCTATATTAGGTTGAAATGCAATGTGGTGGCTTTTTATGGTCAGCCACTTAACATACATAGACTAACGGGCGTGGCCGGACCACTTTTTGGGGTAACCCCTATACAAACCCACCGTGCAATTTTGTGTTTTTTTATGAAAAAATTCTTCATTTAGATCAATATTAGCTTGAAATTTGATTTTTGTAGATTTTAATTCTATATATATATATATATATATATATATATATATATATATATATATATATATATATATATATATATATATATATATATATATTCAAATGGGCGTGTCTCTCCCACTTATTGAGGTAGTCCCATATAAACCCACAGTTCACTTTTATGCATTTGTATGTAAAACGTCAATATCAACTTGAAATTCGATATGGCGGCATCTTACACATCTACTACATCGCTTCATACACACATCTACTAGTGAGCGTGTACCACCCCCCATTTAAACCGCCACTTTTATGTATTACAATACTATTTAAAGTTTCGTGTGAATGGTATTAGAGTTTCGGTTCAACCGAAGTTAACGTTTTTTCTTGTTTTGCATCTGATTTTCTTAAATTTTAAACGTATTACTGATATATATATATATATATATATATCAGATATATATATATATATATATCAGCTCAACAAATACTGTTTTATATGTGAAGAGTATCTGTGGTTCGTTTTCGTTGACATTATTATTTCGCATTTTGGTTTTATTTTCGTTATGAACTTCTCTGTGTTTACGTATTTATTTATTTTTGTATCACTGCAAATCCGCAAAGAAGCGGAAGACACATCAAACAATGACACGGTTGACAGCGACGACGATGACATGGCTTCTGACGATGATGATGTTGATGTTGATGGTGATGGCGGTGAAGGTGTCGGTATCGGTGAAAATGGCACTGACAGTGGCGGCCATAGCCTTTGTTGGTCACCCAGTTAGCTGTCATGTTCTTGTTAATTCTTTTACTATATGCTACATGAGAAATATTTATGAATCTACAAATTTCCAAATATGTAGGAGATACATATATGTATAAATACATATATTATATATGTATGTGTAGCAGTACGAGTATTTTTCGTACTTATTATACTTATTTTGTAAAAATTTAAAGGTCAAAAAATAGTTTAGTTTCAATAGATTTTTATATGTTGTGTAGTATATGTAGCAAAGGCTGCAGATTTTGCACATGAATAATAGCTTTATTATCATTTCGGAAGAGCACAATGTTTTGATATATAGTTAGATTTTTATAAATTTTGAGCTGTTGAACACGAAAATCGTAAAAGAATAGTTTTCTATGGGTAGAAATTTGAAATATGAATCTTTTTTTGTTTTGTTCAGGAACTTGATAAAATGGCTAGGTACCTACGGAACAATAGGCACAAAAATATGGCAAAATTTATATCGAAAATACATTAAATGGACTAGAAAATGGGGCGAAAAGCGCTTAGTTTATCATTTCTTATGTAAAGAAGCATCATTTACGAAGAAAACCAGCTACTGTTGACAGAAATACATGGAAAGATAACGAATTTATGTACAATTAAATAAAAGTACCAAAATTAAACTTCATACTGTTTTTTATTATTGACAGTCTTGAAAGTGTAAAGCCAGCTTGCATTGTGACAGTTGTCATTCCCTGCATCGTACCCATAGTGTTACCACAATTTACATTTTGCCGACCGAATTAAATTTTCAATGCTTTTTTGCGGTAGAGGGAAGTCTCGACGAGAGAAATGGGGTTCTGGTAAAGCCTAATGTTGACGTAGATTCACGACTGACACTAGAAATTGTTGCTGAAGAACTGGAACTAAATGCCATGTTGTACAACCGAAAAAAGGAGGGTCAGGGAAAGAAGTGGCAGAGGGAAGGAGAGGAAGGTGCACGGGCAGAAAAGGACCGGATGCCAGCTAGTTATATATGTATATTATATTAACGCCAAACTTGGGACATTGTTTTTATTGATTTTTAATACATTTTAATAAATACATGGTTGATCTAAAAGTAACCGAACTTTTAATTTAAATCAAAGAACACGTAGCGCCATCTATTAAATGTCGGCAGTGTTAGAAATGTACATTTTTCTTCTTCTAATCGTAATAACAGCAGTAATGGAACAAAGAGCAAATATTAAATTTTGTTTTAATCTCTGTAAAAACTTTGAAGAGACTTACGAATTACGTTCAAAAAAAAGTTTATGATGATGATTGTATGAGTCGTACCCAAGTTTGCACCTGGTTTACACGATTTAAAAACGTTCGTGATGATTCAACTGATGATCCAAGACCTGGACGACCCGAAGCATCTAATCGTGCTGAGTTAATGGAAAAGGCAAGTGAAATAATCCCTACGGATGCAAATTTCACTGTGAGAATGCTGGCAGAAGAATTAAATTCATCTTACTGTACATAAAACTATAAACGATGAAGACTGAATATTTGGGTAAAAGAAAGGTGGGTGCACGTTTTGTTCCACATCAGTTAAATGATGCTCAAAAAATCGCTCTTGTAGAACATTGCAAAGACATCACTTCAACAGCTGAAAACTATCCAGATTTTCTTGATGCGATCATAGCTAGTGATGAAACATGGAAACAAGACGAGTCAAAACCTAAAAAATTGCGGTTTCAGAAGTCAGAATCAAGACAATCTTGATAAACTTTCTATGATCCCAAAGGTATTGTTCACAATGATTTGTTCCAGAAGGTCTAACTGTCAATGAAGACTATTATTTAGAAGTTTTATATCGTTTGTGGTTGAGAGTTCTAAGTGTTAAGCTCGAATATTCCAAAGTAAAGCAGCTATTTTTATTGCATGATAATGCACGACCTCACAAGACCAAAAATGACAATTAATTTTTGATGAACAAACCGATTTGTTTCATCGACCACCCGCCGTATTCGTCGTGTGATTGCTTTCTCTTACCAAAAATGAAAACTGCAATGAAAGAAGTTTTTTACGATGACATTCCAGCCATACAAGCAGACATGAAACAGTTGCTAAAGAACATCCCAAAAAGCAAGTTTAAAAAGTTTATGCAGAAATTGATTGAGCGTTCCAAACGTTGTATTGAGTTAAATGGATCGTATTTTGAATAAGTATTAGTTTTGAAACATAATACTCTATGCTTGTTTTAGTTTATAACTAAAAAGTTCGGTTATTTTTGGATCAGACTGTGTAGATAAAAGTATTTTTAAATAAATTTGTTTTTCCACTTGCAAATCTTTATTATTATTACTATTATTATTATTATTATTATTTGATTCTAACGCTTCAATCGAAATGCTATGAAAAACTCAACTACAATCGAGAAAAACACTTAAAATACAATTCTATTTACAAAAAAAAAAAAAAAAAAAAATAACAATTATCAATAAGTGGAATGTTGTCGATTGCAGCAGACCTTTTTTTTTGTTTTTTTAGAAATGTGTTATTGAAAACTGCTGAAAATTAATAGTTTTTATAGTACATTATAATACGTCTAGTAGATACATCTTCAAATGTGACGCATTTTGAAGTCGATCGTTTGATTTTCGACTACTGCGACGGTTCCTTAAAAGGTTTCGCTTAATAAAAGACAGTTCGAATGTAGGCAAGATGTGTGGCCCAACTTAACGAGAAAGTGCCTTTCTGCCGCAATATTTGCGAATTATTATCTGCATAAAATGGTATGAAATCAAATGATATGAATAAATAATTTGTGTTTACAAGAGTCATGGGTGAATTTTGCAATAATTTATTTTTGAAAAAAGCATCCAATTGCATCCAATGTATAAAGCAAGTGTGCACTTGATAATTTCTATTTTTATTTTTATTTTTTTTTTTTAATTTTGAGAGACGTTTCGCGCATTTGACGCTAACTGCTTTTATTAAAACAAATTGACCACTAAAGTCCGTGGGTAAATAATAGTTAGATATATAAATACACACGCAAATGCATTAAAGGGGTAAATTATTGAACAATCTTATAGATACAGATACATAGACAGTTAAGTTACGAGAGCTACTTCTAATTTGTAGTCTGTTGACATTATGATATTCTATAATTTGTCTATGAAAGCAAGCGTAAACATGCAATAAGTATTGTTTAAAGATCTGTCAAATATTGACTTTTAAAAATTATAACCTTTTAAAAAACTGTTTATATAAAAGGCAAAAAAAAAAAACAAAATAGTTTGAACTTGATTTAACATTTGGTTTTTATTTAAAACAAAGCATGATGATTTCCTTTCAGGTCACGTTTCACTATATACATCGCTGTATACATATTAAAGGGAAAAATAAATTGAACAAAAAACAAGAAAAACGTTAACTTCGGTGGAATCGAAGCTTTAATACGCTTAATACTGGCTTTTTTGCTCAACAACGCTGCTATTTTATTTCAGTTGTTACATTTTTTAAGGTATCCCTAGATTTTAGAAAAAAAATTAATATATAAATATATAGAATATGTAAAAACTATTTGTGAATTATAAGTGCTATTAAGTTTCAAGCGCATGAGAGCTATACCTTTAATTTGTTAAATCGTGATCATTTTGTGTTGCTTATGATTATAAAAAGTTTCCGTACCAAAATTTCAGCCGGTTTTTCAAAGATTGACGGAAGAAAGGTTGTGACAAACTCACATACAGACTTACATGACTAGATTGACTCATCTTGAAACGCGTATCTAAAATATAGAAATTTATATTGTATAGATGTTTTTATAGCAGTTTAGGTTTTCTGCTATAGCAACAATCAAAAAGATTATCGTTTATCGAAAAGCCGATTGCATATTTACATACATAATTGTTTGGTCAGTCGTCAAGCAAAGACTTCAATTACAAAGTAATTGGGCACTGGGACATAATTGAAAGTTGATCTACTTTTTCGCCGCAAGATTTTTGTTTAGTGATGAGGCTCACTGCTGCCTCAGTGGCTTTGTCAATAATTGAAATTATTGAATTATCCACTTTGGTTTTAAAATAAAGCAAATAGAAAGTCAATGGCGTTCGATATCGAGATATGTTAAACGATTTTTTTTGTTTCTAAATGTAAGGTCTGGAAGATCTTTGGTTTCATGCCATAATACTGGAGTAACTAGCGATGTATTGAGAAAAGAATTGACGACAACACAATCTTCAAAAAACAGACACATTGCCTAGCCCGCAAAATCGTATGATCTGACTATGCTGATTTACTTTCAGTGGATATGATCTCAAATTATTGAAAAAGTGTTGTAATTTAGTACTTTCAGGATGCAATTCGTCAGTTCATATTAACAGCAATAACACATTCACGAATGAAATTTGCAGATTTTGAGGCAAAATCGTTTTATGTAGCACTCACAACAGCGATACATTTTATAGTGTTAGATTTTTACGGAAACTTTGAGGAGTAAACGTAGAAAATCGTTACATGAAACCACAGATCAGCAAGAGCGATGGTTAGGAACAATTAAACTAGCAGTAAACTATGTATATACATTCATGCACTTATAATACACAACTAGTTTAAACATTGTATTCATTGTATGTTAAAACTGATGCAGACATGACGCTGAAAATAGCTTATATCGAGAGCGAAAATAAATATGTTCACTTGTTGTAACCCTGGAATTCTAAATGTTTTAGTAAATTGATCCCTATAGAGAAATGGCGAGTACTCTTAAATTTAAAGTTATATGCTATACATTATATTATTTAATTTCATTTCACTATTTATTTATATACCCTACGACATCTTGGAAGTAGTAGTCCTAACCGTAATACTATTCTTATACAGATATTCATTCTACTAGTAAAGATGGCACACGTAACTCGCAGCATATGTGTGATCTTTTAGAAACTTTATGTTACAAATTCTCCGACAAACCTATAATACCCTCTCTTTTAAAATGTATATGTGCAGTGTACAAAATTGAATGCCATTCATAGTAGTGCAATGCGTAACAAGTGGAAGGGGCTGTGAGGCGTAAATGGTGACTTTATAAACATTTCAGAGTACCTCGAGCCAGCGACCATCAACATGGGCATAAGTCGTATGGGCGTTCGGCCAACAAAAGCAACAACATTGTATTTATAATTTAACAGAGGAGCAGCAGTGCAGAGATAAAAAGCAAAAGCAAAAGCAAAAAAAAAAAACAAACAAAAAACCCTAAATGGAAAATTAAAAACAAAAAAATCGACAAAAAGTGATTTAACAGCAAAAATCTTTTGGCATTGACTTTGTCCTTAAAATTGTTTGACTTGCGCTATAATATCTATAAGTATAGATATGTATAGATAAGCGGCAGCAGCATTAGCGAAAATTTTGTATATTCAGTAATCAGTGCCGTTGCGGCAGGCGAAGACAGCTCTGTAGCTGTCAGATACATATGTATCTACAAACCCGTCAGCAATAGTAGCAGCAAGAACGGCAAAGACTTCACAAACAATCAAAATGCTTAAGCAAACAGAACAAACAAATTGACAGCGGGGGCGGAGATGTGGGCGTTGACGTCGAGTATAGCACAGGCAAACTAAAGTGTGCAGCCTTCAATGGTAATAACTGTCAAATTAGATATGCACAAATTCACATACGAGTATATCTACAATACAATATACAATATAATCATTCTATTAGATTGAAGCAACAATTGAAGTCGACTTAGTTCGCAAAAGGATTTGTTGAGCATTCATTTAATATAGACGCACGCTCTATGTAACATGATGAAGGGCGTTTGTTTATGGGGAAAATACCTCTGGTGATTAAGTATAAGTTATTCTTGGACTGCGTAAAAAAACTAAGCACCCTATAGGAAGATTAAACAAGCTTACACTGTACTGGATACCTGGCCACGCGGGTATACTTGGGAGTGAAGAGGAAGATAACTTAGCAAGATGTGGGACAGCCACGCTCTTTAATGGTCCAGAGACCTTTTGTGGACTAGGAACAAGAACACTTTGAGTGCTAGTAAAGGCGGAAGAAAACAAAGGGAACTGCGAGGGCATAAGACAGGGACAACTACTGTTATACCACAATAGCTACATGATATTAGCTAAATGATATTAGAATTTATGTCTAGACATTTCAGAAACGAAAGACATTTATGCTACATTCGTAACGAGTGTGACAGCACCTGTAGAATTTGTTTAGAAGATGTGGAAACCCTCAACACATATCCTAGTAGATTTCCTACCCTTCAACTTCTTGGCAGCTACCAAACAACAAGAAGGTCTCTGCATTCACTAAGCTCAAAAAACCAAGTTGAATTCTTTGAGGCGGAAGGACTAGATGAAGTGTTGTAAGTTGAGACTACTGTCAGTGAAGAAATTTTTTTGTGCAATCTTTCAGTAATTTAAAATATTGTTGACAATTTTACCACATACACACTCTTCGTGAAATATTGCATGGTGTAAGATGGACGTGTACAGAGAATTCTTGAAAAATTATTGGTTTTTCGCCACGTGAAAATCACAAAAACAACTGCAAACAGAAAAACATTCATCAAAATAATAGCGTAGCGCATACAAACACGTTATCTTATATCTGTTTTGCGTTCACAGTTTCTTATTAACTGGTAACTGGCGGCTCGCATGTTATCGTCTAGAAGCAACAGTATAAGTTTAATATGTGTGTGTGCGCGTTTGTATTTTATATAAAGCGTATGTGTACTTGATTCGTTGTGTGAGTGACGATTGTTTATGCCTGTTACGCACAAAATATTTAATTTTGATAAAAATATAGATTGTGCATACTTCCAAAATAATATCTTTCAGATTGAATATTCTTTGTCGAAATCGTTTGTATACTGTGAGTGCGAATTAATATATAGATATATACTCTATAAACCTGCCAAAAAATCGAGGTTTTAGTTTTCTGCTTTAATTAGCGCAGCTGAAGCGCATTGAAAGCTTGTCCACGTTTATGGTGACAATACTGATATGAATGATTTTGACGAATGGTGATTTCAGCGTTGAAGACAAGCCTCTCTCTGTACAGCCAAAAAAAAAAAAAAAGAAAACAAAGAATTGGAGGTATTACTCGATAAAGATCCGAATCAAATACAAAAGGAGCTTGAAGGAGTTACTCTACTAGCAGTTTCTGTACGATTGGAATCCATGAGAATGTCTAAAAAGCAAGGCAATTGGAACTGAAACCGAGAGACATAGAAAGGCGGGTTTTCACTTGCTAGCAGCTGATACAAGCTATGCCCGATTAATCCCTGCTTGCTCCAATGAATGCATGAAGATTTGGCAGGTCATCAGTTTATTTCTTTCCCAGAAATCGAAAATTATCTCCTAGCTTGGAGCATCTCTAAAGACGATACATTTTTTTCGAGATGGAATTCGAAAATTGCATGAGAGGTGGGAAAGAGTAGTAGTAGTAGCGAAGGAACATACTTTGATTAAATTTTTTATTAATTTTGTTCTGAAAAAATGCATTCTTGAGCACAAAAAACTTATTTGTACTTCCAACAATGCCTACCTTAATAACTTAATATTTTGGCAAAATCAAGTGACGGAAATCTTACAAGAAATAGAAACGGAGCTGTTTCCAAATATGTCGCACGACATTGATGACGAGATATACATTACACGAGGTCGCGCGACTATCATAGCAATCTGACACGAAAATATAAGACCATGTGACCAGATCATTAAGAATATGAATTTAATAATGTCAATTCAAATTGATTTCAAATGTTTCTTAAAGTGAAATGCGGAACCATTTTAACGAAAGTGAATACGAATCATTTATTAGGATTCGAAAACCCAAGCACTTTGTACATTTTCTATTACAGAACACTTATTAAATGAACCTCGTATCTGAGTGCTGACATAAAGTGCTCATTGACGTTGCATGCCAATTGGAAATGTGTGCATTTTATGAAATAAATGAAAAGGCTATTGTTTTATTTTTGTATAGGGTGTTTTATTTAGAGGTTTCATATTCCGACAGGGATTAAACTGTCATACATTGGTCCGATCTGGCAACGCTATTGTCATTTGTGTATAGTTTGGTTTGCTATTTTATCATAAATAGACGAAAGTTTGCAAATTGTGAAAATTTATTTCGAAAATCGTGCTTCAGATCGGAATACGTTCTTTTACGGTCAACATAAACATCCCTCCAAGCGACTTATTCGCTTAGCCATCGATGCTTAACGCCCCACTTACACTCTAAATAAAAAGTGGTCGAAAATTGGACTTCCAGTATGCATCACATCCAAGTCAGCCAATTGCCAGAAAACATCTTTAAATACTAATTTAGTTTTCACCTCTAAAAGAAAGAAACACTATATTTACTAAATAAACAATTTTATATGCTAATTAAAGTAGCAAGTGCCAAGTAAAGTTATGCTGCTGCTATTGAATCTGTAAATATAATAATAGACAAACAAAAAACTACAATATATACCTACAAAAGTAATAAGTTTTCGAGAAGTTGTTGAACTGACAGCAGGCAAAAGGATTCTGCATGATTGTGTTATGAGTATATCGGGCGGGCGGTCGCACGAAAATACATACTACATATGAAGTAGGAGTAGCTCAGGAAATAGAATGCGCGCTCACGCTTAATAAAAAGATACAGGATGTCAAAACCGGCAGAACATCATTGAATGCAAAAGTACGCATGAATGAATGAATGAATGAATGCATTTAGATTTAAGTGGCAAAAGCATTTCATCCTTTTACATAAACACACAGAGAGACAGACAGACAGACAGACAGACAGATAGATAGACCGACATAGATATATGTACCTTTTGCTTTGTGTGTGATTGTCTGGCGTACAGTGAACTATAATGCAAGCGATACAGGTACAACAAACACACACACACACACAGACACAGACACACGGAGGGACAGACAAGACTGACAACAACGACTGTTGCGCTACTTTTTAGTAAATGCAACAACAATTGCAGATACACATACTCATAGATACAATCTACTACGGGTATGTTGGTTGGTTGTTGCTACACGCTCGTATGCTGATGACCTGTTGGCGTTGCACAAATAAGGCACGTAACTCATCTAATAAGCCTTGTTGATGCGGCCACAACTCTTATTGGATGCGACACATAGACAACTGCAACCATTTGTCGCCTTTGGGCATGGTTGACCCTTGTGCGTCGCTCTGCTGCGTTCATTGGCATAAGCTGCTGTTGCATATAATTGTCCTAAGCCAGCATTTTGCAACAACCAAAGCTAAGCAAGCCCATAGCACAGACGATCCTTGACCTCTAAGAGTGACACTGTGACTGTCTGTCAGACTGGCTGCCAGCTTGCCTGCCTGCCTGCCTGCCTGCCTGCCTGCTTGCTTGTAAGCATACACTTGGCTTGGTTTGCTGCGCCAATTAGACGACTACAGCTGATAAAGCATGACAAATTTCTAATGCGAGTACGAGATATACAGATACAATATGTGGAAATATTTCAAACTAATATCTATTCTTTTTTTTTTTTTTTTTTGCGCAAAATAGTTTTACAAAATTGCTAAAATGCAATCGAAATCAACAATTGGCTACCTTCGGATTCCTTTTTTAACTTTCGTTTTCTTTTTTTTTTATTTTTTATATAAAGTATTACATATTGGATGCAATTATCTTCAAAACTCATCAAAAATGGCGCGTATAGAGTATTATCGCTTAGTTCGAAAGTTTGTCGTACTGTAACAATGGAAAGAAGTGCTGCCGAAAGTCATCGAAATTTTGTGCAAGTTTATGAAGAGCATGTTCTAGCTGAATACGACCTGGGCAGCGAAAAAAGTTCGAAGATAAAAAATTGGAGTCAATGCTCGATGAAGATCCATGTGGAACGCTTTAAGAATTAGCTGAATCATTGGGAGTAGACTTGTCCACAGTTGGCAAACGCCTCAAAGCCATGGAATGATGCACAATCAGGAAAATTGGCTCCCATACGTATTTAAACCAAGAAACGTGGAAATGCGTTTTGTTCATCTGTAAAAAGCTGTTTGAACAACAGAAAAGAAAATAATTTTCATATAGAAGTGCGACTGACAAAAAAAAAAGTGAATCCGCTATAACAGTACCAAAGTCATGGCTTAAGCCCCGCCAACCATCAACATCAATGGCGAAGCCAAATATTCATGAATACAAGCTTATGCTCTGTATTTCGTAGAATCAGCGTGGTGTAATCTATTATGAGCTGCTTAAACCGGTAGAAACGCTTATGCGGGAGCGGTACCAAACTCAACTGTTGCGTGTGAACCGCGCATTAAAGCAAAAACATGGTGATAGACATGACAAAATCATTTTGCTCCACGATGATGCACGTCCGCACGTGCAAAACATGTCTAAATTCTACATCGAAACGACCAAATGGGAAGTTCTACCCCACTCATTGTATTCTCCAGACATCGCTCCATCTGATTACCAACTGTTTCGTTCCATGGCTTATGACCTGTCTGAGGAACGCTGCACTTTTTATGAAGATCGCAAAAAATGGGTTGCTTCTTGGATTGCTTCTAAAGACCAGTTGTTCTTTTGACGCGGAGTCCAAATGCTGCCAGAAAATGGAAAAAATCAAGCTATGGACATTACTTTGAATAATCTATTTGTAACCATTTTTGCACAATAAAGCCTCACTGAATTAATCAAACAGCCAATATATAGTTTATATTGCGATATACTACTACTTTATCTTTATGATAAAGCAAACGATTCTTTTACTGAAAATTTAAGGTCTTTTATACACTGTACCCAAAGGGACAAGGGTATAATAAAATTGTGCAAATTTGTGTAACGTGCAGAAGTAGGCATATAAAGTATGTATACGAGTATTCACATTTCATTAATGTCAGATGCTTAGATGAAGTTACAGATGAGTACAAAATTTCCAGTATATTTTTATGTATATTTTCATTATATATTCACTACACAGTTGGTCAAATGCAATTCGTATTCTCGTGCTCACTTGTCACACAGTTTTATTTTACACCATTTTATACTTTTACCTATTTAATTTGTTTAAGCCTGCAAAGAAAGCGAGATAAATTTCTATCTATGCACACATATAACTACTGGTCGAGCTCGACTGTAGCATTTACACTTGTTGTATTGCAATTACAAAATCTTTCTTTTTTTTTTTTTGGTTAAATTAAGTAATAAGAATGTATAAAATACCGTTCAATCTGGAAACACTTGGTACTTTGAGCAAGACTTTGATAGGCGGCTGGTGAACATGTTGTATGAATTCAGTACGCCTACAGTTTGAACTCGCTAAATCAATTTGTGTGTCCATAGCGATGCTTTTCGTGAAACAGTTATATTTAGTGAGTTCTGAAAATGAGTAACATCAATTTCGAGCCAAAGTTTTGCCGTTGCTTCAACACTTGCATAAGATCAAGAGATCTATGAAGACAACAGTATTTGTCAAGGGCTCCGGTGGCTTAGGTTTTAAATAGGGGTGGTACACGCTCACTAGTAGATGTGTATGAAGCGATGTAGTAGATGTGTAAGATGCCGCCAAATCGAATTTCAAGTTGATATTAACGTTTTCCATACAAATGCATAAAAACGAACTGTGGGTCTATATGGCACTACCTCAAAAAGTGGGCGGGACACGCCCCTTTGTATATGTATATGAAGCGGTTGTCCATTAAAATCCACAAAATCAAATTGCAAGCTAATATTGATCTAAATGAAGGATTTTTTCATAAAAAACACAAAATTGGACGTTGGGTTTGTATGGGGCTATCTCAAAAAGAGGGCGCGTTACGCCCAATTGTCTATGTATGTTTAGCGGCTGTCTCTTAAAAGGCACTACATCGCTTTTCAACCTAATATTGACTTTAATAAAAAAGTTTTTCTTACAAAAAGTCAAGAGTGGACCATAAGTTTGTATGGGAGCTACCCCAAATAGTGGGCGGGCCACACCCGTTAGTCTATGTATGTTAAGCGGCTGACCATAAAAAGGCTTCACATTGCATTTTAACCTAATATAGACTTTAATAAAGAAGTTTTCCTACAAAAAGTCAAAAGTGGGCAGTAGGTTTGTATGTGAGCTACCCCACATAGTAGGCGTGGCAGGTCAATCTTGATACTCAGTACATCATCGAAAAAGAATAATACATGTGAAAACAACTGGTGGAACACTATTACAGTAGAGTAGTGAAAGAACCAACTCTAGCTTCCCAAGGCAATTATTCTGAAGAGAACAATTTTCAATTGTAAGTCAATTCGCATAAAATAAGTAAAGAAAATCAATCACATTATTTAATTTGTACACCTCGCTAGAACGTGTGAAGGGTATTAAAGCTGTGGTTTCACTCAAGTTAACGTTTTTCCATGCATTTAGATCTTTTTTTTTTTGTTTGCGAAAATTCGTAATGTCTCAGTTGTTGTTGGTTCGTCAATATAAATAATTTACTACAAATATATCTCAAATCAGCAGTCCAAATGCAGTCAAGCGTGCATGCTGTCTTGCTTACTTAAATTTTTCTTGCGTAAACGTGATTGCATAATAATAATAGTAATAATAAAAATAATAATAGTAGTAAACTTTACTCAACATCATTCTCGTAGATACACATACCCGTAGATACGTAGATACATAGTAAGTTGTCTGAATATTCTCGTAGATAGGTGCAGGTAATAATTGTGTGCGTGCTTGCATGTTTACAAAATGTCTAAAGACAATTTTACGAAAACTATTCACTCTAATCAAACGCAAAATATCTTACACAAGTAGAAAAAATGTTAACGCAACTTTCATTCTTAATTAGCTTAAACAATAACCAAGTATCTATAGTTAAATCTATGTAAGTGTACGAGTCTATTGATAATAATTGCTATTGTTGTTCGCTATGCAGATTAAATGCAGTGCGACCTTTAGCAATTAAATTTAGCCCTTCGAAAGTGATACTAGTTCAAAACTAATTACTTTGGAATAATAAATAAGACAATTAATAGACAAGCTGAGAGCAAAAGTGAAACATAGAATACTGCAAAGCCATACAATTGATTCAGTCACATTGTCATGTATTGAAATTAAACACGTTGAAATAAAATGTGCATTCTTCTTAGTCTTTACACTGCGTGTGAAGAGTACTATAAACCTCCAGTATGCAAGTGACGAATCCACGAGTTCGCTAGGCATAAATTCACCATTTCTGCTCTGCATTACTGAGAACTAGTGAGCTCACTAGGCCTTGGTAGTGCAGCTGGTAGCCAGTTTAAAATAAACGAGAAAGAAAGCTCGACCTATTTTTATATACGAGGTGTGTACACAAAGTAAGGTGACTTTTCAAATTTCGCGGGCAACGTACATTCGATTATCGATTTTCGTTTTGTTTTCTTGTGTTGGTAGACTCCTCACGAACATATGTTTACAGTTTCAGCTATGTAGCATGTTTAGTTTGTTTGTGAGAGGCATAACGGTTAGAAGTGTTTTGCGTGCTCGGTGATTTTCTGCTATCGAGCTCAGGAGCTATTGAATGACGTCAACAACTATCCAGATTTGCTCAAAAGGGTCATAACTGGTAACGAAACATGGGTATATGGTTATTATGTCGAAACCAAAGCCCAATCGTCCCAATGGAAGAGCCCAGGTGAGCCAAGACCGAAAAAAGCACGCCAAGTTCGATCAAATGTCAATGTTTTACCCACTGTTTTCCTCGATTACCGTGGTGTAGTGCTTCGAGGATTGGAAAAAGCCTTGGCACAAGTATATTGTATCTGAGGGGGATTACTTTGAAGGGGACAACATAAATATTGATGAATAAATAAATATTTTTTCACAAAAAATACAAAGTCACCTTACTTTTTGAACATACACCAATTTTTTTCTTTCTAGTTTATTTAACAATAATAACAAAACAAAAAAATTCATGCAAAAATCCATATATGGGTGGCTAGTGGAGGACTTTGCACGGTTATCTAATACACTTTATCTTAAAAGGGAATTGAAGAGTCTAAATATCCAAACTTGAAGTTTCTATCTCTTACAACCTCCAAGATCTCTTAGTTCGACTAAATTCAAATAAAACTTTCTATTGAAATAGAATTGCAAACAAAAGAAAAGAAAAAACGTTAACTTCGGTTGCGTTGAACCGAAGTTCTAATAGCACTCACACGAAACTTTAAATCGTATTGTAAAACATAAACGAGGAGGTTTATATAGGGGCTACCCCAAAATTTGGGCGGTACACGCCCACTAGTGGATGTGTGTGTATGAAGTGACCATCTATAAGATGCCGCCATATCGAATTTTAAGTTGATAGTTTCAAGTTTTTATACAAATGCATAAAAGTGAGCTGTTGGTTTGTATGTGACTACCACAAAAAGTTGGCTGTACACGCCCATTTGTATATGTATATGAAGATGCTGTCCACTAAAATCCACCAAATCGAATTTCAAGCTAATATTGATTTAAATCAAGATTTTTTCATAAAAACCACAAAAGTGAGCGGTGGGTTTGTATGGAGGCCCCCTCAAAAAGTGGGCGGGTCACGCCCATTAGTCTATCTATATTAAGAGGCTGTCCATCAAAAGGGCGGTGGGTTTGTATGGGAGCTACCCCGAAAAAATGAGCGTGACGGGTCAATCATGGTACTCTATTAAACTGCAATGAAAACATGTATGTATTCTGCCAATTTTCAACTGGATAGCATACAAATTGGTTTCCAAAAAAATGCGCAACAACATACAGACAGACGGACATGGCTAGATCGACTGAGTTAATCAAAAATATATATACTTTTTGGGGTATGGGGTCAGACAAACTGATAATACCATTTCACACTATCTGTAAATGGTATAAAATAGGTTTGAAATTCTTGTTTCTATTTGAAGGCGAAAATACTTAGAATTAGTAGTAAATACTTAGAATTAGTAGTAAATTCTTGAAATAAGTATAAAAATATAATTCTATGAACAAATCTGTACAAAATTCAACTACAAAAGTCTCAGAATATAAAATCAGTCCTTTTTGACTTGAAGTAAATAGAAAACCCTTAAATCAATCTCTGAGAGGAGAAAAAAACCTGAAAGGCAAATACAATTTAAGAATTTCGGGTTTGTACAAAAAGTTATTGAACCAAGAACTTTGTACTTCGTTTAAGAAAATCCGTACTCACCATACTATTGAGACCGCTATGAATCTATTCAACACACACACTACTACTGAAATTCTGATTTTTTATCAGTGTACGAACTTAGTGATTCGAAAGTTTTAGACTGGATCCGTAAACTCTAGAGAATAGACTCACAATGTTTCCGACGTCTTAAAGGAAGCATCGGAGACTTCATAAAGTATATATGTTTTTGATTCAAGGATTGTCGTTGTAGTCATGTCGGTTCGTCTGTAAGTCACTAGGAGAAAAATGTTCACTGACGAGAAGATTTAGAGAAACTGTACTAGCGGCATAGACTCTCTAGGTGCCGCACTGTTTCGCTACGATCACTTTAGGCGAATGATGGTGTTTCTGATGTTTGTGTTTTGGATTGGTTGCACTCCAGTAGCAA
Source organism: Leucophenga montana (assembly GCA_035044765.1). NCBI lineage: Eukaryota > Metazoa > Arthropoda > Insecta > Diptera > Drosophilidae > Leucophenga > Leucophenga montana. The sequence goes on from JAWNNQ010000188.1 coordinate 73,809, forward strand.
CAATTTTGCTTGTTTACATGTCCATTAAGATGGAAATGAGCTTCATCCGAAAACAAGATGTTGGTAAACGTTGGAAAGCGCTCAATCATCTGGTTTATGAATTCAAGCCTCTGCCCAGCACATCCTGAGGCTTTAATTCTTGCACCAACTGAATTTTGTAGCTTTAAATCTTTGTGCAAAATGCGGAACAATGATATTTGCAGACTAATCTTATTAAACTTCTCTCATAATACTGAGTTTCTTTGTTTGTGAAGCCACGATGAACCACTGAACTGCAAGTTAATGGCTCAATTAAATAAAATTATTTACGAAATTGACAAAATAAAACAATTTGTAATGTGTAAATGGGTTTAATAGACCTTTATAACAAAACGTTTTTCGACCATCGAGTCATCGTAAATTAATAAAGTAATTAAAATGACGTATTTCCAATTCGAAATGAATGAATTGCTGATAGCATCTGATATGTAGAAGACAACGTATTTATGACATGATAATGTTGTATAGATTTATTATTATTGTTATTGTTGTGCCAATTAGCACTTGAGCATGCGAAATCGGTTAATCGTGCCACCTCCGCCGCCCGCTGTTGATTTCAACAGATCGCATCGAATCGAATCGGATCAATTAAACGCGTGCCGCACTCTTTGAGCTATTGAGATACATTTGATGATAATCGAAAAATGAACAGTGCGCTTCAAGCGCTGCGATATTTTTCTGTTGTTGATGTTGTTTATACTTTTATTACGTACAGAAAAATATAGGGTGTTTCTTTCCATTATCCATTATTTCCCTTATCCGAAGAAATAATTGCTGCTTTAGAGCGTAGTATTGAGGAGGACTCAAATGAGTCGATCCATCCATATCGCACAGCAATGCTATGCGCTGTGTGCATCGACTTTACGTAAAATTTTACATAAAGAGCTCCGCATTCAGTTGGTGCAAGAATAAAAGCCGATTGACCACCGTACCGTCGGTTAATGGGCTAAAAATCAACTGCTGGGCAATTAGCTGCTTTATTGTAATATTCTGTCCAGTAGTGAGGCTTTTTCTTTGCTTGAATACGGAAAGTTGTCACATTTGGAGTGAAGAAAATCCACGAGAAAATCTCGAGGCACCGTTATAACCACACAAAATTACTGTTTGGTGCGCTCTACAAACCTTACTTTACTTTAAAAATGAAGCCGGTGGGACCCATCAACGGTGCGCGCTGTGATTATTTTGTGACAGCAGTTGGAAGGCATATTTATGGAAAATATGTTTTTCCAACATACAATGCGTCAAATAATCGTCCTACTGAAGGTGTTTTCTTTGGCAAAGGCAGCTTTTCACGAAATAAAACAGTCAATTGGCCACCGATATCGTGCGATTTAACGTCTTTGGATTATTTTCTTTGTGGTTACATGAATTCATTGGTTTATGCCAACAAACCAGCAACTTTGGATGAGTTGGAAGACAACATTGTGCGAAGATTACGGCCCACATAACTTGAAAAAGCGCTAAAAACTAATGGCAAACAATTATATATCTTAAAAAGCAAATTTTCAGTTTATTACTATGTAATCTCAGTATTTTAATTCAATTTTTTTTTTAATAAAACACCCTATATTTACACAAAACAAGCTTGCAATGCGCTTTAAAAAAAAAACAGAACAAAAAAAACCATTTAAATTTTTATTTGAAATTTTTGCATACATTTTCTACTCAGACGTTGTCGAGCGTGCACTTTTTCACTTTTTGGGTAATTATAATGTTAGCAAACAATTTATTTAAACAATTAGCACAAAATGTAAGCGCTAAGGCAAATTCGTGATGTGCGTCGGACGCAGTTCAATTCTGATGACGATGATGACGACAAGAAGCATTTTTGTTTGGCATGCCACACCGTGTCGTATACATTTCCTGTCCAGTATGGTCCCGGTCCCGGTCTCGGTCTCGGTCCCGATACCGGTTCTGTCCTATTCCGTCTGTGCGTCAAACTATAATTCAGACAATTTTGCGTCAAAGCACGTTTCACACATTTTGCTGCTCTGGTTGCAGGCACTCAAATGTCGGCATATCTAGAGAACAAACAATTCTGTTGCAGTATCTTATTAGCATTTTGCTTACAATTTTTTGTTTTTTTTGTTATATTACTATTAAATACCCTACATGCATTGTATGTGTAAGCATATGTATATGTATTGTAGTACTTGGTATAACACTCAGTTGGAATATTTCTAATTACGAAATAACGCCTATAATACATAAATAATAGTGTATTTGAAGACATTATGTATCTCACAGAGCGATTTTGAACAAAAGGTGACGTTTCCCATCATATCGTCTACTGCTTAAGAATTGTGGCCAAAACACATTTTAGGAGAGTGCATGCTTCACAAGAGTCGTAAAGAGTCGTAAAAAGTTTATCGAAAAGCTAAATTAAAAAAATTTCAGTGATTAGGGTTTTGATCCACCAATTTTTTACCGCGTTGAGTCTCACTTCTGTCTCAATAGCCCTGTCAATATAGCAAAATTGTCGCTTTTGATGCAAGAAAAATTCAATAGTGATACATTCATTAGCTACCGACATACTCCAATGCATAGTTTGGTGATTGAGGCCTTTGGTTCCAACACCATGAAGCCACATGCCATACTCTTGGAGAAACCATCGATTTATTGGGGGTAGAGTTTGACAACAATATAATATCCAGAAACAGCAGACTCATCTCATCAGTCTTAGGATTAAACTCCACTAAGACTGAACTTAAACTATTTTCAAGAAGGAACAAGACACCCATCCTTATCCCTCCCAAATCGAATTATGTACATCTCACATACGGAGTTAGCATTAAATTCATACGCCTAATATTGACTAGCAAGCTTCTGTGGACTGATAACATAACAGAAAGAGTAAACAAATCAACAGTAGCGCTCTTTGCGTGCAAAAAAGTCATATGCAAAATATGGGGTTTCTCTCCAGCAATTATATACTGGCTGTATACTGCCGTAGTGAGACAGGTGACAGGTACAGACAACAGAACCGAAGCGATAAACACGATATTACATATCCTACCGCTCGACCTAATAGGAAGGGAAAAATCAAGCCACAATAGCGGCTATCAAGTTTAGAGAATGTGGTTATTGGAAGAACGGGACAACGGGACACTCAACAATCATAAAAAAGAAAGAGGTCTACCCGGATATACAGATTATTATAGCCCTATACGGGACTTCAATAAGAATTTCGATAAAATAGAAAAATCAATAAGGAACTTCACAGACGGCTCGAAACTGGAAAACCGAATCGGTGGTGGAGTATGAGTCCGAGAAATTGGTATCATTGCCACTTTTAGACTACCTGATTACTGTAGCGTTTTCTAAGCGGCATCGCTGCCAACCAGCAGGCAATGTTTTACCTAGAATCGTCACGGATTAAAGGAAAACAAGTCCACCCACACACAGACAGCCACGCAGCTCTAAATGCGCTGGACTCCATTCTAAATCGGTCAAGAACCATCACTGACTACCGCAAATCTCTTAATGAGAGTTTGTGTGCCAGTGCACATCAATAAAGTGGATAGCTGTATAGCAGATGAACTTGCAAGTCTCAGGTACAATGATTCATATTCGACAGAATAAGGAGTCGACAGGAGTCGACCCGCTGTCAACCTGTATATAAGCTGCAAATCAAAACCAACACTATTCGAACCGTAAACCGTAGTTGATCTAGACTCACTATGTATAGCATTTCAAGTCAGGCGTGGCCTAAGCATGACCCGACAAGTACTCAGTCCCTACATAGAACAGATGTAGCAATTTTAATAGTAGTGATAACAGGACACTGTGTCATGCCAGGAGACTGGGGGCCTCCGCATAAGACTTCTGTAGAAACTGTGATAACTGCGTGGAAACCCGAAACCGTACATCAGCTACTATGTCACTGCCCCGGGCTGTCTAAATATAGATTCAAGCAACTGTGGGACTACTTACTAAATGACATATATGAAACTTCTAAATTAGAAGTCAAATATTTAGTGATGTATGTTAGATCTTCCCAGTGTTTGTAAAAGCATACTGTTCGAAGTCTCATATGACATTCATGTGGTATCACAATAAGTGCCTAAAAGCTGGGTGGGCGTTTGTAACTCATCCGAGCATTCGAACATAGCCTAAGTTAATGTAGAAATGGAGAAGCTACAAAAGCACGATTATCAAGACTGTTTTGACAAAAGAGGATCTACAGACTAAAAAAATGTATTGGAATTAATGGTGATTATGTAAAGAAGATTGAAAAAAACTGAAGATTAAAAATAAAAAAAATATATTGTAAATAATTTTGTCTTTTTCTAACCGGACATTTGCTAGTCCCCAAACTGTAAGGTTTGTTTTAAAACTAGTCGACATTAGGATACGAGGCGTGCATCTCAGAAAGAAGTGGAAGCTACGCATCCTACTCACAAATGTAATTTCCTACTCAAAGAAATTTATAAGGCTTCCTAACAATTGTAGAGCAAAATAAAAAAGTGTTTAGTCTGCTCTCTACTTTGAGATCTTGTTGATCTGTATTGCTATCGCAGTTGTAAAGAGTTTTCCACCAATTTCTATGTTACTCGTTTCTTAAATTAACACGATCTGACGGGATCTAGAATGGACATCTATGTTTCACTTTCACCGTTCAGCGTATCGTTCATATACTCGTATGACTTGTTACATTCGAGTTGATTTAGACCACTTATTGTGTATATATTCTAATACTAGTATTAAAAATCTATGCAGTGTATAAAAAACAAATTGTATTTCATAGATTTAACGATTAGTACGTATCTATACTTAATATCGCCATAATACTAATTAATAGCGCCATCTCAGCGCGCAATTCGAACTTTTGACACACTTTATTTAATTTGTTTGTTTGCATGAAGTTTTATTGCCAGTTTTTATGTGTCTTGACTGTTTGTCTGCCATTTTTTTTTTTTTTGTTGCGAGTGTTGCGTTGAGTTATTCAATTTGAACCGTATCAACAGTCAATATTTGCAAGTTCCTCAGTCTCACGATGTCGCAGTTAAAATTGTGCTTTAATTTTTTTCTATTTTTTTTTTCTTTTTATACATACCCTACAAATGTATACAAAGTGCTATATTATGTTAGTTGCACTTCTAACAAGTTTGACATCGTAATGAGATGTGTCGATCGTTTGCGAGAGGAGAGTGTATATATATATATATATATATATATATATATATATATATATATATATATATATATATATATATATATATATATATATATATATATATATATATATATATATATATATATATATATATATATATATATATATAACCATAATAGCTGAAGTGACGAAATATTTGGTGGAGATTCACTATCTTCAATTTTATCAGCTGCTTGTTTCCTTTAAGGAAAAACATTCATAGCTTCCACAATTTAAACGGAAAAAATATATCATTATGATCTGTAATGACGAAAATGGATGATTGGTTACAGGAACTACTGAGACTATGAAGACGGATAGCGAAGTATTTCTAGAACAACTCGTTGATGATGGCTTTCTTGTAGTGCCACCGGACTATAAGGAGATCGACTCAGCAATTATAAAGCAGAAGATTAACAAAGCAGCTGACTCCGACGAGCTGCCAGCTGAGTTAACCAAGACCGGTGGGGAAGAGGTGGTAAGCCGTTCAATATGACATAAAACTTTGTTCCACGTACTGCGTAAACAGCTGAAACCATACACAAATAAACTGATAGAATAGTGTCAGTGTCACAGTGTGACATATCATGAGGAAGACACGTGAGTTGATTAAGTAAAAGGCCACTTTCGACACTTCGATAAGAACGAAGTTTTTCAACGCACTTTCTGAACTTCCTACGCCGATATATATATATATATATATATATATATATATATATATATATATATATATATATATATATATATATACGTAGAACGCTTGGAGACGATCTTCCGTAGGGAAGTGACACTAATCGCGTATACTGATGATATTGGCATCATCGGCAAGAACGAACGGTGAGTTAGCAAGACGTTCTTGGATATTGAGAAACAGTCACAGTTCATAGATCTAGCGGTGAACGAGTACAAGACGAAGTACTTGCGATACTCTCATGAATACTTGCGAACCAACGTTGCATCGTGGACGCTCTGTGAGGATCGAGTATATCAACTTCAGTGGTGTAGAAAACATTGTCTACCTGTCAACAGAGATGGTCAGCAACAGCAACGTCAGCCTGCAGATCAGACGGACGCAGAATAACACTTGCTAATCGCTGCTATTTTAGGCTCAGCAAAGAAATTAGTAGTATAGCCGTCTCTCGAAGTACGAAGATAAGAATCTATAAGACGCTGATAAGGCCAGTTGTGATGTGCGGCGCAGAAGTGTGGACCGTGGCAACAGTGTTCGAGAAAAAGATTCTCCAGAGGATTTTTGGAGCTACAAGAGTTGAAGTTCAGTTTATTTCGATATGAACCACGAGCTGTATAAAATTCCATTTGAAAATTTCATTGTATAATGTCAATGAATTTAATGAATATTTGTCCAATCTAACCAAATTGGGTTGATTAGATTGGATGCGTAATTTAGTCAGCCTTCTAACGGTGTATTATTTGTCTTAATCGGACTTGGCGTTCACTCTGGACGCTGGTTTAAATTATAAATCGAAAAACACAAATATACCGTTATCTCGGAAATTTTACGTGATCGAATTCATTTTTCTAACTTTTTCTTACATTAGTAGATAACACCTAACGAAATTACTACTCACTTTTGTAAGCGCAAAATCAACGCTGGCCTGTGTAATTGATTGGATTGTTATTAATAACATCCAAATCAAAATGTTTAATCTCCAGCTTGCATAATAAAGAAGTTCTCCATGCCAGGAACGCTATCTATACCATAGGTTTATATGTGAATCTGATGTAAGCTTATTTTGGATGTATTATGGAGCTTGAAACAAAAAACATTTGTCTCACATTTTTTTTTTTTTTTTAGTACATTTGAATAAAAACTTGTTTATTGAAAATTTTTGTCGCACCTAATTATTAATTCTACTTTATTCATCTGCATTATTTTTTTTTTTTTTTTTTTTTGCTATACGTTTGAATGCTATTCTAAATGTTTTGGTTATTGGCTTTTATGTTGGATTCGCAAAATTGAATTAGCTGTCAAAACGTTGCGTTATATAAATTATAAAACGACAAGAAAGATCGCTGCAGTTGTGTATGCTCCGACTTCGATATACACTCTACCTTGTCTAATGTTCTATATTTGAATCACAGCTTTGTATGGGTCTATACTCCATAGTGATTGGAGCTTAATCTCTGTTTTCTATTTTATTAGGATTGAGATTTTGGCGTTTCTTACATAATTTAAAAAAACAAGAAAATGTCTTACTACAATTTTATAATGTGGGGTTGACACGTTTATTCTAAACACTTTATCTGAAGAGGGAATAGGTTACCGGGCTGACCCTTGATAGACTTCACACATAGACCAATATGATCCTTAGTGAGTGAATGGGAATAAAAGAGTCTAAATATACAGACGGTCTGTATTGACTCGACTTTTTTATGCTAATCAAGAATATACATACATACTGATGGATCCTGTCATACCTACGCTGTACACTATTATACTAAAAATCAATTTCAGCAGCTTTATAAACCCAAGTATACTAAGTTTTATCCAAATTTCTTTACTAATATATTCGTTTTTAATGACCATATTATAATTAGATATGTTGAAGTACTACAAGCAAACACATATTGAGAGCTAAATAGTAAAAGCTTTTAAAAGAGCAACTCACATCCATCTCACAACTCTAACTTCAATTTACTGTTGTAACCAACTTCTGATCGAAAAGTACCAAGAAATTGTTAATAAAACGAAAACGGTTTCATTATTTTCTGAAATTTATTTTGACTACTTCAAAGTATTTCCTATTATATGAAATACACATATTCCAATGCTTCTTCCAATCATCAAGACACTATTCAAAAGCCGATTTGTGGAATAACTTTCAGAGCCCTCCTTGAACTTTCTTTTTCTAACCAATTGGGTCAAAACGCCTTCCGCGCAGTGGTAACTTGAGTCGTTATTGCAGAAATAACCTTTTTGGTCAAATAGTTGCGTACAAGATGAGGATATCAGCAAAAAAAATAAGCAATCTCAGCTCAAGTCGCGTTAAAATTCGACTTATGCCTAAAATACCATGCATAATGCACGGCATCGTTCCAAACGAGAGTCCGAGGTCGGCCGTTTCTCTCCGCCGATTTTCAAGCATAGTTCTTTTTAACGTGGTTTGGACACCTCATCCCGATTTGAACACTTTGTACCACTCGTATGCTCTCCTTAGACTTTCTTTAAAGTTATGAAAGCTTCAGCACATGCAATTTACTTAACACAACACTCAATGTTAGACAAACTTCGCAAAGAAATAAACTTAAAAATTCGCAAAACGCACCACAAAAACAAACTTCTTTACCAAGTTATTTCGCTCGAACCATATGACAGAATGTCTGAAAGTTGTATCAAAATTTTAAGTGAGTTTCATTTAAATGAGAAATTCCGGAAATTTTTTAAATTAGAATTGAATTTTTGAATTGAATTAAAATACTGCGATTATTTAATTTCAAACTGAAAATTGGCTTTATTAGAAAGATAATTTTATGGAACATTCCTGAACTAAACCACGTTTTTTAAAAAAAATTTGCACAATTTGCTAGCATTGTTCTATTCATTACAAAATGGTAAACCCAAACTGAGCACAAATGGTAATAACGTTGCCAGATTTGACCAGTTTATGACAGTTTAATGCCTGTCGGAAAATGAAACCTCTAAAGTAAACATGCTATATGTATGTATATGTCCAGGGTATGACATAGTCGACCAGCACAAAACTAAATAGCTCTTTCTTTTCATTTCACATCTTGCCCGTTTCTCTGGTTCTATTCCTTAACACTACTATGTCATTTAAGTCTATATTTGCGTTGAGTTGTCGCGTTCTAAAATTAAAAAACAAAAAAATAACACAAAAAGTATCTTTTAAAAAAAGAATACAAAAACAAAAAAAAAATAATTAATCAATTTGTAGTTTCAGCTGCGGCGCTTGTCAGCATTTTACTTATTTATTTATTTAGTTTTTTCTTTTTTTTTCTATCTTTTTTTCCCATTTAATTGTTGTTATTGTTGTTTTCGTTGTTAGTCTTCTACTTAATAAAACGTATAGGTTTCATTTATTGCGTACCATAAGTGTTCAAAATTTATTTGTATGTTGTTCTAATAAGTACTTCCCCCATGCTGAATTGGTTTTCCATGCGATAATTATTTGATTTTGAATATTTTTTCTTCATTTTTGACTTGTATATGATAAGGCAATAAGAATTGCTACATTATGCATTTCAGTATCTTTTTTGCAATATTATTTACGAGTATTCAAAAAAATGAATCTAAAAACAAACAAAAATACAAAACTAAGTAGAAAAAATGCTAACTTGGGTGCTTTAATACTCTACACACTTGCGCTTTTTGCTCGGCAACGCTGATGTTTTACTTCAGTTTTTAAATTTATGAAGCGATGCTTAGATTTAATATTATTTAAAATACAGGGTGTCTCAAAAGAAAGTTCACATTTGATTTGCTAATTGCGTGAACACAACTATTCCGAGGGGCGCGGCGGGTATGTCAATCGGTAGTCTAGCTTTTGGGAATTTAGTCGCTATGGAGCGTTTCTCGGGAGCGGACTATGCGTTGTGCGTATGTGAGTTTTACAAAAACGGTAATTCAGAGACTGTAGCGCGTAGAAAATTCTGTAGTATTCGACATGTTCGTCATTTAAATGATGCGCCAAGCCCTCGACTCATTGGAAAATGGCGCCCGTTCCAAAAACACATTGGAACATGTATATACCGCATAATCCTTCCCGGGATTAACCAAGTGGCATATCCGCATTACAATTCTTTACCAATGATATCAGTTATCACTTGATATTGGTACAATATATCAGTTGAGCGATAGTTAGTGATTCAATAACGTCCACTGAAAATCACGAATCACGAATATAAGTTGAATATCAGTTGATGATATGCATGATATATTACTCATACGCCATGAATCACAGTGGCACTAGTAAGAAATAAATGATATTCAATCACTGACATTTACAATATCGAGTCGCAACTGATATTCGTGATTTTTCAGTCGTCGTGATTGAATCACATGTAGCGAAATATCGCTCAACTCTAGTCCAAGGTCTTCGAGAACGTTCGAAAACGTAGACAGTGTTACTCAGTCTGTTCGTGATAACCCGCACCTTTGATTTGATTTAAACGTGCATAGATCATCATTGTTCCGCATTTTACACGAAGATTTAAATCTGCACCCCTACAAAATTCAGTTGGTGCAAGAATTAAAGCCTCAAGATGCTGGGCAGAGGCTTAAATTCCTGGCAAATTGATCTCCAGGAGAGGTGACATAAATTGGCCTCCACGAATTCCCGATTTAACCCCTATGGACTTTTTCCTGTGCGGTTACGTCAAATCTAAAGTTTACGGCAACAAACCGACTTCCCTGGCACAATTAAAAGGAAATATCCGTCACGAAATGGCAGCCATCACGGAGAATAGCTGCCGAGCCGTCATAGGAAATTTTAGTGCTCGATTAAATGGATGCCGCGAACGCAACGGTTTACATTTTGACAATATCATGAACTGCTTATCGATTTTTTAACTGTGAACTTTCTTTTGAGACACCCTGTATCTAATAAACTTAACAAAGCATATTTAGAAACTAGTTGTGAATTATAAGTACTATTGAGTTTTAAGTGTATGTGAGCTATACCTTCCATTTGTTAAATAGCAGTCATTTTGATACTTGTGTTGCTTATAATTATAAAAAATCTTCATACCAACTTACAAACCAATATTTCAAAGGTTGAGCGAATAGGACGCGTACAAATTCACAGACAGACGGACATGACCAGATTCACTTGACTTGTCGTGCTGATCACGAATATATACAATACTTGCCGGGGTCTCCGTTGCTCTCTTTAATAGTACGTTAGAAACTCCTTAACAGAATTATAATACTATTCACATTATGTGTAAACAGTATAAAAATAAAAAAAAATGGCATGACTTAATTAATTTGTGAGTACAATTAAATAATAATGCTTATTAAATAATAATTAATTGTAATTGCTTCGCTGTGCAAGTGTGTGCGTGGGTATCTGAAGATATTAGCAACGAAGTAATTAGCAGTTTATAAGAAATAAAGAATATTCAATTTAATTGAGCTTTAAGTTTCGTTTAAAATGAATTATGCCATTTTGACGGCATTTTTATGACTGAAAACTTATAGCAAGGTTTTGCATTTCATATTTCTTAAAATAAAACGTTTAACGTTTGGAAGGAAATGGAAATTGCAGCCGTATAACAATCATTGGGGTTACACAGCAGTCGTCCGGTCTATACCCATAAATCCTTGGTCTAGTGGAAAGTGGCGGATCTCAGCTACTCAAACACCACAAGGTACACGGAGCTGCTTGTCTGGACATAACTGGGTCCTTGCAATATAATCCCAAGTGGCTTTAGACGCCATATTGAATCTGAAACTTATATGCATCTTCTTGCGGCTAGACTTCAGTAGCAACATCTTCTTAAGCCGTGTACTGGAGTCTACAGCCCCATCCTACTCTTAGTAGAGAACCTGACTGAGCTCAAAGGGGGGTGACTACTGTGTTCTAGCGCTGAAATAGATTGAAAATTTTAAAATAAGTTTTCCGAGGAGGGAAGACTGGAAACAAGGAACCACCAGAAAGCGAAACGAGCACTAAATCTACACCGACAGATCGAAAACGGGAAAGGCACAGGTGCTGGCGCAGGAACAGGCAATACCGCTTACGCGACTGGTGCAGTGTGTTACAGGCAGCTAACTATGCAGTCTGGCAGTCAGCTAAACTGATTAGCAGACAGGAGGAAACTCCAAGGAACATATCAACCTACGTCGACAATCAGGCTGCAATTAAAGTTCTGTCTACGCATACCACAAAAAACAAACTCCCGTGTCTGCGGCTTGCAGCCCCAAACCATGTTCAACATCATACATAAAGGTTCCTGGCCCTTCTGGCATACCAGGTAACGTACTGGTGGACTGAACCAGCGTTGTCAGCAACTCTTGCGGTCATAGACCTTATCAAGAGATCATCTCAGTGGTCCTAGTTACAAACAGAGCCATTCAGTGAGTAGACAGTGTGCGATTGCACGGGCTGGAATGTCTCAAAATCACTTTCGACTGAATATCAACCGAAGCGAAGGTCTGCGCTCCTATAACAATAACAGAATCAGAGGGTTGACGGGAGTCCTAACAGGCCATTGTATTTAATTCTTCCCTGTATAAGTTTATAAAATTAGAGTTCTTTTCACTTTTTTAAGATAATGAAATACCAGATTCCATCTTATCTAACAAATCGTTTTAAATTGTGAAGGTCTCAAAGAAATTAACAGATTATTATTCCAAGCATTACATCTTCACTTGTTGAACGATCTCTTCGGGTGAGAGTTGCTCGCCCAAGTACTGAGTACTCTCACTTGTACTCATTATAACTTAAAATCTGCGCACAGTGCTTGATTTGGTTTGTTTGATGAAGCGAAAATATGCAAGTCAACAAATGTGTTGTTTGACATTTAGAATGCATTTTTGCAAGGCTTTAATACATACTACATAGTATAAATACATATGTACTCATAGCTGATTGTTGTCGTTCAATATGCTGCTAGTCTCTTTAGAGTTCAAAAGCCACCGACCCAACAGCGTTAAATGTCAGTGAACTCGCGACGTTTGACCAAAACAAAAGCATTTCAATTGCTAGAAAATACGGAAAAAGCGATGACGTTGACTTCCTTCTGCAGTTCTGCAGCAGTATCTTACATGCACGTATGTAGGTATGTACTACATATACCTTTATGACATTAAACCCATAATAAGTTAAAAGCGACAGATACACTGTCATATATATATATATATATATATATATATATATATATATATAAATATATATACATACTTGCAGTAGTGCTGTCATTGTCCTTTGAACCTTTAAAAAATCCTTTAACGCCAAAAAGTGCTGTAACTGGCAAAGGCAAAAAGCAGATAGCCTAAGCCACAGACAACCCGACCGAAGATATATGTACATAGATAGAATAATGCCGCCAGAAATTCGCGCACAGCAGGAATGTCGCGCTGTATAAATCCTCAGTCGAAATAAATGTCTCCGCAGTGTCTGGCGATTTTCTGTAAATTCTGCTTAAACATTTATGCTAATCGGCAATTTTCAATTGTTCCTGCAGTGCTGCATAAGCATATTCTAGATACATTCTATACTCGTATACGATACGTATCTGCTGCTGCTGCTTACTCCTCTTTTTTTTTTCTGTGCAGCAGTTATAATAATTATGTTTATTAAATAAACAGCATTGTAATAAATTAGATGTAAATGTAATAATAGTTTCATAAATCGGTAATTGATTTATATGCTGGCAAATTAATATCCACATTTGCAACTGTATACTATAAGCATAAAATAAGCAAAAACGCTTCAGTGATGTGTGCTCGACTATGAGATACTCTGCATTCTAAGGTTTTTATTTGAATCAAAGAATACTATTCTAAATGTTGTCCGGTACGTGCTTTTATGGTGTATTTAACGAGGTTTCTGTTGAGCATATTCCTAACTCCTAGGATTGTTCATATCGTATCTATATATCGATATTTTTCATAAGAACATATGTTATGTATAGAACTCTGCAGTCGGAGCCATTTGACACCAAAAGAAGTTTCAGGTAGGGTGAGACTTTATCGTGCGACTTTTTTAAACTTCTGATGGAGTACATTCTAAGCCAATGCCTATACGTAGACGGGTCGTTAGAAAGTAATGCTACTCGCGTATGCTGATGATATTGACATCATTGGCACGAACGAATGGCGAGTTAGCAAGGTGTTCTCCGAATGGAGAAACAGTCACGCGTCGCATGGGCCTAGCGGTGAACGTGGACAAGACGAAATACTTGGTGCTCACTCGAAAACCGCCGGTGAGTGTGGAGAATATCAACTGCAATGTAGCAGAAAACTTTGTCTACCTGGGAAGAGAGACAACCAGCAATAAAAACGTCAGCGTGGAGATCAGACGAAGAATCACGGTTGATAATCGCTTATACTTTCGGCTCAGCAAGAAGTAAATTAGAAGTAGAGCTCTTTTTCTCACAGTACAAAGCTAAAAATCTATAAGACGCTGATCCCGATCCTGGTCCTGCTAAATAGCGCAGAAGCGGGAACTCTGACAACATCGGACAAAGCGTCTTTGGTAGTGTCAAAAGAAAGTTTTTTCGTAGAATTTTTAACCAATGAGAATAGGCGACGAATTTTGGATATGTGCGAACCACGATCTGTATGATGAGGTTGACATAGTCGCATTAAACTGCAGTGGCTACACTGCCTTGCTGTTCATCTTATCCGTATGAAGCAGTAAGCTAAGGAAAGGATAAGAACTAAAACATAAACCTAATTGGCGGACAACGTCAGCAGACGTCCGAGGTCTGGGATGACCTCAAGAAGCTTGGTATTGCCATCGACTCGATAAAAATAATAACAAAACAGATTTCATTAGGCTACTATGGCCAAACGGCTTAATGTAAATCGTTGACAAGATTTTTCAATAAGCGCACTTTCAGAAACTTTCACATTTTGAACGGCAATGCTGATGTTTACTACATTTTTTAAATTTTTGAATGTACATGTGTTTGGATTTATGAATTTTTAATATAATAAAATTTATCCATACATGTATTTAGAATGAATTTCGTCTTTTTTGACTACTGTGAATGGGATAGAGAGTTGTGGATAATTTTGTTGCGCATGAAATGATTAAAAATAATTGAATACAAATTTAAAGAAATTTTGGATCGAGCGGGAGTTGAGAACCCGGGTCGTAAGGAATGTTAGGCAGTACGCTAAACAGGTGAGCTAACGAGTTTACAGAATTTATATAATATCAGCTATTATTAATTGGATTCACCTTTTGTATGTAGTTAAACAATTTCAAAACAATTATTATTTTAAAAATTATTGATTTAATTCAAACATGTTCGATGCAACAAAATAAATACACAGTATTTTTGTATAAGAGCTGCACCTTCTAGTGAATCGTTCTGAAGCTTGAGTTATTTGTGTTCAAAATGTATCTATACCAACTTAAGAACTAGTATTTTAAATATTGACGTAAAAGGCTGCAGACAAACTTGCAGACAGACAGGCGGACATGTTTAGATCGATTCTTCTCGTCGAGCTGATCAAGAATATATGAAGACACTTTGTGAGGTCGCCGATGGCTCTTTCAATGGTTTACAATTTTTCAGACAAACTGATAACACCCTATTCACATACGGTGTGAAGGGTATGACAAGCGAAGAAGCAAATAGAAAACTAAAGCAACAAATATGAGTGAATAAGTACACATCTTATGTAATTCTTTGTATGTAGTCACACATATATTTGTACAAATGTTAACCATGTATGAATATCTTAAATATAAGCTACATGTGGCGCCAAGAAATTGGATAATTACTCTCGCATATTAATTGTTATGTATTGAAATTTCGCACATTGAAATAAAATGTGTTTTTGGTTGATTTTTCCAATTACATATACATATGTACATATCTATTGGTTTTTATTACAAATAAAACATGCAGATTATATGTTGCAGATGATGCTGAACAGACTAAGACAAAGAAATAGAAGTTGAAGTAGAAGTAGAAGTAGAAGAAGAAGAAGAAGAAAAGGAAGAAGAATAAGACGAATAAGGCACGGATAGCATACGTAATTTCAAAAATAATAGTAGCACCTAGTGTGACCATCTCACTCTTCCGACATTCGGGAACATTCGGTTGTGATTTTCGGAAATAATATGATATGTCCAGACTTTTTCGGCTATAGCAGTTTGCAAAGCATATTTATCAGCTTGAACTTCTGTCAAAAAAGGAAAGGATAAGAACTAAAACATAAACCTAATTGGCGGACAACGTCAGCAGACGCCCGAGGTCTGGGATGACCTCAAGAAGCTTGGTATTGCCATCGACTCGATAAAAATAATAACATGTATCAAAAATGAACCAATTTTTTGGGAAGAGCCGAGGCAGATATAAATTTCTTGTGTTTTTCTGATTTTAAGTGCGCTTCGATAGAACTTTTCCCACTGTGCGAAACATTAAAGTCTTGGCACAAATTACAAGTAACGTCATGAATGGTTAATTTCTTTATAAATGGATATTTACTTTGTAAATCTGATGTAAATACACAGATTTATGTTTACCCATTTTTGCGTTTTATTTTGACACTTTTATTTTTGCTTTTAATTTCACAACACTTTTGAACAGAATGAAATATGCGTGTACAAAATACAATACACGTTTATTGCAAGGCATACATCGTTCATCTTTTCTTCTTTTTTGTATTTCAACACTCAACGTTAGCACAAATACCGAGAGAGATAGAGAGATAGAGAGAGAGAGAGAGAGAGAGAGAGAGAATTGAGCGTTCGAACCAAATTCCTTTTTGAATTGAAAAGCGTATTAAAAATTCAATGTAAACGAACATTTCGCTCGGAATTATTTATTTATTTGTTATTATTTTTTTATCGCAATATTTGCTTATCACTGCGATTAACTCACGTACAAATATGTTCTTGCAAGTATTTAAGTATTTTGTTTTATTTTTCACTTGTGTTGTACCATATACTGAATTGGTTATTTATTTAATTTGATTATCTATTATATTACATATTAATTTAAGTTAGTCAATAATTTTACTATTGTATGCCTACTATTGTATAATTGTTTACAAGATAAGACTGTTAATCTAATTGTAAAATAATAGAGCTGGCATGATTTGAAATAATTTTTTTATAATTTTATAGAAACTTTAAATATTAAATTTTGCACACTGTCCATTTAGTCCTTTTGCATTCTATTCCACCGATATTTACATCGGTAAAAATTTGTCATGTGTTCACAATATAAAACCGATATTTACTTGTAGTCGCTGAAACACGTCGCATTAACTAATAAAATTCCCATGTAGTACAAGACATATTTGCTTTTATCTACTTGCTTAGTTTGTTTGCACTGCAAGCTTGGCACAAATTTCATAATTTGGTACCTTTTTTACTTCTTTGCTTAACGGAACATATGTTTTTGGACAAACCGCTACATTTTATGTGTGTATTTTGTACAGGCAACTGTGATTGGCAAATTTGTGTGTCGGTAAAAAAACCAAGCCACAAAACGGACAATGTAAAAAAATAAGCGGTTGTAAGTAGGCTACCCCTAAAAGTGGGGGGGGGGGGGCAGTCCCATAGGTACACATTTATATGAAGCATCCCTTCTTAAAAAGCCAGCATATACAATTTGTAGCTCATATTAATTGTAATAAATAAGTTTTTCATACAAAAAGCCAAAAATTGGCGGTGGAGTTGTATCATGGCATACTATAAAATTATAAAAAATTATTTTGTTTTGAAAAAAAATGCCAACTAAATGTTTTCTTACCACTATGAGTTATGAAATTTTAAGATAAAATTGTAACAGTGCAGCACCTAGAGAGTCTATACAGTGAGTCTACTTTCTTTATGTCTCAGACAGACAGACATACAGAAGAACGGACATGGCTACATCAACTCGTCTCATCGCGCTCGGTATAGCTAGTGCGACTTGTTGAACTATTGCAGTAATAGTTTACTTCAACAGCAGAAAATTATGGGAGTATTACGAAACAAACCAATTAAGCAATGTCCCATTTAGAATACCTTTGCTAAATGTATGAAACCGAGCTCTCACAAGGCTCAAAAGTTTGACAACAATCAAAAAGTTATCAGTAAAGACATTCATTTTCGGCAATGCCTGCGCAATACGTATACCCCTACTACCAATAACTACCCTTTGACCATCACTTAGCAATCAGTGGCAGGCAACAGTGCAATTTGGGCTCGAGTTATAGAAAAGCGCGTGAAGTGCTTTTGGCATTTGTGACCTTTGTGGATAATCTTAGTGAAATATATGAACAAACAGAAAAAAGAAGGTAAAGATTCATTAAAAGCTTTGCTTAATATGCACGACCGAAGACAGTTTTTTAAAATACAAAGAAGCTTTTGCATAGCCGCATGATCATGGAACACACAAAGAAGTGAAGCTGTGATCGCATTAATATTGTACCTCCCAATATCTCTGCAGCCACCATCAGGCAGTTGCAATCCAACCAAATTGATGGAATCGTTGGCATTCACAACGAGCTCTACAAAGACTCAGCTCTAGGCTGCCAAAATATTTGTGCCCGTAAGACAGTTTGATGCAAGTAGATTTATCTTGCTAAACGTCAAGATGGCATTAAAGTCAAGTAATCAAGAAAAAGTGAGTTAAAGTAATGGCAAGACTGGAACGACATAAATGTACTGCCAGCAATTACGCTACTTATTGTAAATGTTATCCACAACCGTTCAAAATAAAACCTTCAAGCAACCATTGGTGAATAATTAATACCGAGCAAGGCATACAGTTCCAATCACTGCTTGACATGAATTGATTTGTATTTATCTGACCATCATTCCGCCGAAAATAAAGTTGATATGTCTAAACTGGAGGGGCTACAATAAATCGAAGCTGAAGATTTCTATAAAAAGGTCAAGATAACAACGCCAATTTGGGAAAGACAAGTATAATTTGTGCAATGTTGCATACAAAAGCCAGGAAGAAGAGGTAATTACTCTACCTGTGGAGCATTTCCGAAGAGATTTTTTCAATATTTCGGCTAATTATGGTGGATTCAAGAAAGGCTTCAGCAGCTTTATCTCCATACGACTTTTACAATTTTTTTGCTGCAACTTTTCTAAGCTCTCGAAATCGATGAATGCAAACATAAAGAAACTCAAAAAAAGACACTAAAAATTCAAAAATTTAGAGACTTCTCTGACCAAAGGAGATGACTAGCCATAGATGGTTTGGAGCTGTTCAAAGAACAGAAACATTTTCTATACATTATGTAAGCTGATTGTGCTATATACTACTCCCAAAGACATTTGGCATGGTGTAACGTAATTTGAGTAACATTTTCGCCAACAGTTGAATTTCAGAAGCATTTTTGTTTTTTTTGGACATGGTAAGAAAGTGAGCATTAGCATCATCATTTACCTTGGGCGCATTGTAACTTGAAGCCGGCACAGTATTTGTTTTAGAGTAGATCGCTTACTCATCAACGTCGCAAGCATAAATGATTGACTACACGTATGTAGGTATACGCTTAGCTTGTTTGATTGATTGATGAGCGACGCAACGCAACGCGACTACAACGAACAATCGATCTGATAATCGTCAATTGAAATTTGTTAAACGCCAACATCGTCTGAATAACACTCACTCACTCACTCATTCAGTCGGCCAACCATTGATTCATTCATTCATTTATTCATTCGTTCGTTCATTGAGTCTTAAAAGATGTTGAAGTTGCTGTGGATGCTGTACTTAATTGATATGTTTTAATGTTTTCATCGTTTATTTGTATTTATTATGTATTTATTTATTATACCCTGTACACATAGGGTGAAAGGGTATATTAAGTATGTGTAAATGTATGTAACAGGCAAAATAAGGCATGGCAGATACAATAAAGTATATAGGGATTTGACCGTCTGACCGTCTGTTTGAACGAAAAGATCTCGAAGATTTTAAGAGATATAGACTTAAACTTTGTATACATACATAGATTCTCTTTTTCCATCTTTAGTTAAAGTGTATTAAATGAACATGTCAGGCTCACTTTAAGATTTAGTTCCTATACTGGCACCACTTTTAAGTTTTTGTATGAACAATTTTTTGGTTTTATTTTTAATTACGCGTTTCTACGCCAAATTTAGTGTATCTTAGGTCAATCCTTACAACATATTGCATATAGACCCAGTTCGAACCACTTTTAGGGGTAGCTCCGTAAAAACCTGCCTGCACTATTTTTGAGTTTATGTGTGAATTTTTCGTCAATTCTATTAATTGAATATATGGTTAGTTTTAAACAAGCTACAGTGTATCTCGAAGTCGTGCACACTCGACTACAGCGATCTTTCTAGTTTTTGTTTTGTTTTTTTTTTTAAGCATTCGTTCAGAGCAGTAGCAGCCGATACAAAAGTAGTGGCAAGTTTCACTGGCGAGTGGCAAGCGGCAGCAAATTTGTTGCGCGTGCGTAGCGTTCTGCTGATGTTGTTGTTAGAACGATCACGGAGTCGGTTCGGGGACAATGCGCAGCCAAACGTCATTTTAAAATTGTTAAATAGAAGTTATTCACTCGCTCGATTACTTGTTCATTTAACTTATTTGCTTAGTTGCCGCTGTACGTGAGTGCGTTCGGTCGTTTGTTTGTTTGATTGTTTATTTGTTCCCTCGGTCGTTCGTTCGTTCGTTCGTTCGTTCAAACGGGCTGTCCAAATGTCTGTCCTTCTGTTTGTCAGTCTGTCGATTTATCTGTCCGACTTTAGTATGTATGTCCGTCCGTCTGTGCATTTGTCTTGTCAGGGTTGCCAGCGTGAGTTCATTTTAATTGAAAGCGCATTCTTTGACTTTGCGTTTTATTTGTAGTTGATTGCGTTTGCTTAAATGCGGCTGTTTTTCGTTTTCGTTTTTGTTCGATTTGATTTTTTATACCCCGGTCGCAGTGTGACAAGCGGTATTATCTGTTTTGCGGTTAGTTTGTGACATTTCTCAATAGGCAAAATATTTCATGTCTGTCTTGCTACCTTGTATATTGTGCGCTTTGGTCACCTTACGGTGACGGTGTTGTTGGTTGCCAGCTGACTTTTCCATTAGAAAGTTAAGGTTTTTCTTATAATGTTGAATATCGTAGCACAACAAATGAAGTACATACCTGTAATTACAAACAACAACAAAAAATACATTAAAAAAAACAATTTAAAATAGAAAAAAAGTTAACTTCGGTTAAACCGAATTCATAATACCATTCACACGAAATTTCAAATCATATTGTAAAACGTCAGCGTGGGTGTAGAGGAGCTAGCTAAAAAAGTGAGCCGGCCACGCACGTTAGTGTAAGTGTGTGCAGCGATCATCAATAAGAATTTACCATGTCAAGCTGATATTGTCTTAAATAAAGAAGTTTTTTATACAAAAGCACAAAAGTGGGCGGAAGGTTTATACGGCGGATAAGTAGAGGACACACCCATTAGTATATGTATATACTTGTATGTGCATCAGGCGTCTATAGAAAACTAGCATATCAAATATCAAGTTGATATTGACTTAACTAACGAAGTTTTTCATACAAAAGCACAAAAGTGAGCGGTGAATTTGTATGGGGGCTACGGCAAAAAGTGGGCTGAACATGTTTATTAGCATATGTACATATGTAAAGCGGGCATCCATAAAACCCACCATATCAAATTTTAGGCTGATATCGTCTAAAATATTGCCTTGTATGTATATTCCGCGCCTTGGCAACATTAAGTATTGGTAGATGCCAGCTGACATTACCAACTATGACTTTTTTAGCATAAAAGTACACAGAACGTTTCGATGTACAAGCACTATCTGTGTTGTGTACAGTAACTTATAACAATCATGCTGGCAAAAAAAATGGAATCAACTCGTCAAAATTTTCGTGCAATGATTTACTACGACCTACTTCGACTTTTGGCGATGAAGCGCCACCAAAAACTATTTTTTATGACTGGTATGCTGAATTGAAACGTGGTCGCCGTTCGAATCAAATCAAAACGAATCTAGAGAATGTTGTCCAAAAAAAGCTGTTGTCCCAAAAAACTATCGAAGCTGTGCGTCAAAAGATAAGGCAAAACATACCGTGGGATTGAGACAGCCTTGGGCATTACAGCATTATCAGCATACATCACTGTGGACGGTAATAACGAAAGTACACCACCTTATATGCACAATAACGAAGTTTTTACTGTTAAGTCCGATCGAGACGTGTCTTGAAACGTACATTCAGAAAACATTTAAACATACAAAATCGAATCACTCTAGTCCAAAATACAGGAACTAAAAATACCCACCACCAATGGGTATTGAGGCTCGTGGGGCACTATTAGCCCAAATTTTTTTATTTATTTTATTTTTTATTTATTCTTGGAACCGATTCCAAGGCGATTCCAACTAACCCAAGCTCAAGCAAAGCGGCTAATTCTTACAAAAGTTATGTTTTTTTTTTTTAAATTTTTATGATTTAATGAAATAGTATTTGATCCGTTGATCCTTTCGAAAATCTAAACAGCATTTTAGTACACAGAAAACTAATACACTTTTGTACTACAACTTTTTTGTCTTGAGCTTTTGCAGCGATGCGGTCTTCATCTCTCTAATCATTAAAATTTTTATGATTTAATGAAATAGTATTTGATCCGTTGATCCTTTCGAAAATCTAAACAGCATTTTAGTACACAGAAAACTAATACACTTTTGTACTACAACTTTTTTGTCTTGAGCTTTTGCAGCGATGCGGTCTTCATCTCTCTAATCATGTCAAAACGCCGTAGTTTCATGGGTCTTTTCAGTTTTGAGAACAGGAAAAAGTCGCAGGAGCCAAGTCCGGTAAATACGATAGCTGAGTCATGTTTACGGTGTTGTTTTAGGCCAGAAAATCACGAACAGACATAATCAAAATTTTGCAATTTCGGAACAAACTTCGCTGCGACACATTTCATGGCCAAAACATCTGAAAAAATTGCATGGCAAGAGCCAACCGGTATGCCGACATCCTCAGCACCTTTTCTAATAATGATTCGACAATTCTCCATAACAATTTGCTTCACTGTTTCAATGTTTCCATCGGTTTTTGATGTGCTGGAGCGTCCAGGGCGGGCAATGTCATTAACAACATCTCCGCCCTCTGTTAAGAGCTTGTACCACTTAATTTTTTTTTTTTTTTCAAAGTAGACTTGCCAATTGCCACAGTCAACATTTTCAGTGCATTGGAGCAATTAATTATGTTTTACATAAAAAATTTGATATAGATTCTTTGATCCATTTGCTATTTTTAAGCGTTCAGGCATGTACGTAAATGGTAGCGATATGCAAATCAAACGCTTTCGAACCAAGTGCGAAGAGTATAAAACATTCGCTTGAACCGAAATTAAAGTTTTCTCTTCTTTAAAGATTTTTTCTGCGTTTTTTTTTTAATTTTAATTTTTGTTTAGGTTTTTTTATTTTTTTGTCGCTGTTAAAGCGAACAAATTAAGTTTGCGCCTACATTGGTTAATTGACTTTATTTGTTGTTTGCTTTTTATTATTTATATATATAAATTTTTTGTTGTTGCTATTTCCAAGCATTGCTTGGCTTGGCTTGGTCTTGTATTTTTATTTGTTTTTTGTTTTTTTTTTTGTTTTGTATGTGCAAGCATTTAGTTTTAATTTTAATTTTGGTGTTGCCACAATTAATAAACAAGCGCGATAAAATGTGCGCGTCTTAAGCGCCACCTACGACGAGTACAGTTGTTTTGATGTTGTCGTCGGCGTTACGAATAGCTTTTGTTTTTGTTTTTGTTTTCGTTTTTGTTTTTGCTTCTGCTTTTGCTCGTTGCACTTTCCAATTAGAATTTGATTGCACGCGTGTTCCACGACACGTGGGCGTGCAAGAGGAAGACAATGGCAAATAACAAAGACCAAATGAAACATCTAAAAGCCAGCGCAAAGTTGAAAATGACAAGCGCACAGCTTGACCCAGAAAACAAAAGCCAAATGAGCAAAAGTGACAACGTAGTAAAGGCGTGTGCGGTTGGCACGGGATGGCAACGCTGTAATATAGGAAAACACGTAAGTGCAAGCAGAATAGCTTTTGCCATTTAATAGAATTGTGCATGAGATGGTAATAACAAAGACGACAACGACGGCAATGTATAAATACGAGTATCGCCTGCAAATGACAGTCAACCCATACTCTTGTACATACAAATATACTATATACCAATTCACTAGCAATAATACAACAATAATACAGAGTGTTGTTTTTTTTAGAGGCTCCATTTTCCGATAGGAATTAAACTAGTATCATAAATTGGACATAATTGGCAATGCTATTGTAATTTGCGCACAGTTTTGGTTTACCATTTTATCATGAATATAACAATACTCGAAATTTGTGCAAATTTGTTTCGAAAATCATGGCTAACCGTTCGGAAATGTCACCGTGCTCTATGTTCATTTTACGATCGACATAATAGTACAGCCGAACAACTAATTCCATTAACCAGCGATGGTTTTCGCACCGCGTATACTCTAAATAATAAGTGATCGGATATTCGACTTATAGAATGAATATGCTCGTATGCATCATGCTGATGCCACAAAATGATCTCTCCAATAAAACCAATTTTCTATTTGAAATTATGTATTCTCAGTCTCTTCGAAATAAAACACCCTTTATTTCCACACACATACTTATATCAGCTAAATTGGTAGGTGGTTAGATAAGGTCAGCTTGGGTCAAGTAAATGTTATGGCAAATTATTGCACAGTGTACTGTGAAGCACTAAAGCGTCAAAATTGCACGTGCAACAGTCGCAGGTCTTCCTTCTAATTTTAGCCGCTACCTTTTCAATACCATTTTATATCACTCTAGTGTTTTCGCATTCAAATGCTACACGCCTACTTAAGGTTAATTATAAATCAATTAGACAAATACGAAACGACAAATCCATTGCTCCAGTTACCCAGTAGTGCTGTGCCCCTATCTGTGCTTTAAATGACCTAAATATCTAGACAAGACGCGCGCGCGACATTAATTTATCACATTCATGCATACAAGTACGTTGCCAGATCGACGAGAGTGCGACGCATGGGTTTGCAGCAACCAGTTTAAGAGTTGCACCTCAAATGTGGTGGCGGCGGCGGCATTTGGCTGCAACAACCTGACTTGCCGCTGCGTTGACTTTTGAATTGCACATGCAATTTGTATCTGTGTAGTGTATTTAAGTAGTCAAGTATAGTGGAGTGTGTGTGTGTGTGTGTATGTGCGCATGTATTTCTGTGTGCATTACAAGTTGATCAGCTCTCGACGCACGCGACACACGCCGCAATCTATGCACACATTAAATGATCTCTCTTAATCATTAAGTGCAAACATCAAAACAGGGCCGCATTTTAATCATAAACATAAAAAATGGCTTTCTCTCTGAGTTGCAAAGTAGCAAGTGGCCATTTAAAATTATAGCTATTAAACCTAAGAATGAGTCCAACCGAGAACGTTAACAGCGAGGGAGGAATAATTCGAAAATTTCGTTTTCTATATTTCCAGTTAAAACTTTTCATGCCAAACCCACTTTAGGGAGTAACTCCCATACAAACTTGAACTCCATTTTTAAGTTTTTATATGAAATTGTTTGGTATTTTTTTACTTAATTAAGCTAGAAATGCAAAATATGGCGTATCTTATAACAATCCTGACCAAATAATCCATATAGGCCCAAATTGGACCACTTTAAGGGGTAGCCCCATGCAAACCTGCCTTCCAATTATGAGTTTTTTTATGAAAATTTTATGTAAAGTTCAACGCGAAAATTGGTAGGAAGAAATCGTTGGCCGAACAGTTGGGAAATTTGGAGTAGTTTTGGCTAATCGCATTCGCCGCAAGTCGGAGCACGGTAAACAGTAGCTCCAGATTTCCACACATTAACATCCACGTAATCAAATTGATCATATCGTGATCGACAGTAGCATGAGCGAGAGAAATTCTTTCAGTACAAAAAACTAACAACACGAATAAACACAAACTTCAACGAATTATTGTTCATAATTATATAGAACACCATGAAATATATTACACATGGGCAGCGAGTAACTATATTTTCAAAAAATGTAGTAATCAGTTAACCAAAAACAAAGATGATATAACCAAATGCTTTATGCAAAGGGATGAAGCTTGTAGGTTGAACATCCACAAAATTTCGTAATTGTAACATGAAAGATATTCATTATTCATCTTCATCTTCATTAAAAAGAGCAAGATCACTTTTAATATGATTTTCGTGGGAACTGGATGATCGCGTATTGCGCAGCCGGACATTTCGTTTGCTTATAAAGTTATCGAATTTCATACAATTTGAAAGGTGCACCATTTTTGATGCATTTCCGACATTTGCAAGCATTTCGTAGCAATTTGGAGCATTTTTAAGCCATTTGTGCACAGCATTGCAAAATGTCAGCAGTATCTTTGTAGGTTGAACACTTTTTGGGCTTGTATGTTGTGTATGAACACTGTTTTTTAAATAATAATGTTTTTTCTTAACTCAACCCACAAGCCTATTTTTTTTAAACATGTTTAACATGCAAACGAAAAAGTTTCTTGAGTCAAAGTTGTAAAAACTTTAAGACCACTTACGACGGAAATTCTTATACGAGTATCTAAGATATCTTCAAACTACGGATAATTTTTAGCCCAAAGACTAGCTATGTTAGTATATTTTGAAGAATATCTACAGAAGTACTACAGTGTTAGAGATAATATTAAGCTCTACAAATTTCGCAAAAGAATAATGCACAATGTGGGGCGCTAAATTTTGTTCTGATTTACTATTGAAAATCGATCGCTCCTGACATTTAAAAACCCGAATCGAATCGAATCGAACCGAACAGAGACAACGACGGTGACTGCATTGCTATCTGAAATATGCTTAATTGCTGCTTAAATTGCATATTGATAGTAGTCCGGACACGCAACGACAAATCCAAGCCCGGAATTTTTTTGCGTGGGTTTTGAGGAACCACTTTTATGCGCTACACCTCTAGGTGTAAAGCAAAGTGTTGCTTGAACCAATCCCCTTAAGATTTAATTTCCGCACCACAACAACAAAGTCAAGTTAAGAAAATATATTGAAGAAAAACAATGAAGAGCTCGTTTTGCTTTTTAAATATCAATTTATATGGTTAGCAAGCAACGTGTTTGTTGAGGTTAAAACGCCCTGGCACTTTTTTGGTCTTATGTTAGGTCTTCATCTATTGGTAACTTATTTAGTTTATTTTTTGTTGCATTTGTTGTTGTTGCTGTAGTTGGTGCATGCCTCAGGTGTTGCGTTCAAAGCATACATTTTCATTCATGTCACGTTTACACGTTGCTGGCTTTAAGCCAGAAACGCAATGCGTTGTTATACCTAAATACATATGTATGTATCTATGTATCAAATAAAACAAAAAAAAAACATCTTGACGAGGTAAAAACCAAGTGTTGAAAGCATACTTGCAACTCACAATTTACTTCTTTGATATCAGTCATTTTAATAGAGAAGATGAACGAAGTGTTAGTGTTTAGAAATGTAAATGGAGCCTGTAACTTGTGAAAGGCACGCTAAATGAATGCAGTACTATGTATGCAGTATTTATATGGGGCTATAGATACTATAGTGATCCGTTCGGAACATTTGCGACATACTATTTTATAAGAATTGACGAAAAATTGGAATTCATTCAAAATAAAAAGAAACAATTTTCATAAAAAAAAAAAAAAACTTAAAAATGGGACCAGTTTTATATGGTGGGTAGCCCTTAAAGTGGGATTGGCATGTTCCTTTAATACACTTCTGAAGAGGGAAAAGAAGAATCTCAATTACCAAACTTGAAGTCTCTTTCGCTCTTATAGTCTCCGAGATCTCTTTGTTCAAATAAACGGACATGTCTATATCAGACTCCTCTAACGATGGTGATCAAGAATATATATACTTCGTGTGGTCTGTCACGTCTCCTTCTGCCTGTTACATACATTTGCACAAACTTAATACACCCATTTACCCTATATGGGTACAGTATATAAAAATCAATTTATGTCTCTTCGAAATTTATTTTGACCCATATCATTTTAAGTAGTGATTGTGTGGGTGCGTCGTCTAAGTATTCGTTTAAAAGGCATTTGAATCACCTTGCCAAGGACATATATATCATATTAAGCTGTTTGGCCACAGTATCCAATTGAAATCGGAGTATTTTTTTTTTTTGTTTGTTTTGCTCTTCTCGCCAAATTTCGTGATTTTGAAAAAAAGAATCTTTATTTTTAGTGTACCACAATCACGTACCAAAGTAAACTTTTTTAAGGATTTAGTGCCAAAAATTAATAAAAAATAATTTCGGGGCGTTAGGGTCCCTTCTTGGTTTGCATGTTTTCAACAACCCAATATTTTGGACTGGAGTGATCCGATTTTTTTTTTAACATTTTCTGTATGTACGGCTTAAGACGACCTTATCAATGCTATATTAACACGTATCGATTTATTAGTAAAAACTTTGTTAATGCGCGTATAACACTGAGGTGGGTTTTCGTCACTTATGTGGACTGCCGTCCACAGTGATTGTACCGGCAAGTGGAAGTAGGACGAGGGTCTCATGGAAATATTAGCAGTGAGAGAGGCAAATGCAAGGAGGCGTATATACGCCAATATGACAGATCACACCCGAGAAATGTAGTAAAATTCTCTAAACAGAGAGCAAAATACAGAAACAAAAAAAAATAGTTTTTGCTGTTGTGTACTTTAACACATTCCAATTAGCAAATCAAACGCAATTTAGTTTAGTTTGCTAATTTCAATTTCGCGCATGAATTAGCTGCGATTTATGACGGATTTGTCATCAAGCAGCGCAGTTGAAAGTAATCGTGGGTAACCACGGTGTTGCAAGCTAAAAGAGAAATACCTATTTACGAGTTTATATGTATTTTCTGCTATTTTTCTTATCAGACAAAAAAGCACAACAACAGCAAACAGCAACATGAAAACGGGAAAAAAAATTGTATTTCTCGATTTTTACGCAAGACAATACAAGTAAAACAAGAGTGTTATAGTCGACTATATTATATGCTGTAAAACATAAAAAACAAAACATTTCACATGCATACCTACGCAGTGACGGATCTAGGATTATTGTTTGGGAGATGCAAAATTTTATAAGGGCAGTGCTTCTGTTATTCAGTTGCTGTAGTAGTTTCGTACTTTAGTAGGTAATAGGATTTGGGCAAGAGCAGTGCTTCTAGATTTCAGGTACTGCAATAAGCATTTCAGAGTATTGTGTCTTAAGCTAATTATAATCCTAAACTAAATATAACCCTACATTAAGAGCCTAATGAATTTGTGAATAAAATTGTGAACTAAATATCGAAATATTGTGTCTTCTTCTTTCCCTTGAAGAGGGATTTAGCTGACGAACAGGCTTGGTCTCGACATATATTTATATATACAAATTTCTGTCGCGACATATTTTTGACACCCGCTGATCTAACCCCATCCTGTCACGTCGTTACAGTATAACACTAGTTTACAGCGACATTTTTATACCATTCACATATGTCCGTCTGTCTGTCCGTCTGGATATTGTTCCCCTTGTTTGGGGTACCAATTTTTATGCTACCCAGTTGTAAATTGGTACCTAGACATGTTTTTATTGCAGTCAAATAGAGTATCAATATTGACCCGCCACGCCCATATTGATAGGGTGGTGTCTTATAGATCGTCGCTTCACACAAATACATCTACCGGTACCCAAATCGTTTCGAGTTTAATATCTCAAGATATAGCTGAAATAGGAAACCTAAACAAAAATTCAAAAAATATCATACCACGTAAACGCATCCACAAATTACTTACAGCTATTTTTAAGTTAAGCGACCTATCAGACCTATAAGAAAAAATATGACATCGATGGAACATTTCAATTTAAACTGGTGTAGTTCTTTAGTTTAAATGAGAAATCCGTAAATCGTTGCATTTATCAAAAATTTGTACAGTAGTCATTCTTCATTTCATTCTGCTGAAATCGCAAACTTTGTAACATATAGAAAAGGGTATATAGTTTGACGATGTTTTTCGCTATGTAACTTCAAAACCATAGCATTGCAAGAAAAATCCTTTATTTTAAATGAAAACTAAAGAAATAAATCAATTCAAGTGTTTATTCCACCCGCATTTAAGTTTCATTTTATTCGACTCACATCGAAAATTTTGTAATGCAAAAAGTAAATAGAAATATTCAAATCAATTTATCTAAAACTAAAAATCTATATCCGATTGG
This sequence comes from Leucophenga montana, assembly GCA_035044765.1. NCBI lineage: Eukaryota > Metazoa > Arthropoda > Insecta > Diptera > Drosophilidae > Leucophenga > Leucophenga montana. The sequence goes on from JAWNNQ010000188.1 coordinate 103,930, forward strand.
AAGATGAAAATAGCATGAGCGACTCATTCCATTGCGCTTATCAAGATTTGCCGAGAATATATAGACTTAAAGGATGTCTTTGACGCGTTTTCTACCTTGAAATATCCTTTTTAATATTATGTGTAAAGAGTAACAAATAAATACAAATAGTCATAGCAACAACAGTGACAGTTTTCATTGCATCTCCGGATAGAACCACGACAAACTAGAGAACACTATAGCCGCGCAACAACAACAACAACAATAGTACACTTTGTGCTGCGTGCAACTTACTGCTGCGTTGACAAACGGCTGCTGTGCTTCATAGTGTTGCAACAAAAACCAATAGCAACTACATAAGTACATACATATGACAAGACAACTAAATATTGTATGCGAATATATACGGGGGCACTAACAAAAGTTCGGTTAGCTGCTGGTATTTTAGGTGTTTCGAAAAAATCCAAATATGTCAATTGTTTTACGACATAAAATTTTCATTTTTCAGAAAAATCGATTATGGAGACGAGAAAACGTAAAATTACTGATGCAAGGTCCAAAGAAATGCCACCACCAACGCAGCATTAACTCAAGCCAGTAAAAATGTTCAAGAAATGCCAAACTGCTTATGAAACAAATGCACCATCTCCTCAAACTGTTTCCAAGATTCCAGACTGGACATTTTTCGGCAGTGGAAAAGTCGAGACGAAAAGGTCGGACGAGCGCAAACATCAGCAAAAAGAGGAACTACGTCGCAACTTTCTGCATCATGATAATGCGCCAGCTCGCACTACTTGGAAGAAATTCACCCAGCACCATATTCTCCGAATCTGGTGCCTTATGATTTCCGGTTATTTTCAGCTAATGTAGAAATTGACAAACTACAGAATGAAGATTTTCAGGGTCGGTTTTGATAGTTGGAGCTACAGACTAAGTAAATGTATACAACTTAATGGTGATTACGTAGAGAAGTTAAAAAATAATGAGAATTAGAAATAAAAAACTATAAATATTTTTTTTTTTTCTAAACAACTAATCGGACTTTTGTTAGATCCCTCGTATATGTACATATGTACTAGCAAACACAAAGTTAGCCTGTCCGTCAGTCAGACAGATAGACAGACAGACAGACAGACAGACAGACAGACAGTAACACAGTTCATTGAACTCACTATAAGTGAATGTTGCCGCAATGTTTCTGTTGTTGCCACCGCTATTATTGTGGTTAAAACAGCAGCTTAACTTACAATATTGTTGCTACTTTTGAAGAAGATGTTGCTACTGCTCTGCTGCATCCAATGATGCAGCAAAAACTACAATAGCAAATCGCCTTCAGGAATGCCGCCGCATCTTGTAGTCTTCGGTCTTGGGTGTGTCTTTCATTTAACACTTCAGCAACAATTGACAACGCACAGCAAAAAATTTGCGACTGTCAATTGGATATGTATCTACATATATTGAAAATGTACAAAACGATACAAAATATTTAACTTTCTGTATTCCAATTGAGCACAAGCGTTTATTAATAAGACTAAAACTGGCAATTAGACAAACTTCGCATATGCTTGAACAAAAATTTCCATCATTTCATAAATGAAATAATTTATATCTTGTTGCACAAATGTTTTAACGAACAGATCTCGAAGACTATAAGAAATGGAGACACTTTAGATACACTTCCTTTCCCTCTTCTGATAACTAATATTAAATGAACATGCCAACCCCACTGTAAGGGGTAGCCACTATACAAACCTGTCTCCATTTAGAAGTTTTCGTATAAAAGCATTTTTGATTATGTTATTAATTACGATACACCAAATTTGGCTTACGTAAATCATAATAAATTATATCGCATGTTTCCAGATGCAGGCCACTTTAAGGGGCAGCCTTCATAAAAACATGCCCTTCTCTTCTCTTCTCTTTTTTATACCATTCAAACATAGTGTGAAATGGTATTATCAGTTTGTCTGAAAGTTTGTAACGCATTAAAGAAGGCATCGTAGACCACAAAAAGTATATATATTCTTGATCAGTGCGACGAGACGAGTCGATCTAGCCATGTCCGTCTGTCTGTCCGTCTGTATGTTGTTGCGCATTTTTTGGGGACCAATTTTAATGCTGTTGAAATTTTACACATACACATATTTTTATTGCAGTTTAATAGAGTGTCATGATTGTCCCGCCACGCTCACTTTTTGGGGTAGCCCCTATACAAATCCACCGCCCACTTTTGACTTTTTGTATGAAAAATTTTGTTATTGTAGTCAATATCATTTTAATAATTGATATGGTAACTTCTAGTGGTCGGATGGTTGACATATACATTAATGGGTGGTGGGTGGTACCCGCCCAATATTTGGGGTAACCCCCATACAAACATACTGCCCACTTTTGACTTTTTTTATGAAAACTTCTTTATTAAAGTCAATATTAGGTTGAAATGCGAAATGGTGCCATTTTATAGACAGCCGCTTAACATATATAGACTAATGGGCGTGGCCCGACCACTTTTTGGGGTAACCCCTATACAAACCCACCGTGAAGTTTTGTGTTTTTTATGAAAAAATTCTTCATTTAAATCAATATTAGCTTGAAATTTTATTTGGTGGGTTCAATTCAAAGCCTACAACGTTTCCTTGACAGATCTTGCAACATGTGGTCGAACGTTGTCATGTTGAAAAACCACCTTGTCGTGTCTTTTGGCCATTTTTGCTTCAATGCCCGCCTCAATGGCATCAACTGTAACGTTCACCAGTGATGGTTTGGTTAGGTTGCAGCAGCTCATAGTAGACAACACCCTTCTGATCCCACCAAATACAGAACATGAGCTTGGCACCATGAATATTCGGCTTGGCCGTCGATGTTGATGCATGGCCGGGAGGTCCCCATGATTTTTTGCGCTTCGAGTTGTCGTAATGGATCTACTTTTCATCGCCAGTCACAATGCGATGCAAAAAACCTTTTCTTTTTTGGCGTTCGAGGAGCTTACAATGGCTTTTATACGTTTGCTGACTGTCGACTCAACCCCAACGATTCCGACAACTCATGAAGAGTTTGGCATTGGTCTACATAGAGCAATGATTCCAATTCTTCGTCTTCAAAATTTTGGGTTGACCCGTCCGTTCCATATCATCGAGCTCAAAATCACCACTTTGAAAGCGACGAAACCACCTCCGATAGAGCATTCTCGCCGTAAACTTCCACTAAGATTCGATGACGCACTTTTCTTCATATTAAAGTAATGAAGAAGAACTCCCCGCAAAAACACTTTATCTGGTACGAAATTCGACAAGTTTGAGGCGATATTTAGTATTGTTGTTTACGTTTCAAACAATTGACACAAGCTGCCAAAGACGCTCATTGACAAAAGGATTTAGCGGCAAGAAGTTGGAAACTGGAATATTGGTTCATATATTAATGACGGTCTCTTGTATGAAACGGTCATTATTAATTCAAGGTCCCAATATTTCAACTTTAGTGTTATAGAAGAACACCTCGTCTAGCTGGATCAACGTCAGTCCATAAAACAGGTGTAGAATAATACTTGCAAATCGGTACAACTTTTTGCCCAGTAGACAAATTTATGTAGAAATAGAGAACACTCTCGAAGCATGATGGTAATCTCGGTCAGGCTGTATAACGGATAATGCGACTTTGAATATTTTCGGAAGAAAGATACTAAGTATTTCTTCAGTTGGTATACAACGATGTGTATGTTAAAAAGAATAGATTTGAAAATATATTTTCAACCTTGGGATTATAAACTGATGCAAGCGCGTACTTAATTATCACGACTAGTGCACTCTTCTACGTGCGGTGATGATTGATAAATGTTTTTTTTCCCCCATTTCAATATCGAAATTACGCAACCGAATCTGTCACATAAATTGAAGATCTTTATAGTTCAAGATCGTACAGATTAATGCTTATCGTAAGCTCATTTAATAAGATTTCTGAGTTCAGATGTCAGATGTCAGAAGACCATTCCATAAATGAGACCGAAAGTGCAAAAGACCGGATATGCTACACGCATTGATTTGTTTATTTCGTTCACCTCCCTTCTAATTGGTTCATTTTCATATATTTATTAACTACTTTCATGACCGCTTCAACGCTTGCTATGTGCGTATTTTGCAGAATGTAAGCATTAAGAAATGTGCGTCTTTCTTCGCCGTGGTAGTATGATGTGGTGTGGTGGAGAGAAACCAAAGGCGCAAGAAATGATCTTTTATGATTTATTTTCATGTTTCATGCATGTTGAACTAATGCTGCTTCGGATGCTTTAGATGCGTCAGATGTGTGCGTTGTTGTCGTTGATTTTGTGGCTTCTTATTCCATTGCTCATTTTATTTTTAGCCTTGCGTTCCTTTGGTTTTTATGAGGTTTCTTTGTATGCGCCGCCAGGCGTTGACAGAAGAAACAGCGACAGCGGTTGTTGTTGGCGACCACAGACTCAAAAAAAAGGGTCCACCACAGCAGCAATGGCAGAGTCAATCGAGAAATAGCTTCTTATTATCTTACTTCAACACATGTATCTAAGCATTTTTCTACAAGATCTGATTTAAAAGAATTAAAATTAATTTTGTGCGCTTTTTTAGATATGGCTAGGAGTAAAGATTAAAGTTAGAGAATTTCCCAACACGATTGTCTGCAAATTAAAAGAAAGAAAACTGGCGGAAAAACTGACTTAATACACTCATTCATTTCGGATAAGTGAGAAAAGGTATCAAACCAAAACTGTGGATGATGTTTCTCGATCGATCCGAAATTGATTGACTGTTGCGTTGATATGTATCTAGTTAGTCAATAACGATGTAGGTTGGGCGAAATTTCAAATTTTGGGATATTAAGGATCAAGTTTATCTGCCAACACTTTCAATTTTTTTTAAGCTTTCGAGAAATTTATTGTGTGCACCAATTGCCGCAGTTAGCTAAGATCTATTTAATATTTAAGAATGTATATATTGAAAGTAAGTCGCTTAGTTTTTAGCGATAACTCCAATGCCTTCAAAACTATGATATTTGTTAATTCAGACATCATAAATTTGATCGCCAATATTTTTGGAAAGAGTGAGCTTAATTTTGTTTGACAGTTGTAAATAAAGGTTAAGCTACAATTTAATTCAGTAATGCATGCATTAAAACAAAACCTGATATGTTCAAATAGCGCAGCTTTTTATTTACCCACTTCAACTTTTTTAATTGAGCTGAAACAGTATTATAGTTAAATCAAAATGCCAGATACAATATGGTGAACAGTTTAAGTTATGCAAGTTTAGAACAGTAACATGAAAAAATAAGTAAATACAAACTTTAATTTAAAATTATCCTCAATAAGATTTGCACAATCACAAAACTTTTCATAAGTAGCCAGGTAAACTTCTCAGGAGATTAAAGACTCTTGCCGACAGTTGTCTACGTCAATATGTGCATGCAAAGCGTCAAACCATATACGAACATCCAAAACGCATTTTCCTATCCAACTATAAATTTCGGATTTTAGAACAAGCAGAAAGACAGATTGCTTTAAGTATATCCAACATATATACTATAGTCACGGGCAAGAAGAAAAGCAAACGAGAAAGTTCGGCGAGCTTTTTAAAGCCAATTTTAGCTTGCATATAACTTTGCGTCACACAACTGGGCGGTACAAAATTGGTGCCACTCCTGAATCCCTAGACTCTCCGTATACCCTCCGGTTCGATTCTGCTTGATGAGGCGTGTCAATCTATCAATATCTGTCTGTTTCGTGTCTGTGTTGTGTTCAGTAACTTATAAATAGTAATATAAACTTTCTTAAAAATCACAAACTAGTACTATGGAATATTGGTTTGAAACTTGGTATCGTGACTTTCTGTATGCATTCCATAAAAACTTTTCCACTTTAATTTATAGCATCGAAAATTTTGTTTTATACTAAGATTTTCATTTTTGCGTTACATGTGTTAAGAGTTGTTTAAAGCTATACTGATAATTGTTAAAAATCGTAAATGAGTGTGTGCCACGGGCGCGCAAGATTTTCACGCCGCATCTGCTGGGCAGTACTATTTCACCAAATTCTTCATCAGCAGTTTTTTTGTTAATACTTTTGATTCGCTTTACATTATACAAGTAATTTAGCATGAACAATTTATGTATTACAAGGTTCATTCATACTGTAAAATTAATGAAAACCAAAGCTGAAATTGTTATTTCAATTCGTTTTTCTGTTCTAGTCACTTCCATATTGAGCTACTCTAACAATGACTTGCCTATTTACAAAAAAAAAAAAAAAAAAAAAAAGTACTTGAACTTTTAAAACAAGCCTTGCATGTATCTATTATAGCTGGTATTGGTCTTGTGGCTTTACCAATTGCGGCTGACGTCACTTTTCTTACTTTTGTGATGCTCTTTGTCTTCGCCGCTCGTTGGCGGTGGTGGTAGTGGTGGTGGTGGCGGCAATGGCTTCAATCTGTGCGCTATTTTTCTGTGCATGATATCATCTTCTATAACATCATTACTAGAGTAAATGAAGTTGAAAAAGTAAGCAGTCAGTTAGTCAGTTAGTCAGTTAGTCAGTTAGTCAGTTAGTCAGTTAGTCAGTTAGTCAGTCAGTCAGTCAGTCAGTCAGTCAGTCAGTCAGTCAGTCAGTCGATAATGACGCCGTATAGTCGACATTGATCATCTACAACAGCCAAAAGTCAGCAGTAAAACCATCAATTTGCATGTGCAACAGGATGCTGCATGCTTGAGATACTTTTAAACGCCTGCAGAAATATTACAGTTAGTCAGCTGTGAACTGTAAAAGTTGTATACCATTGAAATACAACATTTTTCACAAAGGAAATGTTCTGCAATTAAGTTTATGTTCGCTATGAGTGTGAGCGCTTGTAGGCGGCTGCAGTGGAGCATAAATTCATTTGGACTATTTGTGGTTTATGAGTATGCTTCTGCAATAGCAATAAAGCAAAGAATTGCAAGTACTGCAAGTGTAAAAACAATAAAATTGCAATAAACCCAAAATGCATTCAAACCAAACGAAACGCAGCAAATTGAAATTAAAACAAAAATTTAAAGGAACAACGAATGGCATTACACATTTTTGCAATAATAAAAAAAGCATCGAAATAAAATCTTCATACGCGCGTGCGGAACTTTTCAAATTCTAAACATCTGACCAAACCTCTCGAAATAATTGAGCATTTGTCGTAAAAACAAAAGAGCAAATTTTAGATTTTGTTTGAAACTCGGTAAAAAATTTGCTGAGACTTACGAATTACGTTAAAAAAAGTTTATGATTATGATTGTATGAGTCGTACTCAAGTTTACACTTGGTTTACACGATTTAAAAACGGTCGTGATGATTTAAATGATGATCCAACACCTGGACGACCCAAAGCATCTAATCGTGCTGAGTTAATGGAAAAGGTAAGTGAAATAATCGCTACGGATGCAAATTTCACTGTGAGAATACTGACAGAAGAATTAAATTCATCTTACTGTATAATCTACAAAATATTAACTAAAGATTTGGGTAAAAGAAAGGTGTGTGCACGTTTTGTTTCACATCAGTTAAATGATGATCAAAAAATCGCTCGTGTAGAGCATTGCAAAGACATAATTTCAACAGCTGAAACGATCCAGATTTTCTTGATTCGATCATAGCTGGTAATGAAAAATGATGTTTTAAATATGATCCTGAAACTTAGCGACAATCTGCAGAATGGAAGTCAAAAGACAAGCCAAAACCTAAAAAATTGCGTTTTCAGAGGTCGTGATTCTAAGGGTATTGTTCACAAGGAATTTGTTCCAGAAGGTCGAACTGCCAATGGAGAATATTATTTACAAGTTATACATCGTTTGTGGTTGATTGTTCGACGTGTTATGCTCGAATATTCCTAAATTAAGCAGCTGTTTTTATGGCATGATAATGAACCACCTCACAAGACCAAAAAAGTCAATGAATTTTGAATGAAACAACAGATTTATCTCATCGACCATCCTCAGTACGAGTATTCGCCTGATCTATCACCGTGCGACTATTAATTTTTACAATGACATTTCAGCCATACAAGCAGCCGTGACAGACAGGTGCTAAAGAATATCCCAAAAAGCGAGTTTAAAAGGTCTATGGATAAATTGGTTGAGCGTGCCAAACGTTGAATTGAGTTAAATAGATCGTATTTTTTTCAATAAATACTCGTATTAGCTTTGAAACATAATACGACGCTTTTTTTATTTTATAACCAAAAAGTTCGGTTATTTTTAGCCGTGTATTTTGGCAGAATAAAAAAAAATTCAGGTTAGGTGATAGTATAGTCCCGATTTTCGTAATTCGGGCCGCCGAAAAAACATTTTCTGTTGCTATTATAAGTAAGAGTAGATATATATAGGCTATCATTCCATTAAATAATAAGAGCAGTTGGAGCAATTTTAAAATGTATCTCTTGGTGGAACTTCCTTTTTAAAATGTGTACATATGTCATGATCGGACCACTAAAGCATATAATCTATAGTTCATATAAGGAAAATGATATGATATGATTGGTAATAACTTAAAAGAATTTTTATTTGAAAAGTGTTAAAGTTGCCCGCCAACTGCTCGGAAGCTGTACAAAAAAGCGAGCATTGCAAAAGTACATCTGAACATGGAGGCAAGCAGACAGGAATACAAATTGTCAGAGAGACAGACGCTCGTTTGCCACCAACAATTAAATGACGCACGGACGATGGACGGTCTCAGACGTTGTGCAATGAGTTTTACAATACACAATCGCTTTGCTTTGCTTTGCATTGCTGTGGCATTCTGTCGATGCCATTTGTAGTTTTTTTTTTTATTTTTTTTTTATTTTTGCATTGAACATTCACAGCACTCAGAAAAGGTCGCTCCCGGAGCGCTGCAAATTGTGGCATCGCCAGTTCAAGGACTAATTATGCGTTGCGCTTGAAAAGAAAAAATTAAACAAAAAAATAAACAACGATCGCACAGTGTAAATATATATATATATATGTATGTATATAATCGTACAATATAACTACAGCAGCTCATATGCATACGTAGACCGCTTAAGACCGCTTAACGCTCGCTGTTGTCATTGTCTGCTGTCATTTTCATGCTGGCGGCGTATACGCTGCTAATACGAACTCGAATTCCATTTGGAATTTTCTGAGCGCACTCAGTCGATTTGTCATTAAACTCGTCTGCTGTTGCTTACTGCTGATTTTTGCCAATTGGGATTTCAATCGACCAATTGACTACACGTAAGTAAAATACGTAAAAACAAGGCCGTAGTTAGGAACGGTTTTGGGGTATTAAAAATCTGTGCTACAGCTTAATCTGTAGATATTACTAGCCGTCGCGTCAGCCGAGCAAGTACACAGGAAGACAGACAGACTAACATGTAACACTCCGGTACAGTAGTATCCTCTTCACGGGGGCTTTTAGAAAGTTAATTTTTACTCTCTAAAAGTGCTGTATACACATTCTCTTAAATAACAAGAAAAAAAAACGTTAGCCTCGGTAGGACCGAGGTTTAATACGCTTCACACTTGTGCCCCTTTTGGTCGGCAATGCTGATGTTTGTGTGTGTAGTTGACCAAAGTAAAAACAATTATTAATTTAACATTAATAATTGCTTTAATTCAAACATGTTCGATACAACAAAATAAATACAAAATGAGAGCTATACCTACTAGTGAATAAATCACTGTATTTTTGAACTTGAGTTGCTTCTGCTTATAAAAAGTATATATAACAAATTTAACAGTAATATACAGACAGACAGACGGACATAGCTAGATCGAATTGTCTCCCCACGCTGTACACTTCCATTACTTCCTATAAAGCGTCGCAAACATTGTGGCTAAATTTTAATACTTTTCACAGTGTGTGTGAAGAGTATAGAAATCAATATGTCATTCATTAGACATAAAACAGGTTGTGTAGGGCTAGTGACTAGGACCGATACTCTAAGTCATATGTACTTTTATAGCCATAGATTTCAATTGCCAAGGAACAAAAAAAAATAGAAAGAGATATAGTCAAGGTGCTATTTACCTCGAAATTTTTATATTTTATATGAAATTGCGGTAAAATGGTTGCGAGTAATGAAATATAAAGCTACTCTGTTAGCAATGCTGAACCTAGAGAGCCTATATTGTGAGTTTAGTTTGTCTAAGTCTTCTCTAGACGGAGAGCGTTTCTCTCAGACAGACATACGGACAGACGAACATGGCTATATCGACTGGCCATGCCGCGCTGATCACGAATTTATATACTTTATGCCATCTTCAATGCTTCCTTCGCTATGTTTCATACATTTTGACAGTTCTACAAACCGATTATATCCTTTTAAGAATATTTTTTGTACATTGTACAATCAATGGAAACCGAAAGCCCTCCCCAGTCAAAATCCTGGCTACGGCCTTGTACATAAATATGTATTTAAGAGTATGTAACGGGTGTTTTTTTTTTAAAGAGGTATAGAACTGAAAATTGTATAAAATACATACAAATAAATGGAATGAGCCAATTTTTTTTTTTTTGACCATTGGATCTGTCTTGCCTCAAAAGCGCCAATTTTGTTTATTGACAAATGCAGAAGTGAGCCTTAACGTTAAAAAAATGTTGCGTAAAAAGTCGGTGGATCAACTTCCAATCGTTCAAGCGCCCAACTGAACTGAACTTTTTGTAATTGATGTAATTTTCCATAGTTTATTTGATTAGTTTCTTTTAATACATATTATAAAATCATCAATTGATTTGTCGCAACTTCAGGAAGATCTATTGGCATGAAGGCGAGAAAACGTAAAAATACTGATGCTAGGTCGGAAGAAATACCACCAGAATCAGAGCAATTAATTCGTTATGAAATATTTCATGGCTTTCGGCGTTAATTCAAGCCAGAATAAATTTTAAATGTATATTAAACTGCATATGAAACAAATGCACCATCCCTTAAAACTGTCTCCAAGTGGTTTTGCAGATTCCAGACTGGACAGTTTCGGTAGAGGACCAAAGTCTTCGACCCACTAGAGAAATGTGGACATGGTAAATGCTAGAGGAGTTGACGAAGATTCACGACTGATACAAGAAATAATAACTGAGAACTGGGATTTGCAATTACACATGTTGGAAAACCGCAAAAAAGAGGCGGTAGTAACATTTTTGCGCTTCCTGACATCGAAGAAATTCGGCAAATGCATTCTGAATCATCTCCCAAGGTATGCGATCTTTCAAGGCTCGCAACAGTCACAACACCACACATTCATGAAAATATTTCTATCTATTTCCAGTCTTAATGTTCAATTCAAAGAAGGAGTTGGTAGTGAGTATGCGTTGCATCGCATCGCACACAACTCGACCATTCTTTCTTCAATGAAAAAAAATAATGTTTCGAAGGCACAATTTATTTGGAACTTCCAAATTTTTCTGAATTAAAGCGTTGCTAAAGCCCATTCGGAAACTTCAACGACATCACTAGCTCGAACTTTATCCCTTCTAAAAATTTTCCAATCCATAGCAACATAAATTTTAAGCGCTGCGACCAATTAGCCCTACCTAAAATTAATAAGCAGCTCTTTCCATTAACAGTACGAACTAATACAAGCTATTAGAAAGCTACGGTAATATGAATGCTATATTGATGGATTGGACAGTTTTCACACACAGACACAGGGTTTCCAACAGTGGCCCAGCATAGAGATCACGAACATATGCTAAGATAACCATTTATAAAGGGTGTGCAAATAAAAGTTTTCGGTTTAATTTAAAAATAATATGACCAAAAAAAAATTTCGTTGCTTTCGCTCCGACATTTTTATATAGTAATAATTTCGCAGTTTACAAGTGGTTGATGTGTATTGCTACCATGTCCTTTTCTGTCCCTCAATATTATGGTGACCAGGTACTCAGATGAGCTGGATTCTATAGAGCTAAGGTATCTCAAAGAAGTCTGCGACACAAAGAAGTAGTCATCGTGTTGCGAGCCAAGTGCTTTGAAAGCTATCTATCTGCCTTATAATATGTAAGTCTTCTTGTTTAGTTGTGTGTTACCTCTGCTTTATAAATACTAAAATGTTCGAATGGTCGTTTATTCCCCAGTGAATACGGGAACTAGCTCTTCAGTTCTCATTCAATCGTAATAAAAATCGGTTTATTCATTCTTATTGATTCAGAAACTAAAAGCCATACAAACTCATTTTTCGGGTTTAGAACTTTTTTTTATTTTCAATCTGTCAGTTGAGCAAATTATTAGAGAATAAAACAAGAAATAATACGAGGCATATCCAGAAAGTAAGTGTACTGAGGCTCTCACGGCCGGAGGGATTTTATTTTCGTCATGTTGGCAACACTGCAGTGCAGCCTGACTTCTCCCCTTTGCAACGTGACCGGTTCGATACGTCAGTACGTTGAGAACTGTTGCCGCGACAATACGTTTCGTGAACAATGTCAATCCAGTCATCCGTTATATCGTTTGGAAGGAAAACCTCCGTTTGAGATTTATAATGTGGTGAAAACTGCATATGGTGATAAAGCTATGAATCGTACGAGTGTGTACAAGTGGTGTCTCGAGTTTAAAAACGGTCGTACGTCTGTGCATGATGATCAGAGGAGCGGAAGACCTTCAATTGTGACTAACGAAATTGTGTAAAAAATCGAAAATTCGCACCGTGACGATCGCAGCTTGACTGTGGATGAACTTTCTGCGATGTTTCCGCAAATCTCCAGATGACATCATCTCAACTAACTCGGCTAACGAGCACCCGATATATGGAGTTGCCGAATCACAACCCATTGCTTTTCGCATTTACTGTTGGTGCAAATAAACTGAAATAGCTGATAGAGTAAATTGTATTTTTTTCTCAGGCTTTTTTCTGCTCTCAGAGTTTGATTTAAGAATTTTCTACTTACTTCAATTCAAAAACGACTTATTTGACATTCTGAGAGTTTTGTACTTGATTTGAGTACAGCTTTGTTCCCAGCATTGTGCCCATTACCGAGATAGGGATCCCATTGCTTGATAAAGTGATCGAAAATTGCACTTCCATCGGCATGCGTTACATGCCACAATCATATTTAAACCCTAAAAAACTTATCTTCCTAATTATCTTCCTAATTAAGCCTGTTTGAAATTATATAATCTCAGTATTTAAATTCAATTCAAAGTTCTACTGCTCTAAAAGTTTTTGATTTATGATTTTAAATTGAAAGTTCTCATTTGAACACCCTCTTTATGTAACATAGTAACTGTGTATGTAACTATAAGAAAACATGAGCATCTCGTAAACTTCACTTTCGAATATCGAATGCAGAAATAGCAGCAACTGCAGACTGACTGCATATTATTCCCAATTGGAAAGTGTTCAATTCGAATTTGGTTCGTATTTCTCCATATGTAATTCTGTATGTAGTACGTTTACGAGTAACTATATAATTTATATAGTATGTATATATTATGTTGCAACTTACCCAAAGTATTTTTTGTGTAGTACGAGTTGAAAACTGTAAATTGTTCTGGAACTCCGATGGTGTTTTTCTTTCTATCTTTTGCTTTTGAGTAACTTTAAACGACGACGACGATGACGACGCTGGCTGCTGCTGCTAATCAGAGAATAACGATTGACAGACAGCGCGTTCGTTCGTTCGTTCGGTCGGATTCAATAAATCGTAGTATTGTTGTTGTTTCAACTATTTTTGTTGTTGTTGTTGTTGTTGTTGCTTTTGTAATGCGCTGTCGCTGTATTTAACTGTTGGTTTATTGTTGTTGTTGTTTCTATCATTGGTTGGTTATTTCAAAAAGAAAAGCAGAAAAAAAAACACAAAAAAGCAATTGAAAAAAAAAATTAAAACAAAAAACGACGCTGTTTAGTATTTATGCGCTTGTTGTTGTTGTTGTTGTTATTGTTGCAAAAGAAGCAGCAGGCAGAACAAGTGCACAAAAGAACAACAACAACAACAACAACAACAACAACAACAATAAATGCAACGCCTAACCAAAACGGAAAAAAGATACAAATGAAATCCAATTGGGAAATAATGTTAAACAGGGTACAAAACCGGAACCAAAACCGCTAACGTTAACCGAAATTAACCGATTCAAATTGAGCAACAGAACCGATATTTAGTTTTTTTATTTTAAACCGAAACCATTCATCTAAAACAAATAAAATAAAAGAACCGTAACGGAACCAAAACATTTGTACCGGTACCGGTATAGTTTCGGTTCTCACTTTTATTTTTTCTCATTTTTATTGTTTATGTAGAGTCATCGAATCACTCTTAGTGAAGGTGCTGAGGATGTCAGCAAATCGGTTGCTAAATTTTGACTAAAAGAACCAACGCATGAGCATCATTCAAGAGCTGTTGAATGACGTCAAGGGCGATACAGATTTGCTTAAAAGGTTTATAACTGGGCACGAAACATGGGTATATGATTATGACGTCGAAACCAAAGCTCAATCATCCCAATGGAAGCGACTAGAAGACCCAAGACCGAAAAAAGCTATCATAGTTCAGTCAAATGTAAAGGCTTTGCTTCGGTTGCAATGGCGTGGTGCGTCGTGAGTTCTTGCCATAAGGACGTACGGTCATTAAGCAATATAACCTTGATGTGATGCGCCGTTTACGTGAAGTAAAACGAAGAAAACGTCCGTATTTGTGACAAAACGAACGAGCAACGTTTGGAATTTATTAAAAATTATTAAAAGTTTGAGGTTTCAGTGACAGTGAATTCAGACCGGTAGTTGAACATGTTGGAGGAATTATTTTGTCCACGACTTGATGAATTGGACATTGGAGACATTTGGTACCAACACCCCAAGAGCATCGATTGCTGTTTTGAGGGATAGCTTCCCGGAGCGAATCATTTCAATAAGAGGCGATTTGGAGTAACCAGCCCGCTCCCCCGATTTGGCCCAGTGCGATTTTGAAAGGGCAAAATATAATAACTGACAATTGTTTTTCGGGAACTGTTTACTAAACTGATCAATAAAACATTTATACCAAAATTTATAGCTTCAAAATAGTTCGCCACCACTAAAATAAAGGTACGGTCAATGTTTATGAACCGAAAAAGGGACCTGAGATTGTGTCTTATTATAAATCAGTGCATAATTTTTCATTTTATCTTCTGTATTAGGAGGCGTAGATACTGCTGACCAAATGATTGGTTACTACAGCACCAAACGAAAGACAAACTGAATGCCGAATGTTGTATTTACAAATAGAATATATATATATATATATATATATATATATATACACATATATATCCGAATTGTATATGTATATGAGTGGCTGTCCACCAAATTTCAACCTAATATTGATTTTAACAAATAAGTTTTTCATACAAAAACACAAAAGTGAGCAGTGGGTTTGTATGGGCTTGTATGTACCTTAAACAATGGGCGGGTCACACGCATTAATGTATATGTCAAGCATCCGTCCACTAGAAGTTACCATATCAATTATTAAGTTAATATTGACTACAATAAATATGTTTTTCATACAAAAAGTCAAAAGTGGGCGGTCGGTTTGTATGGTGGCTACCCCAAACAGTGGGCGTGGCGGGTCAATCTTGATACTCTATTAAACTGCAATAAAAAGGAGTCTATGTGCAAAATTACAACCGGATAGCATAAAAATTGGACCCCAAAAAATGCGCAACAACATACAGACAGACGGACATGGCTAGACCGATTTGTCTCGTCGAGCTGATCAAGAATATATGTAGTTTGTGAGGTCTACGAAGCCTCCTTTAATGCGTTACAAAATTTCAGATAAACTGAAAATACCATTTCACACTATGTGTGAATGGTATAAAAATAGTGGCCTTGAATGAACAAGAAGTTTTTGTGTACGAGTATTTCAATCGTTTTCGTTTTATTAACAATTCCCTGTTAGTTTTTGAACAGAAGATATGACATTGAATTTTACCGTTGACGTCTATTGCGCCATAAATGTTCCGTCAGATTGGCTGGTTGAAGTGTACTCATTTTGTTTCAAAATAAGAAATATTTGATTTTGTATCTCCATCCATTTACCCAAAATAAAGTTTTTTTTTTTTTGATCTGGTAGGCACACGAATGAATGCATTCTTGAAAGTTCGGTACTTTCTGAAAGCCTCGTTGATTATCTACTAAATGATAACTTTTTGAGAAAAATCGAATCCATAGTTTTTCCATGAAATATTCGAAGGTAAAAGAATCACCGAATTAACGAATCACCATGAATATTAAGAAAATAAATTTACTTGTTGAAAAAAAAAACACAATTTACATGTGTATTTGTAAATACGAAGACATGGGAACAGTCAAGTAATGGTCAGCCTAATTAAGAATATTGAAGTTTTCATATTACCAATTTAAAAGTATTTCCGATCTTTCTTTTCTATTTTATTTGCTATTGTTGTTGTTGCTTTTATTATTATTATTATTAGTATAACTTTTTTTTTAATTCGCTAACAAACAAAAAATGCACAAATTTTCTTTTCAAACTTTTTTGTATAAATTTTCCAATAAGAATTCTGCATAAAGCAGCTGATTGTCGAAGCAGCGCACAGAAGAAAAAAAAACAAAAAAATAGAAAGCACAAGAAAAAAAATGAAAAATCAAGTTCAAACACAAAAAAATGAAGTGAGCGAAAAGCGGCAAAGTAAAAAAAAAATATAGAAAACGAAGAAGCAGCGCAGAAGCAGCGCAGAAGCAGCAGCCGAAAAGGAAGTAGCGTAAAATAATAAATATTTTGTAGTAAGCAAAAGCAAAGACAAGTAACAGCAATAACAAAAAGGGCGCGACAAGGCGTCAGCGGCAGCAGCAGCAGCAGCCGAAGGAGTACGATGCGACGTCTGCTGCCAAAGAAAAAAACGAAAAGCAAAAAAACAATGAAAAACAAACACAAACATTTTCCTTATTGGGTTTCGTTGCGTTCCAATTGGAATTTTGTTTGAACAATCAATGATTATCTAATCAAAGAAGGAACAAGAAGAATTAGGGGAAATATTAAAAAAAAAACAAATTTGATGCATTTAAAAAAAAAACAAAAACAAAATAAAAACAAAGCCAAAAAAAAGGAGTTTATTGCTGGAACGTTTTTAGCTGCTTCCGCTGTGTTTTAACTTCCGCTGCCGTTGCCGCTGCTGCTGCTGCTACTGCTTTTGCATGCGGCGCATTGCGTTTGCAATGAAAATGTTTGTTGCAAAATAATTTTTATTGATTTTTTACACAAATTCTGTTGAAATGTTTGTTTTTGTTTTTTGCATATGACTTTTTAAATAATTTGTTTACTAATTTTTTTGTTTGCTTTGCTTTTTGTGTGGCTTAAAAAAACAAAAAAAAAAGATATATATTTTTTTTAAGTTTTCAGCTCTTTGACGGCGGCGGCTTTTAGCTTTTGAGATAAACACATGCATACACACAGATACACACGCACACACATATAAAAATGCAGCACAAGCACACTTAACGTACGAATGCATTATTTATTTATATCTAGATACACGCATTGCGTTTGAGATAAAACTAAATTCAAGTTAGAATTAAAGTGTGAGAGTGAGACAAACGCATTTTGGACAAAATCAAAAGCAAAAGCCAAGTGTACAACAACAAGAACTTGCAGCAGCAGCAGCAGCGGCAGCTAAAACTGCAGCACTCGTCTCGGCGGCGTTGGCAAAGATAGCCAAAAAAAAAAAAAAAAAAACAAAATACGAAAAAAAATACTGCTCTAAAACAGTCTTGTCTCTTACTACTATCTTTTGATGTTGCTGCTGCTGCTTCTTTTACTTCTTTGAGATACTTCTACTTTGCAGATACTTTACTTCGTTTTTTATGTGTTTTGTTATTTTGTTGTCTTTTTTTATTTTGATTTTTTTTTTTAATTTGTTTTAGCAACGCGCGCGCTTAACACACGCAAACACACACGCACACACGCAGAGAGACGCACTATTTTGTTAAACAAAATGCCAACCAAAGAAGAAAAAAAAAACAAAAAAAAACGCATGAACGTACGCCGCGACGCGTATCTTTTTTTTACTTTAAGCGCATCAACAAACTTGCGCGAGGTCCGTGCTCTACCAACATGCGAACCGTTATGACGCTTTCAAATGCTGCAAATGCACAACACGAAAAAAAACAACAACAAAAAATGGTATTTCCTAGGCTTTTTGGTATTTCATAGTTTATTACACCGCCGCTAGTTGGCGCTAAAGTCGCCAATTGGCGCTTTTCAAGCAGTAAACTCACTAGATGGCGCTGCAAACGGGTTTGAAAATCGGTCGCAGTTTTATCGCTCGTTAATATTTTTGGCATCGATAAAAGTTTAAAATTTCAAATTATTTTCTGCAGTTTTTTTGTTGCCGTGAATAAAGGTGCATATTGTTGTAGTGTTAACAAACCAAGATATTATTTTTAATACACCTAAAGATGTTAGTTTCTTGGTCGAAATCCATTCATCTCCGCCTGCAATAATCTTATTGTATAAAGAATTTATGAAAACTATTTGTGTATTATAAGTGCTATTAAGTTTAAAGAGAAGCTTAGTATTAAGTTTTAAGCCAAAACAGCCAAACATTGTTGTTGTGCACATCTACTCAATAATCCTTACAACACTGTAAAAAAACTATTCACGAACATTTTTGTTAAACACCTTAAAATAGTGCCTTGAACCTGCTATAAAAATCTATAAAATTTTAACGTCGCTATATACCACTTATACTACAAAATTAAATAAAACATTTAAAAATCGAATACCTTTCGTTAATAAATTGGGCTACGAACGGCTACCTGATACAGCATATTCTCTCTGCGACTATTTGCTGTTTCCAAACTTGAAGCCGGTAAGAGATTTTAGCCGAATGAAGTGGGCATCACTGAAACAATTGCTGCGAAATACATTATTTGGAAGCCATAAGAACTTGGAAAGAAATGCTCTAGTCCAGCGTATCGAGCGAAAAGAAGACTATGTTGAGAAATAAAGCACTTTCATATCTTTTATTCAAAAACTCACTGACATATCGTTTTCACCTCAATATCTCAAAAACTGAGGGACTAGTTTTGATTCACTCAGACAGTGTACAGACAGGCGAAGAGACAAACCTTTCGCCTTTGTCATTAAATTGGCACAACTGTCCTCTAAACTGACGTGCCATCTGTCATTTAATTCATCTTAATTGTATTCTGTGATTTTTATTATGGAATTTCATGTGCCACATCGCTGAAAATTTTGCAGAAGGCTTACGGTAAATCGACTTTATCTAAAATACCGTGCATTGTAAAGCTGTCGAGATTTGGTGGAAGATTTGCATCGGTCTAGTCGACAATCAACGTCTTCAAGTGAAGTTAACATCGCTAAAGTGAAGAAAATGGTGACTGAAAATCATCATTTAAGTTTGCGAGAGATAGCCGCTGAACTTTCGGTGTCTCACAAATCAATTCGTACCACTTTAAACGATTTGGGCATGAAACGTGTTGCCGCTGGACTAGCTGGGAAGACCTCCCGGACTAGTTCCGACTCCACATGTAAGGCAATGTAACTGGTGATGAGGTTTACGAGTTTGACATGATGCGGCTCCGGCCGACTTTTACTCTTTTCAAGACAAAAATTAGCACTTCGAGGCACCCGTTTTCAGTCGATAGAAGACATAAAAGAGAATTCTCGGCGAGAACTGAAATCGATATCGAAAAATGCGCTTTGATGATTGCATTATACGTTGGCAAAGGTGTATTATTTTTCTTGTGAAGTCTACTTTGAAGGCGATACAATAAATTTTGATAAATAACAATAATTTTGTATTTTATTGACCTATTGTCGCTACTTTTTTGACAGAATGTACTATATGAAGTCTGTTATGCTTCCTTTAAAAACTCCATGTACAGTACGTGTGAAGATTAAAAAACCAAACCATTAATTTTGATACATCTTACTTGTTTTCTCTGATCTCTTTTAACACATTTAGACATATAAAATTATGCAGGACGTCCATTTGGATTTGTGTATGTACATATATATATTCTTGATCATCTCGACGAGACGAGTTGATCTAGCCATGTCCATCTGTCTGTCCCTCTATCTGTCCGTCTCTCTATTAAATGTTGCGCATTTTATAGCTTGTTGAGAGCCGGTATGTAAGATTATTTTGATACTAAGTTTATAGAGTATCCGTATTGATATGGCACATCCAAGTTTTAGGGTGGTCGCCATTGAAACTCACCACTGTGTGTGAATGGTATAATAGAGCGCTTCAGTAATTCAACTTTCTAAATTTTAACTTAAAGATTAAATTATTTAGAGAATTTTTATATCCGTCCACTTACCCATTGAATACGATTCACTTTCTGAAATAAAAGTCCATCATTTCGATTAAAAATGCTGCAATAAAAATAATATCGTTCGTTATTGAGTCTCATTTTTGACGGCTTGCTATCAAAAGCTTAATACCTTTAAGCTTTTGTTATCGAAAGCGTTAACAAATCATTATTATCGATAACACAAACCGTTATGCAACAAAATCGTAGACCCCATAAAGTATATGAGTACAACACTACAATTTAACAATTGTTTGTCGGATCAACTTATTATTAATACTAGTTATCTGAAGACGGAAAGGGAGAGTCTTAATATCGAAATTTAAAATTTTTCTCTATCTCTAATAGTCTTCGAAATCTGTTCGTTCACTCAGACGAGCGGACGGACATGTCTATATCGAATCATCTTCCGATGATGATCACGAATATATACCCATTTATATATAAAAATTGAAACCTTCTCTTATACTTTTTTAGAAGAATTTGGCAGAGTAAACCGCTAACATTTTTATTTTTTATGCGATGCTTAAATTTTTTTAAATCATTCTATCTGTTTTTCATGTACAGCGCACCGAATTTACTCTAGAAAAGAGAAAGTTTCTATTGTTTTAAAGTTGAAATTTATAAACTAGTGCTATCAACAGGATTTTTAAAACTTGTGGCTTTATCAGGTATTATACAAATCATGCTGCCTAATGTTCGGGAAAAGCATAAAAGTAACAGAGGAAAAACATTGAAGTGGCAAAAAATACTCGCAAGCCACGTTTCTGCTCAATGTGTTGGTGAACTTCTTTGCGTACTCAACCAACTCCACTCCGATGAAGATGTTTTATGAGTTAACGAAGAGATAATTGGTAACCAGTCTATAAACTAATTAAGTGTTCAAGAAAAAGAAAACGTTTCTGGTTACGTTGTCATAGCTAAATCGTTGGCACATACTTAGCTAGATCGACTACTGGGGCTTGCCACGCCTCTTTCCACCTGTTACATACATCTGTGCAAACTTATTATACCATTGGCCTAACAGGGTAAGCTTTTTATAATAATATGAATACAGCGTACAAAAAGGTGACATAAGATTTTTATGCAAACAGGTGAATGGCAAAAGCTCAAGCCAAGCACTGGCAACGCTCACGCAGAAGAGAAAACAGTCTGCTGTGCTAGTTTTGCAAGTTATAATTGCGATAATATTTTTAATATTTGTGTAAATCCTTGAAGCATGTGAAAATGTAGTAAATATTTGCAAAATGTAAATGTAGCGTTAAATGCCAAAGAATCAAGTGCAGTTGCAAAAAAACAGCCAAAGGCCTCAATATTAATACGAAGAACAACAACAACAAAACAAGTGGAGCGCGAGCAGGCGGAGCAGCATAAAACCACACAAACAACAACAACAACAACATCAACGGGAAGAGCACTAGCAATGTCAACGGAAAGTAATACACCCGTAGATCCAAGGGTTCAAGTAAGTTTTCAATGATTAACTATGCATAGCTATGTATTCTTTTGAAATATGTTAAACTATAACTTTTAGATTGAATTGGAGAAACTAAACACGGCAACGGACAATATCAACAAATATGAAGTGGAGCTCGATGTGAGTTATCGATTTTTTTTAAACTTTTTTTTTACCTGCATACAGGCATGTCCTGCTGTTGCTCCGCTTAACTGCCTGCAAGCAGATTTTACATAACACCAGCAGTAGCAGCAGCACTAATTTATTAATTAAATTTATGTATGCATTTAATGCAGGAAGCCAAATGTGAATTTAAGCGACTGCTTGCCGAGAGTGTTGTGCGGATTAAGGCTGCAGCGCACAAACTTGGCAATTCGATTGATGCTGCCAAACCGTACTATGAGTCGCGCATTTATGCAGCGCAGCTGGCGAAGGAAACACAGCAGGCTGCCGCTAATCACGAAAAGGCAAAGTCAATACATGCTGCCTCGAAAGAAATGGTCTATCTTGCCGAGCAGGGTCTGGGTGAGAAATCAACGCTCGATACCGCCTGTCAGGAGATGCTCAGCCATGCCGCTAGCAAGGTTAATCAATCACAATTGGAGGTAACGGAAACGCGCAATGCTCTTAAAATGTGCCAGTTAAAGCTGGAGGTGGCCAACAATCGCGTCGGTAAATTGCAGGGTCAACTAAAGCAGGCACTGCGTGCATCGCGGTAAGTTTGACCGCAACATAATAGAAAAAGACAGATCTTATAGTGCTATGTATGTATGTATGCACATAATTGTCGTACGATAATACTGTGGAAGCTTTTTTTTTTTACAAAAAAAAAAGGCATGGCCGACGTTATCCTATTTCGGGCCCAAGAAATCGAACTGCAGCATTAATTTTTATACACTGTACCTATAGGTTAACAGTTTATATTAAGTTTGTGCAAATGTATGTAGCAAGCAGAATATAATACAATGTATAGCTTCAGCTTGAACCACTACTAGGGGTAGCCCCTATACAACCTTGACCTCCATTTTTAATTTTTTGTTTACAATTTTTTTGTGTTCATAATTATTCTAAAAATGCGAAACTGGCGTATCTTACCTTAATATTTCATTTAGGTCCAGATCGGACCACTTTAAGGGTTAGCCCCTTGTAAAACTGCCCCCCATTTTTGAGTATTTGTTTGAAAATTTTGAGTTGAGTTTTTGGAACGCATTAAAGGAGACATCGTATACCCCATAAAGTATATATATATTCTTGACGATACGAGTCGATCTAGCTATGTTCCTCCGTATGCTGTTGCACATTATTTAAATCTATAATAGCTTGAAATACGGTTTGGTGGTTTTTAGTGGACAGCCGCTTCATACACATATATAAATGGACGTGTCCCGCCAACAAAGCCACAGCTCACTTTTATGCATTTGAATGAAAACCGTCATTATCAACTTGAAATTCGTCGATATGGTGGCAACTTATAAATGGTCGCTTCATATATATCTACTAGTGGGCGTGTACGGCCCACTTTTTGGGTTAGCTTCTATTTAACCCCCCCCTCCCTTAATTTATGTTTCACAATACGATTTTAAATTTTGTGTGAATGGTATCAGAGCTTCTGTTCAACCGATGTTATTTCATGTTTTTTAGTTCTTATTCGTTTTTCTCAACTTTCAAAACACAACATAAATAATCAAGCAATGAATTGAGCGCTTTTCCACTGTACCAATGCTCTAGCGGCACAGCAACCTGGTTGTATCTTTCTCCATGCTCATCTCATTCTGTAGGTACATATCGTCGAAAAATGGCCTTATGGTAATATAGATAATTTATTTTTAAAGACATATGCACTCATACGGTTCATATGCACTCATACGGGTTCAATAGATGATCTTTCAAACAATTAACTCCTAAACAATTGTTATGCAACTGCTTTTAGGCACAGGATTTTGAGTATTATCTATATACAAAAATACTATACTACTCGTATATAAAATTGCTTTCAAGCTTTTTTGGCATTGCTCTGGTTTGTATTCAGCATTCATAGAGCAGTAAACCAGGGATCGAAAAATTTAGTCGTTCCTCTTGTCTTTTGCAATACCCATAAACCCTCATATCCTTTAACAGGATATTTACTGAACAAAGATGATGTGCCAAACAAATGATGTATCAGGTACGGAAGTTATAAGTGCTATGCTCCTTATGCATCTATCTTAATCATTGGGATTCCGATATCCATTTTCACGCGCAATACTTGGGACCAATTAATTATATTCTTTTAACACGTTGTGCAAAATTTATTCGGTGAACAGACGAATATGAACTTCAAAATCATATTATTTGTGTAAAATCATATGTACATACATATATGATGTGTCGATTTCTGGCGAAATATGTGCGAAAAACTCGACAAAAAAAAACCAAAAAAATTTTGATATTTTGTCCCACAGACGCTCAAGACCTGAAATGTACTATATACGTTTTTTGTCAAACACACTTGTCCCAAAAAAAAAAAAATAAATAAAAACAACTTACAAGTTAGAGACTGTCAAATCTGAGTCAAACCCGTAAAAATCAGCATTTAGGTAAACAAAATTTTTAAGAATTTCTAGGGCCCGAAATAGGCTAAAACCTTCCACATCGACCTTGTAGTGTAATAAAAAAAAATAATGTAATTTTGATAGACAGAAAGATGAACTACACATAACCTTTGTTCGATTGTTGTGTGTGTGTGTGTGTGTGTGTGTGTGTAACTCTCTTTTAAATCTCTTATCGGTGTTATACTTCTTTATGTTTTCTATTATTTAACTTTTCTTCTTCTAGATTACAACTTAAAAGAAATTTACTTATGTTGAGATATTTTTGTAAAATGCACGCTTTATATTGTCCCTTCTGTTCGTGAGTATTACTCGCATTTTTTATTTGCTGCACAGCATTCTCAGCATTCTCATGTCCATTCATCCAACCCATCATCATACATACGAACATATGTAATTAATGTACGCTTTAATACTCCACAGACCCTATTACGAGACGCGCGCCAACTACAACGGTTTACTGAAAGCGCAAAAATTGCGCGTAAACGAGCTTGAATCGAAAGTGGCCGAAGCGAAGTTAACGTACAACGAAGCGCTTAAGAATCTCGAACAGATCTCAGAGGATATACATCGTCAGCGACAGTTGCGAAATAATTTACTTAACTATGAAGCTATGCTGCGCCAGGTTGATGTAGTTGATGCACTGACAGCATCTGCATCTGCTGTTACATCAACGACAATATCGCCAGCGGCATGCTCCAACGATGAACAGCCATATCAGCAATTTACCTGCGACGATGATCTCGATGCGGATCATGCAGCTGGCAATGATTATCTAAGCATGCCTGATAAGTTGAGCACCAGCTCCTCCAGTCCAGTGAAGCAACGTGCAACCGCAGCTGGCGAGGAACACGATTGTCCACATTTACTGCATGACTTTGAATCGGTGTTGACATTTCCACAAAAACTGGCCAGTGGCATGCACAAGTCGGCCAGCACAAGTGCAACTAGCGATAATCTATTTGCACAAGCACAGGGTTTACACGGACCCTACGATGTCAAATCTAAATCGAGTAGCAGCGGCGGTGGCAGTACGCCCGCGCATGATGGTAGTCTAAGCACAAGTGGCGGCGGTGGTGGTGGTGGTGGCGGCAGCGGCGGCTGCAACGAAAGCACATCTGCATATGGTGGCTCTGCTGTTAGTGCTATTGTTGGCAGTACTGCTGCGACTGGGAACGATGATAATGACATCGAACAATGGACTGAAATACGACTCTCGCACTCGGATAGTACCAGTTCGAGCTATTCAAATCAATCGCTACTACATGATCATCAACTCGATGGGCATGAAGATGCACAGTCGCAGCATTCGACATCGTCCGATGAGCCCAAACGCAAAGTGACTTGCACTACGATATTTCAGGATGACAGCAACGGCGTTACGCAACAAGTGAGCCGTAAACAGAGTCTCAGTCAATGGTTGTCACGTTCGAATAGCTTTAAGACATCCGGACGACGTCAGAGTTTGGATTTGCTAATTGATGCTGGTGATAAAGTGAAGGATGTATTTAGCTATGGCTTTCAAAAGGTTGGACGCACGCTGGAACGGCGTAATAGTGAATCTGAAATGAACAGTGGCGATGACACTGGCAACACGGTGGTGGCAACGGGTAGTGCCGCCGGTGCAGGAGCAAGCTTTGGCACATGTAGTATTGGAAACAGCAGCAGCAGCCACAATAGCGGTGTAACAGGCGGTGGCTCAACGTCAACGACAACATCAGCGGGCGATTTCTTTCTGTTCTCAAGGTCAGTAGCTGCTCGAAACGTACGCGAAAATGCAAGTGCAAATCATAGAAGTAGTAGTGGGCATGGTGCAGCATTGGAACGCACCAGCTCCAGCAACAACAACAACAATAATAATAATAATAATAGACATAATAACAGCAACACTGGTCTGCTCTGCACGTTACAAAATCGCCTAACAAAATTCATTTAAAATTTGAATTAATACGAATTGATTACGATTCAGATTGCTGTAGAAAAAATGCAATTCAAACAAAATTCGAAACGCACAAAAAAACAAAAATAATAATAATAATAATATTACAATGATTTATTGCACGCCAAAGTACAAAACAACAAACAAAAACAATATCAAAATTAGAAAACAACCAAAAAAGCAAAAAAAAAAAAAAATTGGCTTGTCGCTAGTAAATATCACTTTACTCTCCACTACTCACCCTTTTCGATTTCAACTAATTAATTAATTAATAATAGTACATAATAGTAGTAACAATATAATAACAACAATAACGTCTTACAAATTGCACGCACGCACGCTTCAATTCCTAGTTGTGTTCTAATTCTTCTAATTACATGCATATGTACATACCCTACATACTACATATATGCATATATCGTCGTATATTGAGCGTTTGAATTAATTCGTAGCGTTTTTATTCCCCCCCCCTCGAAAAATGAGGCATTGTTATTCAGGTACAGGTACAGAAACCAAAACATTGATAGTCAGACGGCTATCAGTGCTTTAAATTCATATGTGATTAAGTATAAGTTAGTCTCGAGACTTCATAGAAAAACTAAACGCACTAGGAAGACCAAACAAGCTTTTTCGGTACTGTATACCTGGCCACACGGGTACACTTAGAGTGCAAGTATTGAAGGCAGAAAACATAGCCAGAGATAGATTTTGGGAGAATTTCGAGGGCATAAGATAGGAACAACTACTGCTAGGCCCCTATAACAACAAAGGATCTGAAATCTGCAATGGACTCCAGAAGCACACTCTGGGAATGATAACAGGTTTTGCAGACTGAACACTGAAGACTTAAAAAACCACTTACGTAACATTGCTATCGAAGGTGACAGCAGCTGTAGATTTTATTTAGAAGAGATGAGAGATTCGCCAGTCTTAACCTTGACCAGATGCAGTTACCAAGTAACAGGAAGGGCTGCGAATTCACGAAACCTAAATAAGCTAGTTGCTTTCTTTAAAGTGGCATAACTGGATAAAATGTTGTAGGTGGAGACTATTGTTCGGGTACAATAGATTTGCAAATTTCGCAGTGCCAACGAGTGTGTGTGTGTGTCTGTGTGTGTGTGTGTGTGTGTGTGTGTGCTACACAGCTAGGCCAAAATTTTTGTGGTAATGAAGTGCTAATCAGTTGGATTAATATCTGCTGAATGCAGCGGGTGGGGTAGAACTTTTGCAATTGAGCGTTTCCAACTTGATTTAAAATGGTTTTGCTGCATGTCGCCGAGAATTGTCATGCTGAAAGATCACTTTATCATAAATTGCGTTCGTTTTTTCTTCAATACTCGGCTCAAACGTATCAATTCGTTGCAAAATTCCTGCCTTTCCTTTATGTTAAAGTAATGAAGTTTAACTTCCCGTAAAAACAATTTATCCGGCACAAAGTTAGATAAGCGTTGTTATTTACGCTTCAACCAAATGACGTATACTGAAAAATGCCGCTCAATAACAGTAGTTTTATGCGGGAATACATTTTGGAAAATGGAATATTTTGTGTGGGAATACACTAGTTACTCCATGTTTTAAGAAACACTACGAACTAATTCAAACACCTAATGCATACATATATACTCGTTCGTATATTAGTAACTATATACATACATGTATTATATAGTGTATTGCTTCGAACTGCTTATTTTTCTACTATCTCTTTTGATCATTTTTCTCTTATATATGTATACTCATATATATATTTATATATTGTATTTATATATATCGAACTGCTTAACACAAATTGTATTGCATTCAAAATTGAAACCAATTGATTGAACTATTGCTTAAAAATGAAAATTGAAAGTGTACACAATCACAATCAGCGTGCTTAATAGATGCTATCTAATTGAAACTAAACAAAACAAAAAATTCAAACCAAACCAAATCAAATCAAAAGAAAAAGCATATCCAAAACCAAAACCAAACTACTTTACAGATCCTCAGAACCCAAAGAATTACTCTCCGACGAGCAGATTGAGAATTTGTTATTGAATCACACAGTGGACGAGAACGGCGCCATTATTGTGGAAGCAGACCTCAAATCACCGGTGACTGGTGGTGCAGCGCATCATCATCATCATCTGCAACTTCATCATACACATCATTTACTGACAACAGCGGCAACAGCAACAACGGCAGCAGCAGCAACAACAAGAAGCTCATTGCTTTTTTAAAACTACTTACATAACATAAATTGTTAATTTTGCAGCAGCACATCTAACTATAGAGGAGCAGGAGAAGGCACCGCGCCGGTATATTTATTGAAAAAAAAAAAAAAAAAATTTTTTTTAAACTCTTTTTTTTTTTTTTTTTTGTTACTCTTCACAACTATTGTACCGCAGTACAAAAGAGCTTACTAATTTATGTTCTATAGAATGAAAGATCTTAAAAACAATGTAGAACTGCTATTTTTATAATCTATGTAAACAGTAATCCGGTTTGGACTTCCGCAAAAAAAAAAAATATTACGGAAATGCTTCGTTAGAACGTTCCATTTTTCACTTATAGCAGGATTTTGGAATTTGAAGCCAGAATGTCGATTCCAAGTGAATTCAAATACCAAAATTCAAATCCTCCTATCAAATGTATGTAAAAAACGTATCATTTTAAAACAATTCGCTACCATAAAATTTTTTTCGCTAGCGAAAACATTGGCTATATAAAAAGTTTTTAAGACTACGCAGACCCAAACTTGTAAAGAGATAAAGTCAAGCTACACATAACCGTCTGTCTGTCTGTCTGTCTGTCTGTCTGTCTGTCTGTCTGTGAATTAGTACAAGTACTTTTCTTGTTAACATATTTTGTAACTAGGTTTGTTCGATAAAAGTATTAGTTTCTTTCACCAGTTTTGCCTTAGATTTAATTGTATAATATTTGGCTTTATTTTTAATATTGTATGATTTCAAAAATGTTATTTAAAACTTCGCAAGCATGTATCAACCACGAGAAAAGATTTATTTCACAATAGCTCAAGCTATGTTCATTTAAATGAGAAATTCTGGGAATTTTTTGATCAGATGATACTAAAACACTATGCGAGGAAAATTAAAACATGTTCCTAGGAAATTTGCAGCAACAATTTAAAATAGAAACATTTGAGCCATATTTTTTTTTTGTGTCTACTATAATGCTCTTAAAACGATGGTGTACGTAATACTCGATTTAATGCTTGAGCATTTTTACAATATTTTTTCGAACAGTTGTTTCAGTTTAGATAAATAACTAAAATGATCTGTAGAAATTAACACTTCTTTACAACCAGCTTAAATCTTCCTGTAGTTATTTTAATGCTCTTCATTCTAGGCGTGTGAAGTGTATACGAAATTCGGTTTAATCGAAGTCAAAAGCATTTTCTTTTTTTATATTGTACTCGTATAACAAATGCTATATGTAGATACATACATATACATATGTAAAACTAATCTTAAAATACTTCATAACATATCTATCTCTCTCTCTATCTCTCTATCTGTGTGTTTGTTAAGACTCTATAGTGATTTAACATTAGTTTCAGAGCGGGTAATATGGGCGTGGTGCATAATAGCAGATTTATCAGCTACTACATACATATATATATATATATATTTAGGCGCCTAAAGCTTATACTAAGTGGTGTTTACAGGCATATACAATACATACTCTATGATAATTCTTGTTTTACATTGATGTATACGTACTCGTACATACATATAGTTACATATGTAGGGTGTATGTTAACTTCTGTGAGGTTGAAGTTTACTCGCGTTTAAGTTGAAATAGCATATATTGTATCGTATGTAAAACAAAAAAGGGTTAGTTGCAATATTTAAAATTTTAGATATACAAATTACCTATACGAAGCCGAAGCGAACTTAAAACTAACGAAAGCAATTTACAAATACCTATATCTAGTCAAGGTTATAGCAAAACAATGCAAAGATATTGATATTAATTACAACAAAAATAAAGAATTGTTTGAAAACAAAAAAATATGTTTAAAATAGTTATTTGTATTTGGAAAATTTTATGCTTTTTGATGAGAACATCTATATTTTCGCTTCTGATATGTTGTATTTTCAACGTCATGTTTGCTATGAAAGTATGTTAAAACTAGTTGTGAATTGCTAGCGTATGATTGCATGTGTAATTCACAGCTACTTTAATTGTTTTCTCTCTTAACCCATGAGACATGACTGTTTCTCAATCTACGAGAACGCCCTGCTAACTCGCCGTTCGTAGGTGCCGATGATGTCTATATCATCAGCATATGCGAGTAGCAGCACTTCCTTATGGAAGATCGTGGCCGACCGTTCTACGTATGGGTAGTGGCGTAGCATGTATTCCATCAAGAGATTAATCGCACGATAAAGCATTACCCTTTCTGAAACCTCTCTTGGTATCAGATGGTTCGGAGAGGTTCTATCCTACTCTGACGACGCTTTGGATGTGTGATAGCTTCATCATACAAAGACGAACGATCTTTTCTGGGATACCAAGTTCAGATAGGGCGCTGAAGAACTTCGTGCTTATCGGCGTGTCGAAAGCGGCCTTATAATCGACAAATAGATGGTGTGTGTCTTTATTTTACTCTTGGGTCTTCTCCAGGATTTGGCGTAAAGTGAAAATTTGGTCACTGGTCGACCTCTTTGGTCTGAAGCCACACTGATACTGTCCTATCAGTGCATTCATGTATGGCTCTAGCCGTTTACACAGTACGCGGGACAGAATTTTTTATCCTATTGAAGGGAGTCTTGTTCCCCGGAATTTTAAATCGTATTGTAAAACATACATACATACATACAATAAGTAAATAATAATAAACATACAATAAATGTGGGGGGGGGGGTTATTTGTATGGGAGCTACCAATAAAACAATGCTTTAATACAAAATGTCGAATGTGGGTAGTTTGTATGGGGGCTACCCTAAAAAGTGGGCGTTGCATGTCAATTTTGATACTCTATTAAACTGCAATAAAAATATGTCTATATACCAACTTACAACCGGATATCTTAAAAATTGGTGCCCAAGAACTCCACAACAACATCCAGACGGCCAGACAGACGGACATATATATATATATATATATATATAATATAATATATATATATATATATATATATATATATATATATATATATATATATATATATATATATATATATATATATATATATATATATATATATATATATATATATATATATATATATATATATATATATATATATATATATATATATATATATATATATATATATATATATATATATATATATATATATATATATATATATATATATATATATATATATATATATATATATATATATATATATAATATATATATACAAACGTATTTATACAATATCAATATAATAAATTGAATTCACCTTTTTTATGTAGTTGAACAATTTAAAAATAATTATTATTTTAACACAAATTATATAAATACAAAATGTTTTGTATGTGTACCTTCTGGTCGATAAACCGCGGTCATACCATACCAACTTTTAAACCAATATTGAAAAGATTGAGCGTATAGGTCGAACAGGAACTCACAGACAGACCGACGGACAAGGCTAGATCGACTTATCCTGTCAAGCTGATCACGAATATATACCAAAAGTGACCCGGACTGGTTAAAAAAACCACAATTTTATGCATTTTAATACAAGTCTTTATTATTGCCTTCAAAATAGGCTCTTCTTGACTCAATACAAGCATGCCAATCCAATTTTCCATACACTTGTTATACGCCTCGGCCGGGATACCCTAGTTTGTGGTTGTGGTGAGCGGGTGGTTTGTATGGGGCTACCCTAAGAAGTGGACGTAGCATGTCTTACTGACTCTATTTGACTGCAATAACAAAAAGTCTAGGTGCCGGGTTACAGCTGGATATCTTTAGTAGACGTAGTATGTCTTACTAACTCTATTTGACTGCAATAACAAAAAGTCTAGGTGCCGGGTTACAGCTGGATATCTTAAAAATTGATATACCAAAAAATACAAAACAACTGTCAGACAGATAGGCAGACGAACATGGCTAGATCGACGAGCTGATTAAGAAAATATATTCTGTATGGGGTTTTCGATGCCTGCTTTATTCATCCTATATGAATGTTATAAATAAGAGATCGGCTTATGACAGCTCGAGTTGGACGTGTCAGTTCATGAAATTTGTTGACATGAAGCAGTACACACCAACTGAACGTGCTGTTCCCAAGGCCGACTGCGCCGGACCGATCTGCGCAAGGAAAATTGTGCACTCAACGATCGTCCAAATCAGTCCAAGTAATTGTATTAGGTATATATGTATACAATTTTTTGTATATGTGTCAGCAGTTTTATCAGGGCAACTGCTGAAAATACTGCTGTGCCGCGCCGGGCTTGGGAGGAATCTGGAACCTGGACCTTGATTCTGCTCAGTTTGTGGGTGAAGGATTTTCCGTACTGTGAGCTCGGTTCAGTGTTCCATGTGTGGCGGATGGTGACATCTTCGATCCTATTCGGGGCTCTACTCTTATAGAGACTGGACAGTACAATTTTTTGCTAACTGTTGTTCAGCTAATACTATTGCCAGCTAAAGCACAGTTTCTTTTACATCAACCCCTGTTGTAAGTGGAACAAAAACCTTACAAAAAGCTGCCGTTGCTAGCCAGACATGCTCCGTTTGTGGCAGTCCGATACATCGCAATATCATGTCTGTGAAATATTCGCCCGAAACACTTTCAAAAGTGATGAAAAGTGCCGAAAAGCACTTGGCACATGGCGGCGATACAGTTTTAAAAACTAATAAAAAATTTCTAAGGTTCAAAATATGTTATTAAAAAAAAAAACAGTTCGGTCTGGTTCAAAACAAAGACATAAATAGTTTCAGGCTATTTATTGATTACTTTTTCCAGACGATATCAAGAAATATAGTTTTTTTTTCAAATACAACTTTTGACGTATCAGCTGTTTCCGTTGGCATATCACCGAAGTCACCAAAAAAAGGCCAAGTTGTTGTACCTTACAACACTGTCTGTCACTAGTACAGCCGGTTCTGTACAGACGTTCGTTTGATGTATTCGCACTCATATGTATGTGTAATAGAGCTACCACCGTAGTGTAAGCGGCTCAAATGTGTGCGAGTGAGTGAGCTAGCACTAACCATTCACTATTACGTCGGCGTCGGTGTGTTTCATTTGGTTGTTCTTCTTCTTAGTTGGCATTTTATTTTCTGTCAATTTAATTTTTCTCATCGTCAGCGATTGGCAAGAGGAAGAAGCTGAGCGTCAAAATAAAAGGCGGTTATTATTATATTAATTATTATTGTATTTGCCTTTCGCGATGAGTGCCGTTCTCCATTGCCGTACATGTACACGAGCGTGCAAAGATTACAAGTCATTGTTCGAGACAAATATTGTGCAGGAAAACGATGACACCACGTTGGCGGAGTTGCTTCAGTACTGTACCAACTTGCCAATATCCCAAGAGGACCCAGAAGGTATGCCGCGGCATATTTGTCACAATTGCATCCAGATGCTGGAACAGGCATTACACTTTAAACGCATGGTACTCGAGTCGGATGATCTGTTGCGCCAGGGACTGCAGGAGAACAACAATGGCTACATTATGATTGAGATGGTGAGTGATGAGGCAGCAGAAACGGTGGACACAGAAAAGTATCGACGAGGAACAGAATCGGGTGAGATCATTGACACATATAGCGATATTGATGTGGAGTATGTGGATCCGGACATCGAAACCATTGAGGTGGTCACACAAGATGAGATACAACAGGAAGCGATGCTAATAGAGACGGAGGAGATAGATGGCGATGTGTCGCAATTGAGCGTTGAGTATGTGGACATCAAGCATGAGGATGCCTCATATATTACCGAGTGCGGCGATGAGGATGTAGAAGAAGTGGAGACAGAGACCGACCAACAGGATATGGAAGATATGGAAAAACATTGGCATGAAGTGGTTGTCGAAGAAGAAACTGAAACGGAACCAAAGTCAGAGCCGGCGGATGAGGAAGACGATCAAATTGAATCATATTTAAGCGTAGGTACATTTTTATTCAACAATTATATATTTTATTTTTATTTGTTTTATTTTTTTAGAATGAATGTGAAGATTACGAGGAGGAAGAGCTAGAAGAGCTGGAATTGGATGAGGACATTGTTACTGCCAAACGTGCGTCTACGATGGCTTATGTTTGCGAAGTGTGTGGCAAAGGATTCCGCCAGCAGTGTCGCCTGCGACAGCATATGCAGTCGCATAACTCTACAAAATTATTCACGTGTGAAGTCTGCGGGAAAAAGCTGAAGCATATGAAAAACTACAAGGAGCATGTTATCACGCATACCAATCTGAAACCACATCAGTGCAATATCTGTAATCGCTTCTATCGCACCACATCGAGCCTGGCGGCACATAAGCGTACGCATGCCGATGAAAAGCCCTTTAAATGCGATATGTGTGGTAGGGATTTTACTGCATTTGATCATATGCGCCGCCACAAGTTGACACATACCGGTGAGCGACCGTATTCCTGCACTCTGTGCGATAAGGCATACTACGATTCATCATCGCTTCGCACACACATGGTAAGTCATGCCGCAGAAAAGCCATTCAAGTGTGAGATTTGCGGCAAGGGCATTACACAGAAATCGGGTTACAAACGCCATATGCTGGTGCACTCCGGCCAAAAGCCGCACAAGTGTCCGATTTGTCAGCGCGCGTTTACTTTTACAAGTAATTTGAATGCGCATGTGCGACTGCATTCCGGCGAGAAGCCGTTTGTGTGTGACAAGTGCCCCAAATGCTTTCCAACCAAAAAGCGACTACAAAGCCATCAGCGTGTACACAACAAGGAAGCAGCGGTAAGTGCTACTAACTCCATAGCAATGTTTGAACGACGCTCTAATCTGATGAAGGATAGCCGTAAACCAAATAGCCTACCAGACGTGCCCGATCAGCAAGTATCGCGTTCCAAAGTAGTCGTTGTACTTTAGACACCACTGACAACGAAACAATTCGAACATATAAACATTCAAACATTTTATTAGTATTGACTAAGCGGAAAGATACAAATTATACACTTAAATAAAAATTATATGTCAATTTAATATTTTATTGGTTTTTTTTTTATTTCATTATGTATTATGTGTTTTTTTATTCTTAAAACTAAAATTGTAAATACACAAACCGAAATCATTTAGAAATAAATCAATAATTTGTATAACAACTCTTTACATATTATTTCTTTTACGCTCTAATCGAAACATTCCACTAATTTAATGACACCTTCGTCATCCATGGTAATATCCAGAGCTCCACTCTTGGCATCGGGTTCATGTGTCTCCTGGTGTGAGAGAAGTGAAATACGTCGCTTGAAGGTCTTTTCGCAGATTTGGCACTCATATGGTTTATCATTTGTGTGCACGACTTTGTGCCGATTCAGTTGTGCCTTAGTGTTGAAACATTTGTCACACCTTGCACACTGGAATGGCTTATCCGATGAGTGACCACGTCGATGTGTGATTAGATTGCTCGAGTAGCGAAAAGAACGCCCGCATACTTCGCACGCGTGCGGTTTTTCGCCGGAATGCACTAGCATGTGCTTTTTGTAGCCGGACTTTTGTGTCATGCCCTTGCCACAGACCTCGCACCGGTACGGCTTTTGTCCGGTATGTGTTAACATATGCGAACGCAGCGATGATGCCTGGCGATAACATTTGCCGCATAAATCGCACTTGTTTGGATTATTTGGATCGTGTGTCGTGAGATGACCATCATAAGAGTTACGTGTCTTAAAGCCTTCACCGCATAAATGGCACACAAAGGGCGTCTCATCTGAGTGTAATCTCATGTGGTATTTGTAGGAGTTACTATTGCTTAGCTGTTTGTTACAAATCTATTGCAAATTAAACAAAAAAAAAAAAAAAACGTAAGTAAAATTTCATATTAATTATAGCATCAATAATTATCATGAACTTACACTGCATTTGAAATTTGGATTTTGTTGCTTGGACAAGTTCTGCGTGTTGCTGGCTTTGCTGCGCGGCAGTCTCGATGGTCGTGGCGATAGCAGACTGCTTGTGTTATGTTTGGCCTTCTTACGCCACTCGTTGTTGACGTTGCTCTCCTCACTAATCCAATATTCTCCGTACTGAACGCATTCTTCTTCCTCTTCGATTATTTCATTTTCGTACAAAATTTCTTCTTCAGCTTCTTCATCCTCCAGCGCTTCCAAATCACCATCCGGCTCCTCATTCTCAAACTGTTGTCCATTGTCATCCACTTGTATTAGTTTATAGCTATGTGAATTCTCATCAATATCGCTCATATCAATTTCAGCTATAATCACTTGTTGTTGTTCTTTCTGGAAATCTTCGTTTTCACTGTCGTGTTCACTAACTAGAGTATCGAATTGCATTAAATGTTCCTCCTCAAGCACTTCGTCCACTTCTTCGCCAAAGGACTCCTGATCAAGCTGCTCATCAACATTTACTATCCTATAATCGACATCATAATCCAACTTGGTCTTCAACGACGTATCCGTAAACTTTTCCAAAATTTCGAACACAATCTCGTTCTGCTGGCCATCCGCTTGCATCCCTTCTTCTACCACTGTTTGTTCAACCACGGCATACCGCTGCAACGTAATGGGTACTGGTCCTTCCCCAAGCTTTGAAGCTACCGTCGTCGGTTGTTCGGGCGGCAACTCAATGAACTGCGCTTGATTCAATGATATTTCGTGTTCTCTGAGCAATGCAGCATTTGACTTCTCTGCCATTGTCTTGAATTGGAACGATTGCAACAGCTGCTGCGTGCAGCCCTTACAAATGCGATCCGGCAAAAAATTCTCCTCCGGCAGCACAACGACATTTGTGCATAAAGCCAACATCGTGGCCAGCGTCATCATCTCATCCATACTGCAATTATCCTTAAACAGCGAACTCAAGTGATCTCTGTCGAACTTAGTGTTGCATGTACGGCAAGTTGAAATGCACATGATTCTCTGGTTGCATTCCTCGGCCGCGGGCATAGTGATGAGATTCTTTCACTTAAATAATAATAGAAGGCAATGCAATATAATAATTGAATAGTGCGACGAATTGGTAGAAATAATAAATTGAAATATTTGCTTTCTCGCAATTCCGCACGCAGTGTTGGAAGCTCTTGGTGCACTGCAGTGTCATGCAGTGTTGCAAATTGTTCATCGAAACGCAACAGAAAGAAGGCCAGGCCGAAAAATTATTTCCGTTAAATTTGAATTTTGAAAATTTCATTCTAAAGATGTATGGAAGCAAATTAGAAGCAGTAAATAATATTTAATATGATCATAATTATCATCATTAGTGGTGTCACAGCAACAGAGAAATAGCTGAAGCGTTTGCATCGCACCTTGAGCAATAATTTATACACTTTCATTGTGTAGTGCTGCTGAGGAAGATGAAGTAGACCTTGCACTTGATACAACCCACTAACTAGCAAACCTATGTCACCATTAAAACTTTTGGAGCTTCAAAAGCTGAAATAAAATCAATTGATGCAAAACGAATGGAAGTAATATGATGGAATAGATGCGACAGCTATAAAAGCGCTCCCCAAAGAAGTGCATCTTCTGCTTGAGCTCATCTTCAATGTTTGCTTTAGGCTTACCTATTACCCCAGCCAATGAATAGGTGCGGAAACTTAATTAGTATTATCATATCGATCAATTAGTCTACTGGGAATATTTTCGAAAATATTTGAAAGAATATTAGTTCGAAGAATGCTTCCACTACTTAATGGCGTTATACTTCCAAATCATCAGTTCGGGTTTCGGCGAAGGCATAAATTAAATTATGCAATTAGGTTGATTTTTTACAAAAACATATATATATATATATATATATATATATATATATATATATATATATATATATATATATTCTCAACTTGCTTAGGAATTTTCGTAAATTAAGTGTGGCATGAAATCTTCGCTTCCTTCAGATGCTGAAAGTAACAAGGCCAACCACGTATGGTGAAAGATAACGAGAAAGACTATAGTACATTCCTTTATGTAAGATGCCAGCACCCCAGATTCTACTTCTATTTAGATTAAGTTTGGGAATTAAGTTCAATAATGCCATAGTGTGCTTTATGCTAGCTTAGTTAGGTGGCCCTATTACAGGTAAAGGGTGGAAAAGGTACATCAACACATTACTCACTTTTCTTATCGATTAATAGCTGGTTTTTATATATTTTCCACCAAATATTGTCATAAATCAATTTTCAATAATGCCAGACATTTCCCTTCGGCATTATATAAGGGACTATTTCAATACCTTTTTTAAAAAACCAGACCAATCCGAAGCTCCAAACACACACCCAGGCACAATAAAAGTTCTGTTGTGAGTATGAGCGCGAGTGCATTATGTATACAAGAGTTCTCCCAGTGGTAGAAATTCGACCTTTTGTCTTCAAACTACCCATTATAATAGTGATGGCCGCGTGCCTGATTTCGCGGTTCGATTTTTTTTTTTTTTGGAAAAATTGTGAAGAGAAGCAGCGACGAATGTAAATGTCTAAAATATTGCATCACAAACACCTCATTTTGCAAAAAAAATAAAAAAAAACAACAAAAAGTCTCAGTGAGCGATGGCGTAGAAATAAGCAGCACGCGAAAATGTGTTGTTTTGTTTTGGCGACGCTGTATACACACAATTATAAAGAGGAATTTGATTTGTCCATTTCCTTATTTACATCTTTCTGTGCATTTAACCGATCGTAGATTAATATAGCGTATTCCGCATAGTCATTCACTTTTTTGTTTCTTTCGTAGAAAGAAATAGAGAGAAAAAAATTATCTCTAAGTTCGATTCACATTGTAGAGCTAGGCTCGAAACTACTATTGTGGGCACACTTGCCAGCATGTTGGCGGACATCAGTTCAGTGTTTTGTTGATAGTGTTTTTGTTAAATAAAATTTTAAAAGAGAGAAATCAAATAAATATTTAAAACAAAAAACCGAAAGAGTAGATATAAAAGCTAGCAAGAATTCGTTTATAACCGTGCATCAATTAATTGCTCTTTGTGGGTCGTGCCTAAAAAATCAGGCACGCGGCTATCACTATTATATTGGGTAGTTTGAAAACAAAAGGTCGAATTTCTACCACTGGGAGAACTATTGTATACATAATGCACTCGCGCTCATACTCACAACAGAACTTTTATTGTGCCTGGGTTTTTGTTTGGAGCTTCGGATTGGTCTGGTTTTTTAAAAAAGGTATTGAAATAGTCCCTTATATAATGCCGAAGGGAAATGTCTGGCATTATTGAAAATTGATTTATGACAATATTTGGTGGAAAATATATAAAAACCAGCTTATAAATCGATAAGAAAAGTGAGTAATGTGTTGTTGTACCTTTTCCACCCTTTACCTGTAATAGGGCCACCTAACTAAGCTAGCATAAAGCACACTATGGCACTATTGAACTTAATTCCCAAACTTAATCTAAATAGAAGTAGAATCTGGGGGTGCTGGCATCTAACTCCACCAGCCTTGCTCAGCAAAATAGGTTTAAATGTAAAGAGTATTAATACGTCAGTGTGTGTTCCACCGAAGCCAAAGTTTTTGTATATTTTTTATTTTACAAACAAAATTTGCAACCGTTTGAACAAGAAAGCATGCTGCAGTTGTGTCTTCACGACCTTACAATACCCTGTAACATTTCATTCACTAATGCAAAAAAAAAATGTTGTTATTTTAATAAAAGAATAAAAAAATGTGTTGTCTAAAAACTTTAAATTTTATATCAGAATAAAAAAAAAAAACAATGCCGAAGTTTCAATACTATTCATGTCTACTATGCCATAAAATAAGTCGACGCACTACCGGAAATCTTAAAAATTGGTGCGCACAAAATGTGCAACAACATCCAAAGAGACGGACGAACATGGCTGGATCGACTTGTCTCGTCGAGCTGATCAAGAATATATATACTTTATTGGGTCAGCAAACTTTCAGACAAACTGATAAATAATACCATTTCACTATATGTAAATGGTATAAAAATAACCAAAAAAAAAAAAAAAAAAATATATATAGAGAGAGAGAGAGATATATATATATATATATATATATATATATATATATATATATATATATATATATATATATATATATATATATATATATATATATATATATATATATATATATATATATATATATATATATATATATATATATATATATATATATATATATATATATATATATATATATATATATATATATATATATATATATATATATATATATATATATATATATATATACGAAATATCTGCATAGATATGAAACGAATCTAAAACTCCAAGTTTGAAGGTTCTATATTTTATATAGTCTTTGAGATTTCATTGTTGAAATATACAAATATGCAAACGGACGGACGGAAAGACGAACATGTCTAGATCGACTCGTCTTCCGATGCTGATTAAGAATATATATATAAACTTAATGGGGTCTGCCACACTCCCTTCTGCCTGAACATATGGATATTCTTTAATATGCATAAGCTAGTATACCCTTGGCCACAAAAGCAGGGTATAATAATGGTGTTGTAAAATAGTGCCAAATTATTTCGTTCAGTGTTGTACATTAACGTTGAAATAATACAAGAAATTTGTATTTCT
Organism: Leucophenga montana; assembly: GCA_035044765.1. Lineage (NCBI taxonomy): Eukaryota > Metazoa > Arthropoda > Insecta > Diptera > Drosophilidae > Leucophenga > Leucophenga montana. The sequence goes on from JAWNNQ010000188.1 coordinate 144,874, forward strand.
GACTTTTGTACTTTATATATATTTACATATATATATAGTAAGCGTTTTTATTTATACTAGTCTTCTTTATATTAAATATCATCTTTTTTTTATTTAGTATTAATATATTTGTTTTGATTGTTGGATAGTCAGTGTTGTGGTCTCTTAAAACAATTATTAATTTATATATAGTTAGTGTTGTAAGTTAAGCCAAATATCACATCAGGCGAAAAGAATACGCAAGCCGGCAGACAGAAAAATCGCAATTTTTCTGACGGTATATTAACGTAGTCTTAAATAAAGATGATACGGCGTTGCAATCTATCATATCTGGTGCGTACTGCACCACGACAGTCTACATGCTCTGACCAAGCCAGGGTGGACTTTCCTACGTCCACGGTTGGAGGAGGGCAGTTGTTTGAACACCGTCTATTAAGTAATCAAGTGGATACAACAAGTTACCCAAACCATGTGCCCGTGTATCTTGGCCGAAAAATAACTTGTGCATATATGCACACACATGCGCCGCAGATGATGGCCATCCGTATGTTGAGCACTAAGCAGAGTAAGTGATTCCACTGGTGTGCTACCACAGTCTTCCGAATGTATACATACGTACATATGTACATAAATACGCGTTTAATATTTGCATTACAGAAGAAACAGGAAATACGCCGGAAAACCCTTCGATTTTGTCGAAATTCTTTCCGCAAACCGCACATGAGATAGATGATGCTGAAGAGCGTGAGCGCAAGAAGCTTGAGGAGGACGAAATAAAGGAGAACGAACGTGCATGGAAACGTATGAAATTGGGGTAATTCAGAATGTTTTCTTTTTTAAATGGGTTTGAACGATTTATGATGCGGGGTGCATACAATGTATAAAATGAGGTAAATTGACAAACTGTAATTTTTTCTTACAGGTTCACGCTTTTCGGCGGCGGAACAATAATAACTATCATCTGGGTTTTATATGAGTTCGGTAAACCGGAAGTAGATCAGCACGGACATCCGATTGATGATGAATTCAGTCAACATCCAATCATAAAACAATATATACAACGCACGTTTAAATCGGTCATCTACTATCAGAAAATGATCCAGGAGCCATCACGCGAAAAATTGTTACCGGAACCTCTTAAGCTGCCATATGTTCAGCCACGATACACGTTGGTATTAGAAATGAAAGATGTTCTAGTTCATCCCGATTGGACATACCAAACTGGATGGCGATTTAAGAAACGGCCCGGCGTCGATCATTTTCTGCAAGAGTGCGCAAAGGACTTCGAGATCGTCGTGTTCACTGCCGAACAGGGTATGACAGTTTTCCCTATACTAGACTCGCTCGATCCCAATGGTTACATAATGTATCGTTTGGTACGTGATGCCACACATTTTGTGGACGGTCATCACGTAAAGAATCTTGATAATTTGAACCGAGACTTGAAGAGGGTAAGTAAAGTCGAATAAAGTAACATAAAGTTACTTCATACAATTCACAGAAGCTACAATATAATATCAGATAATCTTGAGTGTTAATCCACTGTTATATTGCATCAATTCGCATAAATAGCAGACAATTTTTATTGTATAAATGATGTAGCTAACTTAGAATTACTTAAATGCTCGTTGCATGTGGTTCACAGCACTAGTATTTTATTTCACCATTACGTTTGACATTACAAATCTGAAATCTAAATCAAAATTAACAAGAGAAAACGTTGACTTCGGTGGAGCCGAAGCTGTAATATTCTTCACACTTTTCCTTTTTTGATTGGCAGTGGTGGTTGTTGTAACAGCTTGGTTTGGCTTGTACCAGGAAATATATATATATATATATATATATATATATATATATATATATATATATATATATATATATATATATATATATATATATATATATATATATATATATATATATATATATATATATAGAGAGAGAGAGAGAGAGAGAGAGATATATATATATATATATATATATATATATATATATATATATATATATATATATATATATATATATATATATATATATATATATATATATATATATATATATATATATATATATATATATATATATATATATATATACAATTTATTATATTTTATGAATGTATAGCGTGGTAGCGATTTTGGATACGAGAGAAAAATAGACCGAAATGTAACCCTAGGTGTCAAGTCCCAGGAAGGAAGCTACTACTGTTGGTCGTAAGCAGAGGTCTAAAGGACTCAATAGAGTCGAATGGGACGGGCAATAGAACAGACGTATTGTGTCTTGCGGTGACTGATTGCATTCGGGGCAGCAATTATATATTGTTTATCCCAATCCGTTCCCAGTAGCACTCCATCCGGATCTCAACTGTGCACTGTCTTCCACCTAATACTATATTGTCCCTATAAGAGCTTACTGACTGTTCAATTGCATCTTTATTTGCAGACTACCAGTGGCAATCCTCAGAGCACTATCCTGACTTCTTTGCAGGCATTGCCATTGAGTCTTACTTAGATAAGGAGTCCAGAGAGGAGCAACGTCCAAAAGCTTTGTAAGTTGTAATTATTTTCTCTCTTTGTCCTTACCCCAAGAAGCGCTTTCAGCACTTTGTTTCACGACTTGAGACGATTGTTTGTCTTGGTGGCATGAGGCGAGAATCTAAGTAACGGATCAAATGTTGTCCCAAGTATCGTAGGATACTGAACTGTCGGAATCCTCAAATCTCCAACAAAAAAATCTAGTTCCATCCTCGCCTCCTTAGTCAAGGAGGTGAAAATGAAGCCAAATTACTTGTGCGTTGAAACCTTGAGGTTGCGATCATTGAAAAAATTTAATAAATTCCCCAAATAAATATTAATTCTCGCACAAATTTCATCGACGTTCACGCCCGAGGATAAAATGGTCAATCATCTGCATAGGTCACCAATTTTATACAGGGAGGGGGAAGAGGCATCTTTGCCAAATAAAGGTTGAACAGGAAAGGGTAGAGAACTCCACCCTGCGGAACACCCAACTTTAACTTTTGATATCCCGACCTCACACACCTGAACTCAACGTATGCCCTTCTACCATTAAGATAATTCAATAGCCATCGCTTTGTTTCATCAGGTAATAAGGTGGAGTCCAGGTCTGTACGTTCGCATGGCCTCGGCTTGTTGAGTCCATCAGCGATAAAAGTGGTGATTTCACTTAATGCTGATGTCGTGATCATCAGCATGGTTTGTTCCTGAAACCATGCTGGTGATCTGCTAGAAGGTAGTGTTCTGTCATTGAAACAAGTAATAATGACTAGAACTTTCACAATAGGTGAAGGCAGGCAGCAAGGGTAATTTACTTCAGTTTGTACATTTTTCAATGGATGCTTAGGTTTCAAATTTTGAATTCAATAAAATATATTCATATTAGTGTTTGACATGAATTTCGTCTTTGTTGACGGTCTTTTCACATATTGTAGGGTGAAATTAATTGTAGCTCATTCTTTACTATACATTTTCCATTCGATTCATGGTAGTCAATTTAATGTTTTGTTTCCGTCCATGATTTTCCAGCTTATCATCTTGTCATTTCTTTACATTGGGTATCATCTTGTCTAAACATTCTACAAATGGAATTTGCTCCTTTGCATAACTATTTTTTTTTAATATTCGTTTTGTCAGTAGTGTAGTACTCGCCCCAACCTGTTACTGAAGTGCAATGATTAAATTTCTCTAAAGGTTACAATATTTTTGAGCCACATTTCTATAATCGAATAGATCGTTAACATTTATGATATAAATTTACTACACAATTATTCTGACGCAAAGAAAAAATTTCAGTCGACATTCAACATAGCATCAAATGTCATGAGTCGGCCACCTATTTGTCTCATCAGTAGCAAAAATTGTGAATCGGAGTATGAGGACGAATCTGAGGCTTTGGATGTTTAATTTTTTTTATTTCTTTTTATACTCAGTACCCAAAGAGCGAATGCATTTAACAAGCAGAAGGAGGTGTGGCAGACTCCATAAAGTATATGCGAGTATATTCTTGAACAGCATCGGATACTGAGTCGGTTTAGCAATGTCCGTCCGTCCGTCTGGTTGTACGAAACAACAGATCTCAGGAACTATGAGAGCTAGAGACTTCAAACTTCAAACATTTTTTTTTTTTAATATGAAATTAATTCCACATTTTAAATCGAATTGTAAAACATAAACGAGATTGGAGGGTTTGTATAAAGACTATGCCAAAAAGTGGGCGGGAAACGCCCATTCGTATATGTGCGTGAAACGACCATCCATAAGAATCCACCATACCGAATATCATAGTGATATTGACTTAACTAAAAAAGTTTTTCGACAAAAGCACAAAAGTGGATGGTGAGTTTGTATGAGGTCTATTCCAAAAAGTGGGCTTGTCATTTCAATATGGATACTCTATAAGCTTGGAACGAAAGCAAGCTTAAGTACCGACATTCAGCCAGATATCTAAAAAAATTCAAATAAATAAGCGCAGAAACTCTATTCATATCCGTCTGTCCGTCTAAAAATATGTAGGTATGGAGACTCTCTAAGGCCGGCATTTACGCAACATGTACAATACGGAATGTCACACGTCCTCTTTTACAAACTCCATACAAACTGAAAAATTATTTTGCGAAGGTTTCTACTAAACACTTTGTTTATTATAGTCAATAATAACTTGAACTGCAAGATATGAAGGGTTGTATGGTCGTATGCTTAACAATTTTTGTGGCGGCTGCTGCGCTCATATCATATCATATCATATAACTCCAATGCATTCAATTTACAATATGTGTAAACAAGTTTTTAATTTTTGACTCTACGTTCACAGGTGATTGTCATCGATTGGGACCTTAATTCAACGAAGATGCACCCAAATAACACTTTCCAAATGTCACGTTGGGTTGGAAATGATGATGATGTGAAATTGTTTGACTTAGTGTCTTTCTTAAAAAGTAAGCAACACAATTAGTTTTAAGCATTTATTTCTTTGATTATTTATTATATTGCTGAATTTTTGTTCTTCTAACTTTTACTATTACAGTAATAGCACAAAATGAGGTCGATGATGTGCGTGAAGTTTTGAGCTACTACCGCCAATTTGACGACCCAATATTGCAATTTAAAGAGAATCAACGGAGATTACTAGAGCAAATGCAAGAGAAAGATCGCGTTGAACAAACAAAACCAAAACCCATTGTCAAACAATGGGCACGTGGATTCGCGGGACGTTCCTAGATACATGAATAATAACAGACATCGCCATTACATACTTACTTTCAATATCAATCATAGAAAAAGTCCAAACCAAAAGAGGAAAAGAGTTTTAAACTAATTGACCGCATCGCCGGATGATAAACCAGAATTACAGACACCCACAATAAGCAAATTTTTCTAACGATAATTAAGCGACATACTATTAGACAGTTACTCATACACGATTGTTAGCTATATATTTAAAAATCCCTTTATATTTTTTAACGATCAAATGATCAACATTTTGTTGGTTTCATTCAACCAAGAAATGTCTCGACCTTGTAAAAAAAAATTTGTAGTAGATTATTATTGATCATCGTTAGTGAGTCGACTTGTTATATTATGCCATGCACTTAATAAAATAATTTTTTAGTCGATCACAGAAAAAAAAAAAAAACCCGAATCAAATACATTTTACTTAAAGAAAACGAGTGTTGAATTATTTTCTATATAATGATTCACTTTAATTTATTTACGTTTGTTTTTGTTTTTACATTTCTTTCATTTGTTTTTTTTTATGTATTTTAACATGATTACATAGCTTAGTAATTATATATATATATATATATATATATATATATATATATATATATATATATATATATATATATATATATATATATATATATATTTTTTTTTTTTTTTTTGTTGTATAAATTGTTCGATTTGTATGTACAGTTTTTTTTCTCTTTTGAAAGGACAAACATGATCTATAGATTTTGTGTGTGTTTTTAAGATAGAAAGAGAAATGTAGCGAGTAAAATTTGCAAAGGTAAAATTTGTATGTAATATGACTTTTAGGAATAAGGCCCCAAAGAAATATAGAGCAAAAACAAAACAACAAAAAAAGGAGTTATGCTCCAAAAACATCAACAACTATAAAAGTATGAGTAAGTCGAATGAATTTGGGCATTATTCGGGCATTGTTTTAAACATATTTAAATAGATGCAATTCATTCGGAATGATTCAATTTATTCTGAATGATTCAATTCATTTGATATGATTCAATTCATTTCGAATGATTCAACTCTAAATTCAATTCCATTTTCCTTTTCAAGAGCAATGTTTAAATAATCGAATAATACTTTCTAAATTAAATATTGAAAAAGAAATGTTATTTTATTACAACTCTAGCAGATGGTTGGTTATACCACTGATGTGTGCTCTGCATTCATACTCTTATAGTTGTTGCTTTGAATATGCGTTTTTGGAAAACATATTATTTTTGCCGTATTTCTTTACGGGACGCTATTTTCAGAAGTCATGTAGCTTCTGTATGAGGAACAGCGCTGAATTTTAGATTGTAAACATTTATAAATACTATTTGAGACTTTGCATTTTTCTTTCTATTACATAATTTAAATGTTTCATTATAACAATGCATAATATTTTGTTTTGTTTTGTTTGGTTTGTTTTGTTTTACTTTATTTGTAGCTTATTTTGTTAGTAGTGATTTTTTTCATATATGTATATAATTTGTATATATATATATATATATATATATATATATATATATATATATATATATATATATATATATATATATATATATATATATATATATATATATATATATATATATATATATATAATTGTTCTTTATTTATATAAAAAATCTGCGCATAGAGTCGGTTGGGTGGGGTAAGTTCGGCTAATTAAAAACTTAAAACAATACATATAAAATATTAAATCGCTGCCAGGGGACTTCACTGTTATTTTTTACTGTATTACATCACAAAAAAATGTTTTCACTGAAGCGCATTTAATTTGACTCATTGCACATTTTCTTTGTTTTTTTTTTCTTTGTTTATTTTGATTCAGTCAATATTTTTTAAGAAATTTATATCTATTAGTTTTAATAAGAAGTATCAAATTTGAATATTAAAAAAAAAAACAAAAAAAAATAACGAAGAACAAGTAAGGCATTTCATTTAATTTATAATGCATTTTAATATTATAAAGCACATTTCTAAATGTTTATCACTAAATTTTTTATTAAAAAAGTAGTCGATAGTTTTATCTCTTCTAAGTTTTGTTTACTTATTTAAAAGCAAAGCTACAGAAATCGAATTTAAAATTGAGCATTTTAAGAAAATTTCACAAAGAAAACCGTGGCATACCAAGTAGAGGACACAGCATTAAGCATTCGAAATATTCACGGGGCGTTGTACTAAGGCAATTTTGTAAGGTTCAAAAAGTTTTTGTGTCAGCTTCGCTTTGGCGTTGAGCGAATAACATACTAATTCAACAATACAGTTTAACAAGCCAAATGTAGACAAACCAAACAAATATGCTCGCGTCTTGTTTCGCTATGGTTTAACTCATATTAATTACACACTTGATACATAGTAGTAGTGAGGCGAAGCTAGGTCGACACGTTCTAATCTTGTACGTCTAACTGGTTGTATGTGCGCGTGAATTAAAGAACTTCTACCTCTGTTTGTAGAGCCCTGCATGAATGCGGCCAAAACGGCAAAATAAAATGAATTCGAATGAAAGTGCACATTCTTCTAATGAACGTGAATTGAATGAATCGAGTTTACAAAGTTCACATTCATTCGAATCTTTTGAATTTTTGGTGTTTGAGTGCTTATGAATTTGAATGTCATGAATGCATGAATGCGATAGCTTCGAATGTTATGAATGTGCATCGTGTTTGTATCTGTTTTTCTCTCTCTCTCTCTCTCTCTCTCTCTCTCTCTGTTTGCTTGTTTCTTGCATTAAAAATGCGGAATTAAAAAAAAAAGGTAGGCATGTTGAAATTTTGTTTATGCAGAGTATGTCGAATTACATTTTAGAATATAATAAGTAATTGTATATTAATTACTTTTCAACTCAAGTAGTTAGTAAATATATGTATTTTAAAAGATTTTATCAGAGTTTGAAAACACTCGCTCACGGTCTGCCCATTTTACTTGATATCGGCTCTTGCTCGTAAGCATGAGCGCACATATTCGGGAGCAGCACACATAAGCACATTTATTTGAGCTTTTTGTAGCCGCCAATCCTTTCTAGAAAATTACATCTTAACAGAACTCGTTCATCAATTCGTTGTGGCTTCCACTGTTTAAGTCGCAAAGATTTGTCGTAAATATATGTCAATTGATCAATCCTGGCAAGGACATTGTTGCAAATATATGTTCTAATGGATTTTTGGAATAGAATGGAATATATACAAAACTGATGACTACCTGGAATACCATCCTCCGGCCACTATTCTAAAGTTTTTGTAAGCAACACTTTTTTTTTTGTTACGGGAGCTCATTGATTGGTGGGACTATCACCGATTCTCTAAAATTGTTTGTTGTGCCAGTGCTAGCTAATCCTCTCCAGAAAATAGCATAAAAAATCATATTCTAGTAATTGATTGCGGTTTTCCAATGGGTCTTTGGAATGGGCGCTGCATTCAGCCATGGTTGGCACTAGAATACATATATGTATACTAAGCTGGTTATTACCTAAAATACCATGTTGCCGCCTCAATTCCCAAGTTCTTTGTAGGGAGCCCATATCATGTTGCAGGAGTCCAATGATTTCGACTATCTATCACAGTCTCGACTGGTTTCTTGTACCATTTTGAGCCAATCCTCTCCAGCTATAAAAAATATGTACGTTCTCACTTCACAATTTTTCTAATAGCACGGGGAGCCCAAGCGGGGATTTGGCGCGTTACTCGAGCGTGTCAGAAAATCATATTGGGAGAAACTTTGTACCCTGTAATATAGGGGCGTGCGTTGAGGGCAGCCCGTCAGATTAGGAAACAAAAAATCGTTCATCTGAAAAAGTCGAGCGCGTCAGATTAAGACAAGGTAAGTTAAGTACATGCTGAAAAGTGTATATTTCAATAATCTGACAATTTGAGCGTGGCATAAGGAAATGGGCAAGTCACAAAGTTGTAAAAAAAAACAAACGTCACCTCGAAATACTCGAGCGCGATTGATTTTTTTTATTTTGTAAGAAATCCTATTAGGATTACGAAAAACATATAAGCTGACGTTTTTCTTGGGGCGATGTAGCTAAAATAAAATCAATAAAAGATGAAGCGTACAGAGGCTGAAAACTGTGCACGAATGGAACAATTTCGCTAATGCTTTCTTTTTTTCTTGTGTTTATTATTGTCAAGAAAAATTTAAGAAAGTTGAGCGGAACATTAGAAAATTTCGAACATTTGCGTCGTAAGAACAATTTGTGAATTATAAGTGCTATTATGTTTTAATCGAAGTTTATTATTATCAGATTTACAATATCCCTCTATATAATTGTCAGATTATCATTTAGGACGACTAGGACGACATCAAGTTGAACCGCCTGTATAAAAATCTGACGCGCTCGAGTATTTCAAGGTTACATTTTTTTTACATTTTCAAAAATCGTCATGTCATGACTTTTGGCCACGTCCAAATCGTCAGCCATTTGAATAAGACACTTTTCTGAGTACACTCAACATTCCCTCTGAATATCTGACACGCTCGAATAACTTTTTTTTTTTTTTTCTACACTTTTTTACGTCAGATTAATAGTATCTCTCGGTAATCAGAAAGACAAAGCGCGTATACACTATGAATGTCTGACGCGCTCGAGTATTGCCATGTGACTCTTGTTTTTTTTACATTTTTGAAAATTTGTACACGCTCTTCTGCCCACTAAAATGGAAAACTTAATATAAACTTTTTTTTTCGTTTTAGAACCTAATTTTTACAATCCAATGCGTCGCCATGACGCCTTAGTAACTGCAAATTTAGCATAACGCGCTCCCCTACTATAAGGGTTGTTTTAGCAAAATCTCTTTCCAACTCGTTTATCTCTGCTTATAACCAACTAGCTACCTGTTGCTAGCTAACTTCCGAACATCAGTTCGCGTGCAGAAAGCCTTCGGCTGCTGAAAGTGTTCTTGTTGATAGCGTAATTTATTCGAACCTTCAACGCATTCGAATGATATGAATGATTGAGTCAATGTTTCGATTAAGCTTGCGCATTCATAGTGAATGAATGAATTGACATTTCATTCAGTCACTCAAAGTGAATGTTAATAAAGTTGAATTTATTTTGCATTGAATGAATTGAATGTTGACTGTTGACTGTTTATAATGTGTTGCATTCATGAATTGAATTTAAATGAATGAGTATATTCATAGAACAGCTTCAATGAATTAAGTCATGCAGCACGCTACTCTGTTGTCATTGAATCGTTTTAAACATGGGAGTGGCGTCACGTCTTTGATGTATGCTACTCATGCTTATAACAGTAACCCTCGTATAAGCTCAACGCACAGCTTTGGTGTTTTGTTCGGTATAAGGAATGAAAGCAGTAATCCTTTAATACTTGTTTAAGGGTTTTCGTCAACAGTCAATATCAACATAAAACATAATGCTTTATATGTATACAGTTTTCACATTTGACTAAATGGACGTGCTATTATTAATTTCAACATGATTTTTGTAGGTAAAACTATTTTTCATTTCTTTAAATTGAATGGTCCAATGTCGTACATATGCATATTTTATTTCAATTGATTTAAGCAACAACATTAGCAAGTTTTCAGGCATTAGCTTGTGTAATACAATAACAAAATAATCTATAAAATGTCTGCTAGGTGCATAATGAGTTGAAATACGAGTAATGCATATACTAGTCTAGTCTATAATGGGCCAAATTGAATTAAGTGTTGTATGTTGTTTAACAATGTTTGCTATACGAGTATAAAATTTTCTTATTAAATCTATAATTTTCAAGCATACAAGTATTGCAATGCAGTATGGACGGGTAGACAGACAGACCGACCGACCGACCGACTGATCGATCGACCGATCGACGAACAATGTCTAGATCGATGTATTCATAGAAATCTTATACTTTTTCGGTGTCTTGCTAAAGTTTAAACTACATATGTAACTATAAAATGAAAGTAAATATTCGCTAAGTGAAAACATATTTATGTGACGTTTATACATATGTATGTACATATAATGTATGTATATACACACAATTGCATATGTTATGCATGTGTGTGTTGGTATTTGTGGCTGCACAGTGGGCTAAGTCGTTTAAATAGCTAGCTAAATAATTCTGTTCTAATTTTTTGTTTGTTTGTTTGTTTGTTTGTTTTGCGTACTTATATTTATTATGCTTAACGAAATTTCAAAATTTGTTTTATTCTTATTATTATTTTAAATAAATTCTTTGAAATCTTTGTTTAGCAGCTATATATAGTATATATGTATGTACTTGTGTGTACTTGTATGTATACAAATAATGCATAAAACATACATATACTATATTGTTGTTGTGGTTTTTTTCGTTTTATTTTCTTCTGTTTTTTTTTTGGTTTTGTTTTAATTTTGCCTAAAAGTTTTAAGTATACAAAAAATACAATACCATACATATCTGTTCAAGCATTACAAAAATAGAGCTTTCATTGTTTGTTCTTAACTTTTTCTTTCTTTCATTCATTTTTTTATTTATTAGTTTTAATTTTTTGTTTTTTTTTTTTGTCAATTGTCTAATTACAAATTTCTTTGTTTAGAGATTTTTTTAGTTTATTTTTTGTTCATATTCATTTTATATACTTTTATATATGAGTTTCTAAATGTAATAGTATAGCAAATAAATTTTCATTTTTTCTTTTGTTTTTACATACAATTAGCAAATACTTAACCATATGTGTATGTATGTATGTATGTATGTATGTATGTATGTATGTATGTATGTATATGTGTTATAATATATAAGAATATTACATCAGTTTTTTTTTTTTTTTTTACTTATGTATTTTGTTTTATTTCGGACACTTTACTTTGGTTAATTAAGCCTGTCGTTTTCGAAATTTAATAACTATATTAAAAAAAAAAAAAAATGTACGCTTATCAAAATTAAATGTACATAGTTATAAATTACAAAAATATTAATTAAACAAAAAAATAAAAAAATTTGTGATCACAGTTGATCTATTCTAATTGAAAACATATAAATTTTCGGGTATAGCTGTATCTATATTCATAAATAATGTTAAATACTTGCGCAAAAGCCTTTACTTTCTTCTATTTTAATTTTGTTTATAGACTTATATTCGATTATATACCAATTATATGCTCGTTTGCAATTAAATCTGTATAATATTTAACAACAAAATTATGAACAAACGAAAAAAGTAAGTTTTCAACTTAATTGTATTCAATTTAGAACTTAATAATCAGAGCTTAAAACTTTTGTTGTGTGTGTTTCAAAGTACGAAATTGATTATTGCAAATTTGTTTGTCTACTATGTACGAGCGCTGCTATTTATATTTCGGGAGCTGGCAACCATAATGTCAAAAGCTAAAATCTGGCAATACCATAATAAAGTTTGAAATTTTTTGACATAAACGTACTCACAAAGTTTTGATGTACAATTGCTATTTGTTTTGATTACAATGAGTTAAGAAAAGCAATTTGGCCAAAAAATGGAAATTTCAAGAGAAGATTTTCGTTGGATTATTTTTCACAACTTTCGACGTGAATTATCTCAACAAGAATGTGTCAATGAACTCAGTTCTTTGTATGGCGATAAAGCAACATCAAAAACCACAGTAGTATATCGCTGGTATAGTAAATTCAATCGTGATCGTAGTTCGATCGACGACGAATTCCGTGAAGGTCGTCAAAAATCGGTTGTTGTGCCCAAAAACATCGATGAAGTGCGTGAGCTGATAATGCAAGAACGTCATGTGACATATCGTGAGATAGAGGCATCCTTGCACATTAGTTGAACACTTAGCTGTAAAAAAAAAATGTGCTCTCGTTGGATACCCCATAATTTGACATTCGCTCAAAAAAAGGCTCGCGTCGATTGTTGTAAGGAAATGATTAAAAAGTTCGACCGTGGTGCTTCAAAAGACGTGTATAAAATTGTGACAGGTGACGAATCATGGATATATGCGTATGAGCCGGAAAACGAAACAACAACCGACCGTGTGTGTATTCCAAGACAAGCCAAATGCAACAAAAGTTGTTTGTGGAAGAAGCACAGCGAAGCAAATGATCGCCTGTTTCTTTGGCCGAATGGGTCATGTGGCCACTTTTCCGCTTGAGCAACGTAGGACAGTCAATTCTGAGTGGCACACGACCATTTGTATGCCGAAAGTCTTCGTAGAAATTCGTAAAACCAACCGCCAAAGACGAATCATTCGCCATCTCGTCAAACAAGTGCATTTTTGAGCAGTCAAAACATCGAATTAATGACTCATCCTCCGTACAGTCCTGATTTGGCACCCAATGACTTCTTCTTGTTCCCGAGTATCAAAGGTAAACTGCGTGCTCAACGATTTACGAGCGCCGAAGAATCATTTGAAGCGTTTAAAAACCATGTTTTGGCGGTGTCTCAAGAGGAATGGAATAACTGCTATGACAAATGGTTTGAACGAATGAAAAAGTGTATTGATCATCAAGGGGAATATTTTGAAAAACAATAAAGCCATTTTCATTTAAAAATGTTTGTTATTATTTGCTATTTCCGAAATATAAATAGTACCCCTCGTACTACATATATAAAAAAAAGTCTGAACATACTATAGTATATATACTAAAGTACGAATGTATGTACACTTGCTCGAAAAAGTCTGCGTACATCACAAAAATATTTTAAATTTTAACTTTAATTGCAAATATCTCAGCTAATTTCACTGAACTAATAATATCACTTAACTATGTAATAATATATTTGTTGCATTTTAAAGTTATAGTTTTAATTCATTTTATGCTACAAAATGTCAGAAAAGCACTACCGCAAAAGTCTACGTACAGCTGCATGCCTGACGCATGGAATGAGCAAATATGCAATTACTGTTACCTAACATTATTTTTCAAAGTCCTTATAACACTTTGGAGTCTTAATTTTCATTCTTTTTCAATCAAATGGTGTGTCAAATCAATGTTAATAGCGCCATGGACAACAACGGAAATAAAAATTTGTGCGGATGGGGCAAAAATTATTTTAAAGCTATGTATATCATGAGGAAAATGCTATAGAATTGGAAAAGTAGTGGGCAAAGCTCACTCATCAATACAAACTGTAGTAACTGACTACACTTCACAGGGTTTCATCCTGCCAAAATCCTGTTCAGATCGTCCATCTCTCTTAACGAAACGAGAAAAAAACGCGACCATCAGTTAGTGGGACACTTTTGATTTTTTGTACGAAAACTTCTTTATTAAAGTCAATAGTAGGTTGAAATGCGATATGATGCAATTTTATAGACAGCCGCTTAACATACGTAGACTAATGGGCGTGTCCCGCCCATTTTTTGGGGTAAACCCCATACAAACTCACAGTGCAATTTTGTGTTTTTTATGAAAAAAGTTTTCCATTTAAATCAATATTAGCTTGAAATTTGATTTGGTGGATTTTAGTGGACAACCAATTCATGTGCATATACAAATGGGCGTGTTTCGCCCACTTTTTGAGGTAGTCCCATATAAACGCACAGCTCACTTTTATACATTTGCATGGAAAACGTCAATATCAACTTGAAATTCGATATAACGGCATCTCACACATCTACTACATCGCTTCATACACATCTACTAGTGGATGTGGCGTGTACCACCCACTTTTTGGGGTAGCTCCTAATTAAACCCAAACTTTTAAATTTCGTGTGAATGGTATTAGAGCTTCGGTTCAAACAAAGTTTACGTTTTTTTCTTGTTTTTTTTTTATTTATTTTAAAGTTTGGCATTTAGATTTAACATAAATGGGACGATTGAGACGATGACACTAGGATTTGAATAGTACATTGCCATCATGCTTTGGAGTCTGTGATTTTAGTCCAAACCGTGTTTAGGCGGACGTTTGGCGGCCTTCCTTCGTACAGCTGGACTGTGCTAGTGCTGGAGGCAAGTTAACGCTTTTTTGCCGAGCGATGGCCAGTTACAAGAAGACATAATTACCGAGAACCTTCTGTTAAGACTGACAAGTTGACAATTCTGCACAAAGATTTGAGCTTATTTTTCTACAAAGTTTAAATAAGAAGCTAATCGAAGCCAGTAGATCATTTAAACGGTGGAACAGAACCATAATATGTTGAACTTCATTTTCATGTTTGACGAGGCTCATTTTGATTTAAATGACAATGTAAACATGCAAAATGGTCGAATATGGCGTCAACTCAAAGGTACTTAATAAGACGGAACTGCTGCTCGAGTCACAAAGTGGTGGGCAGTTTCATCAAACTGCATTGTCGGGCTATACATACTTAAAGAAAGGCATACCGCCGTGCTTCGGTTTTCGAATTCGAATATATTGTTCGAAAGTGATTTCGTTAAAATGTTCTGTAGTTCACTTCCAGCAGAATTTCGCGGTTTGAATTCACTTGGAATTGGAACTATGAAATTCATTAATTATCAAGAGTCATATTCTCAAGTTCTGGTAAATTCAAATCGCGTAATTCTTTTGGAAAAGCGGTGCACGAGGGATAGTAAAAATAAATTATCTTTAAAAACAAGTAAATCGGTTTTAAGTTTCTTAGTGTAGCAATATTCATCAGCCATCCTGTATTGTGCAGGATCTATGTATGTATACCTTAACGTTGTCTCATAAACATAAAAAATGCAACATTGTATCGAATTTAATCTTAAACTCTGATTACTTAAGTTCTAAATCAATTTTTATTTTCCGTATGAAAATTTTCAAATGATTTCTTACTTCATTTCTTACTCTTATTTTGTTTATTATACAATATATACGAGTAGTATATTAACTTGACGGCTTCTAATTGCTGCTGTATTTTATATTTTTTGTTTTTTTTTTTTTTTGCAAATGTACAAGTTTGATTGTTAATTACAGTAGTTTACAGCCATTTTACGCAACAATTGACAAATTTCTTCAATAATGTTTCCAAAATGGAATTTGTGTTCCTGCAAAAATTTACCTACAACACAAAACCCTTCTCTAAGAAATAAATTGTTTGATGCGACTAATGCAAGAACAGACGAAGATTGCATTGGCTTGAGTAATGGTTTGTTATATAAAAATCATTACAACTGTTAGTATAATATGAGGAGTGTTAGTTTTCAGAAGTCTAACAGTTGTATTGTAAGTTTTTAAAACTGGTACGCTTTAAAAATTCCGAAAAAAATTTCTTTTGTCTCTTACATATGTATATGGGGAACTGGAATACCTGCAATTATCCACAAAGACCACCACATTTCCTCCAGATATTACAAATATTTGTTGTTTGGAAAGATGGTATGTAAATATGGTAAATATGAAAGAATATACGAGTATAATCGAAGATTTAATACCATCCGTGTATGTATGAAGTATGTTTGTTGCAGAATTTATGCATACCTATGCATCAATTTCAGATATAGTATGGGCACCTATAGGGACAAGGCTTGTTGGTTGCACATTCTAAGATATGACAGATATGACATCATTAAAAAGAGCATAATCAGTTTTAAGCGAATTGGATGTTCGAATCCTTGTGTATTCTGCGCCTTGGGAACCTAAAATGTTAATAGTTGCCAGCTAACATTTCCATTTGGAAAGTTGTAAATTTTTTAACATAAAAGTACGCAGAACGTTTTGATGTACGCACAATTTTCGAAGCTCTCTTGAAATGGCTTCAACAACTTCTACTTGCGTCGAAAACGTAATTTATTTTTGAGCTGCGGGAACATTAACAAGTCATTGGGTGGAAAGTAAATGCAGCAAGAGGGACGAACCATCTATTCGATGTTTGAGCACTCAAAAACTCTCTTATGTGAAGCGATGTTGCAGTGTCGTGGTGATTGGTTTTCTTCAATTTTTCGCAAACTTTGGGCAAACAAATGACTGTGTACCATTCAGAATTGACCGTTCTATGTTACACTAATGGAAAAGTAGCGATTTGACCATTTTTTTTTCTGAAAAAAAAAAAAAACAAAACAGGCGAAGTTCTTCGTCCGCGAACAACTTTTGTTGTTGTATGTAGGTCGTCTTGGTAAGCTCACACAGTCAATTGATTTTTTTTTTCATGCTCATATGCATAGATTCATGATTCGTCACCTAGTATTGAGTCTTGTTTTGAACCACAACGATGTTGTATTTCTTCAGAATTTCTTTACACCAATTGATGCGATACTTTTTTTGGACGTTTGTCAAATTATGTGATATGCAACGTGAACCAATCTTCTTGACGCTGAAATGTTCATATCATATTGTATGTATACTGGTCCTATTGCTGCCCAAGAATGCATCAATCTCGATGCTATTGTCTTAACAGTTTACGCACAGCATTGATGTTTGCTGGGAGAAGAGATGTTTTTGGACGACTTTTTCTAGATTCGTCTTTAAGCGAAAACGCTTAAATTCAGCATGCCAAAGTTAAAGTATCTTGACTGATGAGCTCTTGTTAAGATTTCTGCACGACGAAGGTCGATGTAATTTTCAAGAGTTAATTCCATTTTTTTTTTTCGACCAAGATGAATTTTCACAAGTAGCTGTAAATAATACAAATAGTGCACGTATATCAAAACGTTCTGCGTACGTTTATGCAAACTTTCCAATATAATTGTTAGCTGCCATCTCACCAATACAAGGCAACACTTGTAGCTTTTCGCAGTTTTTTCACAGTAACAGATTACGTAATGTCAACAAAACTGTAGGTTGAACACTGTTTTTGTAATACACTGTACTCATAGGGTAAAAGGGTATATTAAGTATGTACAAACATGTATGTAACAGACAGAAGAAGGCGTGCCAGAACCTGTAAATAGCCTAAAAAGTTTATGTATATAATCTTGTTCAGCATCGGAAGACTAGTCGATATAAACATGTACGTCTGTCCGTCCTATCTTTTGCCTAAGAAATAGTCGAAATGAACATGTCCGTCTGTCCGTCCCATCCTCTGTTTGAACGAACAGATCTCAGATACGCTAAGAAATAGTAGAGACTACAAGTTTGTATACGCCACTTTTCTCACTCCACTCTTTCGACTGAAATTCTCAGATCTAAACGCCTGTTGTCGCATACAACAGAAACTGAAAAGAAACTGAAACGAAACTGAAACTGATTTTCAGTTTCTGTTGTACATTTATTCAGTTACAGTTTCAGTGGGGGGTTGCAGCATAAACTGAACTGAAACGACAAAGTCTTTATATGAGATGCTGTCTCTATTACTATTCTCTACTTAGTGCTGAAACTAACAAAAAAAAAAACAACAACTCGAAAAACTTGTGTTGCTAATGCGAGTGTTCCAAATAGTGAATGGCAAAACAGCGGATTTTCTGTCATTCACTAACAGAAAGAAGTCAAAAGTACTTCTTTCAGTTTCAGTTGCTGATGTACTGAATTCAGTTTCTGTTGCTGCGGACGACAGAATTCTAAAATTCTGTTTTAGTTTCAGTTGCTAATATACTGAATTGAGTTTCAGTTTCTGTTGTATGCGACAACAGTGACTTGCTGTTTAAACACTGTTAACCTTTTTACCATTAAATTTCCAGAGACTGAAGCTAGCTTAAGGCTAGCTTCCGTCTACGGAAATTTAATGGTAGAAAGGTTAACAGTGTTTAAACTACACTACAATTCGAAAATGAATGCTTGTGTGTTTGTAAGTTAATGTACTTTCTAGAATTCTAAGAGATACAATATTGATTATGCACTTCTATCAAAATTTACTAGTTGTCAAAAAAAAAAACGAAAAACTAATCAAATTCAGCCTTATTACTTAAAAAAAAAACCGTCTATGCTGTAATCGATCTTTAGTGCTTAAGATTATACAATGTACGAGTATATACGGTACAAGCAAACTGAAAAATCGCTGAAAACCCAATTTCAATTGAATGTTTGTAGAAAAACAAAATAAAAATGGACAATGACAATTGTTGCGCAATATGTTTTTGTTTTTACTCTTGTTTATTATTTTGTAAACTTATTTTGTTATTATTTAATTAGTTTAGTTTTTCGATTATCATTTCATTCCGGTGGAGTATCGGACAAATAATAAAATACTTATGCGTTTACAATTTGTGTTTGTTTGTAATTTATTTAAACTCTTCTTTTTTTGCTTTTGTATTTCTTATGCTTTCTTTCAACATATGTATATATATATATATATATATATATATATATATATATATATATATATATATATATATATATATATATATATATATATATATATATATATATATATATATATATATATATATATATATATATATATATATATATATATATATATATATATATATATTTAATTTTGTTCTCTTTCGCTGCTTTGTAGTTGATTGTAGGAAAATCTGTTCTATATTGTTTTTGTTGTATGTGTTTTGTTTTATAAATTACTTTTTAAAGCTAAAATATCAAAATAGAAAAAACCAAGTGAACGAAAAATGTTTTAGCATCCTTTATTTCTTGTTTATTGCCACAATCAACACATCTTTTAAAACGGCTATATAGCTATACCCTACTTCTAGTCCATCTCTAACTCTACTGTTTACCTTAGAAAAAATTAAATTTTATTTTATATCTTTTTTTTATTTTTTTTTATTGACGCCTTTGCTGCAGGACGGTTTCTCTACATACATACGATACATAACACATACATATATGCTTGCAAGTTGCAACAACACCTATGCTTATCGTTATGATAAATTCTGATGCTGTTGCAGTAACTCGTTGCATTGATTTTGAAAGATTCGGCCGCATGGTACTATACTCTAGTACATATGTAAATATTTGCGTTTTCATATAGCGATTTTGGTTTTTTAGCGGTTCTAGATTAAGTTGTCATAAATTGATCATAAACTCGCCACGCTGTTGTAATTTGGTTTGTCATTTTATCATGAATAGCCTAATGCCAGCACAACGGTTATGTCACCGTGCGCTACGAACATTTTACGCTCGTTAATAATTGTCCATACAGCATGCGGCACATCCCAGCCACATGTCCGAAATCATATTTATTTAAACACTAATGTCATAATAAAATGATCTTTCTAATATAGCCTATTTTCCAGGGACCGTAATCATTGTTATAAGTTATATTATAAAAATTACATGGTAATGATTATATTTCAACTTTTTACGTTTTTCTTCAATGATAATCATTAGTTTTGAGTAATTTTATAAAACTTAGATCATAAACTCAACAGTAATTTAGGGCTTCTGTGTTAGATTTTACACAAATATTATTGTATATCCTTGTAAAGGGACCACAAAGCTAACTCCCAGCACAATTTACATAAATAACAACATTTATTTGTGTTATTTATCTTTTATTTTACTCGTCAGCGAGGTTTCATCTTTGATCCGTAAGCATGATTTTGAGGGCCGAAAACGACCATTCAACGCTCACTTGTGTTGCAGGAACCGAGTGTACCACTTTGGCCAGCTGGCATAAATTAGGGTATACGAATCGTTTTGCCTCCCAATACTCCATAATATTGGAGCTCAAGCAAATTAACTTTGGGTTATAGCCGTCAATTTCAGCATATCCCTGCTTTATTTCGTCTGTTGGCCCACCATCTTCAGTTTCAGCTTCTGAAGCTGATCAGCAAGAACTTGTTTAACAACGAGCAGGTGTTTGAGCTTTGCAAAATGAAATGTACTTAAATTTACCAAATAACAATATCCATCAAGAATGATCAACAAAAAATTAGTATAAATGCAATAACAATTGCGGCCTAAGATAAACATTTCTAAAAATAGTAGTCAATCGCAGTCGAACTACGGATCTTCGTAATACACCAGGGAGGCAAGTTTGTGGTCCCTTTACAAGGATATACAATAATATTGGTGAAAAATCTAACACAGAAGCCGTAAATTACTGTTGAGTTTATGATCTAAGTTTACTCAAAACTAATGATTATCATTGAAGAAAAATGTAAAAAATCATAAAACTAAAAATCATGGTGGAAATACAGAGTTTGTAAAAAAAATAAAGATTTTTGGTTTGAACCATTTTTTTCTAGGTCCATTATATGTGTTTGAAATTATATAAGCTCAATATTTTAATTCAATTCAAAGTTCTACACCTTTAAAAAGAAGACACCCTATATTTATTAAAGCTCCAATAATAATTATAGAATTACGCTACGATCGGTCTCTCCTGATATTCAGAGATGATTTGTGCTAGAAGACCAAGCCAATGCCACCAATCTAGTAAATTACATCCACAATCATCAATCGCTGCAACAGTCATAACAACATATACACGATTGCATAAATTAGACAGAGATAGCTGCAGCGAAAATGAAAAAGAGAGAGAGAGAGATTACTGCATGCAATACTCTGTGCTACGTTCTTTACTGTACAAACGTTCTAATTTTTATTTGATTTAAGCTTTACTCTTTTTCATATATTGGTATATCTTATATTAACTTGAATCTTGTTTAGCTGCATAAAACGATTCAATCTAGAAACGTTCGTCCTTAGCGCTCAGGTTTCACAAAATATAGACATCTAGTTTTGTTACTATAGATACAGAATTTAATGTGCGGCTTTGAACAAGTCTATCATTTACTCATATAACTCACACAATTTTACGCATATGAGCTACAGTTTAATGAATCATCTCGCGATAAAAATAGATCATTCACTATTTCATTCAGTCTAAGCAAAAACGAATCGCACGCTAACCGACTGAATGTGGTCTTTTGTTTCATTTACGTAGTATAAGCCATGACTTTAGCGCCTCCAAGCTGTATGCTCAGGTAGGAGGATGTGTATTTTCATCGGATCTGGAAATTAGAGAATCATTTAGACTGCAGTCAGGCTGCCCAGAAAGCGCTGAACTCTTTCAGCTCCAATACTAAAACCACAACGGAGTGCCGTAAATCTCTCTCTTAACGAGAGTGCCGATCACTATGTTATACATATCAACTGGGTGTCTGGTTAACAAAATATATAGAGG
Source organism: Leucophenga montana (assembly GCA_035044765.1). Taxonomy (NCBI): domain Eukaryota; kingdom Metazoa; phylum Arthropoda; class Insecta; order Diptera; family Drosophilidae; genus Leucophenga; species Leucophenga montana. The sequence goes on from JAWNNQ010000188.1 coordinate 166,978, forward strand.
GTGTAACCTTGGCACGTGCAGAATCTCTAGACTCACCATGGCCAACATGTAATCTTAAAAGAACAATAACACTACTTCAACACAAGAGAGATCAGATAGCTGTTATTGTGGGTGCCGTCACAGGCCACTGCATAATAGGGAGACATGCCACAAGGCTAAGTTTAAACTGCTGGGACTTCTGCAGAAACTGTGGAAATACCAAGGGAGGAGGAGGAGGAGACGGTCGAGCACTTGCTATGTCACTGCCCGGCTCACAGTAGGAAGAGACTGACATTATTAGCGCGCCCCTTTCTGTCTAACTTAACTGAGATCTTGTAAAAAGAGATAAAACAGATCTCGACATTCTTGACACTGTCAAAGTGGTTCTCACAGTAGCTGCGTTTGAAATAGGGAATATGCATATGCGTAACACAAGGTGTCTATGCTGGGCCTAAGTGACAATGTGTGGTTCAACCATGTTGGCCATCCTAACCTAACCTAGCGTCTCCGAGCTTACGTGATTTTTGATTTTAGTCTTGCTCTACAAAATAATACAGCAAGAGAAGTCTTTTGTATTCACATCAGCCGAATTAGACATGCATTATTGTGCAGAAATGGTGTCACATCACACGTTTATTTTTATGCATGCTTTTTATGAGTTAGTGCTGAGTTCTGCTGAAACGTACAATGTTTGAGGGCGTAATGTTTTGTTGCCTAAGGTTTTAAAACACTTTCGAATATTATTTCGGGTTAATTGGTTACATTTATTTTGAACGCAAGCTACTAAAACGTGAACGGCGCCCGAGCAGCGGCTGTCATGACAGCTCAGATCATAACGTAACGTTCAGATATAATATATCAAGCAACCCCATTAGTGATACTTTGAAGCTACAGTATTAATATAAAATAAAACAAAAATCATATTTTGAAGCATAGCAGCTAACTAAATTACGCTATAAATTTTGTAATAAGAATTAAGGCAAATTTCTTAGAAAACGTGTAAAATATGAAGTTTTTGAAGTTGTTGGTTTGTTTTAACAAAATTATAACATGAAATGGGTCAGCATAAATTCCATGTTATAAAATTCTTACTCTTTGCTGCTTAAATATGACATAATTGATTCACAATAATTATAGCACATACAAATTACAAAAGATTCTTTTAGTTGTTTAAACCAATTTTTTTGTTTTCGTATAATACATATGTACTATGTAGGCTCATTTATATATTTTGTTAGTTTCTACTGCTTCAATTCAATTTGGTATTTGTTTTTTTTTTGTTTTTTTTTTTTGTTAAAAAACAGTTTTTTTTTTAAATTTTACATGTGTTTAAAACTCTGTTCAACGAAAAGTCTATTTTCAACAACTTCGGCCACAATATCAAAAATTCGTACATTCTTTCATAATAAGTAGCATACTCAAATTGCAGTTTAATGCTCAATACTAAGATCGATGAAAATTTTTCAAACCAAAAAAAATTTATAAAAAAAAAAACGCTGTCAAACAATCAAATATATTCGGCACAAATATTGTTTTTGAGCGAGTACTCAGATAACAAAAATGTTTGATACCAAAAATACTTTTTAGATGACAAAGCTGAGTGTGACTTTTTGCATTTCAGTCGGAGAAAATCATAGAAAATTACTATATGTGTGGACTTTTCACCTAATAAATATCTGATTTTAGTATTTCATGTTGATTTGGGCACACTGTTTTTTACTTGTTTGACATAGCAGTAATAATTTACAATTTCGGTAGCAAAAAAATTTTCATCGATCTCAGTATTGGGCTAAACAACATAAAACGTGCATTCGATGCCATCATTTTTCTCTTTCAGATTTTGGTCTGCTGAACTCGAAAAATATTTTTTGAATGAATACGTTCACGCGGTATGAATTTTTTCAGTTTTCAGTTTTTTTTTTTAAGTTAGCTCCACTATTTTAGCTACTTTTCGAGTTCGAATATGAAATAATTAAAACATTTTTTTAAATCGGTTGAATAGTTTGATAGTTTATAAGCTAAAATATTTACAAAATATCGATGAAAAAAAAAATGAGAATATACTTTTAAAATATGTAGTTTAAGTTTGCCCCCATTCCATACGAACAAAATCTATGGATATGTTCGTAAGATATGATTTTTCAAAAATAGTAGTTAAATTCGACTTTTTTGCTGGTTTGGAATTTTTACCTTATACATACAAACCGTATAAGTACCGCCTTATTTTTATGAATCGATGAGAAAGTTTTTGTCATGTATCCCTATTGCATTTTTCCTCTAAAGATTGCCCTCAACAACCATCAGAATTGATAATCTTTCGATCTCTTGAGTCTTTTTTTTCCAATTAAATTTTCGCGGTCACTTCAAACCTATGTAAAAGAGGATGAGAGGAGGAAGTACGCTGTGATTGCTGTAGAAAACGCTAGGAGGACAAAGAAAGTCCCGCCCGAGGAAACCAATCATTTTTCCCCGCACGGGAATCGAACCCGTGACCTTCGTTTTAAGATCAAGCGCTCTACCACCTGAGCCACAGAGAGGCGACTTCGTTTAATTTATGAACATCATTGCCTGGTTAAACTGCTTATCATGCTCGAGAGATTCTTTGAAAAAACATCAATGTAGAAACTCAAGATGTGGTTCTTAAGAGACATGTACGGCAGTTGAAAAAAAAGTAAAGCAATGTAAGACTTATGACAGAAAATGAAATAATAAAATAGTATTGTTTACGTATCCTTGTACACGGTATACGTCCACTAGTAGATGTGTATGAAGCGAGCATCTATAAGATGTCGCCATATCGAATTTCAAGTTGATAGTTACGCTTTTTATAAAAACGCATAAAAGTGAGCTGTGGGTTTGTATGAGACTAACTCAAAAAGTGGGCGGAATACGCCCATTTGTATATATACATGGAGCAGTTGTCCATTAAAATCTACTAAATCGAATTTCAAGCAAATATTGATTTAAATAAAGAATTTTTATAAACAACACAAAAGTGGGAGGTGGGTTTGTATGGGGGCTACCCCAAAATAACTGGATAACATCTACGTATGTTAAGCGGCTAAACATAAAAAGGCACCACTTCGCATTTGAACCTAATATTGACTTTAATAAAGAAGTTTCTCATACAAAAACACAAAATTGGACAGTAGGTTTGTATGGTAGCTAACCCAAAAAGTGGGCGGGTTCCACCATTCACACATAGTGTGAAATGGCATTATCAGTTTCTCTGAAAGTTTGTAACGCATTAATGTAATCATCGTAGACCCCATAAAGATATATATTCTTGATCAGCGCGACGAGACGAGTCGATCTAGCCATGTCCGTCTGTATGTTGTTGCGCATTTTTTGGGGACCAATTTTAATGCTATCCAGTTGAAATTTTGCACATACACTTCTTTTTATTGCAGTTTAATATGTCAAGATTGTCCCACCACGCCCAGTTTTTGGGGTAGCCCCCATACAAATCCACCGCCCACTTTTCCCTTTTTGTATGAAAAACTTTTTTATTTTAGTCAATATTAACTTAATAATTGCTATGGTAACTTCTAGTGGTCGGATGGTTGACACATACATTAATGGGTGGGACCCGCCCAATATTTGGGGTAGAACCCATAGAAACCTACTGCCCACTTTTGACTTTTTGTATGAAAACTTTTTTATTAAAGTCAATATTGGGTTGAAATGCGATATGGTGCAATTTTATAGACAGCCACTAATATAGACTAATGGACGTGGCCCGCGCACTTTTTGGGGTAGCCCCAATTTAAACCCCCACTTTTACAATTTTACAATACTATTTAAAATTTCATGTGAATGGTATTAGAGCTTCGGTTAAACCGAAGTTAACGTTTTTTCTTGTTTAAAAATCGGAACTCTGCAACATATCCATAGATTTTGTTCGATCTATGTAAAAATTCGTTCGTTATAAAAAACAAAAATTCAAAACATAAATGAATTATATATATTTTTCTCTTAAATTTATTCTTTGTTTAAAAAATATTGATGTTTTTTAAATACTTCCGCTTATAACTTTCAAACTATACTACAACCGATTTAAAAAAAAAAAAACTGAATGCTATTTTTTGAAGTACAATATTTCATATTCTTTATTGACATAAATCGCAATGAGATTGGTCGTTTCAAACTCGAGATATAGCTAAATTAGTGAACCTAACTTCTAAAAAAAAAAAACGACAAAAATTCGTACCTCCAAATTGAACCATTTTTAAAGGCTATTTTCGTGTTCAGCAGCACAAAATGTTTAAACAAAAAACGAAAATGATGGCATCGAGTGCACTTTTTAGCTGTAGACTAGTGTTATTTACATACTTTAAGTTTCTATTTCCACTTCAGAATTACAAAAAAAAAATTAAGTAGTATGCAAAAAGATAAAAGCAATTATTTTGCCAAATTATAGATCAAAAAGCAAACCTTTAAGTTTGAGCTTGTTATGCTTTTGATAAAAACGGCATTGAAATACATAGTCGCATTTTACTTTTTCGCATATTTGTTTTTGTGTTTGTTTTTTACATGATTTTATTTTTTCGTTTTTTTTTTGTTGTTGTTGTTTGTTTATGTTTTCTTGTATACTTTGCTCTTATATTTAATATACATTGAATTTGTTTCTCATAACTTATATATTTTTTTTTCTTACATTTTCATCATTTCTTTCACATTTTAGCTAAGATGCATTACATAAAATAGTATTAATACAAAAAAAAAAAAAAAAAACAAAAAAAAAGTATTACTTTTGTTAATTATTAAAGAATTTACAATTTTAATTAATATATTTTAATATAATAGAATAGTATAGTTTATTATAAGAGGAAAACAAAAGTGAACATAAAATACAGCGTTATTACATATAAACAATTCGCTTTTTCGTATACATGCATGCCATACATAAATACATATTGTACATACGTACATACATATGTCTGTCTATGTATACTATATAATTGATAGATAATACAATACAATATAAAATAATTTGCAATATTAGATCTTTTATATAAATTTAATTAATAATTACAAAGTTGTTTTGCTTCATTCACTTTATATAATAAAATAATAAATTTCTAGCATTCATTTACGTATAATAAGTGGATTTTTCTACGCTTCGCGGGACGCCAAGATCTGACAATGGATGCTTATAGAACTCGTCAAAATATGACGAAAACAAAATAAGTAAAATTTACGCTTATATTTTGAGATAACGTGTTTCAAAGATACAATTTTTCGATAACTACTTTGGTTAGAAAAAAATAGATTTTTTTTTGTAATAGATTTTACAGCACTTGTCCAAATAAGACAAAAATGTGCATAAAATTGTTCGATATCTTTCTTAGTTTGCGAGTTATTGCATTTCAAAGATACAATTTTTCGATATCGCCTCTAAAATTTGTTACAAAAATTTGTTTTTTAATTTTTCTTTTTTTACAGCACTCGTCAAATTAAGAAGAATATTTTTCTTTTTTCGATATCTTTCTTAGTTTGGGAGATATCGAACTTTATTTTTCAGCGTTTTGTACCTGTACCGTTTTGTAAATTCGCAAGCTTGAAATTTAAACGAATTATCAAACAATTATAGCACTCTTTTTTGTTATATTTTGACGAGTTCTTTAAGCAACCGTTTTCAGATCGTGCTGCCTCGGGCATCGTAGTATTGCCTATAATAATAATAATCATAATTATATAAAAAAAAAAATAATTTTATTCTTTTCTTTCTTTCTTTTTTTTTGTTGTTTTTTTTTTTTGTATACACATAACAGTGAAAAATATATTTTGCTACACATACATATACATATATATATGTATATATTGACCCATGTTTTATGTATGTATATTGTATACATAAATATAAATGTATCTCTATACATATGTAAGTATATATATACATATATATATATATTTGATTTAGAAATGTTTTTGTTTTTGTTTTTTTTTTTATAAATATTAGTTATAGAATTACAATAGAAATTATGTATTCTTTTAAACTTCTTGCTCTTCTAATCGCTTCTGATTTTTTGTTTTTGTTTTAATGTTTTTGTTTTTTTTGTTTTAATGTTTTTTTGTTTGTTTTGTTTTTGATAAACTTGTAGCGTTCTAAATACAAGCAACGTTCTTGTCACAGTCTGTCATCCTATATCATATCATAGCATTTTTGCCGGATAATCGCAGGATAACAGATTCATAGTTCAAGTTGTTGCGTTTGCTTTAACAATGACTAATTTGTAATGATGCCGAGCACGATTCCGTCTATACTATTTTTAGTTTGCTTGTTTTGCATACATTATGTTGTTATGTTATGTTATGTATGTATGTATCTATCTGTACGGTTGTGAATTTATAGTATTAGTTGTATATGTGTGTGTGTGTGTGTGTGTGTGTATGTATTTATGTTTGTATTTATGTAGAGTTTTTCTTTACTTGGTCGTTGCATTTTCGAACTGAACTGTACTGAACCGATGATTCGTTTCGTTTTGTTTTGATTTGATTTAATCCGAATCATCTTCCCGCTCATCAAACCCCGTCAGATCAACAGATTGCAACATGCCACGTGAATACGCATACTCAATGAGCGCCAAATGGCAGAAGACATACTGATCGGGCATTTGTATAGAATAGGCGCGCTGTGAGCGTATCTTTTCGACGGTACCACGTATATCAGCGGTACCAACATCCTCGAGACGCGATATGCAAATGTCGAGCGTAATGAATGTACCTACAATACAAAATAGTAATTGAATCATATTACATACAATTATGTTATGTTGCATTATTTGTTTGAAAGCACTCCTTACCTGTTCGTCCAATACCCGCACTGCAGTGTACCACTATTGGCGGACCACGCGCATGTCCAGCCCAGGTATCACCGAGTGCGAGCACCATTTGCGCTTGTTGATCGCGCACCTTTTGCAAGAAGTTTAACATGGCCATGGCCGAACTTGGTACACCATAGTCGGGCCAGCTGGTAAATTGCCAATGTGAAACGCTACGCACTTCTTCAGTCTATAATAGTGGGGAAAAAAATAAATATATATATGTAGTATATATAAAACATTTTACTTGAAATTATAAAATCACAGCATCAAGTCACACAAACAAACACAGACACATACTACACACACACCTTTAAATTTCTCAATTCTAATGAGACTACTGTATAATCTTCATTAGTTTCTACGCTAATTGTTCGCACTAGGAAATTTCCAAATTCTAAGGAACTATCTTCAGTCGGTTCCCAGTATTGACCGCATTTAATACGTCCACGTTCCATAACACGTGTTGTCATCACTATAACTAAACAATGTTGCTCCCAGATCATGCGCCAAAAGTCCGGGGACGTCTTTGGTAGAGGACCTATAAAGTAAAATACAAAATTTGTATATAAGTATATAAGATAGTTATATTATGTATATTGTATAAGTGTATAAATGTTGGCTTAATGGCTTATAATGGCAAGTAAATACACTTCACACAAGCAGCTAACAAATTACTGTGAAGTCTTTTAATGACTCTAGTGATAATTTGACATCTTTATTCCATTTTTAAGTTAGTTAATAATAAGCGAAAAATAATTTTAAAAAAATTTACCCATAAAACTAGCTCTAAAAGTTTATTAATGTTAGTCCATAAGAAACCATTATAATGAATTTCAAGTTGATATTGACTGTAGTAAAGTAGTTCTTCATACAAAATCCGAAATGTGGGCAGTGGGTTTGTACCACTAAAAGTCGATATGGCATGGTCCTTGTGACATATGTTCAGCATAGGAACAAATAGCAATGGACATACATACATACATCATTTCGAAGAGATCCCCAAAAACAGAGTACAAATTATTGCAGTAAAGATTAGCTTGGTCAAAGATTCCAATACATTTATGGACCATTAATATATTGCAATTCCATTATCGTAATTCCACAAAATTGTAAGCTGAGACCAAAAACCAGCATGGCTACAACAAATCGAATAAAATGTATGGTGAAGAAGAAGAATTGTGACGCAATTGTGACTTCCATAAAAATTGTGCAGGATCTTTAGCTTATTGTTGTCACATGCACAGTTCGGAGACTTCTTAGAAACCAGTAATTGCTTGATAGAAGTGCAAGAAAAGTGCCACAACTAATAGCAACACATCGATTTGATAAATTTCATAATAACTATAACTGGCCGGATTCGAAATGAAGTAAAATTTTGTGGTCAGAAGAGACCAAAATATTTTTATATAAATTTATTGGACATGTGCGTGGACCAGCAAACGAAAAATTCAAACGTAACTACGAAATATAGACAGTAAAACATGTTGGAGCTAAAACTATTGGATGGAATGGCTTCTCCCGTCAGGGAACTGTTTCGATTTTTTAAATTGACGGCATAATGTTAGCTCCAAAGTATTTCAACATATTAAAATAAATCATGCCGCATATAATATACACTTAAAATGTATTAAATTCAAGCAGAGTAAAGATTCCAAACAAATGAAAAAGCTATCAATATATAAAAATGATTTTTACAAAACTAAATCGATCATTTCATGGTCAGCGCAGCCACTTATATCGGATACAAAACTTGTGAGCTAATGTTAAAAAAAAAAAAAACAGTTTACAAAAAGAAAAAAAAACATCTGTTGGAATAATTTGAATTTGGTGGTGAAGATATATCAAAATTGATCCGGACTGGTTAAAATAACAACATTTTTATGCATTTTAATACAAATCTTTATTACTGCCTTCAAAATAGGCTCCTCTTGAGTCAATACAAGCATGCCAACGGTTAATCCAATTTTCCATACACTTGTTATACGCCTCGGCGGGAATACACTTTAGTTCCTTCAGCAAATTTTTTGTATGTCCTCAATCAACTCATGACGCGTTACCCGGAGCGTATATTTAAGTTTCGGAAACAGAAAAAAGTCACAGGATGCCAAATCTGGTGAGTACGGTGATTGTACGATGACTTTTCTTTCATGTTTGGCCAAAAACTCCGTCACAATCACGTCGTATTTCTTCTTTATGCCGTATGCCACTCATATACTTGCGTTCTCGATAGAGTAGAGCCCTCAAAACACTTTTGTAACATTTTGAATGATTCCCTTATCGTTATTCCATTGGAAACACAAAATTTTCTTGTTAAATTTTTTTTCAATGTAAAAAATCGCCATACAAACTTTTCGCGTCGTAAACAAGCAGCTGTCAAACATAGACGAATTATCGCATCCCGCTCAAACTTGGCATGCATGGTAATGACAGTAACAGCCAACTTAAGAAGAAGAAAAATTACCGATTCGGTTTACCGGTTCGGCTTAAATCCACCAGTCCGGGCCACTTAAATCAGACGGTATATCGAACTATCGAGAACAGAACCTCAATTGCCACAAGCAGCTTGAATTGTCGTGGAGAAATGATATTAAAAAAATTTTCGGGACAACGAGAACTGTCGAGTTTTTGGTCAACTGAGTAGGTACATACGCAGACTTTATTATTTATTTTTTTACACCGTTTACCCACTGGGTAAAAGGGTATATTACGTTTCTACAAAAGTTTATAACAGCCAAAATGAGGTGTGGTAGACGCCACAAACTATATATTATTCTTCATCAGAATCAAAAGTCGAATCGATATAATAAACATATGTTCGTCTGTTTGAACGGAGAATATAAGAGATAGAGCATTGAAAAATTTTGATATTTCGACTCTCCTATTATCTGTTCATATAACGTTAAAAAAATATGCCACCCCACTGTAAGGGGTAGCCCCTATATAAACATGCGTTTGTTTTTAAGTTTTTGTATGAACACTTTTAAATTTTTGTTTTTGTTAACTATGGTAGAAACGCTAAACGCTTGGTGTAACTTACGTCAATTCTATTAATATAATCCAGTTTAGACTACTATAGAATACAGCCCCCATACGAAGCTATGATTCAAATAAGGACTTAGAAAAGATACAGGCTATATCGAACGTCGGGCACTGTCAACTTCTTCTTTTTATTTAGTACAGTGTATTTGATTGTCATTTCAATAACAAACAATTATTTCAGTGCTCGATGACGGACACGAGATTAGGGAATTAGCCAGAGGTAATCCCATTTAGTGTTAATCTATCTATATATAAAAATATTAGTGTATACCTACGTATGTTATGTACCTGGCAGTATGCTATGTACCTATGTTCCTAAGTATGCTATGGACTCGGAAACAACTTAATCGATTTAAATTTTTAGACAGTTCTCGGTCTTGGCCAGAGAGTATTTCTGTGTTTTTAACGCATTGTTTAAATCAAAGTGCAAGGTTTCCATGGATTACATACATATGTATACTTAAAAATGTCTCCGAAAATAATAATTATAATTTTGATACGCAGCTTAGATAAAGTACAGTCTTCATTAAAGTGATTATTATGGTACAATCTTTAAACTTTGTTCATCGGTTTGCTATGTAGTTCTTTACTAAGAACGCTTCAATATCGAATATTGAATTGATACTAGACTTGGCCGATTTATAGATACATATGTAAGTAGAGTGAACCCTTACTGTGCTCAAGATCTTACATCTTGCTGCTACTGTTGCATAAACAGAATGTGGTTAATATCTTGTGCTACATGTAGTATATGACCCAAAAAATAAAAAAAAAATTATTACTGTCTCTCTCTCTCGCAATCTTGCACTACCTTTTCGCTAGTGTGCGCGTGACCAGTGCCAATGAACGTCCTTGTAACTGTTTTTCTTTTCTGCTGTTTTTTTTTTATTTTGTTGTTACATTTCTCAGCAACATGAAAGCTGCAAGCCATACAAATGCTGCATCCGCATTTGTATTACTCACAAACACAAACCCCCGCCCACATACAACTAATCATGCATTGCTACTGCACCTTAGATCATTGAGAAGCAACAACAACGACAATAACAACAAACATACCTTGAGTTGATATATAAGCATTCTTCTGCTTATAGCCATCGACAAAATTCGCATTTATATAGTCGGACTGCTCATCGCCATCCTCACGCGATAGCACCACGCGACTATGATCGTAGCAGAGTACATCTGTGTAGCGATTCTTTGTCAGGTTATTCCGCATGCTGCAACAATTCGAGAATGAAATAATAATTATTTATTTATTTTATTTTGTTTTGTTTTACAAATTATTTTAAACAATAAAAACTTACCGCGCATGCAGGAATGTGCCCTCGGGTGCACGATTCCGTATCTCGGCATATTCACGTATTAGGCCCTGTCGACCTCGTTCTTTTACCATCTGTACAATTTGTTCGATGGATTTTGGATCACCCTCTTGCCCAGCCAGACTGTCGTCATCACTAAAACCAGACGAGGCACTACTTGGCGGATTCTCGGACCAGAATTCGCCGTTTACTAAGCCGTTGCTGCCGTTTGTGGTGGCACCGTTAGTGGCTGTTGTTGTTGTCGTTGATGCGGTCGGTGGATCAGCTATACCGCTCGTATTCAATTTAAGTGGTGGTGATGCTGTTGTTGTTGCTGTTGCTGTTGCTGTCGCTGTCACTGCTCCTGCTAATGCTGTTGATGGATTCACACCGTTGATTGTTATATTCTCGTTTGGCTCCGTAGCCGATGATGCAGCGATGCCGTTGCTTAGAATGCTATTATCCACTACAATGTTACTATTTTCGATAGTTGACGACAGTGTTGTCGTTATGCCTGTGCCGCCGTTAATCTGTGCTGCTGATGTTGCTACTGCTGCTGTTGTTGTTGTTGTTGTTGTTTCTGCCGCAACCGTCACCGCGACCACTGTCGTCGTTGGCCCCACAATATTGGCGAGCAGTTCGTCTTCACGATTCGTCATCGATTTGCGGCAATGTAGTAACCATGTGGCGTGATCGATTTCCAGCGTACCGCCGAGATGCCTGGGCAACGCCTTGCGCGGCACGTGCAGCACCAATTGTGGCACCGATACAGTAAAAACACGTTCGCGCAACTTTTCGCGTACGAATAGACGTAGAATTTTGAATGGCGCCTTAAACCACAACGGTGCCGTTACAATGAGCACTTTTTTCAGGCGTGCCGGATAGCCACCCTAAAAATATATAACAAAAAAAACCATATATTAATAGTACATACTATATTGATTTATAAAATCGTAAATAAAGTTAAACCATATCAATAAATGCAGCAAGACTGTTTATGACATTTCCACAGAATATAGTATGTGCAAAAATGTCCATAGGAAATGGAAAGAAAATTAATTATTTCATTTATGCAACTCAACGAATTTCCATGAAAAGTGCATTGAAACCACATTGTACACCGACATCAATAATGAATTTTCTCGGAATTTATTTACAACTATGAAACGATACTAAATGAAAATTTGTTGAATGGAAATCGAAGAAAAATAAGTTGCACATCTGTTCAAATTTCAGATAGAAAAAAGTTAGTAAAAGCATATGCTAATGAAACTGTTTTACATCACTTCATTTATTTTTCACTAAAGTAAACGGCGTAAATTGCTACGTTCTGTCTTGTTTTAATATTACGGCTAAATATTTAGTTATGCTCTTAAAAAGGGTGAGGACGTGGTGCGATGCCCTTTGCATATATTACCAGATTTCATCCATTTGCATCACATATTACTGAGATTAAACGAGTTTGGTTTCCTCATACATATATAGAGAAGAGTGTGGTACCGTCTAATACATACTTACATATCTAAATATGTATCTAAGCCTAAAAATTCAAATCCGGACTCAGTATGTTCGTGACAACCCGGACCTTTCGATTCGGAAGCGTGCTGTTGCTTTAAACGTGCATACATAGAGATCATCATTGTTCCGCATTTTCAGCAACTTCACACACGTCGAAACAGGTCTCTACCACAAGTTCATGAAATTTTTACTGGCAAATTGATCTCCAGGAGAAGTGACATACATAAATTATCCTCCAAGAAGTCCCGATTTAACTCCTATGGACTTTTTCCTATGGGGTTACGTCAAATCTAAAGTTTACGGCAACAAACCGACTTCCCAGCACAATTAAAACGAAATAACCGTTACGAAATGGCAGCCATCACGGAGAATACCTGCCGAGCTGTCATGGGAAATTTTAGTGCTCGATTAAATGAATGCCGTGAACGATTATTTTTATGAAAAAAATTCCCAAAGTGTGTATTTTTTATCGAGTTTTACTTATTTTTTTTTATCGATTTTTTAAATGTGAACTTTCTTTTGAGACACCCTGTACTTTTTTTGTATATGATGTTTTTAAATTTTGTAATTATTTATCTTTTTTCCCAAAGTATGTTATTTATACTATTTGAGTACTACATGGAATGGAATGGAATGCAAACTTGACCTACATTTTAAGTTTTTGTATGACAATTTTTTTGTTTTGTTTTTAATTAAATTAGGAATGCCAAGTTTGGTGTATCTCATGTCAATCCAAATACAAAATCATTCATACAGGTGCAGGTCGGACCACTTTAAGGGGTAGCGCCATGCAAATCTACCCCCCAATTCTGAGTTTTTGTATGAAAATTATTTGTTTTTCTTTTTTTTAATTTAAATTAATTAAAATAGTTCATCAATTCTACTAAAATATCCTGCATACTATGTTCAGATTGGACCACTAAATAATATAATCTATGATTCATAAAAGCTGCCTTAAAGAAGGTACAGGATATCTTGAAGTCGAGCACACTCGACTGCAGCGTTCTTTCTTGTTTATTTTTAACTAAATAATTCCATATAATCTCTGATTTTATTAAAGCAGTTCAACTATAAGAGAGAGTGCACTAATCAAAATGATGGCGGTCGAAGTCTGCTGAAACAACTCATCTATAAAAATGTCGAAGGCTAAAAATAAAAAATAAAATAAAAAAAGGAAACGAAGTGCAACCTTCACCCAATTGAAAGCAAATTCATTGCGGCATGGAGCTGCCATTTGTTATTGACAAATTAAAAAAAAAAAAAAATGGAAATTGCAGCAGCAAAAAAGTTTAAACAGAAATGTTGTGCGAGTCAGAATGAAAGAGGGTAAAAAGTCAAGAATGCAGATGAAAAGGTGCAATTGGTGTATATATCTAGTATTGTATATATCAAATAAAAAAAAAACATCTTGGCAAGGTAAAAGACAAGTGACAAAAGCCTACCTGCAACTCACAAAACATCTGCTACCAATTTGGTGACGAAAGATTTATATTTTTCATTTGTACTTTGGTTGGGATTGATTATAATATCGTATGTTACATATCATATATTTAAACATGCATAGATACATACATATCTATGTATACATACAAAAAACTCCAAAACAAAATGTTTATAACAGTTATAGCAGATGTACCGTACCGTATAACAGATGTCAGAGCCATTAGTATGATGCATTATTATGAAAAATAGCAAATCTAATTATTTACGATGCTATATCTCAGGCTTACAGGATTTTCAAAGAAAAGTATATCAAGTATCAAAATTTGAAAGGCATTTGAAAGGAATCTACAACAATTTATCATCTGTTAAAAAATATAAAGCCACAGTAGCCAATTAATATTTATGGTGTGCCAAATTATTAATAAATAAAAAAATAAGTATGGAACGAAAGGTCCCCCACGAGACGCAGAACCCCTTTGGCTGTGCTATTCTCGACTCCCTTTATTATGGACTGGGGTGATCTTATTTTGTATGTTTTAATATTTTCTGTATGTGATTTTCAAGAGATTTTTAATGGTATATATACTACGTCTCGCTCGTACTTATCAGTAACAACTTCCTTATTGTGCGTACAATGTAGAGCTTGTGCTACAGCCACATTAAGATGGGCTTTCGACACTTACGTGTACTATCGTCCACAGTGTAGGCGAATAAAAGGAAAACTTACTCAATATACGATAATATTGAAATAATGAAAAGAAACCAATAAAGAGAGCATGCAGCAATGGACTGATGACATAAATGCAACAATTTGTTGTTCTTATGTGTACAAGACAGAATTCGCATCTTTAACAACAACAACAACTACATCTATAATAATAATAATAATAATAATAATAGTAACAACAACAAAAAAATAGCAGCTTAAGTAAACTAGCGCACATTTGCCTACTTTATGTTTAAACGATTTGTATTTTTTTGTAAACCATCCTCTTACTGTCATCTACAACATTGCTCTAGTTCCGCCGCCGATGACTCTTCATGGCAATAATTCTGTCTCGCTTACACATTGCACTGGATACTGTGTGTGTGTGTGCTACTCTTTACATATGCATGTATGTACATACGCTTTCCACATCCACAATGACTTCCTCGTCTTCCTTCCGCTTTCTCGGTCGGTCTTCTTTGTTGTTTGCTTTAGTACAATCTCATTGGATTGCCTATGGCATCTGCGGTGAAGCCGGCGTTACGCGCGGAGATTTGTAATTGGCAACAGAGTCAGAGCGGTTTCAAAGCGGCGTGTGGTGGCAGGAGGATGGGTGGGAAAATGAATTGGTTCTCTATCCAACAGCGCCGTGCACAGCATGCATTTTCTACGCTGCCCCAGGTAAGCGCAGCGATTAAGGTCGACCTATAGCGCCGTCCGTTTAACCCCACGCACATACACACACACACACACACACACCCACCACACGAACAGAGTTGTCGAACACATGTGATTTTTAATCAAAACCGCAAAACATAAAATATTTAATATTTAAATCTAGAGTAGTATATATGGCCAGCGGTGGACTCAATCGACCCCAATCTACATTTTGTACTTTATTGCGTTTAAGCGTTTGTTGTTATTGTTATTTCAATGCGCGCCAATCACAAAAACTACAAACAGAGACAGCCATCAAAATAATAGCGAAGCCCACACAAAGTACAATACGCAATCTTCTATCTCTTTCGTGCTCGCAGAGTCTCATCAATTTGCCTTTAGCTGCTCGTATGCTATTGTTTAAAATTTGTGTGTGCGCGTTTGTACGTCATTTAAAGCCTACGTGTATTTGATTCGCTTTGTGAGTGACAATTGTTTAAAACTTTTACGCCAATAATATTACAACGATCTTGATAAAATATATATTGTGCACAACTGCAAATGAGTAGCTTTTGGCAAACAAGGCATTTAAAGATTTTGTATGTTTTCGTTTGACCAATCAAAAAATACCAAGCATCGTGCGCATATTTCAAAAACCAAATGGTTGTGAAGTTTTATAACGAGTACAAGTGGAAGTAAAGGCGCAAAATGCTTGAGTATATTCTTTCGCATGACTTTCTTCCCTCTTGACCACCATCCTTTTACAAAAATAATAATTTGTATTTAGAATTTGATGGTTTGAGCTCTAGTATGTATGAATAACGCAGTTTTACATGTACATACATATGTGTACGTCAGGTATGTACTTATGCTCATATGCAGGTAGATAAAATAACTGTTTTTTTTTTGCTTGTATATCGCAAACGGTGGGTCAGCAAATTGAGATAGAGACGAAAGAGACAAGCACACGGTAGTAGTAAATGAATTAAAAGTCTGATTTGTTCGTTTTGCTCATTTACCTTGCCTTTTCATTCAGTTTGGTCGTTTCTTGTACGAACCAAGTGCTGGAAATGATTAATTTTTTTTTTTTTTTTGGTATTTTAAGTATCAAATTAAAACCAGAATAGATATGATTTGAGGCATTTGCCAAACGAGTGTTTTTGCTCAAAACAGTTTTAAAAACTGAAGTAAATTCGAACGTACCCACGCAAAGGGCAAGTTTGAAGAGTATTTAAGCTTCAGTTCCACCGAAGTTACCGTTTTCAATTGTTTTTCCATAGATAAACAAATTCAAATGGGTTTAAATGTTATTCATGACCAGCTTCGTATGACCGCATGCGCAATTTGAATCGACATCTGGTTTCTTTCATCAGTCCACTGCGACTTGACGAGAGAAGAGCTTATCTCGCAGTTTACATTGTGTCCCGGTATGACAAAATAAAATTGCGCTGTTTCCAAGATCTCCGCATACACGCAGGGATCGTTATTGGCAGCAAAGAAGTTACAGATTATATCGTTTCAGGATTTCAAAAAAAAAAAAAAAAAAAAAACAACTTATTATCGCCATCCATTTCATTTCTGATCAATGAATCGAACAAGTTTCATAGTTTGAACGAAGAGTTTTTTGTCATCAAAAGGGACAATCATGCTGAAAACAGAACATGCTACCAAATAAACTGGTAAATCTGATCATTCAATGTTATATTATGTGATTATTTAAGGTTTTCTTTATCCAGTGCTAGAAAGTAAAAGTTAAAACTTAAAAGTGTACAAAAAGTTTTTAAATCTACTATAAATAGTGTATTACAACACGATTCCACACAAGGTGTACGTGTGTGTGTGAACATGTGCTAACCCGCACATTCATATTAAGGCCACAAAGCAAACAAACATTGCGTTTATATTGCTATTTTGGGGCCAATGCATACTTTTAATTAAAAGTTCGTTTGACATTTTTTTATTTCAGTGTTTTTTTTTCCGCTGACAGCAAATTTACTAACACTGTTATAAACGTTTGGCAACACTTACACTTTTTATCTCTCTCTCTCTCTCTCTCTCTCTCTCTATATATATATATATATATATATATATATATTGTTTGGTCACTTCTAGTACCAATTATATGTAGTGGTTGATCCAGGGCGATGGGGGATAGAGAAGGGATAATGGTGCTTAACAATAGAGAATAAATATGCGGTATCGTCATTTCTAAAAATTGGCGTTTTCGAGTCCCATCGGAATTCGGAATATTTGAATTTGTGATATCGCGGAAACGGTGCTGATTCAAAGGCTGATTTTTACATCGAATTGTGTCTGGGAATGAGAAATGGATGTTCTACGCTAAACCCAAGAAGAAAAAATACTACGCTATGCCCGGTCAATCGTTCTCATCGTCCTTAACATCAAGACCAAAGCTGAATATTCATGGTTCGAAGGTTATGTTGTGTATCTGTACTATGAGCTGTTACAACCTGGCGATTCCATTACGTGCGATCGGTATAGGCAACAACTGATCCGTTGCGGGGAATATGAGCAAAGACATGACAAAATTATTCTTCTGCATGACAACGCTTGGCCTTATGTTGCAAAAGTCGTGAAAAAACGCTGAAGTGGGATATTTTGCCGCATCCGCCTTATTCTTCAGACATTGCTCTGTTTCGACGGAATAATTTTCATTTGTTTCGCAGAAATTGAAAATTAGTGCTCCTAACAATCTATACAATAGCCTCTAAAGACGAGACATTTTTCGAGCTGGAATTCGAACTCATTTGTACACCAATAAAATATACTGTGTATCTATTCGCTGTATACTAGTGTTACGTGTATAAAATTAATTCATAAATCTATTATCTAGTTTTTATACTGTAGTAATTGGATATGTCTATTGTTATGCAAATCAAATTTTTAATTGTAACTCAAGAAAATGTATTATAATTTGTTGTGGTCCTCCAAATACTAATCCTAGATCCGCCACTGAGGCATGTAGGTATGTAGGCAATACCGTTAAGCATTTATTTATAGTACAATTATGGTTGATCTATAACACGCGACCGAATTTCATGCTCACCACTCTGACCACCACCATTCAAATATTTTCCAAAGAACATTTCACATTTTGCATAAGAAAGTATTTCGTGGAATAAAATTGATTGAAAAAGATGAAATTGTTAGGCAAAAGAAAAGCAAAATTGCAAATTCCTAGAAAAAAAAAAAAAAAAACATTCTGATAAAAAATGAAAACGTAGAAAATAATGATGTGCTTTTAGCATTTAGCAAATTCTGGGAATTTACGCTGGCGCGCAGTACAAGAAGAAGAAGAAGAAGAAGAAACAGAAGCGTGCGTTTGAATGTTTTAACAGTGCTTATCAGTATTTTTGTCACTCTAACAAGAATAATACATAATACATCAATGAAGTTTCAAACTAAATTATTTCATAGATATGAGTAGTACATACACGGGTGTGTATTAAGTAGAGGAAGGACTCTACATTCTTTGCACTGTGTCTCTATTTTGATGATCATTTGAAACGCTTGCCCACTCTCTCTCCCTCTCTCTCTCTCTTTCTCTCTATTAACAAAATTCAATTAGTCAGACATTTAAAAACGCCACCTACATTCAATTTCCTCAAAATTTGCCATGAATCAGGCTTAAATATTCAAAATAATACGTATTTTTTAATAACATAAATAACGCATACAAAAAGATGAAAGCCATTTGTGTCACTTGCTATCGCTTTCGGATTGTAGACTGTGAACGGACTTGACTGTTACTCGATCTACATATGTGTACAAGGTTTGATTAAATAGTTTCACATTTATGTAAATTTTTAATTAAAAATGAAAAAATAAATAATTATAAAAACTTTTAATCTTTGGTTGCCTGATCAATTAAGTTCAAAAACTAGCCATAGCTAGGCGTAGTTTATAAGATAATAATGTAACAATAACACAGAAAGTGTGAAAGAGTGCTGTACTTGCAAGAATGCAAATATGTATGTATTGCATGCTTGGAAAGGTGAACCTATTTATCATTGAATATATAGAAATTCATATGATAGCGAGTACACTTTTTCTGAGAAGCAATATATAAATAGCAAAATATGCAAAGTGCAGCCAACAGACGGACAGATGATAACTTGTAGCTGAGTGTGAAACACATGTATATGCGACTAAAACATTTTTCTGTGTAACAAAAAGTTTTTTTTCTTCGCATTGAGAAAAATATATCAAAAATTTTTGTCACAATATAAAAATTAGCTTGAGTCAACTACACTTCATACACCATATATGTTCCTAATTTATTAAAACTAGCTGGCACCCGGCGCGTTGCTGCCCTTCCCCTTGACTCTCCCATCCACTGTCACTGCTTCCCCCCATCACTTCTTTCTCTCCCCCTTCCACTACCTCCCATGCCCTTCGCGACCCCATTAACTCGTATATGAATTTTATTATTAATTTTAATATTATTTTTTTTTTAATATAAAAAACTACTTTTTGTGACTTAAATATAAAAGTTAGACATATGCTGTCGCTGACTTTTTTGTAGGCATTATCAAGCTCTACACTGTTTTTCTCTAGAACTAAACCATATATCTCTCATCGTTAAGGCAGCGTTCATAAGAAACGTTTTCGTTCGACCGTATTTTCTCTAACTTACTTTGCAAATCCTACTACCACAAAAAAGCCTTTTCATTTTTCAGTTTAATATATAGCCTATAACACTCACATATAATGTGGCTTTCTATTGGCAAAAGAATTTTCAAAATCGGTTCAGTAGATCCAGAGATTACCCTCTACAACCTCATAAACACACAAACTTCAAAATGTATGTCATGTCTATGAAAAGTAATTTGTGTTTCATTTTAGTTTGTATATTTTAAATGGTATGTTTGTTGCAATGCTCGCAGTCAAAACTGTCATCTTTATCATTATCATCCGGTATTTTGACATCCAGCAGCAAAACGCGGTTTCAATTAGTTGATTTAAATGCAATTAACGATCACAAATAGTGTTGCTTTTAAGCAAAGTCAATTGATTTGTTTTGTAAATGTCTCGCTTATACGTCACATTTCATGAAAATACTAATTTGAAGCTGAAAGCTGCCAACTCAAGCAGATATGTGAAGCGATATCAACAATGTACAAAACAAAATAAAATATAAATAAATATCAAACTAGTGTGTATCCTTATGCTTTCTTTTATATGGAGTTGTACAGCCGAATATTTTTCCAGTAGATATTGATCGTATTTTTCCGGTACTTTTAAATATGTACCAAATCTTATCAACTGCTGCAAATAGCTACAGAAATAGCACTTTCGCCTTATGGTAAAGGTAAACTTCACCAAAAATGAAGAAAAACGTAGATTCACTGAAAAAGTGAGTGCGGCCACAGACACTCTTCATTTACACGAAAATCCAAATTCCTTAAATCTCAGGAACTATTTCAGCTCATCGAGCACAGACGAGCTGAACTAACTGTATACGTCGGGGGTCTGGTAGTTGTTGTGAATTTTCATTTTCGTGATCAGTTTTTACAAAACTCTGTACCTGGACTTATTTTTCATGATCAACTTGTTACTTTTATACAATAAAAATAAAAAAAGTAATGAGCCTAAACGTTTATTTAAAGATCAGAAACTTTTGAAGTAGTCCATGTGAATACATATACTATGTATAGTATACTGTATGTAGTACACATAAGTATCTATTTATATATGTACATACCTTCTACCTTCCAAAATAGGTAAACAACAAACGGCAAATAGAGTTTTTAACCACAAATGGTATTTTGATATTTTTTTGTTTTGTTTTTTTTTGTTGCTAACATTTTTTTCTATTCGATTTTCTCTTTTTTATATTTTTTTTGTTTAAGCTTTCAGGGTCAAAAAGCCGCAAAAAATATAAAAAGAACATACTACATGAAGCGACAAACGAGAAAATAATAAATCGTTAAAAAACCAGAAATAGCCAAAGTGGGTGACTCAAAGCAAATTTGCTGCAAACCTCTGAGATAAATATTTTTGACGCGACTTGTGACGAAAGACATACATATGTGATATGTACATATATGTACATGTAGGTATATAAGTACAGGGTGGCACAAAAATAATCATTCTAATTCATAATGCTACAATTTTTTTTTCTTTTTTGTAAAAGTACAAAAAACCTTTCTTAAGAAATCGGCTGCTACCATTTGGGCAGTTTATTACTTTTGCTTCACCCTGTTTATACAGGGTCACACATTGTTAAATAAAAAAAGTAAGCTCTGTTGTAATACATATTTTTGCCGCTTGGCCATGGAGAGTACTATAAAAAATGAAATGATCGAAATCCTATTAGAAAAATAGCTCGCAAGACTGGTATTCAACAAAAAAATGTTTCTTCTGATAACGAATAATGAGCTTAAGCTCAAACATTACAAGCTCCTTTCGGCTTCTTTGGTTCTGAATCATTAGCTACTATTTTTGAACATAGGCAAAATTCCCAAACCGTTATGATATAAGCTGGTTTCTGCGCCAAATGAAAAAAGAATATCTTTGATTTTAGTGACTGCATGAGTCAAAACCAACTAAGAAGTGTATCATACCTATAGGAGGCAGTAGTCCTTATAGTTACCCTCACAGCACTTTGGTCAATCAGAATGAAAATTTCAGCAAAAATCCGCAGACCTGCTTATAGCGCCAGACAAACACAGGGAGCATAATCTCTATACTCACAAGTATCTTGTTTCAATGGAATACAGTGTTTGCTCCATTTTGAAAGCTATGACCTGTGCTAAGCCGCACCATACCTGAAACAATCACTACAGCGAATATGAGACCGAATAACGAAGAGCTGTGACCCAAATCCAAAATTTGTATGATGCGTTTGAGGCATTAGGGTCGCTTGGAGAAGCAGAAAAAGTTATTGATTTCCAATTACTTGGGAATGCCTAAGAAGGAACGATTCTTTTGCAAACGGCACAAGCTGCATGATGACGCTAACACATACACAAAGTGTCGTTAGAGTATGAAACAACATCTTCAAAAACATATTGATAGCAGGGTGATTCTTTATTGTGACACTTTTTTAATCTAATACTACATCGTGACCGAATCTTCCACAAGGAAGATGGTGTATGCTAATGATATTGACATCATCGGCACGAACGCGCATTGAGTTAGCAAAGTGTTCTCGAAGTTTGAGGAACAATCACGCCTCATGGTCTAGCGGTAAACTAGGACAAAAAGCAGTATTTAGTGTCTACTCGAAAACAAACGTCGTTTCTTGAACGGTCTGTGGGAAGAGAAAATGTCAAATTCATTGTTGTAGAAAACTTTGTCTACCTGAAAACAGAGATAGCCAGCAACAACAAAGTCAGCCTGGAGATCAGGCAAAAACTCACGCCTGCTAATAGACGCTACTTTGGACTCAGCAAGTAAATTACAGTCCCTGACCAATTAGACCAAAGCTAAGAAAGCTAATTTTTGTTGTGTTATTGTAAGATCATTCCTTAACAGAACTCATATTTCATACTTATGGTAACATATTTTAATTTTTGTTTAAGGACTTATCACGTTCAAACTTATTAAAGACTCTCTTGAAGTTGTACAATGAATATCAGAATATTAAGATAAAAATTTATCTTCAATGATTTAAAAGTCAAACGCAAAGGTGCATGTGGTCGTCTTCGTATGACTTCAAAATCGGAAAATGTCTTTGAATCTTTTGGGCAAAGAAGTTTCTAAAGTATAAATACGAGTAACTGAAATAACAAACCGACGAAGGTTAACTGAAGGTGAAGGTGTTATCACCCATATATCAGACACGCAAAGCTGGACTCACACCAACCATGACTACAAAACTTTATAGATGTGCCCAAAAGTATAAGAATTTCACAAGTGATAATTGAAACAAAGTAATTTTATTATATATTTCTGTTACAACATCAATATGAGTAAATATCCTGTTTTTTTTTTTTAAATATTTTAAAGGTAAATTTTTTAGATGAATCTATTTTCCAAGTATTGGTCGGAAAATCTGTTTGTAAGGCGTCGATCGAATGAGAAACGCAAGATTCCCAAAGATTCAACTCATCGCATTTTGACGGAGTAATTGGATCTACGGAAGGTGTGTGCACAGTTTGTTCAGCACAAATTGAATGACGATCAAAAATGCGATAATGCGCCGTCTCATCGGTCGACACTTATCAACGATTTTCTCACCAAAAATGGCATTTTAACCATCAACCATTTACCGTACTCGCCTGACTTGGCTCCGTGGGACTTTTATCTATTTGGAAAACTTCATTTGCCGTTGAAAGGACACCGCTATGAGGACATTGAGGGAGAATTATGAGGAAGATTCATTTATCGACCGATGCCCAAAAGATACTGCGATAACTTCGCTTGTAGTGGTCCGATTGTCATAAAATTTAAAATTTACAAGATGTCAGTGAAGCATAAACCTTTCCAACGCATGTACCTACCAATAGGTGGCGCGACCTGAAACAGCTATTTTTGAAAAGCCCTGTTTCTTTTGCAACAGACCATTGTAGACAGCACGTATCAAAGCAGTAGCCATACAAAATACTGACAAAACAACTTTTTTTTAAATAAATATCTCGAAATTTAAGAAAAACTGTCTAAAAAATTAACGCAATACTTAGTTAAAATTGTGAAATTGTGGTCATGGACTGTAGCAGCAGAACCCTCTCCCGAAATAAGTAGATTAAAATCTATAAGTCGTTCATAATCGCGGTTCTTCTGTACAAGTTTGGAGATTCTTGTCACGTTTTTTTGGACCTATTAGAGTTGGTGACGAATTACGAATTCGTATAAAAAATTACTCTAGTTTCTTATGGTTTTATACATAAATAAATCAGTTAGTTGCACTTGTACACAATTTTTTATTGTCACCCTGTATATACATATAATCTAACCGATTATAATCACTCGTTCCCTACTTTAGAAAGATTTCATTATAAATTGATTGCATACAACTTCAAAGTGAAACAAAAATAAATATGTATAGGCAACAAGAACAAATACTACAATGAAAAAAAAAAAAAAAAAAAAACATAAAAATTATGAAAATTACATTTTTTTTATTTTCAAAAGTGAAATATTTATAAAAGAAATATGGAGAAAACTTAAACTGAGATAGCAGAAAAAAAAGAGATTGCATGATGAAAAAAAAAATGGCGAGTGAAATGTTTTTATTATTTGTAATCTCCAACATATAACAACAACAACAACAATGAAACACAAATAATTGAAGTTAAGGCCGCCGGTCACAAGCAACAACAACAACAACATCAACAACACTAACAAAGGTACAAAAGCAACAACAATGCACAATAAGTACCTACAAGCGCCCACCTTCTTTATAGTAGAAGACAATAAGCAAATGAAAAGCGCGCGTAAAAAATATAAGAAATATTTATGTAGTTACATACAGGGTGGTTTAGAAGTTGCATTTTCCGACTGTCATAAATTCCGCAGGTCTGGCAACGCTATTTTCAGAACAACGCTTGCAAATTGTGCAAAATTATATCGAAAATCGTGGTTCAATGTTTTGGAATGTTATTGTTGTTAAACAAATAACTGCTGTAGAGTGTTCTATTGAGGAGCATTCAAAACATATGGACCAGCCAATTGGCTACCGAGTTCGTTCCATGTAACGCCTTTGGATTATTATCTCCTTTGGGGGTTAACAAACCAACAACTTTAAACGACTAAGAAGAGAACATTGTGCGAAACGAAATACGGCCACAATTGCTTGAAAAAGTGATCGAATATTGAATTCCTAGAATGCGCTAGATGTCTGAAATCATATTTAAACACTAATGGCATAAAATTAACTGTTTAATAAAGTCATTTTGAAATTAGTATGTAATTGTAGTATTTTAATTCAATTCAAAGTTGTACAATACTAAAAAAACAACACCCTTTACCTACATACATACATATGTACAATATGTATTGTATTTTTTAATAATAATAATAATAATAATAATAATAATAAAAAAAAAGCAAAGTACAATAATGAGAACAACGTCAAACGGCATGCAACAAACAAACACAAAAGCCAAATGTGCGCTGCTGACGTACAAACGTACAGACATACATACATATATGATCTAGTATTAAAGGGGTACCAAAAACAGCATGAACAGCACGTCGGTGGGGATTCAACTGAGACACACTGTGACGACAAATGAGAGATTTTCTCTAGCATTAATAGTGGCACAAAAATCTGATAAACCCCAAAATAAAAATCAAGTATACGCCATGATCATCCACTAATTGGAAAAAAATAAAAATAAACAATAAGAAGACAAAACCTTTATTGAAGTTCTTTAGAAGTTAGTTCTATTGAATTTTTCGAAATTTCCCTAGAAAGAATAGAAACCACTTTTGTGTTTTTAACTTTTAGACAACTCCGTTCATATAGCATTTAAAACTTTTAAGTCAACTGAACGATGACAACCCTTGCTTCTGTAAATTAGCAGGAAATATTTATTTAATAATTTGGAAAACAAACGTCAAAGTATCTAGAATATATGTATGTATGTTTGTTTTAGTTATATTCGTTTATGTGTATTGTTGTTGTTGTCCAATGATTTGTCTACTCTTAGAAAAAATCGAACATAAGTAATTGTGATGCCTATAATTTGCTTAGATCGTTCTGATTCTTTCAAATATAAAAACGTGTAACTTATTTGCAAAATTGTTTAGATTAATGAGTCATAAACTTTTTTCTGCTCGTTTTTGAATTTTATGGTAGTAAATTTTATATAGCAACGCAGTTCTGCTTAAGGTATGGAACGCTAGTCGAGAGTCCGGAAAAGGAACCATCTGCATATACAACAACCCGTTTTAATTACCCTAGATGAAGTACTATATACATCCCGTAGTTACCAGCACATAACAGATACTATTGCTCAAGTATCAAAAAAGCTGCCGTCATAGTATGTTACGTACATATATATGTACTTATGTAGTATAGACGGGTATGTATCTCGATATAATGTCACGTAGCATATTTCTACCGATCGCTTCTATGGAAGCTATCGTATATATTAAAATGATCCGATTTTGATCTTTGTAAAATTTAGTTTCGATATCATTCATAAAATTTCTGTTTTCTAATGAAGAAAGCGGGCGTGGTCAGAGCGGTCTATCAAAAACTGGCAAACTTTTAGCACTGTATCTATATCTTTTGAATTTAAGCCAAAAAAAAAAAAAACAATCGACTTTGGGACCATAGTGCAATATTGATATACAGCTTAAGTCAAGTAAAATGCAGATTTTTGAATCTAATTACCTAGTACCATATTGCCGTATATATTGTGCGTCTTGGCAACCCTAAGTGTTGGTAGATGCCAGCTGACATTTCCATTACAAAGTTTGACATTTTCTAGCATAAACGTACGCAGAACGTTTTGATGCACCTGCACTATTTGCGTTGTTTTCATGGTTTGAAAAATTCATCACGGCCAAAATATGGAATTAACTCGTAAAAGTTTTTATATGATGGTTTATTATGACTTACGATGTGGATTATCAAGACAAGAGCGCATCGATCTTCTGTTTTTGTATGATAAACTGCTTGATTTAAATGTATAGTAGTTTGAACTTCGTTGTGTGATGGCTTTTTGTATATGTACGCTTTATATACATGTACTTATGGGCGTGTTCCGCCCACTTTTTGGTAGAGCACCCAAACAAGCGCATTTTGTGCTTTTCCATTAAAAACTTCTTTAATACAAGTTAGTTAATATTAGCTTGAAATTAGAAGTGATGGCTTCTTATGAACAACTGCTTCACAAACATATTCAAATGGGCGTGTCCCGTGCACTTTTTGAAGTTGTCCCATATAAAACCACCGCTCACTTTTATACATTTGTATGAAAAACTACTTCAGTTAAGTCAATATCAGCTTGAAATTAGATATGTTGGCTTACTTTGACACACATATGCTAAGGGACTTACACACACATATGCTAAGGGACGTGTACCGCCCACTTTTTGGAGTAGCCCCCGCCAACCTATACAAACGCACTCCACGTTTATGTTTTACAATACGATTTAAAACGAAGTTACAGTTTTTTCTTGTTTAAGTTGTGTTTGTACAAGGTATTTAAAAGACCTTTCCAGCAACATGTCACATCTTATTAATATGAATCCGTTTGACTACAGTAGCCAATAGAATTCGGAGCTTTTTGTGGCTTCTCCCGCCAAAATACGCAAAAAAAAAAAAACAAAAAAAAAAAAAACATTGTAGAACAAAAGTTTCTTAGTATTTGAGTACTAAAATACTATATAAAAAAAAAATTCAGATTTTCTAAACAATTCAAACAAACGCACACACAAACTTTTTCATTAATTCGTCAAAAATTGAAAAAATTCATAATTTTTGAACAGGTTAACCGATTTTTTTTTTTTTTTTTTTTGGTCTTGGGCTCGTTGGATTCGTACCGGGGCGATAGGATGCGTTGAGAGTGTGTATTTCCAACTCCTTATATATCGGACTAGTGTGTTCCCATTTTGTATTATACTTCTCGATCGGACTTATCAGTAAAAACTTGCTTTAAACTTCACACTGTGTCCCGAAAAATTTACCGCATTTGATCAATTTACTTTGTCAAAATACCAAGTTACGCTTTGTTCATTATTTGTATTGTTGAGCTGCGTTATTAGTTGTAATACCAATTCTGAACGCTTGTGTCATGTTCATAAGAACTTTGCCTTATGCAGCTTTTGCAACAGTTTATTTTTATTGAAACTAAAAGAAGTCTAAACAAGAAGCATTTCCATATAAAAATAAGTTAATTAAAATTCACTGAAATATAGCTCTAAGAAAGGCGAAGAAAACGTTTTTTTTTTTTTTAGCTTAATCGATTTAAATGCGACATTTCTTATAGAATGTGGAAAAGCTTATGCATTATGAAACATTTGCGGCATAAAATTTACGAGGAAAAAATAAACATTTTGTTTTTTGCGAGAAACAGAAAATAATCAGAAAAGTCAAATACAGCTGTTGGTTATAGATGCAAATACACAAACTCATACACTGACCGAACGACAGTAATGAAAGACGAAACATGTACATATGTATGTATGTATATATGTATGTATGGTTGTATAGATATTAACAACAACAACAAGAACAAGAACAAGAACAACAACAACATAGACTGAACAACCAACTGTTCCAAATGTAACTCAAACAGATGATGATGGTAATGGTAAGATGGTGATGGTCATGAAAATGTATGAGTTTCCTTGCTGCTGATGACAAATCAAATGAAATTCTTGTAAAATAACTTGAAAAATTATAAATTGCATACCTTTGTTTATAGACAGTTGTTTTAGGTTGGCTTTTAAAAGCAGCAGCACTATTGCACTCAGTTGTGTGTTTTTTTTTTTTTTTTTTTTTTATACTTTGAAAAAACGTTTTTATTCTTTGTTTATAAAAAAAAATACGAACAAAAAAAAAACTTGTTCACAACTTATCAAACGCTGCGTGTCTGCGATGCGAAAACAGTTGCAGACACTTGTTTTTTGTTGTTCACTTAACGATGACTGCTGCTGCTGCTATTGCTATTGCTGGTCAATGGTATATAGTGCAGATACCTTTTTGTATCTTATGTTAATATACAAAACAAATCTACAATATATAAGAAGAAAATCACACTAAATTAAAATTTTGCCACAAAACAACGTTCCTTTAGTGAATTTTCATTTAAACAAACTGTAAGAAGCAGAGCACAGCAAGCCAAAGAGAGGCGGCAGCAGCGAGAGCACTGTGCGGTGCGGTATGCTGTGGTGTGGGGGCAAAGAAAATCACTTTTCTTTTCCGTTTTTCGTTTTTTTTTTTTTTGCGTTTTCTGCGTTCGATTTTTGTTTTTCTGCCACTTTTAAATGAATGCGATTTAATTCTATTCGCTGTGCTTTTCAAGCGTTTGTTGTGAGTTTCAATGAAAATTATCTCAGCGCTATGCTGTCGTCACGATGTCTTGTATTTTAAATAAATAAATTATGCATTAAAATTTTGTTTTTCAAATAGAAAAAAAAAAAGAAAAACAAACAACAACAAAAATAGTATCTCGACTGACTTTTGCTGCTGCTGCTGCTGCTGCGTTGCTTTTTGTTATTGTACTACTATCGCAGCACTACTTTGTATCTGTGTATCTTTTTTAAAGGCAAACACATTGAAATGTATCTTAAACACTGCCTACTATATTGAATATTCTTATAGATACTTTCTTTTTTTTTTCTTTTTTTTGTTTGTTATTGTATTTTCTTACTCGCTGTTTCTAAGCTTTGTTTGGTTTTTAAGTTTGATTTTAATTTGTATATATGTATATGAGATTTTATATTTTTAATATTGCATATTTTAAGCTTTTCTTCGTTTCAAATCTTTGAAGCACAGTGCACAGACACTCACAGGCAGATAATGCAGAAAAATCTATGCGTGATATTCATTCAACAAACGAAAAAAAAAAAAATTGTTAAAAAAATATTTATTTATTTTTATTTCGTAGCCTTTTAGCTTTGCTTGCTTTTTGCTATTCGCGTCGTGGAAAGCTGAAATACTTCTGTCTCTAGAGTGTTATTTTTTTTCTCGGTTCAGCGGCAATGGATTCGAAATCGGCGGCGACAGTGGCCAACTCTCGGTTTTTTGCTCTCACACTCTCTCTCACTCACTTACTCTGTCTGACATGCATGCATCTCATAGAATAATGCGCGCGCGCAGTTAATATTACAGTCTCAGTCTCTCTCTCTCTCCCTCAATCTCTCAGCATAATTCTCATCACTGTCACTCTTTCTCGCCCACCCTCTATTGCAAATTGCATGAAAGTCGTCGTTTTTGCTAAGGGTTGTCGCAGTCGCTGCGCCGCTCTATCGTGTTCGTTTCTATGCTCTCCTTTTCTATTTTTTAGCCACCCACCCCCTGTTGGTAACTGTTCGTGCACCCGTCTCTTTCCCTTGCCAACACCCCATAGAAGCAGATGACTGACTACATTGTATGTTGAACATTCATTTGTTTGCCAATTTTTTAGGGTTGCTAGCTTCCTCTATTGAATTGTCAATGTGTTCTCTCACGTTCTACTTTACACTCTTGCGTTGTTTCATTTTTGCAATTTACATTTCACTCAACACTGTTAAATAAAAATGTTTGTACATCTTTTGTTGTTATTTAATATCTACCAAAAAAAAAATATATATTAAAAAAAAAAAAAATATTTTTACTTTATAAAGCTTAAAAATTTATAGTTGCATGAGAACAGGTATGAACAAAACTGCTATATGTACGTATATTGATAACAGTGACAACTGCTATTGTTAATTTTTAATAACTGCTACTTTAATCTGATATTGCGATTTAATTAGGAAATAAAAAGCATTTCATGTTAAATAGCATTTAACTTTGTGCTTTCTGTGAATGTGAGCAGTGCCAAGCATCAGTGCATATATAATAGGCTTCTTTTTCATGTAAAATAACACTGCTTGCTCTGTTAGTGCTAATTATGCATGTTAAATAACATTTATTGCTGTTAATGCGTATGTAGAGAATAAGGTTTAAGTTCATGTTAAAATCTGAGTTCTTTTCAGATAATGACAAATTACAGTTTTAAAATTCACTGCTAGTTACGAACTATAAAATAGCAGTGACACGGAATATTGCTTGCCACTAGTTGGCAGTATATACATATTAATATATACAGCATATCCAATTTCAAGTTGACAATGATTATAATAAAATAGGTTCCCAAAAAATGGATGGTGGTTTTGTATAGTCTACACTTTTCACTTTTACATATATGTACATTTATGAAGGTCCAACAGAAAACAACCAAATCAAATCTAAAGCTGAAATCGACGATAATCAAAAGTTTAGATGTCACAGGACACAATTTATGGTTTTTCAATTGAACGTTTTTAATTTGACATTGCCTATTTGCAAAATTTACCAAATGTCTTCACATAAATGTTCTACCATTAATAACGTCTGAAGTTTGAAATTAGTTCTCTTACTACATATACACATGTACATTCTGACTTTGTGGCAATATAGCAACACAACACAATTGATAGATGTACATACATATAACGAACTAATTATGCAGAAATAAATGTATGCTGCTGTTCCCTCATTTCCTTTTTCTCCCCATCACCATCGATCATGCCACGCACTAATCTAACAACGGCAAATACTGCTCACTGTACAGTGTCTTTCGTAATATGCAGCCCACTAAATATGCATATGTAATACAAGGAAAAATGCAAACAAAGATAATTATGCAAACGTTACTCGCATGTGTTTGCTGCTATATCTGTGATGTGCACCTCATTTTCCTTTCTCACCTCATTTGTTTTAAATGCTGTGTTATAATTCACAAATTGTTTTAACATATGGTTTCAATAATTTATCTGATCTGTCGTTTAATAACGATACTCGCTGTATTCTGCTCAAAGCTCACATAAATAACTACGCCATAAAAAGTATAAAAAGTGAATGACAACATTATGTGTAAATGTTATAAAAAAAAAGCTGGCATTGTACTTTAATTTCGCAGTACAAGATCTAATTTGCCAGTACAGAATAATTCGCCTGTTTCAAATCTTCCTATATTTGAATTAATTTATTCTTACTGAAATGTCATGGGTCATGGGTAATAGTTGCTATGCATAACAACAAAAGATATGTACACCGTGCTATCTGGCACTGTGTGAACCTTGCTTAAGAGTTAAGATTTTATGAAAGTAAATAGTACATTCATTATCTTGCAGCTGTTTTCAAAATCGTATGATGACGAAACATGATTGACTCCGAAATAAATATCTTACTCACAAGAATCTTTTAATAAATAACTAAATAGTTGTGAACGTACTTTTTGTGAACACTGTTAATAACGAGCAAACTTTTTGTTGTTGTTATTTTGTTTTGAAAAGTAAAAGTAATCGGTACGATTTTTTATAAGGTTTCTTAACTCAATGCAGCTGCTTAATTTCAATGCAATCGATTAGCAAGTTCTCTTTTACATTTATTTATTCAATGGTTTGTTTTTTCTTTTTTTTTCGATTAAAAAATTTTAACAGTCGAATTGAATATTCTTGAGTATCGATGCTCGTATCGAAATCAGTCAGTGAAATCGAGCATAAAAAGAAAATGAAGAGAGTTCGAAAGAGAGAGCGCATGACCGCATGATCATATTGGCAATAGTATTACAATGTACCGTTGTTTTAAGTATCATTTTCACTAAAATCGTGTCTTTACTGTAGTTACAGATTTTCGTTTAAAAGACACGTTTGGTTTGAATAATCAAAATCAACTATTGAACACGTTTTCGTGTAAGAATAAATGAGATTTTAGATTTTATAAAAACGACAACTAAATATTAAAATTTTATTATACACTTCCACTTCCACCAGTGTTAATAACAAAATTGATTTATTGAAAAAAAAAAAAAAACAACAACAACAAAAGCAAGTAGAAGTAGTAAGTAAATATTTAGTATGTATTTTTCTCTCGCGTTTTTCGCTTAAGGTCAATACCAAAAATATAATTAAACTTTAGTCAATGTCAAGCAAAAACGTCGACGAGATGTTGTTGAAAAATAAAATTGAAACGTGCTAGCAAAATGTACGTAAAAATTTTATTACAAGTGGAACGAAACGCTTATACACTTCATTGCAACTAACGTATGTACATATATATGCTTTTTAGCAGAATTTGAACTGCAGAGAAAAGTGAATATGACTGAGTAGATTCGAATTTAATTCATTTTGTTCCGAATTCTATTGAGCATCTCAGAACCGCTCAGAAATTGTTCAAAGAAATTATTATGGTAATTAAAAAGATACTTTTATATGAACTTTAAAATAGAAACGAAGTCCCTAGCAATGAATTTACTTGATGGGTACTTGATTCTGCAAACGAAAAAAAAAAAACAAAGATAAACCGAAATGAATTGTGCACATTTAAGTCATCAATTGAAACGTTTCGGCAAAAGTTTTACCAAGTTTAAAACGTTTATTAGTGGGTTTAAATTGAGTTAAAACATTTGTACATGACACACACACTCACACACAGACAGTAAGTTAAATAAAAGTTTCTAATAAAGAGAAAAACAACAGAAACAATTCTGAAATGCCGACACACACTAGAATACCTGCCCTTGCCCACAAAAAAGTTTCTATATAAAATTACATCGCTAACCGACACACATTCGAATGCCACTCTTCACATATTGAAGAATCACCTGTGCTGGCTTAATAGACCAGTCATCTTAGCCAAAAATAGAGTTGACCTCTATCATCGGAATGAGAGATAATAAGCTGTAAATTGGTATAAACCTTTGTTTTGGCGTTCTATATGTTGTCTCAAAAGTCTCATATAATATCGTGTTCGCGTCTTAAGATATTCAAGGTCCAATGTCGCGAAAATCGAATATCTCGCTTTCTATACCTTAAATGAGATTTGCACCTATTATAAAAGTTTTTGAGATAGAGCGTAAAGAGTGCGCAGCGCACAAGTCATATATGGCTAAATGCAAGGTCAAGCCTGAGTTACCGTTAATCGTACTATGTTGTATAAAGTTAATTTTTTACTAAAAAATTATTATTATTATTAAACAATGACTATTATTTATGTACTAATTATTAATTATTTATATTCTCTACGACCTTTTTTCTATTTACAGCCGGAGCAGATGTTCTATTGTATTCAAGGTCACTTCTCTTTTAAGGGCTAACTTTGTGTTAGCCAAGTCACGGATGTACAATTTTAAGAGCTATGGCTGATTTGTGTTTTATATGTGATAAGTCACTTTCAGAAGGTGTTTCTGTGAATTTTGTACATGGTTTACAAACTTTAAAAACTGCAGGTATTGCAAGAAAAATGATGGACATATAGACTATTTGAATACTTTAAGTTCTGCGAATGTGCATTGCGAGTGTCGAAAAGTGTACATTAGATATTGATTTGCTCGTTATTTTAATTGGACGTAGTCAAAAACATCAACAGGAAATTTTCTTTAAAAAAGTTGTCAAAGGCAAATATATTCTTCTATAAAAACTTTATTCTCATTCTAAAAAACACATCTTATTTTTATACGCATTTAGTGGCTGTGACACAACTTCTGCGCTGTTTAAAAATGGAGACAAAAAAAAACTGTTACTAGAAATTTACCGATTTGGATAAACTGGTGGAAGTAAATTATTTCAACAAGAAAACTGCCCCGTACAAACATTATTTGAGAATGGAGTGCGCATCTTGTTGGCATTATATAATGCTCCAAAATCTGAGGACAATATTCATCATTTCCGTTACACGCAATTCGACAAATTAACAAAACTAAATAAACCTGTACAATTATCAACACTGCCACCAACAAGTGTAGCGGCCGGCTCATCAACATAGTATCAATCGTGTCTACTATCAGATTCAAACGTGGTTGGGCAACGATTTAGAACCTCAAGAATGGTGCTAGCTGCTGCAAAATGAACTCCTGGAACCGTTAAGAACATTATTACCCCTAGCACCAGCTGAACTGCTCAGCGCAATATTTTGCAACTGCAAAAATGGTTGTGGTTCGCGCTGCGGATGCAGGAAATCGGGATTACAATGTTCTTTAGCTTGTAGCCAGTGCAATGAACAAGCTTCATCATATCTAAATAATTTCGATGAAGAAAGTGCATATGATCCCGAAACTCAAGCTTGTCCTTGCATTAGGCCATATAGTATGACTGTGCGCTGCGCACTCTTTACGCTCTATCTTAAAAACGGTTAATCGTATGAAGAAAAAAAAACAAAAAAAAAAAACGTTGAAAAAAAAGTTGTAGAGAATTTTATACTCTACAGCTTTTATAATAGGTGCAAATCTCATTTAAGGTATAGGAAGCGAGATATTAGATTTTTGCGATTTTTGACCTTGAATATCTTAAGATGCGAACACGATATTATATGAGACTTTTGAGACAACATATACAACGCCAAAACATAGATTTATACAAATTTACAGCTTATTATCTTTCATTCCGTGGTGAAACCCTAATATGACTGGGCTATAATTTTTGTTAGCCAAATGGTAGGATTTTATTAAAAAAAATTCTACAGTTTTTACAACATCTTTCTTTAGTGCGTTACAAACTTTCCGAAACACTAAAAATACCGACTTTTTGTTGTATGATGTAAACAAAATAATTGCACACACATTTACGAATAATAAAAACTAAAGATATATGTTTATACTTGTACAAGGTATAAGTAGATATATACACACTATATACTAGTATATTGTAATTAAAAATAAAATTTGATTTGCAAAAATTAAGCGGTAAGCATGAGGGGTAGTATTTAGAAAGGGTGAGCTTTTGAGCGTGGAAACAGATCGAGAATTGAAGAATGTACACAATTTGAAGAAACGTTGTTCTGTTCTCTAAATGCAAAATTCCACTTATTGACGTATTGATTAAAAATTAATGTTTATAATTAACATTACAAATTATTCCAAAACAAAACAAAACAAAACAAATAGCAAAAACAAATCACAAAAACAAAAAACACGTTTAAAAACCATTTTGTACTTTGTGCTATTATTTTTCAATTGGAATTACAGGCACAGATACATATGTACATATTTTTGTATATTGTATATATGTATCTTATAAGCGTAATGTGTTACTATATATATATGTAGGTATTTATATACATATATTATCAATATGTGGTACTATAAAAAAAAAAACAGAAAAAGCACGCGCGTTCGAGTTTGGGTTTGTATTTAATCAATCTATTACGTTCGACTAGAACTCGTAAACTGAATTAGTTAATAAAGTGAAAGATAGCCACAAGTCAAAATGAAAATAACAACAACAACAATCACGACGACAACAAACAAACAAATAACAAACGAAATGAAATGTCGAGCGACCGCCAACACACATACGTATAGCATAGACAGAGAGAGAGAGAGAGAGAGAAAGAGAGTGGGACAGGTATTCATGTTGATCTCGACGAAGACACTACGTAGATACTTCTACGAATATGTATCTACATACATACATATGTATCTATGTATGTAAAAATAAACAACAAAAAAAGCACAAAAAAGCTAGCTCGACAATTCGTCACTCGCGTAACTAATCTTCTTCGTATATCGTACCCTCTCGCTTGGCTCGTCTACCACGACTACCGCCGCATAGAAAACATAGATGAAAAAAAAAAAAAAAAACACCAGCTAACAAAATAGCAAACGTTCATAAAACAATGTTGATAAATACATACTATACTTCTAAATACTTTACAAAAAACTAAGCTTATAGTAAACTTTAAATTTTATTTAGCGACCTAACATTCGTAGCATCGTAGTTTTATAAAAATTCTATATGAATTTTTTAGTTGGTGATGAACAAAACTGCTATACATACTATTTTGATAACAGTGAAAACTGCTACTGCTACTTTTTGGTAACTGCTATTGCGATTTAAATAGCAAAAAGCATTTAATTTAATGCTGCTATTTCATATTATAAATACGAGGCTTGCGCCTTGGCAACGCTAGGTGCAGCCACACACAGACAGCGAAATTGAGCTTAATTTAGCTAAGCTTAAGCGAGGTCGCGTGCTTAGGTGAGAATAGCTTAGTTGACATTTCTGCTCGTAAACAAGAAACCTTGTTTATTTACGCACTTTTATAACACTAGTTTCTTTCTCTCTCTATTTCTCTCAAACATTTCTTCTTGCACAACTGTAACTTTTAGAAATTGATAGCAATACTATTTTAAATAGTTAATCAGCTCTTCGCTTACAATATGCTCGCTGTGTGCGGAATATTGCTAGCTTAGCGCAGCTTATCACTTTGAAGCTTATCACAAATTCGCAATCTGTGTGCAACAGGCATAAGTGTTGTAAGGTGACAGCTGGAAAGTTACGACATTTTTGTGTTATTGTAGGGATAAACTCATGAATGATTTATTATGACTTTTGACGTGCATCAATCTCAAGAACCGTGCAAAAAGATGTTCCAAGACGAACCATATCTAACTAAAGTTGTTCGCGGACGAAGCAGTTCGAGCTTCGGATTTAATGGTCAACTGTTTGTTTTCGGGAAAAACTGGTCATGTCCATTAGAGCAAAGTAGACTGTTCAATTCTGAATGGTACAGAACCATTTGGTTGCCAGAGAGAGTTTTTGTGCACTTAAAATATCTGACTTGGCACGCGCAATGACTTCCTTTATTTCCGCACATATAAAATAAATAACACATTTTTGACGTCTGAAGGAGCAATTGAAGCCTTTAAATAGCGCATTTTTAAAGTACCCACTTCTGAGTGGCAAAAGTGCTTCGAAAATTGCTCGAAGATTTTAAAAGCACTGCATATCATTTGTTTGCTTACGTAACGTATCAAATTTAAAGAAGCTTATCCAAAATGTGGTACAACAAAGAAATATCAAGTACAACTATTCCAGTTCATATTAGTATAGTGCTATTTTGAATACATGTAAGCTGTGATTAGATATTGTATAATTGTAATCTATAAACTTAAGATTAAGTGCTGTGTGTTGTTTTGTTATATAAAAAGATATTTTACCTTTATATTTTAGCTAGATAAATAGAAATGCAGTTTGTAAGCAGCCAGCAATGAATATCTCTCAAGAACCGACAAAAATTTTCTACTACTACGATACAGAAAGTTCGCATGATTCAACTTCAACATGTCTCTGCCAACTATCTGCATCACAAAAAGAAAAAAAAAGAAAAAGAAGATAAACACAAAAGCAATGTACATCATCGAATGTCTTGTCCAAACATCACATATGTACATATATGATGATGCACATGTTTAGTTATTCACATAATTTTTGTAGTTGAATAATTTTTCATTGCTAAACTATTTCTAATACAACGCTCTGTAAGTTATTCGACATACTAGCAATATAATGTACACCACATTCTCAGACTGGATTATCAAAGATGCATTATTTTTCTTAACAAAATGCTGAGCAAATTTTTGTTGCTACAATACGAGTATAATAAATAGCTGATATCATTTCGAAAGTATCTGAAATTTGCAAATAGTTTTAGCTTTTCTGCACACAAATAATTTCTAATTTAACATATTGAATTACCGGTAATGTCTATTGTTAGCCAAATATTTTCAGTACTTGTATAAATTTGTATAGCTAAAATATTAAAAATTTTTGATCCGTCTTCTTTTTTTTTCAAGTCATAATTAATAATAATAATAATTTTACGCAAAATATAGCGTTCTGGTGTGTGATAATAAAAATAAACTTGTTTCAATGTTGTCATCTAAAAATGAAGTATGTATATAAAAAATGTTTGATGTGGGTATGCGCAAAAAAAAAAATATGTATGTGTACAAAATTCTAAGCACGGTAGCCACAACAACAAAATCTATGACAAACCAATTAAGGAACAAACAGACTAATTTCTATTTTTATGGAATAGTACTAATATGAAATGAATGACAGGGATTTTGAACAACAATAAAAATACATAGTATCATATACAGTGAAAGCTCTTATAGGTGAACACCAACAGTACCACTGAATTTGTCCGCTTAAGGGCGAGGTCGAGCAAAATGTTTTACATATTTTATATGCATTACTTAATTAATTCACATTTCATACAGGCCAACATATTTATATGGAATAGATCCGTCTTCGCTGAACGAATTTATCATTTCGTTACTAAAGTCCATATTATAGTAGATGGATAATACTATGCTCATTTATTTGCTACTTCATTTTCAAGCAAAAACAACAACAAAAATAAGTAACAGCAATAACATGTAAAAACTAGTTGTTAATTATAAGTGCTACTAAGTATTAACTAAAGTCAAAATATCAGAGCTCACCATAGTGCTTGTTGTCAGAAGAAAAAAAAAAAACAACTCGTCCACTGACACAATGCGAAACTATCGCGAAAAAAACCCTCAAACTTCGTTCTTCTTTGGCTTGCTCTTCGCTCAAACGACGAGCGTTTTTGTTCGCTCACTCGGCTCATGTGTACAC
The DNA here is from genome assembly GCA_035044765.1 of Leucophenga montana. Taxonomy (NCBI): domain Eukaryota; kingdom Metazoa; phylum Arthropoda; class Insecta; order Diptera; family Drosophilidae; genus Leucophenga; species Leucophenga montana. The sequence goes on from JAWNNQ010000188.1 coordinate 206,481, forward strand.
TCGAGACCCTTTATTTCGTAAAAACTCGTCAAACGGTCTTCTGAGCATGTATGTGTGTTGCGCGTGGGGATATGTAAACATTTACAGCGAGTCTGCATGAGTAAAAAGCAAAACAAAAGAAATACGCCCTATTCTCTTCTCCCTTCTTAATGCTCTTTAATGCTTTGCCTGTGACGAAATATCTAAGGCAACAATATAAGGCAAAGGCAACAACAAAAATAAAGACCTTTTTTTGCGGACTCTTTGCTTGCTTTGCTCACTTACGGATTCTCACTAGCTGAGCGACGAACGGTTTTGTTAGTATCAGGCGGTCAGTAAGAGACCGATTTGTGTGTTGTGCTCAACCCGAAACCCGAGAGCGAGAACACGAACGAACGAAACGAAACGAAAAAGAGGGTTGCTGTTCAGACACTGAGCGATTCCGTCTCATTTTTTTCGATCTTTTGAGTTATCAGAGTTACCAGCATAGAAAGTAGCAACTGAATAGTATATTAGTAATATGTATATCAAAAATAATTTAATAAAATCTAGATGCAAAAGCTAAGCTAGTCATTTTTAAAAAGAATAACGGTGGTTTTTGTTAAACGTCTAGCTGCTACATGACACAGCCAACTGCTACAGCGACAGCACGTGTTAGAACCGTCAAACCAGAGCTGAAATCATGAAATTTTAGTTTTTCAAAATTAGTCCTTGTTTACGCTAAAAGCAACGCGGTACATTGTATGCTGTGTTGAAGTGTTAATGCGCAGTATGTCTTTTATTGTTGCACTCAAAATAATCAACTAATTAATAATGTGCATTTACAGTCACAAAAAAATTACAACTGAGCTCGATAAAATTGATACGAGTATGAAGGATTATTAGTGTTAGCAGTATTGCGTAACATTTATTAAAACGAATGTTGCCTAATCGTTTAATTTCGAAATATGGCGATTGGGCCAGATTTGACTTTGACTTCTGTGTGTGACTTTGCATGCAAAGTTTATGCAAATAAATGTTATTCACTTGCGTAAATTTAGGCCAACATACGACAAGAAATTGCATGAAATTCTTCAGAAACTCTCCAAAAAGTGATGGAAAACGCAGGAAAAATGAAGCGATTTATGTGTTGCACAAAGACTTGTCAGATAATTATTTTCAAAAAATAGACTTAACATATTCAAAGTTCCAAATTAACATAAAATAAACCAATGCTAAAGAATATTGGCTTTTATGCAAACTATTTAAAACAAAAACTTCAATTACCACAAAAAAAAAAATAATAGAAAAAAAACCAAAGAAGACTATGAAGAAAAGTGTTCGTTCAATTATTTTAGGTAATAAAAAGATAAAATGTTGATGTACTTTTTTGGTTTTTTATTTTAAAAGTTGAATGAAATTTTTTGGCACTACTTAGTACTTCAAAATAGCTTTGATTTCAAAGTAGCAGCCTCGATAATCGCTGCTGCTACGAGCTCATCTCTAAGGATGTTCGTTTACGGAGCTTTCACTGTAGTCGAATGGCTTGTTGTTGTCTTTTTTTTTTGTTTGCTTGTACGATCAGCTGTTTTTAAGCATGATAAAAAGAGCAGTGTTTGCGCATCAAACCGCTTGAGAATGCGCGTGTGTCTCTGATGGCTATTTTTCCACTCTTTTTCTCTCTATCTCTCTCTACATACATAAGCCAATTTTTCTATGCTCTACACTATTAACAACATTTCCATTCATAAACAAAAAAAAAACATTAATTAAAATAAACTCTAAAAGACATTTAGTAGATACATATGCATCTATGTATAAGAAAGTATCTATTGAAAATAAAATTATTAAAAGAAATTTTGTCTGACCAGACGAAAATAACAGGTCGTATGTGTAATGTTTAAGGAAAGTGTCGACGATTCTGCGCAATTGCAATGACACGAAGAGAGATAGAGAGTGCCATTACAAAACGAGAGAATATTATTGCGTTGAAGAGAGCAACAAAAACGGCGCGTGTATTGTTATTTCATGACTGTGTGTGTGTGTGTGTTTGTGTGTGACACGCAATGTAAAAACTAACTGTTTTTATGCACTGACAATTAAACTGATACAACTTCGGCTACTGTCTGTGTGTCAACCTTCGGGTATTCACGATGAGTGTTCTGCTTCAAGAGTGCTCACTTTTGATTTTGCTTTATGTAATTGATTACTCAATGTGAGAGACGAGTAGCTATCTACTAACTCCCGCCTGTCACTAACTGATTACTTAGATTTTTTTTTTTTTTTTTGCTCAAATTGATTGCTAACCTTTCAGCCATATAAAACAGATGCAAGCTATAAAAACTGTGTGGGAGTTTAGCTGGAAGTGTGCGTCAGATTGCGAAAAAGATAGATAGATAGATTGAGGGTATGTGCGCAACAGCATTTAAAAATCAGCAACTGAATTTTGTAAGATTTAAATATTTTGTTCTTGTTTTGCACTTAACAAATTCTGAGAATCAGAAAATGCTTCGTTCTTAACAATATTAAATCGCAATTTCCAGAACACTTTTACAATATGTAAATAGCCTTGTTATTTTATTGCTCAATGAAACATGGAATGACTGAATGATTCTGGCTGTTATATTTTTGTTTTAATTACCGCACAACAAAGTCATACAGAAAAAAAGTAAAAGAAAAAATCATGCAAAATAAAAACTGTTGCACTTTTGTCAACGAGTAATTAAAATAAAATTTGCATTAATGTATCATAATGTATATATTCCAAGAAGTTTAGCTTTACTTAACTTTTTCTATAGCCACCTGTTGTTCTGGTAACCAACTAGAGTGGAATAAAGCTCTCCATCGATCATTAGGAACATACATACTCGTATATCTACAAAGCTTTAAGTTAATCCGAGTTAATCCAGTTAGAAAAGTAAAGTATTGGCACCGAAGCTTTAATACGCTTCATACGAAATTTCAATTAGTATAACACCTTTACAAAAAGTTTGGACCCTAGGAAAGTACTAAGATTCATGCAGCATATAGGCTTAGGCTTAGGGCATGTCATCTAACTCAGTAGGACAAACAATAGATCTTTTAGGACGCAGGTTTAAATGTGTCCTCATTCTCAATAATAATAATAATAATAATAATAATAATAATAATAACAGCTTTTCATTCGAAAAATGTTAACTTCGAAAGATTTAATACCATTCACACGAAGTTTCAAGTTTACACAACTTAGTAGCTATGGAGAAAATAATATTTGTAAAACTTAACAACCTAAACGAAAGTGGTGTTTGTTGGGGCTACACCTAAAAATGGGCGAGAGAATAGAGGGTGGGTGTAGGAAGGTGAAAAATACTTAACGACCTATTCTCATATGTATGTAAACTTTCAAAAAGCCAACGGTTTTCTATTATTCTCTGCCTCTCTTATATCATCTCGCACACATGACCATTTAAGGCAAACACATGATCGTTAGACGTTTTTGTAGCTATCAGCTTTTTATCGTCTACGAAAGTAAGTAGACGTGGTTAAAATGTTTGCGCTGTGTTTGTTTTAAAATAATTAAATAAATGCTATAATTTAATATTCATAAATTATAGCCTATATATTCTGATATATGAGCTATATTATTGTATAGTTTCATTAAAATCCATTCAGTAGTTTTTGCGTGAAAGAGTAACAAACATCCAAACATCCATACAAACTTTCGCGTTTATAATATTAGTAGGATTATATAAGTATGATAATAAATCAGTAAGAGTACAAGTGCTGTAGTCAGTAGGTTTGTTTATGTAAAAATTACAAGATGCCTCTTGCGCAGAGATATAGTGAGTAGATCAACTCAGTTTATCATGTTGATGGAAAAAAATATAGGGTAACTCATTTTTTTTTTTTAATTTCAAAAGGGCAGGGCTGTCATCCGCAATATGTCGAACATAGTATATGACAATCCAAGCATGATTTTATGCGAGCATTGTTACTTATCGGGCAAAATTTTCTTCAGCAATGAAGCACATATGGTATGGCATTTAGGGCTTTGAAAATCATTAAAGGTCGTTACACCCAGAGAAGGCGTTATCGTGCCGTAATTATTTAAAAATGAGGCTGGAAGAACGGTTAACATCAATTCACTTGGAATTGGCACTATTAAATTTATATTCTAAAGGTCTCGTAAATTCAAATCGCGAAACTATTCCGAACGAGAAATACGAACCATTTTAATAAAACAGAATCCGAACAATTTATTCGGATTAGAAAACCGAAGCACGGGGGATAGTGTTTCAGACATGATAACAAGGTCTAAACTTTATAATGAAAAAAAAAAAAAAATGTTCATAAAAAATTTAATTTTATGTGTTTTATTTATGTTTACTTGAGAAACCAATAAATGTATGAACCTATATGTTACATACACGCTGCAAGTTCGACAAAAGTTGCATAATCTACACGAGTGGACCAAAAACGGCGCATGCAATGAATACTCATTCACTTTGATTTCATCATAATATGAAACGACTTCATACACAGTTATTTCGTTTATACGATGCAGTTTTTCATGAAAACATTTTACGATAAGTCAAAAAAATTTCCTTATAAACGCTTTTTTTTTTGTTGGAAAAAAAAATTATCACGAAAACTTTTCATAGATTTCTCTCAATTTCATGATATTCTCTCGTCGTTGCCACCTTGAATTTTGTTTTTGTTGTGAAATGAAATGTGAGTCTGTTAGCGGCAAATTTAACTTTGGAGGTTGCTTTCCTTCGTTTTCAGTTTCCATTAAATATCGCATAAACAGGGACTTTAAAATTTCATGAAATGTGTCGTATAAACTAGATAATTGTTACACTATTTTCAAACGAATGCCCGCCGCGTTCAGCATAGACGTTTGCTGACTGATAACGAATTTTTTTGTTGACTGTTTTGAATACATAATTGTGAAGGTTATAAAAATATATAAAAACAAACATACATAGCCACATACTATCGAAACTATTGAATCAGACTGTGCATATTGAGTAACCAATAGCAGCAAATCTTATTTCAATCAAATCAAATTACTTCTTTATTAAGGAAAGAAGAAGAAGAAGAAGATGGAGAAAGAGAAAGAGCAAGAGCAAGAGACAAAGCATAATATCTACGCACAGCATGTGCGCACTTCTTTCCCTTTTCCTCCTGCGCTCATTCACAGTTTACTCCTACGCACACACACTCAACTCGGCTTAAATGCGTAGGTGCGTGTGACACTATTTTTGAATTTGTAAAGCCGCATGAAGCACTTATGGCATTATGTGTGTGTGTAAGAATGTGTTTGTGTGTGTATTCGGTAAGCAGGTGGCTGCTAAAATGCGAGGGTGTATTCATATATACTCGTGCACATATACTAGTATGTACATACATGCGAGAGTGAAGTTATGATTAATAGGCCTTGGCAATAAATAGTTTCATCACTATCGAGATCGAATTAATATCTATCATATTAAGCGTATCAGCGTGTTTTTTCTGAGCAAATTTGCAATGTACGTTCAGCAGACGGATCAGACCTTACGAAGTTGAGTTCGAAACACGTGTATGTGCGGCTAAAACATTTTCCTACGTAACTAAAAGTTGTTATTATTCTCTCTTCGCATTGAGAAAAATATAAGTTAAAATTCATATGTATTCTTTTAGCAAAATTGCTATAAAATTTTATGTTTTTTTTTTATTTTTAGCATAGATTTAAAGCGTAAAACTTTTCTATCTTTACAGAAATGATTAAAATCAAAAATTTTAAAGTGTTTAGATCGACTTTTATTTGAAAAAGAATGAGAACAATTGGACTTCTGTCCAAAAGAGTGCATTAGCAGATTAGCATTGATGAAGTTCATGGTGTGGTAAATGACATATATTTCATTGGAACGGATTAGAAATCTTTTCCATGAAAATTTGGGATTGGCCAAAAGCGCTGTCAGAAGAGTTTCTCAACTAACGCGGATCGTGTGACCTTTTGACAACCAACGACATGTTTGACGATATTTATTCGCGTTAAAAAAGATATTCTACGACGTTTCGTACACGTGAATGAAACATAGTCCAGCAGAAACTAAAAACAGTCTAAGCCAGGCTTTTCTATTCGGTATACGTACAAAGAACAACAAAATTGTTGTGTTTGTTGCATTGAACTTTGGTATAAGCGCAATGCTCTTTGCTAAACGCAGAAAGACAACGAAAAATGATGAAATTGTTTATGTAATTCATATGGTTAACGCAAAAAGCACAGTGTGTGTGTGTGTGTGTGCGACTATGTTCAGCCAGTGTTGAAGAGCATTACAAAACCAAATGTGCCTGGGCATCTATGATCTAAACAGTGGATATCTGATTAATATTATTGCAGATTAATCAGATCTAATTTCTGATCTTAATTTTTTACGCACTAATTAAGATTTGCAGATATAAAATGGAAGAAAATTGCAAATAGAAATGGTTAATTTTGTAATTTGGATATTACAGTCAACAAAGTGATGACCATTTTTTTATACCAAATTTTTTCGATACCAAAAAAAAAAAATGCTTTTAGATCAGCACATAGCGAAGTTTCAATATACATACATATATATAAATTGTGCTATGAATAGATAGGTACCTCATGCACCAATATATCCAGATTTGACTATTGGCTCGGTTGAAATAGATTTGAGTCGTATAAAAAGTTCATACATTCAGATGCCTATTTTAAACGCCTTGACAATATCATACTTTTTATTCGAACAAATTTAATAGTCGCTGGTTGAAGAATATAGCGCTAAACGGAGTCTATGCAATAAGTAAAATTTGGAAGCAAAAAGTTGGATTTTCTGACTTAGGCCGATTACTTATTAGCACACCCTCGTATGAATGTATTGTATATCGTCGAGAAGCACTTTTAGTATTTTAGTAAACAGCAACAATGTCTAGGATAGGTTTCCAATGAAATTTGCATATTTATAGAAGGCATTTGTTTTAGATGTCAACGTCGTAGTAGTTGGTTTTACTCTGTGTGGGTTGCTCTAGCTCCATATCTCTTTACAGCTCTATTCTTCCTCTGTCGACCATATGCTTTATATACATCCATCTATCGTATCGACCAATAACTCTCTCTCCCTCTCCCGTCCATTCACTACTATGTTTGCGCATATTTTTATAACAACGCAAAAAAAAAAAAGAGTTAAACAACAAATACTAAAAGTAACGGATTTCCTACACAAAAAAACAAAAAATATACTAAATATGCTTTAGTTGTCATTGCCTTTTTGGGTTGAGTATAGCATTAGCCAGGGTTGCATTACAATTTATATGTTACAAAAAGCTTCGCTAGAAATCCTGGCAGTCTCTTTTGTGAACTAATGGAATAACGGACCACTTCGAAATCACACACAGCTATGATACACTAAGTCTCATCTAAATTTTTTTATTATTTTGGATTCGTAGTACGAGTATCATAATATTGTATTGTCAACTTGTTCACATACGCATATTCAATTTCAGTTCAATCTGATAAGTTGAAGTGGTTCAAAGTTGAGTCTAAATTTGAATAGTATAACACTATGCTGTGAAGCAAATTTCATTGAGGAACTAAACAGTACGAGAGAACGAAAATCGCTCGATGAACTGCATGCTCAAAATGGCTGGATTCACACACAAGTCAGTTCGCCACGGATATTTGAAATTTTCTTTACACTACGGCCCTGATTTAAGTTTATACATATTAAGCCTTTCATTCATTCGCATTTTCATACACTCGTTGGTATGCTGGCTGGCGTGTTCATGCATTCGTGCTAGTAAACAATTCTGGTTTTTTTTTTTTTTTTTTTTTTGGTGTTTCCTACTCATTCTCGCTCACACAACTACTTTTTATCTTGATATATTTTTCTCTCACTCTTACGAACAATTTATACTTAAATGTTTGGCTTTATATAGAAAAAATATTCAAGAATTATGAATGAAATAGTGCTCGAATTTATGAATGAACGCATAAGTAGTTTTAAGCTGAGTGAACTTTGAAGGAACGCTTAAATAAAATTGTTAGTTTACCGCTATCTCGACCAATTAGAGCGTTACATGTTTAAGCTTTGAAAGCTATATCGACAGCGTCTTTGTCATGCGCTGATTGGTTCATAGTTGAATTTTTAAAACTTTTCAAAATTTTTTATTTAGATTTAAAAAATTTAAGCATAAATCTAATATGAGTACAAACCGAAAAATGACAGATGATTGGAACTTGTATTTAATGTTAAATCTTATCGCTTGAATTTAAAATTTAAATCTTAAATAAAAATCTACAGCCCACACAGTTGATTAAAAATCCGCAAACGATATCGTAAGCGTACGTTTATTTCGTACCTCTTGCGGACAAAACTATTGTGTGCGTATGCGTAAACGATTCGTAGGAACACAACTTAGATTTTGGCAGCTTGCGGGTTTCATTTCCAAAATGTTTCTATTATTTATAATACATGTAGATACAAATATCTAAAAATACAAAGACAAACAATCAGTACCGTAGAATTCCTACGCAGAAAAGTTATACATTTCATATGTTTGATGCGTTTTCCAATAATTCTGAAGATATCAGCTATATGGCAAGTGGAGTTTGCTGTCACTTTTAGCTGAAATTTCTAGATATTTGAAACTATTTTCAATGTAGTTCGAATAAGGTGTTAGATATATACGAGCGAGTCGGATGTTCGCTTGTTTGCGAACTTTTGGTTAACTGGGTACAATAAATTTATGTCGTAGCATGACATACTCGTAGAATAACGTTCACATCAAAACAAAAGAGGCTAACTTTAAACGGCAAGATAGTTTTTAAATTTTATATGAGTTATATGAGTCGTTGTCTCTATATTACTGTGCCCTGGCATCCAAACGAGGTGGATACTGTTCTACTCAGCAATCTCATTATGATATTTGCGGCAGTCAGTGATGGTTCTTGAACGATTTAAACAGGAGTCCAGCGCTTTTAGAGCTGCTGCTGTCAAAATATAATAGATGGACTTGCTTTCCTCTATTTATATCCGCTTGATATACGCTACAGTAATCCGGTAGTCTAAAGAAGTCATTAATACCCATTTCTGGTATGGACACCACACCACCGACTCTAGTTTTCTAGTTTCGAACCCGTCTGTGAAGATTTTCAATGAGACACAGCGAATCATTTGTATATTAAATCTTGCAAGCAAATTGTAAGAACAAACTCAGCTAAACTGTGTACGTGTGTTAACTTAAAAATCAAAATTAAAAGCCAAATGTATATTATTATTATTGAAATTTAAATAGCTTTTAATAATATATAGGCAAATATTTTATAAATTATTTAAATCAATAATTTTTATAGTTTTGACAAAATGCGTTTGCCGCAAACTATGTGACCACTAAACCAAATTATTTGTGCGCAACAATATTATCCACCAAATCAGACTAACAAATGATTTGTTGTACGTCTGAACAGCAAACTGGGATTTGGCTAAAAATATAACCAAAAAGAAACGCTAGATAAACAAAATGTTTGCAAATAATTTGCGCGTCTGACCATAGCTTTACACTGTAATACACTGAATCTTACACATAGTCAACTCAAGTGGCATATACTTAATATATTTAGCTATGCTATATGCACAACATATAAATATGGGAGTGGAGTCATATCATTCGAATTATAAAAATAAAATTAATAACTTCATAAAATAATAAAAAAACAAAATAGAAACTTAAGATGTCAACAACAATGCATGACATGAAAAGGCAGCGAAACGTAACGATCTAGCTATTATGCTAGCCGAAAATAAACAACAACAAAAAAATCAACCTATAAAGATTACCTACTTCCGATAGAAGCGCGTACGCACAGAACATAAACAATATTATATATATATATATATATATATATATATATATATATATATATATATATATATATATATATATATATATATATATCTCTATATATCTATATATCTATATATATCTATATCTATATATATATATATATATATATGCATATGTATATATGATATATTGTATATACCAACAACATCTATAAGAAATAGTATAATTCATATTTTAATAATTTACACAAAATGTTTAAACAAATTAATGCACGTTTTATAGCGCTTGGCTACGCTCGCTTTGTTCTGCTTGGCTCAACTTTGGTTGCGGAAGCGGTAAAATTAAAGAGCGAAAGCCAAATGCAACCGAGCGCGTTCTTATAGTACTTCTTAATGCTCAAAAGCAAAGTAAAGTAGAATTAGTAGCTATATGTATCTTTTGTATCTAGCATGTATCTTATAGATACTGTGACAGCGAATGACGAACGTGTGCTGAAATGAAGTATGAATGAATGTGAAAATGGGTAGGTAGGAAGCTAGGTGGGTAGGTAGAGTGAAGCGAAGTGAATGAATGATGGTTGGCACGTTCTCTGTGCTAACGTTTTGATGTTTTTGTTGTTGTCGTTATACTAGTAAATATATATATATATATATATCTCTCTCTCTCTCTCTATATATATATATATATATATATATATATATATATATATATATATATATATATATATATATATATATATATATATATATATATATATATATATATATATATATATACACATACATACATAAGTAATGGCAGCAGTATGGTTTTTGGATAATGACGACAAGTCGACACGCGCAACGAATTAATAGACCGCCAAACAACAATAGCAACAACAACAACAACAACAAAAAACAACAACAATAATAGAGCATAACAATAGCTCCATGTTATAAGATATGTTTCCTGCGTCATGTTAATGCAATATTGCAGCCTGTGCACTCCTGCTTGGTGACAGCGTTTGTTGCTTTCTGTGTGGGTGCAAACACCTCTTGTGTCGTGCTCTGTCCATTTGCAGGATATACGATATGAGTGTATAACAGTAGCAAAAGAAATAACCAGATTTAAGCAAATTAGCTGCTTCAATCTTTAAACAATTTGCATGAAAGCCTAAAACTATGCAATCAAATTTTGACAGTTGTTTTTAATCAAGTAAATCAAAAACAAAATAGCTAGGCTGGAGCATCACACAGAAATCTCTCTCACTCCTAATTCTGACCCAAATCAATTTCGAAAGAAATCTCTTTTAGATCGTTTGACATCACCAGCCTTTTGCTAGGTGAAATTGTTAATGACAGACATCAGAGTTGTCAATACAAAATAAATTTAAACTCTCAATTTTGCGTTTTGCGTGTACGCATTAATTGGGCAATCGGTTTTTTGATGCAGAAATATTAATAAAAAATGTTTGTCAGTTTTCAAAATGAAGCATCTTGTGGAAACAAGAAGTTCTGCATTGTCATAAGTAGCATCAAACATTTCGATAACATGGCGCGATTACGGTCCTTATTACAGGTAGTCGTCCAGCATCCAGCATCATCTTCGAAGAAAAACGGTCCGATGGGTCTTTCCACATTAATTCCGGCCCAAACTCGTTGACTCATTGGTCGTGAAAATGTTCCTCGTGAATTTCTTAAAGGTCAATTTTGTTTGTTTACGACAAGCAACCTTTTGTAACAAAAGTGTTCGTATATTGGGAACCTACCTATTGGATCAACATGGGTTAACATGGGAGGAGTGTTGATTTATCAGATATGCCTATTAAGTAGAGCACTGCATAAGAAAATTGTTCGCTGTCTATCCATAGATAACTACTCGACTTGCATGAGTTTAATGGATTGTATAAGGTAGATAAACAAAGCGCTTTGCCTTGGATAATTAAGTTACAAAATTTGAATGACTCGAGTCACTTGAAAAGAATAAAATGGCGTCACACGCACTGCGCAGCGAAATAAAGCCGACTGCAGTATGTATGCACAATTTTGTATTGAAAGATAAGTAGATAATTATTTTCTGTCTGTGTGTGTGTGTGTGTGTGTCAAACTGTTCTTTTTGTATGTGTCGTACATACATTGTACTCGTATGTTTTTCTATTTTTTGCTATTTTATTTTACTTTGCTTGCGTGCCCCGCCAGGCCTGTTTCCCTTAATACTAGATTTTAGTTATCCACTATTACTTTGGATAACTTGACTTATTTAAGCTATCCAAAACAAAAGAGTACCCAAACCGTTTCGACTCGAAAAATAAGTACGCAACATTAACCAAAGTAGTTTGGTTATAGTAGTATCCATTACTATTATTGCTTAAATTTATGAATTGTCGGTTAATACAAACGAAAACAAGAAAAAACGTTAACCGAAGCTCTACTACCATTCACAAGAAATTTTAAACATAAACGTGGGAGGTTTAAATAGGGGTTACACCAAATAGTGGGCGGTACACGCCCATTTGTAGATGTGTATTAAGCGACTATCTATAAGATGTCACCATATCGAATTTCAAGTTGATATTGACGTTTTTCATACAAATGAAGAAAAGTGAGCTGTGGGTTTGTATCGGACTACCCTAAAAAGTTAAGCGGCTGTCCATAAGAAGACACCATATCGCATTTCAACCTTATATTGACTTTAATAAAGAAGTTTTCATAGAAAAACACAAAAGTGGACAGTATGTTTGTATGGGGGCTATCCCAAAAAAAGGGTGGGTTCCAACCATTAATGTATTTGTGAAGCGTCCGTCCACTAGAAGCTACCATTTTAAACTATTAAGTTGATATTGCCTACAATAAAAAAGTTTTTCATACAAAAAGTCAAAAGTAGGCGATGGGCTTGTATGGGGACTACCACAAAAAGTGGGCATGGCGAGTCAATCTTGATACTATATTAAACTGCAATAAAAAGAAGAGTAGTATGTGCGTTACAAACTTTCAGTCTATCAGTTTGACACTATGTGTGAATGGTATAAAAAATGTTTAGTTTAAAATTGTTTTTTTACCTCAATTGCCCGATGTTGCCCTCAGGCAACTTTCTCCCGCGTCCAATATAAAATCTCACAAATTTCTTATTTATTCGAAAACAAACTAATACTACACCAAAAAATTCGAATTTTTGAGCAATGGGCCGGCTCGGAGTCAAAAGGGTTATACAAAATTACAAAACGCTTTTGCAGTGAATAGCAAGAAATGTCTCTTATATGTTAGATGACATAATCAAAAACAGAAAAGTTAAAACTCAGCTTTTGCATTTGAATACATCAGAACCATAATAAATACTATAAATTCATGTATGCATGTAACTTACCTTTAGCAATGTTAATATCTTCTGTGACAAATCATAATCAAAATTAGAATACTTCGAGCCGCTCATATCATAGATAAAAACTAGACCAGCCTTTTGCGTTTCCGTATCCTGCAAGGCGCAGTCCAGCTGATAGACAATACCCTGCAGCGTTGTTGTATGAGTCACGGTCAGCGGACTGTGTCGATTGGCAGTAAAGAGTGCAATCGCTGCGCCGCTAGAATCACGTGTCGACTGTAAGTAAACCCAACAACAGATATTGTACATTTATAGTGTATAGATCGATAGATAGATAGATAGATATACATATTTGCATGAGTACATATGCACATAGAAGATAAGATAATATGCACTTACCAATATTGTAAATTTGCCCGTTTGCAATTCGGAACATAAAGGCTCCACATTCGGATCAATGTTATAGAGATATTCCCTTTGACGTATCTGTTCATGCTGTTCGAATAGTGAAACTGCGCGTGGTACATCGAATTTTCGTGCATAGAGAAACTTTACAGCTGTGCTATGTGAGATGTTGCGCGTGGTGGGCGGTGGCTGTGGCTGCAATTGTGGAGATGATGTTGTTGTTATCGCCATAGTCGCTGCTGTATTTAAGGAGTTGTTCGTCGATGCATTTGTTGTTGTTGTTGCTGCTGATGCTGTTCCAGTTGTCGCCGGCGGCATTGTCGTCGACGACGTTAACGTTGTGCAGGATGTGCCAATGTTGTTGCAGAGATCAATGAATTGTTTCACAGCCTAAAATGATATAATAAATTCAAAATTATAAGCGATTTTTCCATATTAGGTATAAATTTGAGAACAAGTATAAAAGAAAGAGCGTTGCAGTCGAGTGTGCGGGACTACAAGATCACCTTGCACCTTGTTTAAAGCTGCAATAGATTACATTTTTCAGTTTATTATTTATTATTAGATTAGAATTAATGGAAATGTTCAATCAAAAATTCAAAAAGGGGAGGTACATTGGGGTTACAATTAAAGTCATCCGATTGATGGACGATTCGAATTAACTAAAACTAAAAGCAAACAATTTTCAAAAATGGGGAGTAGGTTTGGTTGGCGCTACCCTTTAAATTCCTTCGATTTGGGCCTATATCGAATATTTTTAAGGATTGATACGAAATATTAGACAGTTTTAGCCTAATTAAGAACAAAAAAAAAAAAACAAAAAAACAAAAAAAATGTATCACTTATAGTGGATTTATCTGGATTCATGCGGTATATTTAGTATTAGGATTTACGTAGGATCAAATTTGGATACAATAAAACCAAAAAAATGTCCATACAAAAACTTAAAAACTGCGGTCAGGTTTGTATGGCGGCTTTCCCTTAAAGTGGGATTAGTATGTTCATTTAATACTAGTTGTCTGAAGAGGGAAAAAGAACAGGCTAAAGTAAAATTTGAAGTCTCAAAAAGACGGTCGGACGAACGTGTCTATATCGACACGTCTTACGATGCTCGAGAATCTAAAATTTTATCGCTTAGACCTTTTTGGCAGTTAAGGTTTGGTATTACATGTACACTTACTTGCGTACACCACAAAAAAAAAACATGAATTTCAATTTTAATCGCAAATATCTCAGCTAATGTTTTATGTATTGAATCAAACTTTGTTTTATTATATAGTTTAGGAATAATCTCTTAACTAGTAATATTCCCACAAATGATCTATGGAAATCAGGTTCGAACATTGGGGAGGTGTAGTCAACTGATTTTCTTTATATTATAAAGGAGCCAAAGCTTTACTTTATGAGCATTGTGCTTGGAGTCGTTGTCATCGTTGAAACCAAAACTCTTCTTGCAGCCTCAACTTCTGGGATTTTTGCAGCAAATTATCCATCAAAACTTGTATATAATTAGTTTGCTCCATTATTGATACAATAAATGTTAGTTTGCCAACACCATTGGCTGCCATACACCCCCAAATCACATTTCCTTCTCAACCATGTTTTACGGTTGGCAACAAAATTTTCTTTTCAAACGCTGTACTGCTCTTTCTTCATACCAGTTATTTCCTTTTATCACGAAAAACCTTATTCCAAATCTTTGGGCTCTTGGAAACGTACTCATTTGGAAACTCCATGAGCATCTACTTATTTACAGCTGAGATATGGGGCTACTCGACCATGATACGCAGCTTTTTTTTTTTAAATAACATCGGAAATTATTTTTGAATACCTTTCTTCTAAATCTAGTTTCATTTGGTGAGCGCTTGGAGCTTGGATTCTGTCACACTAACTAAATTTCGCTTTTTTCTCTCATTTTGTTAAGAGAGGTGGACAACCTGATTGCGGTTTTTGCAGAATGGTGCCCGTTAAAGTGTAATTAGTTACAAGTCTTTGCTATTTTTTCAATTTTTCTATAGGATTTCCCGTCAAGATATACTACTTACAAGACATACAAGAATTTGACAATTTTAAAAGCAGTAAGCATTA
Organism: Leucophenga montana; assembly: GCA_035044765.1. Lineage (NCBI taxonomy): Eukaryota > Metazoa > Arthropoda > Insecta > Diptera > Drosophilidae > Leucophenga > Leucophenga montana. The sequence goes on from JAWNNQ010000188.1 coordinate 222,063, forward strand.
AGAAGCCCTGCTGGTATTCAGCAGGAAAGGAGAAATAAAACGCATATAATTTAATGTTGTGGCCAATAATTTAGCTTTATTATAAAGATAAGGGTTTGCCATTATGTTTTAAAAATGATTTCGGGCAAGTGGGCGCCGCGGTTGGATCGAATAAATTCCAGCCGAGAATTTTCGACCACTTTTTGCAGCAATTGAGGCCGTATATCAGCAATAACGCGACGAATATTGTCAATCGTCTCGGGCTTATCTGCGTAGACAAGCAACTTCACATAACCCCACAAAAAATAGTCCAGCGGTGTTAAATCGCACGATCTTGGAGGCACGCCACAGGCCCATGACGCGAGATAATGCGCTCACCAAAAGTTTCCTTCAATAAATTGATTGTTTCGTTGGCTGTATGGCATGTAGCGCCATCTTGTTGGAACCAAAGGTCGTCCACATCAACATTTTCCAATGCAGGCACGAAAAAGTCATTAATCATGGCTCTATAGCGTTCCCCATTGACTGTAACACTATGGCCGGCTTCATTTTTGAAGAAATATAGACCAATGATTCCCTCTGGCCATAGAGCACACCAAACAGTGACTTTTTGAGGATGTAACGGCGTCACAACAAATGCGACAATTTTGTTTATTAACGTATCCATCCAACAAAAAGTGAGCTTCATCGCTGAACAAAATGTTCTTGTGAAAATCGGGATCGGTGGCCATCGCATTTTGGGCCCATTCACCGAACGTTTTGCAAACGTTGTTCCGGAGTAAGCCTATTCATTATGAAATGGCAAACCAAACTGAACATAAATCAAGTAACAGCTGCCAAAAAAAAAAAAAAAAAAAACAGCTGCCGAAAACAGTGTTGCCAGATTGAAAGCCACAAGTCTAAAAAAACACCCTTTTAAATAAGCACATCGGAATATTTCAAATTGATATGAACAATTTTAATTGCAACTAGAAATTTTCCAAAGAACACTTTGTGCAATCGTACATATACTACATACTACATATTCGTATATACTACTGTGAAATTCACATGCAATGAAAAAATGTAGCTTTCGTCGTAATTTTCGGAATTCTATTTCCAGCAAATTATGGCTAAAACAATATGCTTCACGCTTTTCAGCTTTCATGCTTCATGCTTGATATTGAATTAAATTCTATCCGAAATTTACAACTTGGCGCCGTTAAATGAAAGCTACGTGTAGTTTAATTTACGTTGCACCTGTGCTGCGCTCCTCTGTTGCTAACCGTCACTAAATTAAAAAATAAAAATATCGTCATCAATTTTGGAGAGGCATCTTGCCCCTTTAGCCATGCCTTTACATACACACACACACACACTACACACACAAACACTATCGCAATTATTGTATAGCACTCATGATTTTATTTGCTTGGTTTGTATTGTGGTGATTGATAAAATACTACTATACTACACGTACAGAGAGAGTATATATGTACATATGTACGAAAATGTGTGCAGTGTGTTAATTGCAACAATTCCACGTAAAAATGAAAGGTTAATATGTACGAAAAAAGAATTTCCCATTATTGAATGAATTTTCAATAACAATAATAAATAACGATAATAACAGTCTCTGATAATTTGTTCTTTTTTTGTTCGATTATAGCTCATTTCCAAGTATTTATAAACATTATAGGTAAGTATTTGGTGCATGATACGCAGACTTTAGTCTTGTGTCTTACAGTTCTAAAACTATAGTTTATACATTATTATATTGGAATAAACGTAGGTCAGTAATTCTAATGAATTGCATTACCTTATTTCATTTATATATGTAAGCATATACACTGCATTTAAACTTAAAAAAATATGTTGAAGCGGAAACCAAAAATAAGATTTATATAAACTTTGGTTACTTGCATATTCGATGAGAACTGACAGAAGTCTTCAATTTATGTAATAAACTCTTGCAAACCTAGATATACAAGGGGCAGATCTAAAAATAACCGAACTTTTAATTTAATTGTTGGCAGTGTTAGAAAAAGGTACATTTTTCTTCTTTCGAAAACAGCTAAGTTCATGCCAATCGTTTGACAGGTTACCAAATGACACACGTTTTAATAACAGCAGTTTTTGTAGTTACATACGTCGTAAAAACAAAAGAGCAAATTTTAAATTTTGTTTTAAACTCGGTAAAAAATTTGCTGAGACTTACAAATTGTTAAAAAAAGATTATGATAATGCTTGCATGAGTCGTACTCAAGTTTACACAAGGTTTAAAAACGGTCGTGGCAATTCAAATGATGTTCCAAGACCTGGACGACCCGAAGCATCTAATCGTGCTGAGTTAGTGGAAAAAGTAAATGAAATATTCGCTATGAATGAAAACATTGCACTGTCAGAATGCTGGCAGAAGAATTAAATTCATCTTACTGTACAATCTATAAAAGATGAAGACTGAATATTTGGGTAAAAGAAAAGTGTGTGCACGTTTTGTTCCACATCAGTTAAATGATGATCAAAAAATCGCTCGTGTAGAGCAGCGGTAGAAAAGCCCTTGCTCTCGTTGCTCTGTGTGCTCAAACCGTTAGTTTTGTGATTTTCGACGAGACAACAACAACAACTTTCGGCACAGCCGAAAACCAAACAACAACCACGCACGATTTTCGGACCGTCATAAAAGTGTTCATTTTGCTATGATTTATGACTTCTGCCGCGTCTTGTACACTGAGTAAGAAAGCAAAGTATGTTTTGATGTATTACCATTTTTACTAAGTGATTGAACTAACTGATTGAATTTAAATGGATTCAATAATTTTTTTTAGTGTTGAATATTTTTTACTTTAAGAAACCAAACAACAACAATTCAGCGAAGGCTCGATTTTCTTCGCAACGCATAGAATCATAAAAGTATTAATTTTGCTTAGATTTATGACTTCAAAAACGCTGTTTGTTGTAGATGTTGTTGTACTGCACCCGACTCAAAATTGCGTGCCCACCGCTGGTATAGAGCATTGCAGAGACACCATTTCAATAGCTGAAAAAGATCCAGATTTTCTTGATTCGATTATACCTGATGATGAAACATGGTGCTTTAAATATGATCCTGAAACTAAGAGACAATCTGCAGAGTGGAAGTCAAAAGACGCGCCAAAATCTAAATTGCGTTTTCAGAAGTCAACAATCAAGACAATGTTGATAATTTCTATGTTTCCATGAAGTATTGTTCACAAGGAATTTGTTCCAAAAGGTCAAACTGCCAATGGAGAATATTAATTATATAATATAATAATTATATTATACGATATAAATCGTTTGTGGTCGAGCGTTCTACGTGATTAGGCCCCAATATTCCAAAGGAAAGCAGCTGTTTTTATTGCATGATAATGCACAAGACCAAAAAAGTCAATAAATTTTTAATGAAAAAAAAAAAAAAAAAAATAGATTTGTTTCATCGACCACCCGCCATATTCGCCTGATCTATCACCGTGCGATTATGTTCGTTTCTTTTTAGATCACACTGTGAATGCATATATAAATTAGTACATATGTATATTTATATATTAACATGCCCCGGCGTGCCTGTTTTTGTTTTCTCTTATATGGTGCGTAACTTCTGCTGCTCTGTATATAACTTTATAAATTTTAAAACAATTGGTCAAATAGTTCTTGAGATATGACCAATTCGGATTTTATCTTATATAGGGGGCGTAGCACCGCCAATTTGTTCCAATTTATATCTCTAACCAGAAATATTCTACAATAATATAATAATCTTAGGTTCATACAAAAATCCCATAAAAACACTCCGATTTTCCCGTATTTTCCGGTTAACTTTTTCAATTTCTCGTTTTCTAGAAACCTTATTCGAACTATTACGACGAATATTTAAATAAAATTTAGTCAAATCGTTTCAGTCGTTCTCAAGGGATGCGTTTAACAACAAACTGGAATTTTATTTTTTATTTATATAGAGTTACTTGTTGCTTATGGGCTCGGAAACTAGCCGACCAATTTTAATGAAAATCTTTGATTTTGTTAGCGCATACGCTGTCGAAAATAACACTGAGATCTAATTTCGTCTCAAGTTTGTTGCAACTCATCATCTTACTATTGGGCCAGCTAGTCAGGAGGATCATAGATGAATGGGCCATTTCGCTTGTTAATGGACAATTTACAATTCGCTTAGGATTTTAAATTAAAAAAAAAGAACAAATGAGACGTTGCTCTAATGTGAGAAGTAGCAAAAACATAGTTTTTTACCCATTACAGTTATTTTACTTAGGTACCTACATACATATGTATAGCAATTCCACTCATACATACAAGACCGTCAATGCTGTCCGACAACGCATCACACTGCAAAGTTGTATGGTATGCTGGATGCCAATTTTTCGTCTTCAAACATTTTGGGTTGATCCGGCCGTTCCTTATCTTCCTTCGAGCTCAAAATCGCCACTTTTAAAGCGACCAAAACCAACTCCGAAACAATTGTTCAGATAGAGCATGCTAGCCGTAAACTTCCACTAAGATTTGATGACCCTCCGCCGCACTTTTCTTCATATTAAAGTAATAGAGAAGAACTCTCCGCAAAAACACTTTATCTGGTACGAAATTCGACATTTTCCAGGTAATATTTAGTATTGTTTAGTAAAGACGCTAACTGACAATAGGTTTTAACGGCAATAAATTCGAAACTCGAATATTGGTTCTAATACTAATACGGTCTCTTGTGTGAAACGCTCATTATTAATGCAAGGTACCAATAAATAATATAGAATTCAAGGACTTACTTAGCTAATTCGACTTCAAGTACAACAAAATTATCCGAGTGTGACGACTTCGGAAAGATCTTCAGGAAAAACGATCATCAGAAGCTATCTAATGATACCAACAAAGAATATTTTGAAGTAAATTTTATAACCCGGTAATACTATACTCGTACTACAAAAATAAGCGTATGCTTTATTATTATTCTTCAGAGCGGAGCGAAATTTTTGTCACCGGAGCGTGGAGCAGAACGAAAAACTTTGCTGTTCCAAGTTCCTGATCAAATCACTGCTGTGCAGAAACAAACAAAAAAGTAAGTCAAATAAGAGATGATATCTTTTGAGACTGCCTTTTAAAATCAACTTCAACAAGTGGTATATTCTCAGAGCAAAAAAATGTTTAGACAGTTGAATGACTAATTCGAAAATGGAGCCCAGAAAACTTAATTTAAGCGCACAAGTTTAAGACTAACCTGCATATACTGCTCGCGGCTTGCGTTGCAAATTAGCATTTGTACCATATTACACAAAGCTTTAATTAGTTATTATAATTATGCTATTTTAACACTTTTTATAATAAAGTTAGAACTATTTCAGATACACAAACAAATGCTTATGCTTTATGTATTGTACAATAGTATTTATAACATACATCCGTTCGGTTATTAAAACAAAACAAAACAAACCAATCAAACAAAAAAAGAAAAAAAAACACACTTTACTTTATATTTCAAAAAAGAAAAAAATATAATAATAATATTTTACGCCGAATCACACACAAATATACCGACTGCGTGTATGGGAAAACAGAAACGGAGATGGAATATGTTTACAAAAAAAAATAAAAATTATTTATAAAATTGGTAGTAAGAAATTGAATGTTAGAACTTTTATTTTATATACTATATAGTATATACTACAAGAGTATAGACTATAGGAAAATCCGTAGCACGTTGCGCGTTGGCGTTTGACTCGCTACTGAATGTATGAATGAATGAATGAATAATTCGCTGATTAGTTGACTTGGCTGGTGCTGTCTGTTGAACGAGCCGAGCAGATCGATCAACAATACCACCAACAGATGGTGGGGTGAAGTGGGGGTGTGCAAAAAAGAGTGATAAACATGAATTCAAAGCTAACGAACGAATGAACCGAACGATGCCGAAGAAAGCAACGACGACGATGATGATGATGATGATTATGACGAAGCGTTGCGAAATGACGAAGTTGTCGGCGCGACATCGGTGTGCTTTATATAAAAAAAAAAAAAAAAAAAAAAAAACCGTCTGAACGAGGTAAAAACCAAGTGACGATACTCTCTCTTCCAACTCCCTAAAATTTCTAATACAAATTTTCGGTCTGTTTGTCTGAAAAATCTAGCTTAAATCGATATGAAAATTTTGTTTTGCCCTAGCAACATGCCATGCCCACATTTAGGGGTACCCCATACAAACCCACAAGCCAGTGCTACGTTTTTGTGTGAATAACTCATTTTTTGAATTAATACGAGTAATAACTTGAAATTTGATATTGTGGCTTCTTCTTCGTCACATAACAATTCATTAGGAGCCGTGTTCCGCCCACTTTAAAGATTTTATGTTTTACTAAACGTTTATTATTTGTGCAATGCTTGGTATATACAGGATTCAGTGATCAAAGTGTTATCAACTTCACGCTGCTGTAGCAATTAAACGGCTAATGACAGCGCGATCTTCTTTTGTCAAGCGTCAGTCCGTTATACGATTTGGAATTTCGTGTGATGTGTATTGAAAATTCAGTTTGAACATTTTAGAATTTTTTCTTGTTAAATATTAAAAACTATAGTTCTCCCAGTGATCGAAACTCCAAACTCGTGCGTGGAATATACCCCTCGAATTCTGGCTTCACCTCATCTGACGGACACTCGATTGTGACATCGATGATTGTCTCTTGCAGCAGTGTCATATGCTCTGCTGTTAGAGGACAGTTTTTACTATCAGAAAAGAAAGAAAGTAAAGAATCGCAGCTTAACGCTACACGGCTATAAGAAGCTTTCGCTGACCCTTTGTTCGACCGGATCTTCTTTGTGGTGTGAATTCCAAGGGCTTCTCCTCCGAACGGACTTTCTTTAGAGCTTGTCCATCTGTTGCTTTGGCATACTTGATGGTTTTTTCCCTGGAGTAGCCGTTAACCAGCGCTTTTTTGAAGCAATGCCTCTCCTTAGAGAAGAAAATAGCAAAGCCTGGATCTGAGTCAGATTTGCTAGAGTGCTGGGGTGCACTGTCGTCTGGATTGACGATTTGGGGTACGGCCACAAACGTTCTGTCCGATTGGGAATGAGGGGACAGTTTTTTCTCTGATACCTACAGGCGACATGTATCCAGAGTTAGAATATTATAGGTTGGATTCCCTCTAACCATTCATCCCTCGCCATATGCTGTTCCATATGGTATTTGCTTTTTTGAAATTGAATAAATAAAGTTACATTGTGAGAACGATACCAGTTGGAAGCTCACACTGTAGGATTCTATCCAACCTTGAAGGGAACTTACTTTCCCTGGCCTGACTAAGTCAGCCGAGCCATCATTTTTCGTGGTAATATATAGCCTTTAACACTCACAAATAACGTGGCCCTCTATTGAAAAAAGAATTTTCAAAATCGATTCAGTAGATCCAGAGATTTCCCCCACAACCTCACAAACTTTACCTCTATATAATATTATATTAAAAATAATAGTACATATTACTAATTTTTTGTCTATTACCCACATATGTCAAACACCCTTTTCATCATTGTCTTATATTAGTCTTTTTTGCTCCTTCGTCATTCTATGTGTTTATATCCAAGAGATATAATAGACAATCAAGCATATGCACCATATATGCGTTGCAGTCACATATGCTAGACTTCGAGATACCCTGTACCTTATGAATTTTAGATTATATTGTTTAGTGGTCCGATAATTTGTACTAAAATGGGTACATGTTGCCATGATGATACCCTTAAAGTGATCCAATTTGGGCCTATATGGAATATTTTGTAAGGATTGAAGTAAGTTACGCTATATTTCTCATTTTTAGCCAAATAAAGAAAAAGAACAAAACAAAACAAAAATATACAAAAATGGAGGGCAAGTTTCTATGGTAGTACCCCTCATTGTGGTCCAATCTGGACCTATGCGGTATATTTTATAAGGATTTACGTCAGATACAGCAAATTTTGCGTTTATAGCGTATATAACAACAAAAACAGCAACATTTGCTTATAAAAACTTAAATTTAGTGGTCAGGTTTATATGGGGGCTACCCTTTAAGGTGCGGTTGACATGTTCATTTAATAATAGTTATGAGTAAATGAGAGTCTAAGTATCCAAACTTAGTATCTCTATCTCATATAGTCTCCAAGATCTGTTCGCTTAAACAGACGGTCGGACGAAGAGGCGGACATATGTACATATATCGTATCGTCTTCCAGTACTAATTAAGAATATATATACTTTATAGGGTCTGCCATGCCTCTTTCTGCCTGTTACATACATTTTCACAAACTTTATAGACCCTTTTACACTATGGGTATAGGGTATGCAAATATTAAGACTTTTTGGCCACAGTAGCAAGTAGCACTTTTTCGGCTTTTCCGCCAAAATTAATAATCTCGTCAAAAATTTTAAAAATTTGAACTGGTGAACCGATTTGATTGATCTTGGGCTCGTTAGACTCGTTTCGTATCGGCCCTAAAACCTCGTGGGGCTGTGTATTTTCAACCCGCTATATTTCAGGCTGTAGTTATCCCATTTTATATATTTGTGCCTTTTATTGTGCATCTAATATAATGCTCGTGCTGCAGCCATACTGAGGTGGGCTTTTGTTACTTGCGTGGATTGCCGTCCACAATGATGAGTCGTTTTTTGATCAGGTCAGCAGCAACAGCAAGTTGGCCAAGTTAATGAATCCCGACCGACCGACCGACCGACCGACCGACCGACCGACATCCAATCAACGAGTGAATGAACGCAACGTTGATATGTATTACTGGAACAAATAAGCAGGCGCACATGCATCAGAATTCAGAGAAATACAAGTATAGGTGTATCATCTATACATAGTAGGTACAAATAATCGAACGATTGTTCAAAGAGCGAAAACGAAGACTCCGTCAGTGTGGTGACAACATGCCAGCCACCTGAGTCATACAACAGAGATTCGATTCAGCGATGCGAAACGAAACGAAGTTGACGACGCTGGCCGATAACGATGTTTAGGTACGATAAAGTTATGAACAATGCGCAGGCGCTTAACATCCGTATATGCGACTACTATCCATTCTGTCTTCCGTCTTGTCTATCCGTCTATGTTGCTATTGATGTAGGTAAGTGTCATAGTAGCGACGACGCACAATGGGGTATTTGTACGATTTTAGCGATCAAAATTATTTTGTTAAAATTTCGAACTGAAAATTTCGAAAAAAAATTGTATGAATAAAAACCACTATGTACTTCTAAAATCACTTTTAAGCAAAAAAATTTAGCGGGATTTACAATTAGACGAAGTCTTCCTCTTTTTGGATTTATGTATATTTCTTCGGTTTACATGATCTTAATCATAGTATTTTTAAATATTTTAACATTCTTTTGTGTATTGTCTGCTCTTATATTTGCCGTACTTGTAGTATTTTATTATTTATCTGTCCGATAAACGTTGCAAAAAACCAAACAGGTTAAAATGACTACAGGTATTGGATAAAGATTTGTTCAAAGTGTCTAAAAATGTTTCGTCTTTTTAGAATTCTGGTAGAGCTTAAAAAAGTTGGAAAATTTTTCCTATTTGGAATAAACATGCAACTTTTTCAACTTTTTGAAAAGCATTCTCTGATCCGATTTAGATTTAAAAAAAAAAATTTTGGTTTTCTTTTGAATTTTTACATCTTTAGTGGTTCAGAAGTTATGATTTTTACAACGAAAAATGTCAAGCGGTCCACACTGTGCGAAGTATCAATACGATTCGATTTAGTTTGTATGCCATGATTTCTGATTTCTAATATTCGACAATAGCCACAGACACCATAACATAGCACAAGGCAGTATAACTCATAGATTCTAGTGAACAATCTTCGAAAATACTTTACTAGGTTGAAGCGGTTAAAAACGCCAACAGTATAGTAGCCAAAAATCCATCATTACTTCGGTCTTTGGGTTTGTCATGAATGTCGCCAACGTCATTATCGTATATGGCGCTATTGATATTATAATGCGATTCGATACGGTTTGCATACCATGACTATTGCATAGTATGTATTTCAATTCCTAGAATGCCACGATAGTGTTGGCTACAGTGTCTCATATCATACAAACGCAGTTGTGAAAGGTGCGTTCCACATAGTAATCAGCACTTTTGTAATAGGGCATTTTATTGTGGTGCCACTCATATGTGATAAATTGTGGAGTTATTGCCTCTGAAGTGACAATATGGTTTGTGTTATCGGTACAAAAATAATTATCAAAGATCAACCAAAATCTTCATCTATGGTATTCGAATTGAGCATTTCTAAAACAAAAGTTTTTCACATTTTGACCAAACATTTGGGCTAGTTGGACAATCATGTTTTGTGTAATGCACTAAGTCACAAATAGGTGGCGCCAACAGAAATGTGGCATTTCAAAAGTCTTGTTTACTTTGGAACGCACTTTTTATTGGAGCTGTGGTACTCACTACTTAAAACAAGGAGTTTTGTTTGACGACGACGACAAATTTTTGCGGATTTCATTTTTTTTTTTTCACGTGTTAAATCGACTCAATTATTAATGTGTGCAAGCCCGAGCTCTTATGTCTTATACATATGATTCTTTCGCTTTGACAGATTATGCGATGGACATAAATGTTATAAATATTTCATACGAGGTGTGTTAAGAACAAGGTGACTTTTTATTTCTCAAGATTTTTATCTTCTCAATCGTGGAAAAACGGTGTCCTTTCATGGGTGTCTTCAGTTTTGGGAACAAGAAAAAGTCGCAGGGGGCAAGTCCGGTGAATACGGTGGCTGAGGCATGTTTAAGTTGTTGGTTTTGACCAAAAAAAAAAAAAAAAAACACGAACGAGCAAGCTCAAAATTTAACAATTTGTTTTTTTTGTTTAACATTTAAACACTGAAAAATCATAGGATAGGCCTAGATGAAAAAGTTGACAGCGTATTTCGAAGTTCTGAACTCACGATTGCAGAATTCTTACTTGTTTTTTTTTTTGTTTGTTTTGTTTTTAAATTAGTTTTAAGTCATTTATTATATTTATAATTTATAACAATTAAATTCTTTAAAGCATTGATCACCCTCTCAATACGTTTAACATGTACGAGTATACACGTGCAATAAACTCTGTTAAAAGCACATATTAATACATCGTGCGTCATCAAAGCTTTGCAAAATAATCAACAACAACACGAAAAAGATATATTTCTACGAAATAATCATCATTACAAGTCTCATCATCATCGAAAGTATACCCAACTCTCAGCTTTATTAAGCAACATTTAGCTTCACGGAAACGTAAAGCTAATGTGATGTTGTCTAATCAGAATATTATATTCTCTTAGTTGGAATAATGCCTCAAACTGTGCAAATAAAAACAAGACAAGTTTCTGTGAACGTTTGCTGCTTATCATGCAATAAGAGCATTTGATTTACATGCTTATTGAAATACAGAGTGTTTTTTAAGATGTTACATTTTCCGACAGGGAATAAACGGTCATAAATTGATCAGATATGGCAATGCTATTGTTATTTGTGCTCAGTTTGATTTGTCATTTTGTCATGAAAACTTGCAAATTTATTTCGAAAATCGTGGTTTAGTTCAGGAATGTTACCATACGCTACGTTCACCGGTCGACATAATAGTCCATTCCGAACGACTAATTCGATTAACCATTTATCGTTTACGCACCACAGCACGTTGTAGTATTGAACCGAATCCAAATGAGTCGATCTGCCATCGCGCGCAGCAATTGTAACTGTGTGCATCCATCCACTTTATGGACATTTTTATGTAAAGATGCGGCTCATTTTTGCTTGAATGGGCATTTTCAGTGACGATAAATCTACAAGAGATTATCGAGACACCGTTACATCCACACAAAAAATCAGTGTTTGTTGCGTTTTATGAGCGGGTGGTATCATTGGTGCTTACATCTTTAAAAATACCGTCTACGGCGAGCACTAAAGAGCCATGATTGATAAGCGATTATTTCGTGCTCCAATTGAATGAGATGTTTATTGAAGATATGTTTTCCAACAGAACGGCGCCACATGTCAAACAGTCGACTTATTGAAGGAAACATTTGGCGACCGAGTTAATTCTCGAAATGGACCAGACACTTGGCCACCGAGATGGTGCCATTAAACGATTTTAAAATATTTTCATTGGGTTATGTCTTGAGAGACAAGATTGTGGTCGAAAATTAAACTTACAGTATACAACACATCCGACCCAGCCACATGCCCGAAATCATATTTAAGCACTAATGACATTATGAAATGTTATTTCTAATGAAGCCAATTTTCAGTTTTAAATTATATCATCTCAGTAATTCAATAATAAATACGAGCACAATAGATGGATGATGAAAAGTAAATGGTAAATGGTGTACAGCAAATTGTTAACTTAATAAACTCATCCTTCTAAACTGTTAAGTTATCTATCATGTACATATGTTTTACAGATACATCCATTTAAATGTTTTTATTGTGGGTTAAACACTGTCATTCAACAATTCAACTACTCAATATTCAACCAAGCCATCGCGATGCATCGTAATGGATATGTTATATTTGATTTCAATTTATAGTAGTCTGTTGACTTAATTAGCACTAAAATATGTTGTTGACTTTTAAATATCTAGAAAATAGTTTGAAAAACAAAAATGGTACTGGCATATTCTCATTTGCATTTCAATGAGAAGCTAAATAGTCGTGACACAATTTACTATGAAATTGGAGAATTACATACTCGTATATCAAATGAAAAGTAGAATTAGTAGAATTCAAGAATAGAACAATTATCGTATTGTATTGCATCATTTTCATGAAAATTAATTTAATATGAATAATTCGATTGAAAATTACACTGGGCAACAACTTGTAACAAAAATGTTCACTGCAGTTGAGTGTACTCGATTAGGAAATACAATAACCAGTAATAATTTCTATGGGAGGCCATGTCAGGATAGCAATATTGAGTGAGCTGTTGACATTGTCCAGCGCATTAAGTTCCAGCGGATGAACCCCAAAGCTCCAGCACTAAAGGTTTACGACGGAAACCTGAACATGATTGGTGGACGGCGTCAGACAAGACGTCCAAGCTTAAGATGTCAATATCAGGTCTATGTTGACCTGAAGAAGCTCCGGATTGCCTTTAATTTCGAAGCTTAAATACCATTCAGACTAAATTTCAAATCGTATAGCAGATATTTAATGTGGATGACGCAACTGCATTGGGTGGAAACCCATATAGCTGGGTAGTGCACTTGCATTAAAATATGTGTATGAAGCGTATATGCATACAAAAACACGACATCAAATTTCAAATTAATATTGCTTGTAATGAAAAACTTTTTGGTGGGTTTATATTGGACCTACCCTGGAAGGTGAATGGGACGTACGCATGTTTAGCGTACGGGTGTTTAGCTTTGCCATTGTATATTTTTTTAATCGATTGTGCAACATCGTGTCTCTACATGAATTTCGACCGTTTTTCCCTCAATGCTCGGCTCAAACGTATCAATTGTTGTCGGTAGCGATCACCCAAAATGATATTGCTGGGTTTAAGCAGCTGCTGGTACACTATATCAAGCTGATTCCACCAGACACCCACGCAGCATGTACATATACTATTCGGTTTCGCTGTCAATGTTGATGCATGTGCGAACGTACGCCACAATTTTTTATGCTTGAGAATATCGTAGTGTTTTCATTTTTCATCCCATCACAATACGATGCAAAAAAAACCTTATCGTTTCTGTCGTTGAATCAGCTGTTTTGAACGACTCTTGATTTAAATTCGTACGACATCCGATACATACTTCCTTTTGAAACATTCCCATGGCTTTTAAAGGCCTGACAATTGTTGCTTGATCAACATTTAACGATTCTGCAAGCTCTTTTTACGTTTGACGTGCATCATTATTGAATAATGTCTCCAATTCTTCATCTTCAAACTTTTTGGCTGTCCAGAACAGGATTTGAATATAATAGAAAAGTTCTTCTTACACAACGTCAGACAGACAGACAGACGGACGCAGCTAGATCGATTCGTCTCGTCGAGCTGGTCGATAACAGTTCAGAATATATATACTTTACGGAGTCTACGTATGTAGCTATTGCTAGAGGCAGACTGCAGATGCTAGGTAATCACTTTATAAGAAAGAAGCAACTGAGAAGTTTGGATCCTAGGAAAGTATTAATTATCATATAGGTCATCTAACTCAGTAGGAGAAAACAATAGACCTTTTAGGTCGCAGTTTTATATGTCCCCATCATAAATAAATAAATACGCGGTCTACGATGCCTCTGTAATGCGTTAGAAACTTTCGTGGCAGTTATGAAACTAAAGAAGTAGTTTTTTTTCTTTTCTTTTTTGTCTTACTTAACGCGACGGCGACATTTTTTCTGTCCTTCTTTTTTTTCGGCGGAGAATGCTCTTTAAAGTTTATTAGCAATTTTGTATGTTTATGACTTAATTAAAAATGAGTTGAAGCCCTCATTTTGAGCGCTTCTGTTTCATATGATGTGCATCAATGGTTTTAATATTTCCATTGTGCAATTAAACTGATTTTAAGTTTCTTTACAGCTGTCACTAAATAGCCGCCCCATATAGTATTTTCGCCCCAACTTGTGTCCAACAACAGTTCGCAAATGTCGCCGTTAAAAGCAAATTTTATTATCTACCATATAATAATAAAGAAAACGATGGCGCCAAATTAATTTTGAGAATAAATGTGAAAAAAAGCAAGCAATACAAGAAAAAATGTTCCTTGCGGTATACAATTTGTGTAGATTCGGTTTCACCAATATTATTATTTTTTCTTGTTAAGTAAGTAAAATGTGAAAAATACTACTATTTTCAATTACCAAGGTCAAGCACCACCTGGTGACCGTCTTCGTTATTTTTTTTTTTACAACATTCGTCTTTGCAGTATATCAACCAAGGGAACATGCACACATTTTATTTCAAATAATGGCAATTAATGTGCGAAACTAAATAACCAATTTTTTTTTCTTGTCGGTATATGTAAAATTCCGATAGAAAAATAGCCGGAATATCTTATTTAAACGAACCGCACTTGAGATATTGTGAAATAAATCCTTTCTCGTGGTTGATACAACAGTCATGTGCCCGCATAAATGTTGCTACAACTGTCAGACATTCTGTCAGATGTTTCATGCGAAATAACTTGGTAAAGAAGTTGGTGTTTGGTGCCTTTTTACAAATTTTGTAGTTTATTTCGTTGCGAAGTTTGTCTAAAATTGTGTGTTACCAAAAAAAAAAAAACTTCATGTGCTTCAGCTTTCAAAATTTTAAAGAATGCCCACGGCAGGACAACAATACCAAAAACACTGCTATATAAGTGGTAAAAAGAGCGCAAATCGAGAAAATATGCTTGAAAATCATCAGGGCGATACTAGCAGTCGACCTTGCGGCTTCGTTTGGATCGATGCCGAGCTTCATGCACAATATTTTGGTACGAATTTTAATGCGACTTGTGCCGAGATCACTTAATTTTGTGCAGATATCCTCAACTCGTACGAGGGCTGCTATTTATATTTCGGGAACTGGCAGCACTAATGTCAAAAGCTAAAATCTGGCAACGCCATAATAAAGTTTGACATTTTTTGGCATAAACGTACTCACAAAGTTTTGATGTACAATTGCTATTTGTTTTGTTTTTCAGTGAGTTAAGAAAAGCAATTTGGTCAAAAAATGGAAATTTCAAAAGAAGGTTTTCGTTGGATTATTTTTCACAACTTTCGACGTGGATTATCTCAACATGAATGTGTCAATGAACTCAGTTCTTTGTATGGCGATAAAGCACCATCAAAAACCACATTATATCGCTGGTATAGTGAATTCAATCGTGATCGTAGTTCGGTCGCCGACGAATTCCGTGAAAGTCGTCCAACATATCGTGAGATAGAGGCATCCTTGCACATTAGTTCCACTTCAATACATTCGATTTTGCATGAACACCTAGCTGTAAAAAAAATTTGCTCTCGTTGGATACCCCATAATTTGACAATCGCTAAAAAAAAGGCTCGCGTCGATGGATATATCATGGATATATGCGTATGAGCCGGAAACAAAATAGCAATCAACCGTGTGGGTATTCCAAGACGAGCCAAATCCAACAAAAGTTGTTCGTGGAAGAAGCACAGCGAAGCAAATGATCGCCTGTTTCTTCGGCCGAATGGGTCATATGTCCACTGTTCCGCTTGAGCAACGTAGGACGGTCAATTCAGAGTGGTACACGACCATTTGTTTGCCGGAAGTCTTCGGAGAAATTCGTAACGCCAACCGCTAAAGACGAATCATTCTCCATCATGAAAATGCGAGCTCTCACACTTCTCGTCAAAAATGCACATTTCGAATTAATGTTTCATCCTCCGTACAGTCCTGATTTGGCACCCAATGACTTCTTCTTGTTCCCGAGTATCAAAGGTAAACTGCGTGCTTAACGATTTACGAGCGCCGAAGAAGCAGTTAAAGCGTTCAAAAACCATGATTTGGAGGTGTCTCAAGAGGAATGGAAAAACTGCTATGACAAATGGTTTAAACGAATGCAAAAGTGTATTGATCAACAAAGGGGAATATTTTGAAAAACAATAAAGCCGTTTTCATTTAAAAATGTTTGTTATTATTTGCTATTCCCGAAATATAAATAATACCCTTCGTACAACAAAATCATTGTCATTCCTCAAGCTCCATATTGATCTGACATGGTCTCGTGTGTCTCGTTTTTAGGCTGCCACAACTCAAGTTACCACTTCGCGGAAAGCGTTTTAATCCGATTTGATTTTGAAAAAAGAAAATTCGAGGAGAGCTCTGTAAGTTATACCAAAAATTGGCCTATGAATAGTGTTTCGAAGATTGGATATATTCAAACACTTCGTTGTAATATGTATATTTCATATACATATAATGGAAACTACTTTATTTGTCTTTATTTACTTTTATTGACTATATTCAGGTACTTTTTCATCAGAATGTAAGTTTTTTCTTACAAAGTATTACATACATATATTTTTCACTTTTTTCCAATTTATTTTGACCTATATTTTTTTAAACTGTCAAAAATTCCATAACCGATTTTCTTGATCTTAGACTGGTTGGAAACGTTTCGGTGTCAAGAATAAACAACAAATAAATTAAGGTCGATAGATCCCTTACGAACCTCAACACTCCTTGGAATGTCTATTGTCAACGCTATATATTTTGGGATTGGTGTGCTCCGAATTCGTTAAATGAATTTGTCGGACATTACGACACCATCCACAAATATTTCTAATGCCAAAATAAACAAGCTAGCTACATGACACAAGCTTTCTTTTGTAGGTAGATATTTAGTATTTAATGAGTTTTTGGTATTTGCTAATAAATACTTTTACACTTAAAGCTAATTACTTGTTTAAACAGCGCAAAAAAAAAAAAAAAACTATTTAGCAAAACTACACACACCTCTTGTCTTTATTGCTGATTTATGTAATTTGTTCTTTTGTTTTGCGCATCGCTGTGAGTTTAGTGAGCATGTGAAACATATGTGCAAATACAAGTACAATTATATGAAACTCTAAGGTCGAGAAATTTTCAAAAAAACAAAAAAAAAAAACGAAAAAAATAATTCTCAAGAAATTAACGCTGTCGTCATCGAATGGCAAGACAAGAAAGGTGTCGAAATACAACGAAATTTGAAAATAGCGCAACGTGGAGCAGCTCAATTCAAAAGAACAATAAAAGACAGACAGACAGACAGACAGACAGACAGACAGACAGAGAGGCAGATGAACGACTCAACAGACAAATGCAGAAAACAAGCAATAAGCATTGAAGCTTATCGAAATCCAATAAGAAACAGTTCCATGGATACATAGAAGTATGTTGTACATATACATGTAGATACTCGTACTCGTATAGAATATAAATCCATAACTGTATAAACAATGCGGAAGACCCCCATTGAAAACGCATTATAACGCAATTTCAATGTGGCACTTAACGTTCTATCGTATCGTATCTTATCATATGCGAAACAGTTGCATGCAGTTGCAGTACGTACAACAGGCAGCATGGACAATAAGTATGAAATGTATCTGAATATCGTATGTAGTACCCTACATAATGACACAAAATACGTGTACGAATACATACGATGAGCAAAAGTTAACAATACAACAATGCATAACTTTACACAGGATACAGGATATGACTGTGATTAGTCAGCGCCTCCGTTTGTTGTTTGTCCGTATGTCTGTCTGTTCATTGTGGCGCCTGTCGTTTGCAGTTAGAAGTCGCAACTAGTTAGGCGACATATCCGCCTGTCGTGAGTGCGTGTGGGAAATAGACAAAAGCATTGCCACAAGTTGGCAAATGTGTTCATAAGAAATAACCTACAAAAAACAAAAAAGGAAAACGCCAGAGTTTTCCTTTCATTGTAGATCGGACGCAATATGTAGGGTATATCAATGCATAAATATGCAAAAGCAAATGCACGGCTTTGCATATTATTACCATTTTACTTGAATTAATTGAATTACAGCATATTATCTTGACTTTTTGTTGGAAAGTTTTTTCAAAATCGGTTGAAAATTTTGAGCGTAAAAGCCTTTAACATTCTTCACCTACACAACAAAACAAATGGTACACGTATAGTGTGTGTAAAAAATACATACTAACACCTATGCAGTTTTTTTTTTCACCTCATTCTCTCTCTAAACTGAATAATATAATAATAATAAAGTGAGCATCAGCGACCTAATGGCTCGCGTGTAACTGCAGAATCAGCAGCACACATGTACGTATACAAAGCAAAATATAAAAAAATTACAGTTAACGATTTAGGATTTAAAGCAAAGCGCTTGTTATAATTTGCAAGCAGTTTATACAAAGTTAAGAAGAGCAAACATAGTTAATTTTTTTTTAGATTTGTACTGCAACCAATATATTTCATGAGTAAACCAAATAAGTTTCAAGAAACCGTATTTTGGAAGCATTGGGTAAAGTTAAGACGACATGTCGGATGGATCCATTACGCTTATACCAAATGTAACAAATCTTTGAGTAAACCCAAATGTAACAAATCTTTCTAAGCTCATGTTCTGTACTTGACGGAACCAGCTGGCTGTAGTACACTATAAGCTGCTCAAATTCAACGAAACCAACACGGGGAATCACTACCCGCAACAATTAATGCGTTTGAGCCGAGTCTTGAGGACAATAACTCTAAGCCACATGCTACAAAACCAGTTAAAACCAACTTGGAAACGTTCAAATGGAAAGTTCTGTTTCACCCGCCGTATTTACCTTCAGATTACCACTCAGGCTCATTGTCTCGCTTAGCAACACTTCCACCATTATTTACGAGGAAACCAAAAATTAAGTCGATCCGACGAATTGACCCATAATCCGTGATTGGCAAAAAGTAGTGGCTGGAGATGGACAATACTTTGAATAATATATTGTGCATTGTATCCTTTTTTTACAACAAAGATTAACATTTTTTGAAAAAAAAGACAGTTTTTTTCATTTTATACTTTGGAAATTACTGAATATGCTATACGTAACGTCTTCTAGAGAAAATTCTGGAATCGTAGTCTGGACCACCGTTGAATAACTTCTTATATTCAAGCGAGTATCAAGAAAATTCACGAAAGAAGTAAAAAGTGCACAAAAGAAAATAGTACAACTCAATTTGCATGCTTTGCATTGAGTTTGTTTTGTAAAATCTTAACTAGAGACTTTAAGACAGAGATGCGTTCGGCTGCTCGTCGTGGCAAAACGCTCTTCGTGTACTCGCATGTGCACGAATTTCTGAAGAGAAAGAAATATTGAGACAAAATTTAATTACTTCAACGCAGTAAGTTCACTCAGCTTTGTCTTAGCAATGCACGCATACATAAGCATATACTACTTTAGGTGCTCACTTTGTGTACATCTCTGCTCTAAATCACTTGTTAATCATATTCGCAAGAATGACCTCCATACTCGAGGAATCTTAATTCAATGAACTGCAGTTTTCGGTCCAGTTTAGAGACTGGGGCCTATACTAAGCTTCCTAAAAATTGAAGAGACTGAAAAAATCACTGCAACGAGACTGGGATCGAACAACAGTGGTCCATAGTCTAAACTTTTACGAAGTATTTTATGCTCTGTATTCGTACCAAACTTCGAAACTCAATAGATATATATATATATATATATATATATATATATATATATATATATATATATATATATATATAATATAAATCTGTAAATACATATATTATTTGTTTCTATGGTTTGTTTACGTTTTTCTTTTACAATAAATCAGAAAAACTCTTGTTTAGACTGACTGACTGATTCATAATCATCATCAACATATAACAAAACCCACTTACGCTAGAAAGTTGAATCCGATCTGGTTTTTAAATGTAGTTTGTACACTATCGGTTTTAGGAAATTTCTTCCCTCTAAGTTAAATAACGGGGGCGAAAGCTTAAATAGATCAAATTGTCGCACCGAATTTGAAAATTCCACCCGGCAATACGCAAGTGACGAATCCACTAGTAAATGCACCAGTTGCGCTTTGCATTACTAGACCTCGGTAATGCAGCAGGTGGCCAGTTTAAAAATAAACAAAACAAAATGGTTATAAAAAGCCTACATACAAACTTTCAATACAATATTTCAAAGATTGAGTGCATAGGGCGGACAGTAACGCACAGACGGACATGATCGACTCGTCTTGTCATTCTGATCACGAATATATAGACATTATGGAGTTTCCGATGCTTCATTTAAGACGAAAAAACAAAAAAGTATTTTTGTCTTTGCGGTGACAGTCAAAGAGAAGAGACACCTGCTTGTAATACAGCAAATCGATGAGTTGGGTGTCTGTTAGCTAAAGTAGCTAAAGACGTTGAGACTTTGTGCTCAGCAGCGTTGCTCGTGGTTTGAGTTTTAGTTTCCTCGATTAAAGAAATTAAAAAAAAAAAAACTATGTAAATACAATAAATAATTTGCGAATTTATTAACGCTTTTTCACTAGTCCATTACAATTAGTGAAGGAGCTAGTGAATGATAGTGCTGTCAATCCAATATAAAACCAGATACAAGGGGAACTAGTATTAGTTACCAGTCTTGAATTTGTTCCGTGTACTGGAGGTTAACGATAAAGCAATTGCAAAGCGTATAAAAGCTTCGAATAAACTGAATTTCAATAGTTTTCACTGATTTACTATATAAATTCCTTTGTATGTGTGTGTAAGTTTCTTTTACAGCTCGCGTTGCTGCTTCTTTCTTTTTTTCTGTTGAATTGAACACAGGAAATTGTTTTTTCCTGTTTGCATAGAAGTAGCAGCAGCAGCACCAACACCAACAACATCTCCCCTTTATTCTGCGCTCGTACGTACACACACATACACACACACACTCCCATACATCTAAGTAGATATCCAATAGTTCAGTCATATGTCTATCTGTCCGTCAGTCAGTGACTCTATCTGCTACACTAGCAACACTTTCGCATTGAAATCAAGCGCAGAGAATGCGCAAAATGCTAAACAATTTAATATGCTTCCGCTTGCTGTATGAACAAAGTAAAGTAAGATATAGACGCACACAGACAAATCTACATCACTATCACCCATCATCATTATTATCATCATCATCATCGTCATCATCATCATAATAGCCATACATGCAACGCATAATGTAGTGTATGTGTATCTATAGATGATTGAGTGCGTACGTGCGTCGTACAGAGCTAAAGCTCAGACAAACAGACAGACGCTCAGTTCAGATAGACATTATTACCATTTAGCATACATGAGTTTTCTTTCAACACTTTTCTCTGCATCACCAATTCAAGCTTAAGCTCTCCCCAGTTCATCATTATAAACAGTTGTTACAGTTTATATTTCAAATTAAATTAGTTATTGGAAAATTGTTTACTCTGATAATGATATTTTCTCTATTTGCGCTTTAAACAGATAGATTGAGTTTATTATTTCATATACTGATTTCAAACAATTGTGTTTTCTATAAAATGTGTTTTAAAAGATAATTAGAGAAAATTTAAACTACTATCTTCAATATGTTTGATAAGCTCCAATTTTCAAGATTATTAATGCTTTAAGAGATCTTACATGTATATATTATTTCTCAAATGTGTTTTTCCTTTAATACTGCAAACCAATGAATAAGCCATCACCGCTAATGCCCAAAAAAAAAAAAAAAAAACAAAAAAAGCCTCACTGGAAAAGTTTTTATCAAAATCGGTTGAGTATTTTGGACGCAAAATGCTTAACAATCTTAACTTACACAACGAAACACAGCCAGAAATTAAATCCATGTCATGATCTCTCTCACTTTCTCTTATGCAACGAACAGAGGCGCATATCAAACACTCATATAGAATCAGCAAGCATTTTCTCTATATTATCATATGGAGATGCTTTCCAAAGCCGAGTCAATCCAAATGAAGGTGTACACAATTAAGATTCTGTAAAAGACAAAAGAATGCATACCCAATTTTTCACAACGAATGAGTCACTTGCTATAGAGAATATTCTGTCAGTTACATCATGTATCCATAAAACTTCAACAACTTTTTTGAGCTTAACGGGCTATTGTTAAATTGCTAAATTGTAAAATTCACGAAGTGAATTAATGCGAACTGTCAAAAGGCGTGGGTAAAAGACAATGCTAATTCACCTTCTGTTCCATAGGTAACGAGGGGCGTGCGGCTTTGAGAGCGGTGCAATCACTCCTATTTTGTTTGGCTCTCTATATATATATCTGTCTCTGTCTCGCTCTAACGCTGTAATCATTGTAGGAACAGAGGTAATACGGCGCTTTACATGCATACACCATGGTCGAGGTATTCCTTCAATTGTCTGTTTCTTGAGAAACTGCCCAACTGAAAACATACTAGGAACATAAAAGAGAGCGGCCAAGCGGATTGCGGCACCTGTTGTTACATGTTTGCTTATAAACCAGTTGGTTCCAACGGTCTTTTCACAGAGCCATAACCAATAACAATGGTATAAATTCACCACATTAAGTTGAATTTAAAATGCTTGGTGAATATGTCTACAAAAATATATGTGTACATGCATTTAAGCAATTTCAAAATGCTAAATAGAATATTAAAAAATCACACACTTATTATGTGTACCGAATTTCAAAACGATACATTTAAAAATGTTAATACAAATAAGGGAAAACTGAATTGGGAGGTGGTGGGCATGCCATTGAATGTAAGACATCTGCGTATGGTCAAGGAGAATCTAAATTTTCAAGTTTGTCCCATACATTTAGACGGATGGACATAGCTAAATCGTCTATGTTTCCGATGCTGATCAAGAATATATACATTATGGGTCCAGCACGCATACTTCTGCCTGTTACATACATGCGCACAAACTTATTAAACCCGTGTCATTTTGCGTACAGAGTATACGAATACATTGCCGTATTTCAAATGTTAATAAAAACTAATCATTAAATAATAACAAACATTACGAACATTATGTTTTCCAGTAAGAAATGTGACTTTTAGAAAGAAAACCATAAGCATAACTCATAAAAATCCATTGAAAAATAACCAATACAATATAGTATACACATGTTTATAGTTGAGTAAAAAAAAAAACTCAGTTGTTTTATTTTTCTGCTTTGTTCTTAAAAATGGTGTTGGCGCCTTCGTTTAGTTTTTTTATTTCTTAATGTACGGTACAAGACTTTTGCCTTTCAAGAAGTCATTTTAATGTTTTCAGGCAAAAATATGATGCAAAAGATCGGCGGATATTTAGGGACAGCTGCAAAGAAACTCGAAATCAGTTTTAATAGCACAATAGAAACATTAAAACCATTGATACCCAACGCACCTCCTGTCAATTTAAAAGTATCATATAAGACATAAGAGCTCAAAAAAATAATTTGCACTCATTTTAATTATGTCTCTCCCACATAAAAAGTTTGCTAATAAATACAAAAAGGCATTCCTCACCAAGAAACTACCAAAAAATTCCAAGAAATATCGTCGCCGTCGCGCCTTACAAAAAAAAAAAAAAAATTGAATACAAGCACAATAAATTTAAGAGTGTGCTATTCTTAATTGAGAAACGTGAACTTACTAAACATGGATATTTCCTACAATTCTATAATTAGTAAAGATGATTCTCGTAATCGTACAAAGTCGATATAGATATCTCCGTCTGTTCTGCAGTAGGAACGTCGAGGTTTTGGAGACTATAAGATAACGTAACTACCCTATTCTCTTTTTCTTACTTCCCTTGTAACTTGCGTATTTAGACCATCATATTCTCAATTCAGATAGAGTGTATAAAATAGGCGTAAGGGGTAGGCTCTGTATAAATCTGTTTCAAATTTTTATTGCATTTATTATTAAAGCTTTGAAAGCCAAAATTTCCGAATCTTACGTCAATTCTAATAAAATAAGCCACATAGTTCGAGATCTTGTTTTAAATAAAAACTCTTAGACAAGGTAGACATGGTATGGTATCTCGAAGTCGTGCACACTCAATTACAGTGTTTTCTTCTTTTGAGTGTTTTTCCAGAAATAAAAAAAAATAATAATAATAAAAAGGGTCCTAGATATGCGTCTCCAGTATATAAAAAATAAAATTATAGTTTAAAAAAAATTAAAAAAACACGCTTTAATGTGAACTAAAAAGCAAAAAATAATTTTGTATAAGTTTAAAATGAGAATTAAGTGATTGACAGAAAATTAACTTTAACATAAACAAGCGTGTTCTGTAATATATTATTATAATAAGTTTATATTTACAAATAGCTACCAATGAAATAATTATAACAATTAATATCAGACACCCCACGCTGTTTTTTATGTTAAAAGTTAATTTTCTGTCAATCGCTTAATTCTCATTTTAAACCTTTTCAAAATTATTTGTTACTTTTTAGTTCACATTACTATTAAAGCGTGTTTTTTTAGTTTTTTTTTTAAACGAAAATTTTTTTAAAACTAACTTACGCCGTTCTCATCAACATATGTATTAAGTTGTTGACTCGATTTGTGGGTAGCACAATGAAACAAAACAAACGAAACGAAATGGAACGGAACAAAACATGATCCACAAACAAATGAAATATTCTTATGATCCTGGTCAGGATATTAGGTCAAAATTCTGAAATTATTGTATTGTCATCGGTGCTTAATACACGTGCAAAATTTCAAATTATTTCGACGTTATGAAGTTGGTGAAAATTAAGTTGATAGTTAGATAGATAGACACAGGTCAAGTTAATAAAAGCGTGTTAAAAAGCAGTAACTTAAAGTTTTTGTCTACCGTGCATATATCTAATATCTTAGTGATAACTAGGATTAATGATACCTCTGGACCGAAATTCATCCGGACTGGTGGATTTAAACCGAACCAGTAAACCGAATCGGTTCGGTTCTTATTCTTAAGTTGGCTGTCACTTTCATTGACATGCATGCCAAGTTTTAGCGGGATGCGATAATTAGTCTATGTGTTTGACAGCTGCTTGTTTACCACGCGAAAAGTTTGTATGGCGAATTTTAACATGGAAAAGAAAAATTTTAACAACGAGTTTGCTTGAAATTTTGTGTTTCCAATAGAATAATGGCAACGGAATCATTCAAAATGTTACAAAAGTGTTTTGAGGACTTGAGAACGCAAGTATTTGAGTAGCATAAAGCATTCAGTGAGGGTCATGAAATCCTAGAAAAATTGCCTCATGCAAGTCGTCCATCCACCTCTGTTAACGACAAAAACATTGAAATGGAAATTGTGTTCGAAAATCGTCGTGTTGGCATTAGAAAGATAGCAGAAACACTCTTATGGATCAATTCAACACATTTTGGTTGATGTTTTGGGTATGAAATTGCTTCGCCGGACAATTCAGCTGGATTGTGACGGAACATGAAACATGAACATGAACATGAAAAATCATCGCACAACTATCGTATTCACCAGATTTTGGCACCCTGTGACACCGTTTGACAGGTTACCAAATGACACACGATTTAATAACAGTTTTTGTAGTTATGTCGTAAAAACAAAAGAGCAAATATTAAATTTCATTTTAAACTCGGTAAAAAAAATTTCGTACTCAAGTTTACACGTCGTTTACACGATTTCAAAACGGTCGTTATGATTTAAATGATGATCCAAAGACCTGGACAACCCGAAGCAACTAATTGTGCTGAGTTTTGTGGAAAAAGTAAGTGAAATAATCGCTTTCAATGAAAGTTTCACTGTGAGAATGCTGGCAGAAGAATTAAATTCATCTTACTGTATAATCTACAAAATATTAACTGAATATTTGGGTAAAAGAACGGGGTGTGCACGTTTTGTTCCTTATCTAACTGATTGATGATCAAAGTCAATGAATTTTTGATGAAAAAACATATTTGTCTCATCGACCACCCTCCGTATTCGCCTGATCTATCACCGTGCGACTATTTTCTCTTCCCAAAAATGAAAACTGCAATGAAAAGAGCTTTTTATAATGACATTTCAGCCATACAAGCAGCCGTGACAGACAGGTGCTAAAGAATATCCCAAAAAGCGAGTTTAAAAGGTCTATGGATAAATTGGTTGAGCGTTCCAAACGTTGTATTGAGAGTTAAATGGATCGTATTTTGAATAAATGTATAGCTTTGAAACATAATACCATGCTTGTT
This sequence comes from Leucophenga montana, assembly GCA_035044765.1. Classification (NCBI taxonomy): domain Eukaryota; kingdom Metazoa; phylum Arthropoda; class Insecta; order Diptera; family Drosophilidae; genus Leucophenga; species Leucophenga montana. Next base: position 248,703 of record JAWNNQ010000188.1, read on the forward strand.
TTATTTTCTAACTAAAAATTTCGGTTATTTTTAGATCACAGCGTGTATATTACTGTTATTGATATGTTAAAATTTCGTCTCTATACGCATGTACCCATAGTTACACCATAGGTACAGAGTATAAAAACGAACAAAATGCTATATAATAAGATTTTGCAAATGCATCGAAAACTAAGTCAATATACTCATGTCCGTCTGTCCGTCCATCCGTTTGAACGATGCTTGTATAATTCGGCTATTGCCGCCTCTTCAGTTAAAGTGCACTAAATGAACATGCTAACCCTCATTAATGAGAGTTTGTATGAAAATTAATATGTTTTAGTTGTAATTAAACTAGAAATAATTAAACTAGTAATATGATATCAACAATCATAATGCCGCTTACACCCTAACTCCGAGCAACCAGCTCAGTACGTCACTGAGCTAAAATTATCTATAATGAGACTATAGTAATTACAATAATATCGATGCGCAACACTATCTCTCACTTGGCACAACAGCACATAATGCTTATAATTTGCAAGTTAAGGCAGTTTTTCTTCAACTTTTCAAGTTCATCAATATAGGATAGGATATATGCAGCTGATGTAAAACGAAGAGATGCGCCAAAGACACGAGATACTTAGTTGCAGCAACAATGTACAAATTAATGGCAAGAAGATAGACAGACAGACAGACAGACAGACAGTCAGACGGCCAAGGCTATTTATAAGAACGAACGTCAGCGCGATAGATTGACGATGTAAAATGATGTTGAAGAAATCTGTGTGTACAATGTTGCATGCAGCAACTCTTCAGCTGCAGCATTGCAACCAATGAAGCACAACAACAGCAAAAACTGCTGCAAGCGAAGTGCAAAAACCGCAGAAATTACAAAAAATAAAAAATCCTATAAGAAATCATACAGAAATACATAGTCTCTTAAAACGGAAACCGCACAGACAAATTATTGTACGATATGTCACAAAGAATAGCAGAAATAGTGATATTTCAAGAAGTTAATGACACAATAATAAAACGAAATATTACAAGTACTTTCAATGATTTAGCTTTACCATATATGAAAATTAATGGCAAGAATTTAAAGCTATTAATAATTTGTGATAGTCGATATTATCATCCTTATTTCGGTTTCTGAATCTCTACAGTAGAATTTCCTCTAGAAATTTCCTCTGCTAAGTATGTAAACAACATATTTTGACATTTGACTACAATAGCTCTACACTTTATCAAACATGTCAAATAGAGTTTTTGAGAGAAATATATCATTGGATATATAGAAATTCATATGATACACAGCGCGTTTTTACTGAGAGGCATGATATAAGTAGCAAAAAAAAAAAAAAGTCAATGTGCGGCCAGCATACTGATGAGAGCTTGTAGCTAAGTTCGAAATACGTGTGTATGCTTTGGATTTGTGTAAGTTTTAGATTTGTTTCGCATTTATTGATAGATTTCGGTAGTGATCACTGTGTCTATCGTTTCGGCTCGCAATCTGCCCGGAAGAATTTCTTTATTGTCTTGTTCATGAAATATTGACTGTGAAAGATTGAAAATTGACTGTGTTGGTTGCCGATGCATCTGATAAAGTGCATTGATTGAAAATACGATCATTAGATATGCGTCCTTTGATTCAAAAAGCCGTGTAAAATATTTTGAAGTTTGAGTCGACAATAGCCATGAGTACAATACTGTGCGTCCCCTTGTAATTGAAGTAAGTATATGCTACCGCTGTTTAGAGGCGCTATGACAAATAAACTGAAAAACTAATAGTCAGTCACGTGAAATGCTCCAAAGCACCGTCTACACAATCAAAATAAAACACTCTATAGTGTAAAAACTCTGTAGTGTAAGCGGTAGGGCTCTACTCTAAATTTCTCTACGTGGAGCTGTAGAGTCTAAACGCATTCGGTAGAGAATCGATTCTCTATCGAAAAACTCTATAGTCTAAACAGAACTTTTATTTAATATAAAAGTTTTTTCGATTCTGTAAATAATTGAAATTTAAAAATAAATTTGATATTTAAAACTTTTAAGTGACGAAAGTCAAAAGTCAAAAGTTTAGGCGACATTTAGTTTCAGCAAGACTGTGCTACGGCACACACAGCGCGCGAAACAATGGCTTTATTGAGAAATCATTTCGGTGATCACCTAATTTCGTATTTCGGATCTGTCAACTGGCCGATTAGATCGTGTGATATCACACCTCTGGATTTTTTTCTTTGGGATTATGTGAAGTCAAAAGTCTTCGTCGCTAAGCCAGCTACGATTTAAGACTTGGGAACGTAATTCGTGAGATGCCGGTCGCAATGTTGGAAAGAGTGATCGAAAATGGGAACTTCTTTAAAAAGTAAAAATGTCAGAAATTGTTCGATCGGATCATAATTAAGATTCCGATATCCAATTCTTGGTCCCCGCGACGTTGTACGCGGCCCTTCCCTTTCCCCTGCCACTCCTTCCCCCTTCCCCCTTCCCCACCTTCCACATGCTCCTTTATATAGGGAAAACCAAAATTCTTGAAAAAAAAAATTAGAAAAATCTAAACAAAAATTTTCTGTTTATCCAATCGCCACGAAACTTCACATGATCACCCACGGGACTATTTCGAATATTGCCACAAAATTTGCTACGACAAACAAATAAAAAACAGTGTTCCCAAATCAACATGAAATACAAAAATCAGATATTTATTAGGTGAAAAGTTCACACATATTAATTTTTCTTTGGTTTTTTCTGACAAAAATGCAAAATATCAAACTCTTTGCCCCAATTTTTTTTTCGAGAATATAAAGTATTTTCGGTAGCAAAAATTTTTGTTATCTGAGTAATCGATGGAAAACAGTTCGTGGCGAAACTTTTTGATTGTTGTTTGACAGCGTTTTTTTTTTATATGAAGTTTTTTCGGTATCAAAAATTTTCATCGAACTCAGTATTGAGCTTAAATAAAGAGCAAATCTTAAAAAAACGTTTTTTTTTCGGCTGATTTACCTCGAAAACGCGTTTTTATGAATATATAGTCGTATTGTGGGCGTGCCATCACAAAAATTTGTATACACTTAATATGCGTACATATCAGGCGAATCTAAAAATAAATGTTTGAAGACTATAAGTTTTAAGACTCTACCTTTTATAGTCTCCAAAGATCTCGTTGTTCAAACATACAGACGGACGGACGTTGCTAGATCGGCTCATATTCCAATGCTGATCAAAAATATATATACTTTATATAGTCTGTCACACCTGTTACATACATTTGCACAAATTTAATATACCCTTTTACTCTATGGGTACAGTGTACAAAAATATTAAACCGTTGAGCCACAATAGCCAATTAAAATCTTCGATTATTTTTTTTTTGGCTTTCCCGGCAAATTCCGCCATTTTAAACTAGTTGTAGAACAAAAGTTTCTGATTTTTTTTTTTGTGTACTAAAATTATGTATCAACAAAATTTAGGCCTTCTAAAGGATTCAAACAAACAAATACATAAACTATTTCATAAACACGCCAAACATTTCAAAAATTCATAACTTTTGAAAGGGTCGGCCGATTTTTGGTCTTTGGCTCGTTGGACTCGTCTCGGTCTTGGTGTCTATTTTCAAAAAACTATATATCGAATTGCTGTAGTACGATTTAGTTTTAACATTTTCTGAATATGCATTTGAAGACATTTTTAATGGCTTATGAATAATACATCTCGATCGTACTTATCAGTAAAAACGTCATTATTGCGCATACAATATAGTGATCGTGCTGGAGCTGCACTAAGATGCGCTTTCATCACTTCCATGAACTACCGTCCCCAGTGATATATGTATTTTTTTTTAAATAAAGGTACTAATACTTAGTATGTGCTAATTTCGTGACCAGCACTGTATATACGTATGCATGTTTGTATGTATGCATATACATACATATGTATGTCTTGTCTCGTATTACTGTCATTTCTGCGAAAGTGAAACGCAAACCGCAAAGGTAAAAAAATTAATGAGTTAAAAAAATAAAAACAAATCAAAAATAAACGAACCCACACACCACACACATACAAGTACACAGGCAAACACACACCTTGGTAATGCAAAGAAAAATCTTGTGATGACAGCCATCGTTGATTTTATTACTGTCGTTGTTGTTGCTGGAATTGGTATTATTTTTTGTTTGTTCCTTTGTGTTATCCTCATACATTCTGTATTGCATTTACTTTCGTTTGCTTTGAGCACTTTTTGTGTGTTTTTGTTCGCTTTTGCACTATTTCCAAACCATTATCAATTCGCAAAAAAAAAAATTTAAAAAAAAAACCAACAAAAAAAATGTGCAACTCGCTTTAGTTAACAACAAAAACTATGTCAACTTTTTTTTTTGGTGCAACACACAGAAAAAAAAATTACACACGCGGAAAGCAAAAACAAAAAAAAAAAGAATTTAAAATGCCCAAACGTGATCGCACATAAAAACAAAAAACTAAATGACAACAACAAAAATTTCTTTTTGAAATTCAAATTCGACTTTCAACGGCGGCGGCGGGAGAGAGAGACCTGAATTTAAATTTGATCTTCAATGCTGGTTGAAGCAGCTTCCGCAAATGAAATGAATACAACGGCAATGAACGATGAGAAGCAAAAGCTGACAACGCCGCTTCTGCTGTTGCTGCTGCTACTGCGTCGTTCGCTGCAGACAAACGACTACAACAATAAAAACAACAACACAACTTTAATGCATACCAAATACAAATAGCAAAAATCATAGCGCAGCAGCAGCTACGTGAGAGCGAAAGCTTGCAGAAGAGAAAAGAAAATAGTGAGAGAGAGAGAGCATTGTGAAAATGAAAACTAACGAAATGAAAATCTGCGTGTAAAGAGCAGCAGCGCTGAAAGACAAGATAAGTCAAAAACAACAACAAACCTTATGCAGATGATAAAGCAGAAGTAGCAGAGAGAACTTACAATAGCAAAAAAGTACAACTTTAAAGCGCACAGTGCGCGGTTAGCGGATAAAATTAAATGATTTTATTAAACCATCAGCAAATGAAATGCGGTTGCGGATATTTTCCAATCTGCAGAGACGCATACCTTATTTCAAAATCCGCGGATATGCGCATATTTCTAATATTAAATCGTACCAAGTTTAGTTAAAATATTTTTTTTCTTATACTTTTCACAAAAAGTGTTAGTATATTATTTTTGCTACGAAGTTTGTGACACCCGAAATGGTGCGCCATAGACCCTTTGTACATAGCTAATTTGTTTATCTGCCGGTTGCTTGCAAATTCAAGCGGCTGCTGGCTTGAGTACATTTTCTAGAATAAATTGCATTTAGCCAAGTCATCATTCACTTTAGCAAATAACTTCACTCATATCTTAGAAACAATAATTTCTCTGAAAAATATAAATCGACAAACCAACAATTACTGATAATTAGGAATGTGAATTTCAGTAAAACAGCGATGTTCTGGCGTTATCACACTGGTTTGCATTAGGTTTGAAAAAAAAAAGTATTGAAATTGAAAAAAATTTTAAGATTTGTAAATGCTCCGCACAAATTTGCGGATACAAAACCATAAAATTGGAAGATGGGTTTATATGTGGACTAGCCCAAATGATGGGTGGTACATGTAATTGAATAAAAAGTATCCATAACGAATTTCAAGCTGATTTTGACTTAAATAAGGAAATTTTTCAATACAAAAACACAAAAGAGGGCGGTGGGTTTGTATAGAGATATCGCAAAAAAAGGGTATGACATGTCAATATTGATACTCCATACACTTGGGACCAAAAGAATCTTAAATACCGACATTCTGTCAGATATCTAAAAAAATTAGTAAAAAAAAGAAGAATACACAGCAACTATCAGACGGACATGGCTAAATGGGGACATGGCTTTATGGGGTCTACGATGCTTCTTTTGATGCATTACAAACTTTCAGAGAAACTGATGATACCATTTTTACTCTATATTTGAATGGTATAATAAAAGCGCAATAAATTTTAAAGTTAGTTGCTTTATTAGAAAATTAACTTAATAATAGCATTACTGTTCGTGACTGTTGTAGTTCACATCATTGTACAATTTGTTACAATGTTTAAGCTAACATTTCGTTTGAATTCGAATCACTGTGCACAGTACAGGGATAATTGTAAAAAGAGAACGAGGGATTCCAGAGAGCGCATGCTACAAACAGGTGTCCAGTGTACGCGTAAAACGAGCGTGAAATCGTGTAACAGCTGTGCAACTTCGGCAAGCTGCGCGCATATATTCGTAAGCCAAGAGATGAGCTATGCATTTAGTATATGTAAATGCAAAATGATCATTGTGGAGTACATATATAATTAGAGAGCATTTAGAAGTTATAAAAAGCGAGAGAGTATGGACTGTGTGTATGCGTGTGTGTAAGTGAGATGCAAGCGCTAGTTAAATTGCAAGGCCGCTTATATGCATTAGCGGGAAAGAGATTTAGTGAGAACATACAGGGTGTTTTAGAGGTTCCATTTTCCGAAAAGAATTAAACTGTTTTAAATTGGTCAGATCTGGCAACGCTATTGCCAATTGTGCACAGTTTGGTTAGTCATTTTATTATGAAACGCCACAACGCTTGCAAATTGTGTAAATTTATTTTGAAAATTATGGTTCGATTTGGGAATATTACAGTGTGCTACTTTCATTTTACAGTCGACATAATCGTCCATCAGAGCGATTAATTCGATTAAACATGGATCGTTTTTGCACCACTTATATTCTAAATGATAATACACATCGGCAAAGACGTCGTCGTGCAATTGCAGCTCTGTGCATCCACTTTATGGAAAATTATACGTTTAAATCTTGTTCCACGACCTTATAAGATCCAGCTGTTGGAAGAATTAAAGCCGAATGACCATCGTACGCCGTACGATCGGTCAATGAGCTGAAAATCTGCCCATTTGGAGTGAAGAAAATCGACAAGTGGTTCTGTTATGACACTGTTACATCCTCAAAAAAATCACTGTTTTATGCGCTTTATGGGACGGTTAAATCATTGGTCCTTACTTATTTAAAAATAAGGCCGGAATAATATTGAGTAGTGCATGTAACGACATCACAATCATAATAAATCAATTTTGAGTAGCCCTGGAAAATATTTGAAGTGGACAGTGGACAATTGCAAAAACGTAAACAAAATAAAATTATAAATTAGCAGACAAAAAATGGATGACAGTGAGCGCCGCCGCTGTAGAAAAAATACGTGCCAATCTATGAATATAATGTGTACGTTTGCATTTAAAATTTTAATACAAAATTTCAATTTTGTTTGTTTTCATTTTGCTTTTGCTTTGGTTCTTTATCGATCGAGTTGACAGGTATCTATGCAAAAAATTCTGATAAATTTATCGGCTCGCTGAACTCGGTGATACGGTTATAGGCTTAATAAGAGTCGTGACATTGAAAACTAACATATCGCGTGAAAAATATGAGCGATAAAGATATAGGCTAGTCATGAAAACGGCCCTAATAAACCTAATTTTCAGTTTGAAATTATGATATCTCAGTATTTTAGTTAAATTCAAAGTTGTACACCTCTAAAAAACTCCCTTTAGTTATTCTACAACAAGTTGCAGTAATTTTAGAATAGTCAAGGAGGAGCTACAGTAAAACCTGTTCACGTTTGTAGACAGCTAAGCTGTGTTTCTCTCCCAATCGTTGTCTATCTCTCTCATTTCCCACTCTCTTTTTGCGAGTAGTTTTAGCTTTATGACTTCTTTTGAAAGTGCTAAGCAGCAATTTCGCTAGTAGTACGTCAAAAACAACAACAACAACAACTACAAGTAGCAACAACGAATTTCACTAGCTATTTTTTTCCTTCATACATAGATGTGTGTATGTACATTTTATTTGTTTAAAACTTTTATTCGGTTTTTTTTTTATTTTTTTTTTGCGTTTACTCTTAAAGTATATACATATGTAGATGCTTTATACTTCATCGGTAAAAATACCCGGTATTGCACGGATACCGTGCTGTATATATATGTACATACATATATCATTCATTAATTGACCTCAATACATTCATATTCATTCAATTCAGAGTACGGCTTAAATTCTTTCAATTAATGGTTTTCACAAAACTTCGCGAAGAATGAAAACATTGTCCATGGAATTTACGAACCACATATAATTAAATTTCACTTAAACTAATTGTGTCTCGTACACTCATTGTTACAAGTTTTATTTCGTTTCGTTCCATTTCTGATATTTGTTTATTTCAAGTGAAGAATATTATTGGTCCGATCTATGTAAACAGTGAAATTTTTCTGGTTTTGCACGGACAGGCAGAAAAAACATTGCAAAATCATGATTCCTTGCACAATTGAATAAGCAAATAAATAAATATATTTTCAATTAAATCGCTTCGTCAATATGCAAAACATGGGTAACGAAGCATCCAAAGCTATTTTCCAAAACACTTCTTTCGCAAGTGCTTACAAAAATATCTGTACACGTTTTCACTTGGTACGTACCGAAAAAGTATTACAGAGAACGAAATGTTTCCAACAGTTATAAATTGTGTGGTGAACTTGGTTCGATACAAGGAACGAGCAAATCAAATGAAAAGATAAGGCAAATTAGCAAAACAAACAGAATAGTCTTTCAATTCATTTACTTTTCAGCAGTGCTCGTCTCTTCTGTCTCTTTCTCAACTAAGCTGCCGTTCCGTTTGCGCTCTACAAGCACAAAATTGCGTTTTATCAATCTGTTTGCATATGAGCATAAATATATGCAACACTGCGTATGTGCAACTGCGTCAACTACTAGAGCTTATCGTTTACTCTCACTTGTACCCATTAGAACTTGAAATCTTAACAAACATTTTGATTTTATAAATCTGGTCACGAAGCTTGCTTCGGCTTGTTCGGTCAAACGAAAATAATATGCAAGTTTATAATTATCTTGTTTGCCATTTCGAATAAAGTTGCGTTCAGGGATGCAAATCGTGTTTTAAACAGTCCCATGTACCCGAACCATTAAGTAAATCAATTCGCAAGCCAAAATAAACAACTTAAAACAAAATGTGAAATTGTTTCTACAAATTTTGTGAAAAAATAAGTGAGAATGGAGCAGTCGTGTGTTTACAACTAAGAACCCTTGCTAAAGTAGACCTCTATGCAGACTTTGAAATTTTAAATCACATATTATTATATTCATCTCTTATACTCAGACGGACGGTCATGGTAAAATCGACTCAATTTCTGATGCTCATCAAGAATATATGTATATACTTTATGTGGTCTTGCACGCCACTTTCTGCCTGTCATATACATACGTACAAACTTATTATATCCTTGTCCCATTGGGTACAGCGTATAAAAACTCCGGTTACCACAAAAAAGAAACACACTGTATTTGATTTTTTTGTAATGGCTGTTACGTTCACAGTATACAACCGATTTTGAAGAAAAAAATTATATCACTTGAAAGCTATTCATTTGCAGATGTCCACAATATATACTTTATCAAAATCTGTTAAATATTTTGGGCATAGAAGGCTTAAATAATCGTCACTCAAATACACAGAGGCTTGACATGAAATACAAAAACACACACGCACAACGATAGCATGCGAGCAGTTATACTTTGATGAGCCAAGAGAAAGAGATAGAAGATTATTTATAATAATTTGTATAAACTTCGCTATTATTTTAGTGACTGTTCTGTGTTTGCAGTTGTTGCTATTTTCGCATGGTAACGTATCAATAACAATAAAAGCATAAACAAAATTATACTTAGATTGCGGTCAATTGAGACGACCGCAGACCATACATACTAGCATAAATTACTGCTGTATGTATGTATGTTTGTATGATAGCTATATACACCCAAACCGTCCAATCTTTTGAGCTAAAATTTCCATAGGTCAATAAAAGTTATGCTGTGAAGAACATATGATCGCGCTCGGTGGTTATAAGCCTTAACTTGTTTTGTCATATTTCAGTAGCCTAATTTGTAACATATTTTGTAGAACACTGTAAATTGATAGCAAAATTGGCGGAGTGGATGCTCGCTATTTGACTATTTGTAAAGAAAAACGGGCAAAATACGTTTAAAATCGTACAAACGTACAAAAGTAAATTTTTGCATAAAAAAATGTTTACGTACATAATTTTTTTTTATTTTTTTTTTCTTTAAATTTATTTATTTACACTTCCCCCCTCCCTTTAGGATTGTACAACAATAAGTGCGACGTGCCTGATACAAACTGAACTGAACGTGCGAAGAGTATACGGAATAGCCAACATCTGGGGTCAGGGAGGAAATTGACAACGCCGGATCTGATGCTGAATGCTGTGTTGGTTGCGTTAAGCTGTAGATACAATACATACGAGTATGTATGTATGTACGTACATATGTACAATCGACACAAAAACAACAACAACAACACACACAACACATTAATAAACTTTCTTTCACAAATAAAAAATTTAAAAAAAAAAAAATTTAAAAGCGTAAAAAAAGTATAAACAAGTTGAAAGCGAAAAAACAAAATTATATTAAAAACCGCCGAAAAGAAATCACATAATTTATGTCTCAAAAAATTTTAATCACCAATCCAAATAAATGAGAAAAAAAGTTAAAAAAATATATATATATATATATATATATATATATATATATATATATATATATATATATATATATATATATATATATATATATATATATATATATATATATATATATATATATATATATATATATATAATATATATATATATATATATATATATATATATATATATATATATATATATATATATATATATATATATATATATATATATATATATATATATATATATATATATATATATATATATATATATATATATATATATATATATATATATATATATATATATAAATACAATATACAATATGTATGTAGGTATACTACTCCGTAATAAAAACTTACTGAAATTTAATAAACATAAAATGCAACAAACTTCAAATTCCAATTGGAAAACGTTGCAAGAGTTAAGCGCACTGCCGCTGAGTTAGTTAGTGTTGCCAACGCGTTAAAAATGTGACAGAGTAGTCGCATGCAACTGATTGGATTTATCTACAAGAACAAAAACTAAGAAAATATGCAAACAATTTGAAAAGAATTTGCACATAGAGAACGAACGAAGGAACGAAGAACGACTTATTATAAAATATACAATAAGAACGACCGTTATCACGCTTTTCATTCCAACTTTGCACATATGTACATATGTACATATGTATGTATATCTACGTACATAGCTAGAGGGAGATACAAAAACAAAACAAAAAACGATATATGTAAATACATAAGTATCTTACATATTTGCTTAGATAAATACAACCGAAAAAAAAAATAATAAAAAAAAAATAATAATAAAAATAAGTTCAACGGAACACAACTGAACCAAAGTGAACCAAACCAAGTCAAACCAAACCAAAGTACAGTAGAACATCTTTGGCCGTCGGCCAAATTAAAAAGTCAAAAACTTTTTAATTACCACAAATGGAAAAAAAGAGGAAGCAGCAGCCAAAACCAAGAAAAAAACAAAAAACATAAGATAAACCCAGAGAGATAATCGTAAATTCGATGAAACTGAGGCTTAAATACCCTTCACAAGAAACTTTGTTGTATCCGAGGCTTGTTAAAAGAGTAGTTTTTTTTGTGTTATTGTCAGGTTACTAGTTCATCGCAAACTGTTTTACTATGTATGAGCAATGCTATAAATAGTACAAGTAGATACTTTACCCGCTACGCCACAAAGATACTACACATAGCTTTTACTACGATTCTAATTGTGCCTGCTCCCAGACAGCAAAATGCTTCCGGATCAATAAAAGGACATTTCTAGCTAATTTGTCCGACTCCTCGTTACCTGTTTTATACGCATGACCGACCACATGTACTCAGTATAACGTTACTCTATTAAATCAGCATAGTTTATTAAATTGTTCAAGGCATTCCAATACTTGCTCCTCGCTCCGTTTACGTTGAAGTGGGCACACCTTTCTTTAGCATACATAACTGAAATACTCTAAGGTTTCAAAGCAGTTCATGCGTTGTCCGAAGACCCCATACACCTGCTACTTCATCCGTCTGTGTACCAGTTCATTAAATTAATTGATCTTTTCTAATCTTTTCAACTCGCTCAGTTGTATGTTGATGAAGTTGTGGTTTAAGCCGAGGTTATCGCTGGGCTAGAGTAGTATCGGATGCTTTGCTGCCAATAGGTTGCTCTACCTCTACTGCTTAAGCAATCGCCGGTGCTGCTACAGTTACTCTCAAAATATTCTCAACATAGTCTTATAGGATTTGCTGTGTGTTAATAATATTGCGCGTTCCTCACAAATTAAGGCGCCGTATGTTACTACGGGCCTGATCATAGTTAGATGCCTCCATCTTACAATCACAGGTTTACAGCCCCAATTTTTCCCTGCGATAAACCTACATATGTTCATCGCCATTGTTGCATTCTTTACAATATTGTTGATCACGTGTTTTTCTCATGTGGCCCGTTGGTTCAATGTTACTCCAAAATACTTAACCTCTTTGGAGAATTCTATTAATGTACCATCTACTCTTATGGATTTAAGTGGTTTCAATTTAAAATTTCTTGTGAATGAGACAATAATAGTTTTTGTTGGGTTAATGCTCAACCCTAATGTGGTGCACCAATTTTGTATAATTTACATCATCCCAAACATAGTAGAATTTTTTCATAACATCATTAAATTTTGCCAGTTTTTGTATCATTCAGCAAGTATATTATGTCGGATGTTCTATAGACTTGGTTGATTAAAATATAAAAGATGGAACACCTTCCCAGAAAATTGCGAATCACTCTAAAGCCCTAAAAAATGCGTGATTCTATTGCAATATAGCTACCTCAATATTGAAAATATCTTGCACAAGGCTTAAAAATTTATTGAAATGAATGTTACAAACATTTCAATAAACTAAAATTACCTTTTATCACACAATATGTAAAGGGTATTGCATAAAAAAAAAAAAATAACAATAACTAAGACCAAGGTATAGCAGAACTAGGTTTACTATGGCAAAAACATAAAAATAAGAGGGAATAAAATAGTAGGTAGGTATAAAATCATTTCTTTTTACAAAGTAAATCGGTCAAACTAATCAAAGACAACAACAAACACAGCAAGAACAACTCTCTACACACAATAGCAGCCAGCAAGCTACTAGATATTCAGATAGTGGGACGAACGTATAGATATCAGTCGGATTGACAGATGACGGCAACGAATTCGGTCAGTTAGACGACGACGACGACGTTGCCGCCAGCAGCAGCAGCTTAGTAAAAACTTCAAAAGATTATGAACTAAGCCAAAACCAAAGCAGCTCACCACTGTGCATCGTTTTATAAAAGGTGAATAGGATTGAAGCAAAGCATTTTAAATACAAACAAATACAAAACAATGCTTGAAAGAAATGAGATACCAATACGTAGTTACGTGCCCGTATAAAGGGTGCTTTATTAGATAAGTTTTTCTAATGTGGCAACACTCAAAAAGTTTATAGTTTATCGAAATGCCGTTAGTATATATACATACGTACGAGTATGTACATAATTGTTTGACAAATCAGCATGCAAAGTTCTCAATAACAAATAGTTCAGTCGCTTGAACGGTTGGAAGTCGATCCATAATTTTGTTCAGCGATGAGTCTCATTTCTGAATGCCTCAATGGCCTTGTCAATAAGAAAAATTGTCGCATTATGTGGGAGAAAAAACTAATGGTGATTAAAACAGCTACCGACATACCCCGAAAAATGCTCGGTTTGGTGCGGTTAATACGCTGGTGGCATCATCAAAAAGAAAGAAAATGCAATAGCCATCGTCAATGACGTACTATATCGAGCAATGTTAAATGAATTTGATCGCCTGTATCGTTCGAATGATATACAATTCATGCAAATCGGATAAAAATTGATGGATAGCTGAGAAATGGATTATGGAGAAATGGATAGATAACTGATGATATCTCGAAAACGGCTTTTAAGCAAAATAGTTGGCATTTTTGGACAACAATTAGAAAAAAGTAAATTTGTAAACTAGTGTAATCGAAGCGACAATCAACAAAATATTGTATTTTTAGCAAAATATAATTCAATCGAATTGATTTTGTCAGTCAATAGACAAACACAGCTGACTGCCCGAAAAAAAAAACAAGAAAAAACGTTAACTTCGGTTGAACCGAAGCTCTAATACCATAAAATATAATACATAATACATAAAAGTGGGGGTTTAAATAGGGGCTACCCCAAAAAGTGGGTGGTACACGCTCACTAGTAGATGTGTATGAAGCGATGTAGTTGATGTGTAAGATGCCGCCATATCGAATTTCAAGTTGATATTGGCGTTTTCCATACAAATGCATAAAAGTGAGCTGTGCGTTTATATGGGACTACTACAAAAAGTGGGCGGGATACGCCCATTTGTATATGTATATGAAAATCCACCAAATCGTTGGATTTGTATGGGTGCTACCCCAAAAAGTGGGCGTGGCGGGATAATATTGACACTCTATTAAACTGCAATAAAAAGAAGTGTATGTGCAAAATTTCAACTGGATAGCATAAAAATTGGTCCCCAAAGCAAGCGCAACAACATACAGACAGACAGACGGACAGACAGACGCACATGGCTAGATCGACTCGTCTCGTCGCGCTGATGAAGAATATATATACTTTATGGGGTCTACGATGCCTACTTTAATGCGTTACACACTTTCAGACAAAAAGTCAAAAATAAAAAAACTTTGCAGCTCTCCACAAAAATGGGTACTCACGTCAACCCTTCAGAATAGTCTACAGATTAGTTATACATTAAATGTTGACGTGAATTCCTTTAATACTTCAAACAGTTATTTTTTACCATGATTTGCATAAAAACAAAAAAAAAGTGTCCTTCTAAAACCTGTGCACTTTTCATTACATATTTCACTACACATAGTTAACGTTAGTTAAGAAAATTAATTTTTATCTCATATTTGCATGAACATTTTTCTTTGTATTGCGAAATTTTTCACTAGTATTATCTTCGAAATGACATTTCCTTTCGCAACAAAAGTTTTCACTGTACTAAATGCAGTTCTATATACATAAGTATATACATATGTATGATTTTATGTCTCCCAACAGTCCAACTGTGCATAAAATTTCAATAGAATTCTTTCATATAATAGACTTTTACAAATCTACAATGCAAGTTATTTACAATTCAACAACAAATCAGTGCAGAATTCATTCAAAGTTTCTTGAAGTTCCCAATGTGAGTAAATATGTCCGACCAAAGGCTTGACAGCTTATTCAATTTTCTCATTTTAATAGAATACATGAGGGAAAAATCTAGTAAGTATGTATGTATAAACATTCACGCATAGAGTGTACATATGAGTATACATACATATATGGAATTGTAATCAATTATACACTTATACATGAAAGGCAACCTGCTTACGATAAATTTTTTATACGCTACACATATACAATGATATTGTGCGAAAGGTGTTTTATTAGTTCATTGGCTAGGTTGTAGCGTAGTGAAGAAATCCTATGCACGACAAGACGATTCGGTTTAGCATAGTTTTTATACCCTGAACCCATAGGGCAAAAGGGCATATTAAGTTTTTGCAAATGTTTGTAACAGGCAGAAGGAGGCGTGGCGTAGCAGATCAAAATATCTCGTAGCTTCACGTTTGGATGTTTAGAGCTTCCTTATCAGATAAAGAGTATTTAATGAACATGACAACCCTACTTTTAAGATTTTGTATGAGCATTTTTTGCGTTGGTTATTAATTAGTGTAACTTACGTAAATCCTAGTCCTAGTAACTTACGTAAATCCTATACAAACTTGCCCTCCATTTTGCAGATTTTTTTGTTTCTTAATTGAGCTAAATTGGCAAAATAATCCATATAGATCTTTGAAGGGTAGCCTCATGCTTTGTATGAAACATTTTTTTTTTTTTATAATTAAATCTAATTTGTCATCAAATCTAATAAAATATAACGCATATGTGCAGATCGGATCACTAAATAATATGGGTTATGGTTCATATAACGAGCCTAACACAAGGTACATGGCATCCCTTTCTTGTTCTGTTCGATGTTACGTGTTTTGTCCTTATATTCAAAAGATTGATTAAAATTTTATATGGACTATTCTGCTTCCTGTACTTTGTATGTAGCATAGACTCAATACAAAGCCAAGTAAGAATCGAGTAGCCATGTGTTCACAACTACGAAATTAAAAACAAGAAAAAACTTAATTTCAAGCTGTGAACTTTTAGCAGGTGTAAAAAGAAAATATTTGTAATATCTAATAACATAAATGTGGGATGTAAGTTTGTAGAAGCCTACCCTTTAAAGCGGACATGACACGCCCCTTGATAATTATGATATGCGTCATGAAAAGTTCCAAAAGTTAGCGGTGAGTTTGTATGGGGCTGCTCCTTAAATGAAGAAATCACACCTATTTCACTATATGTGAGGCGTTCGTCCATAACAAGCCACTAAATTAAATTTTAAGTTGATGTTTACTTTAATAAGAGAGTTTTCATACAAAATTTCAAAATTGGCCGGTAAGTTTCTATGGGGGCTACTCCTAAAAGTAGTCAATTTTGATACTCTATTCAACTATAATAAAAAAAAGTTTATGTGGTGACTTGCAACCGGATATCTTAAAAATTGATGGCCAAAAAAATGCGCAACAACATCCACACAGACGGACATGATTAGATCGACTCGACTCGTCTCGCCGAGCTGAACAAGAATATATGTACATACTTTATGGGGTCTACGATGACTCCTTTAATGCTTTACAAACTTTAAGACAAACTGATAATACTATTCAAATCCTGTGTGAATAGTATAAAAAGACAGAATAAAAAAATTAAACAAGGCCCTGAGGCCTTGCAAAATATGTGCATATACGGGTCAAATGGTCGTATTATGGACGTGGTGGGCGTGGCATACACAATATTTAATATAAGACATCTGCGTATGTTCAAGGAAAATCTAAATGTCTAAGTTTAAAGCTCCTGAGATCTGTTGTCTCTTACATCCAGACGGACGGACGAACAGACGGACATAGCTAAATCGAATCAGTTTCCGATGATGATCAAGAAAATTTATAGTTTATGGGGGTCTACCACGCCTCCTGCAACATGTTCCATACATTCACACAAAACTTATTATAGCCTAGTTCTTCCTTTTGTACAGGGCATAATAACGTTTATAGATTTTATGAAAATCTTTTCATATTTCATATTCAGCTACTTGAAAAGTGAATATGCTTCATTTAAACATCTGACACATTTAACAGCAAATTACAACTAAAAAGAAGAAAAAGCGTTAACTACGATTTAACTAAATCTCTAATACCATTCACACGGGGCGAGGGGGATTTTTAAATAAGGGCCACGGCGGAAAACGTCCACTAGTAGTGGATATGTATGAAGTGACCATCTATAAGATGCCACCGTATCGAATTTCAAGTCGATATTGATGTTTCCCATACAAATGCATAAAAGTGAGCTGTGGGTTTGTAAGAGACTACATCAAAAAGTGGGCGCAACACGCCCATCTGTACATGTTCACAGCGCTTTTCCACTTGAATCCAAATTGAATTTCTAGCTAAAATTGATTTAAATAAAGAATTTCTTCATAAAAAAAAAAAAACAAAAGTGGGCGGTGGTTTTGTATGGCGGTTACCCCAAAAAAAATGGAAGAGTTCCACCCATTAATGTATGTATATGTGAAGCGTTGGTCCATTAGAAGCTACCATATCAATTATTAAGTTGATATTGACTACAATAAAACAGTTTTTCGTACAAAAAGTCAAAAGTGGGTGGTGAGTTTGTACGATGGCTACACCAAAAAGTGGACGTGACGAGCAAGACAAACTGATAATACTATTCAAACTCTATGTGAACAGTATAATAAAAATGATAGCTAACTTTTATAAATCAAATTCTTGCCAGATAGATACAAGACAGTCTGAACACGTCTTTAGATATACATATGTAAATATGTATTTTAAAACCCTGTTCAGACGGTCATGCATATCTGAAACATACGATACTTTCATTAATCTGCAAATTTCAACTATAAGTGTTAAAAACTCAGATTATTGCTAGCGTCTAAACGAGTATAGTTGGATAGGCTAATAATATCGCTAACAAACCAAACTTTGGATCAGTTAAAGATTCTTGTAAAAATATTGAACTGTGAAAAATGCTCAACAAAACAGTTCACAGTTGATATCGGATCACATAAATGCTACATGTATTGTTCGATGCGACTCTGAAGCGTACAATAGCTTCAGTGCAAACATAGTTCTTACTAAATGGTTCAGTTCTGTCAGATCGAGAGCGCATTACAAGTAAAAAGCGAAAGATATACACATACTATGTATATAGATGACGTGCGGAAGGCGCAAGTTCATCAACCGCTCTTCATATTGTTGTTGCTATTATTATTATTATATATTGCTGCTATTATTATTGTTGTTGCTGCTATTTGTATGCCCGTCGTTACTTTGATTATTGTTGTTGTTGTTGTTGTTGTTTTTTGGACACAAATTTCAGATTTATAAAAATGCGACAACTAGAGAGAGAGAGAGAAGAGAGAGTGAGTGAGTGAGTGAGTGAGTATATAATATTAATAAGCAAGTAGCGCCAAACAATTCCAACAACAATATAAATAATCACATATAGGGTGTTCACACTAGAGCAGTGCATGCATGCCTTCATTTAAATAAAAAATAGAATAAATCCGTTCATCATTTTATGAATATAAATGTTTAGTTTATTAAAACGTTGCTGTCGTTTAGAAGAACTTACTATTATTCTAATTACATATATTAAATTTAAAATTTAGTGAGAGATATTCAGAAATTTAAATATACATATGTACATAGTATATACAATGTATATATGTATTAATCTATCTTTTAAGAAATGAAATGAAATGAAACAAAATGCAAATGAAACAAATTGATTCATGCAGGGTTCTATTAGGCACTAAAATGTAACGAAAAGGCATACACGGGACTCAGCGAATACTTTAAATTTTTCATTTGTAAACAACTTGGTGGTAATAGATATTTAGCACATTTAAAAAGTTTTGATTCGTATTCTATAAAGTAAGAGTGCGAGCAAATATATAAGAATGGTAAAAATTCCTCCATAAAAATGTATATATGTTAAGCATCAACTCAACTTTCATTTTGATAATGACTGTGACCGGCAGGTTTCTATTGGAGTTACGCCAAAAAGTAGGCGTGCCATATCAATACGGATACTCTACAAATTTATAATAAAACTAAGTATAGATGCTGGCTTTCAGATGATTATCAAGAAAGTTGATGACTCATCGACCTGATCAACCATATATGTATATGCATACATTTTACGTGGTCTACGCTGCATTTAATGCGTTACAAATTTTCTGACAAGATAATAATATTATTTCACACTATGTGAAAATGTTCTAAAAAAATGTTCAAGGGAAAATATAATTTCATCATTTTTATACCCTGTTCTCAACGAGACAATGGTATAATAAGACACATAAAGGGGTGGCAGGCATACCCTATAAATTACATATGTATACGCTTGATCAGCATCAGAAGCTGAGTCCATAGAGACATGTCCCTCTATCTGCCTGCTAGTTTGAACCAAAAGATCGCAGAAGCTAAAAGAGCTAGAGACACTAAATTTGTATATTTGGAGGTATTTTTTTCACACGCTGATATTTTTTCAATTTTTTTTGTTTTTTGTTTTTGTATGGTGTAACATGGTAGGTAAGGTACCATATTCACTCATTTTTCTGTTCATTTAATGCTTAGAACGTAAGAGTGCAACAGAGATAAAAAGTATTTTGTTGCTTTATTCTGCCAACGGAAAACAAGGAAACAGAAAGGAACAAAAAAACGAGAGCAGCTAGGTGTAATACGCTACCGAATATTATGATAAGAAACTGTGCGCACGAAAGAGTGGCAAGATTGTTTGTTTTACTTTGTGATTTGATTTGGTTTGGCTTCGCTATTAGCTAGGTAATTGGACTTTTTTTTATGTGGATAATACTCAAACTTAACAGCAGTTAAAAACTAACATTCGTCAAGTTTTGGCCTGTTTCCGCACGAAATGTGCAAGAGAGTGGTCGAAAACCACCTTAAATGGATCGACTGTCGATCCAAGGCGACCATTTACATGGTATAGTGTTTCACACATAATGTCAAGATCTAAACTTTATAATGAAAAAAAAAAAAAAAATTATTCAAAATCTAAATTTTTTTATTAGCACGATTATATAAGCAACTAAGTAGGTCCCCGCGACGTTGTACGCGGCCCTCCCCTTTCCCTGACACTTCTTCCCCCTTCCCCACCTTCCACATGCTCCTTTCTATTGAAACAAAAAGAAAAATGAAAGGAAAATGTAAAATTCCAAAAAATTTGCTTTTTATCCAATCGCCACGAAACTTCACAGGATCACCCACGGGACTATTTTGAATACTTCCATTTTTATATACATACATATATAGACAATGGTCCAGGGTATTTCGAAATGTGCATTTTTACTTGTGCTTTTGTTCTCTGAAAAAATTTGCTGCCCTCATCGTACACCCCTTTTCAACAGCAACGTTTAAGTCATGCACTGAATAATGGTTGTTGTTGTTGCGGCAGCAGTCTGATTAGACTTCTGCTCTCGTAAACGGAGCAGAGCGTAGTATAAGTGATGCCAAAACGACAAAATTCAGTGCTAGTTAAAAATATCTCCTGCATTTATTCATGAACTGGCGCTGCATTCAGCATTGTTCCGCAAGAAATTGCCAACTGACCTAATTCGAAATCGATGTATGTTTATACTTAGTAGTTAGTTACAGCAGCAGTTAAAGCAGACTGTAAAAGTTTCGTATAAAAACATACTCGTATGTATAGATCAGACTAAGGAAGATGATATGATATACAACATAGTATCCCAGTGAACAAAACAGTCTTGGTATATTTTTTTTTTCGATAAAAACTGAGCGACTATCACAAAGGTTTAGTACATTTTTTTTTTATTCAGTAAAATTATCGTTCTCGATAGTTGACAAATGATATATTTAACGAATATGTATTTCTAAATATCAAAAACGTAAAAAAGGAACTGTAAGTGACCGTTATATTTTTGGTGCTTGCCATGTGACGTCGTTTTCTTGTTCCTTTATCAAATTTTATTCGTCTTACTTAGAAAAGAAAGGCTTCCAAATGTTTTTCTTACGAGAACTCCTCTCAAAAAACGATAGTTCGTCGTTTCTTTGCAAACTGGGTAGTATACAAATTTATTGTAAACTTGTACATATTTATTGTACTAATAAAGTGAGCGGGACCTGCAATATATTTGTACAATGCACATTAAAAAACATTCGGCAGCAGCAGTTGAAGTGGTTGTATCTTTTTTAGCTTCAATGAAATACCAGTTGTTCTTCAAAAATCTTCAGCTAGTTTTTAAAGTCAATGTGCTGTATAAGGATTTTTAATTCGTACATAGTGTGATGCTTGATATCGTTTTTTTTTTTTTTTTGTAAATGAACAAAAAAAAATAGGCATAATTCGAAATTTTTGTCATATAGAAACCGGGTTTGAAAACGAACGGGTGTAAAAATTATGTTCCCCCATATAAACTTTGAATACCCTTTTCCCTGGTTAAGACGGAATGTCCCAAAACCCCACCTTAGTGACCGTCTTCACCATAAAAAGCAACTACTGTCCAGAAATGAGTCCACAAATGAGGTTTATAGCATTTGTAGTGCATTGTTTACGTATATGAATGAATCAGTTTGCCCAAGAATTTTTATATACATAGAATATATTTGAGTCGACTCTATCGACCGCAATTTAGAAACAAATTATTACGTTTACGCGTTTTGTTGTTACAAAACAGTCACAAAAATAATAACGAAATGGGTCGCGAGTTTTATCAACTTATAGCTGCCAGCTTGAATGCTATTGTTTTATATTTATGTATGTGCGTTTGTATTTCATGTGAAGCCGATGTATGTTTGATTCGTTGTGTGAGTAAAAATTGTTTAAGCCTTTTACGACCGAAATATTCAACCGATTTTGATAAAGTTTGAGAATACATGTACAAATGTATTTCAAATAAAATAAGAACAAACAAAATCGTAAAGATTCTTTAGTATTAAAGATTATATATATATATATATATATATATATATATATATATATATATATATATATATATATATATATATATATATATATATATATATTTTTTTTTTTTTTTTTTTTGCATTTGATATGCTCTCCTACTCTTATTAAGCTTTTGTTACAGTTAACTAGAATGCACATTTTTTGCAATTGGGAATAGGGCTTGTATTATTTCACATGTATGTATGTAAATATTTTCTAACTCGTACTATATAGACTCGTACATATACGTGTACATGTATGTATATACTTATAATGAAGTGCAAACAATGAAGTCCCCTCATTTTTTCTTTTAACTTGCCATAGCAACAACAACAACAAAATACCACAATGAATACTACAATAAAAGGCGAATATTCCTTCAGTTTTGCTGTTGTTTTAGTTGGATACGGCGTAAAAAATGGAATATCAAATGGGAACTGGGAAATGCAGCAGCCCCAGCAGCAAATGAAAATGGGGAAAAATATAAAAGAAACGAATTGAACGAAGGGAAATATTCTTTCACACATAATACCAAAGGGTCTTTCAATAGACATGTTAAAACTTTGATAGTAATTTGTAATTATGTCTAAGTAGACAGGACAATGTTAAGAGACTTATTGAGATGTTAAATATTGTTTCACTGGCTGCTTGAACAATCAGCCCGCCAGTTTTGCTGTCAATTCGCATTGTTACTGTGCCACGAATTTCATGGTCATTTTTTAATAATTGTTATAGGATATTTACATAGGTACTATGAGATACGACGAATTTGTTTTTTTTTTGTGTTATGTGGAGTGAACGTGACACCACACATTTTCCCAATGGATCATGTTCCTACCGATGCCATGTACATACATATGTACCAAATCTCATTCATCTGCTTTAATAAGTGGCTGAAATATGACGAATATGGATTTTCTCTTACAGGAAAGGGTGGTGTGGAACGTGACAGTCACGCCCTTTATATAACTACATATATACCAATTTGCATCGCTCATTTTTTTCGTATAAAACTTTCTCTTAGTCGATAGTAATACACTCTATAAATATCATAATAATCGGTGCAATAGTTTAGACGAGTATAAAAGATATACACAAACAATAATTTTTTAGACAATACTAGCTGGTACCTGGCGTGTTTCTGCCTCTCCACCTGCCTCTCCTAACCACTACCACTCCTTTTCCTGTCACTCCTTCCCCCTGTCAATCTCTCCTCATGCCCCCTTACCATACCAACCATTCCCCTACCCATCTTCCCCTGCCCCTTACTTTACCACCCCTTCTCCCTGACCCCTTCAATCCCAATAACATATATACAACATTTCATCCCCCTGCCTCACCCATCCATCCCTATGTCCCATTACCCTACCTCTCATTCCCCTACCCTTCATCCCTTTTTCTAAAGTCAAACTGTTGCTGAATTAAAGACCGATTTATGCCAAACAAGAAAAAACGCCGTGGTCGTATGTGCTCGTCTACAAGATACCCTGTAGAGTATTTTATTAAACCATACATTTATATAAGGGATAGACTGTCTTCTGTAGTAGTCTGATTTGGAGCTATGCTGAATTATATATTGGTATTGACGTAAATTTAGCGTTTTAGGCTTAATTATTAACCATAAAACAACAGACATATTTTTGCATACAAAAACTTCAAAATAGGCGACGCAAGTTTGTATGTAGGCTACACCCTATAGTGCGGTTGGGTCTTTGAATTTATACACTTTATCTGACGAGGGAATAGGTGAGCGTAATTATTCAAATTTTGTATATCTCAGATGTCGACGTTCACAGAGACGGGCATGTCTATATAGACTCAGTTTCTGATGTTAATCAAAAATACGTACTTTATGAGGTCTTTCACGCCTACTTTAACTTTAATATAACCTTTTACCATATGTGTAAAGGGTATACAACATATTGGAAATCGAGTCTAGAATCGAGGCCGAATTAAATTCTACAAGAGTATTTAAACGATGCTATTTTTATAGCCTTTACCCAATGGGACAAGAGAGTATAATAAAGCAGAAGTGGGCATGGCAGAACACATATTCAAGATCGGCATTAAAAGCTTAGCCGAAATAGCCATGTCCTTCTGTCCGCCCGGTTATATGTAAAAAAAAAAAAAAAACAATTTCTTTACTTTAATTTAAAAAAAAATGTTCCTTCTTTTATTCTTTACGTTCTTAACTAATAAGTTAGGGTTCAGGGTATTTAATAAATAAAGTTGCTCATACAAATTGTTTGCGTTGTTGAACTGAATACGAGTAAAACACAAAAGTTATTCAATAATGGCGCAGCCAATTCATACATGGAACACAATTCAATTATTTAAAGTTGACACGTGACTATTGAAAGATCCCTTATATGTAGCTACACACATAAAATCAGTTTTCACTTATGACTGCGCGATAGTAACAGCAACAGCTAAATGCAAGTCTACATTTATATATTTTAAACAAATGTTTGATACATGTACACTGTTAAACAAAACAAAATAAAATTAATTCTCCATTATAGTATGTACTTTAATATAAGCTACACAAGTCCCTTTCCCAACAAAGTATGATTTATGTAAGTAAGTATAAGTTTTCCCACAACTGGGAAACTAATGAGGTGTCACTTGTTGCGGGTCAACAAAAAGTTGTAATCCTAGCTATTCTATTTCAAATCTGCGAACAATTGTTTTAGTTGTACTTTCTCATTTAAAAATATGTTCATATTCAAAATGAACAATGTGCTCCTTAACGAAACGACATAGAGCCAGCTAAATTTATACAATAATTTTATTAAAATAGTTGTGCGTAAGCTTCTATCTTTTTGCCTCAAAATAGAATCTTTTGTTAAACAGTGTATCTAGTATTGTACTATATACGTTTAACTATTTTTCTATTTGTTTGTTGCATACAAAAGTCCCCCTAAAAGGGTTCACGCTGTTTATGTAGCAAATACCATATGCAAAATATAAACAGGATGACTGATGAAATGTGCTAACAAAAATGAACAATTGGAACGATGGCACTAGGATTTGAATAGTGCGGCGCTAACATGCTTTGGAGTCTGTGAGTTTAGTCCAAAGAAAGTTTTGGCGTGGAACAGTAACAAGTAGGTATAATCATAGAGATCATTCAGTTAAGATATAAGATAGGATTGCTGCTGTCTTATAAACCAAGCAGACAATCACTGCAGACAATTCTGCACAATGATTTGAGCGTAGTTTCTTCCAAAGTTCAAATAACAAAACCAAATTAAACCCAACTTGGACTTTCTCAGAAGATTAATCAAATGCTGGTAGAGAAGAACAATATGTTAAACTTCATTTTTATATTTGATTTAAATGGCAATGTAAACAAGCAAAATTGTCGAATATGGAGTCATTCTAACTCCAAGATACTCCGTAAGGCGGAACTGTATCCAACTCCAGTCACACTGTGGTGTACATAAACGTTTTTATGAAGTGTAACAGTCAATGGAGACAGCAATTTAAAGACACTTAAGAATTTTTTCTTCAAAGAGAACTACACCAAAAGATAATGCCTTTCAACTCTGATTGGTTTCAGCAATATGCTGCAACTTCGCACTGATTTCCAGCAACTCCACATTCCGTCAGTTGCCACGGTCTTCTCAATTGACTGCACTTGAAATTTTTTTGTTTTCCGGAGTTATTGTAATCCACAAATTTGAATCATATTCACTATATTCACTAATGAACAAGTTTTCAATAAAATGTCACCGATTTCGGAGAGCATTTGTAGCAGTGCGGCACATAGCGAGTCTATACCGGGAGTTTAGTTTATCTAAGTCTTCTGTAGTCAGAGAAGTTTTCTCTCTAACAGACATACAGATGGACGAACGGAAGAGCTGCTCTTACACACTTTTCATATTTAAGTAGGTGTACCTCTATATCTAAACTTAAGATTCCCAAATTATAATATTTCCTATTTATTTTTTAGTTCATATCTTATAAATGTTGGAGGTTTAGGCATATTTTCTGACGTGAACCACGGAAGTGACATTCCAGAAAGATGCAAAAAGACACTGCTAGAGTCTATATAAATCGAATCGAACTAGGCATGTTCATTTGTCTGTCTCCTGTCCGTAGGAATTGAATATAGTTCCTCAGTTATTAAAATATCGAGCTGAGATGGAGTATGATGGATTCTTATATAGACCCAATACGAAGCCACTGCTCATTTTTCCGTTTTTGTAAGAAAAAAGGGAAGCAACGCCCAACAAGAACTATGCACTAATTTAGGTTCGAAGATTTCGACTATTGAATGGTGGCCAACGTGAATGTTATGGTAGGCAAAAGACCTCATGTTTCAAAAGAAAATTTGCAAACTAAAATGTTGAAAAACTTCTGGAATTGTGGACTTAAATACTGTAGAGCGATGAAACAACGTTAATTTATGTGAATCAGACGGGGAAAAATGTGCGACGTTCACAAAACAAGAAACTGCAGTCTTGATATACATAGTATAAAGAGACCAAAAAGCATTCCATTAAGTCCTTAAGCTCTGAAATAACAAACAAACACAAAACTTTAAAATCAAAAAATTTTGTTGTCCCGAATTATGTCTCATCATCAGTATCAGTTTATATACTATATAGATCATTAAATTAGACTCACGGTACTCTGTGCGAAAACTTTTTGGGAAACAAGAGAAGTGGTGCTAATAACAAAAAATGGAATGAAAAATATCTATTAATGATAAAGTGGCAAAGCAAACTGAGCACAAACGACAATAGCGTTGCCAGATCTGACCAATTCATGACAATTTAATACATGTCGTTAGATGGAACCTTTAAAAGAAAACACTCGGTATATTCCTGATCAGCTCGACAATGTGAGCCGATCTAGCAGTATCCATCTGTCTGTCTAGTGTCTGTCTTGCGTTGAATGTTAGTGGGGAGATTATTGCTACTAGAAGTTGGAGCTACCACAGAAAAAATTGTACCATAGGTTTGTATGGAGGTCATAAAAGAAAGTGGTCCGATATGAACTTATGTTGAATATTTTATGGGTGTTAAGTATTAGTAGTCCAAACGTTGAATATAAAAATGTTTTCCATACAAAAAGCTGGGAAGTGGGCGGTAGGTGTGAATAGCGTCTATACTTAATGGTAGGCTTGGCACTCTGAAATATATATTGTAGAGCAAAAGAACAAAAATATATGCTCTCCAAGGGTATTGGGACTCACATACTTCAACAATACACTTCCTGTTGAACAGGTTGAAAACTAATCGGCCTAAACAAGAAAATATCATTTTTTTCAGCATAGTTCTCTATTAGCTCGATAGTCTAAAAACAAACCCCACCATTTTCGATGCCTTCTAAATAAAAATAGATATGTACATATACATCTATTTAAAGTTATAATATAAAAATTCATTTTCTGCAGTGTAATTATGGATTTTTAGCAGAAAATCTCGGTCAACTCAGCGACAAATAGGATAAATGATTCAATCAAGAAGCTTTGAAGAAAAGAGCTAAGTCAGAATGCTAGCTAATTATTTTTAAGACGTTTCAAAAACGTAAGATATCACAATTTCTTATTGGATGAAGTATCCCAATGCGAAAATAGTGTACTTGACGAGAGCTATAAGCTACTATACTAGTTCACTTTAAAACTGCATCGATTTTTTTATTTTTATTTTGTAGCATTACGCTATAGATTAATCTTTAGGCATTACTAGCAGCCGGCCGATCAGGTACACTGGGCACCAAAATGTTACACTCCGGTGTACGGGCTGCGAGTTGAGTTGAGCTTACCAGCTTCAAAGTATTAAGCTACGCTAAGCTATCAATGTTCCGCACACAAATAGCGTATTGCATGCGAAGAGCTGATGAAATGTTAAATATTGTTATCACTTTCTAATAAATACATGCAGTTGTTCAATCATAATTGAGAAGGTATTAGTGAATGTGAAAGAAACTGATATTGTAAGGAGTTATAAGAGAGATAAGCAGTAAACACATATGAGAACATATGTGTATGAGAGAGAAGCACTATGCGAACGAACTGCTGATGTGTATCAATGAATAAGCATTCTTCTTTACAAGAGCGGTAATGTCAACTAAGTTAGACTCAGCTTACCACACAGTGTGCGGCCTCTCATTGCTTACTGCATGTTTGAATTTTCAACGCTGATGAACTCAACTAAGCTAAGCTCAACTCCGCTGTCTGTGTGCGTGGACTCTATACAGACTAAAAACTTCTGTCGATAGCAACCTCTGACAGAGTTAGTCTAGTCATATTAAAAGGCTCTCCAAAGCGTCCGTTCAAAATTATTCAACTATAAGTGGAAGAACAAGCTGAAAGATTTGCTGCATTCATTACAAACGAAACACTTGAAGAGTCATGATGAATGAAAATAACAAAAATTCAGTCGACGAGCTTTTCCAAAAAAAAAAAAAAAACACTTAGCTTGTATCTATAATTTCGTGTTACACAACTGGGTGAAACATAATTGCAGTCTCTATTTTGACTTTCTGTAAGCAAAAGTAGCAAAATTAAGCGTAACACGGCCACTAGAAGGGTTAAGCGCTTCTTTAAAAAATGTGTCCAATTCAATTTTTTGCATACAAAACTATGGTAATTTAAGCAATCAAAGTGCAGAATTAAGTCTTAGCAATGGGTGCTCAAGGTACTCGTGCTGCCTCTGAGAAAATTGATCTAATTTGTTATATTTTCATTAAATTTGTAAATATATATACTGTTTAATATACTATGGATCTTTTCTCTTGCATGGATTTTTTTGTTTTCATATATTTTATACGTGTACCATATTTTGTTGCCTGTTTTAAAGGCTCTCCCCTCGCGAAATAGAAAGAAAACAAAAAGAACTTGTTTATTTAAGTACGTATGTGTGTGTGTGTGTGTATATAAGCATGACACTCAAAGGTTGTTGTACTTTCGACTTTCTTATTTTTGTTTTTTTTATCTGTTCGGTTTTTTTTCCATATTTCTTTTCAGATACTTTATTTTTTTTTTTTTTTTGAGTTCATAGTCCGCTCTGTATTGCGTTTGCAAGGACAATTGCGCACGGCTGCCATTGCCGGAAGTAGGAAGCAAACGATAAACTGCAGCATTACGCTCTGACGTGACATACTACATATATCAAATACTATCTTATGACTACTTCGACTGAGGTGGCAAAACTTTTACGGTAGCGTCACATTATGCATAGCCTGGCTATTACGTTCTACAACAGTTCAGATACAAATGCTCGTATGTATTCTAGCTTAGAAAATTATTTCCGTTTTATTGCAAAAAAAAAAGATAACAATTTTTCTTTTTGTTTTCCAGTGAAAAACCTAAAAAAAAAACCAACAAAGAAAAATTAAAAAAAAAAAAAAAAGTTAGAGAAAGAAAAGCAATATATATATAGTACGAATGTGAATTTAATAAAGCATTTTCATAGAAAAACTCGGATGATGCTATACTGAGTTTCATTCAATTTTATTCGTTCGAATATTGCAAAGCCCAACGAGAGGCTGGCAAAAACCAAAGCTTTTGTGAAAATTTAATAGTTTGCAAAGGAAATGTGCTATAAATATAGAAACGGAAGTAGCAAATTCCGCCCGTATTCAGGTAAGCATTGTTCAATCAGAACCTATGGGCAGGGCAGGCAGTCAGTCAGTCGAAAGCATTGATTGGATGGAGTTGTATGTATAGGTTGCTAGTAGCAACTTGCTAGCATCAAGCAAACAACAACGTTGAACGTTGAGCTTGATATATTTTTAGTTTACTGGATACCTAACATCCTATTTTTAATAAACCTCTCAGCTGCGTACAGTTGATGGTGTTAACGATTATTAATTAAAATCTTTAACATAAAAAATATAACAAGAAAAAAGGTTTGGTATCGGATATCATTCAAATGAAATTTCATTGCAAACCAAACGTGCGTGGTGGGTTTGTATAGGTGCTCTCCCAAAAAGTGAGCAGGACACGTCCATTAGTATAAGTGTGTGAAGCGACCCTCGACAAGACCAGTCACCATATCGAATGTCAAGCAGATATTGACTTAACTAAAGAAATTTTTAAACATAAGCACAAAATTGAGCGATGGATGATTATGGATTTTAGGCCAAAAAGTGGGCGGGACACGCCCATAGGTATATGTATATGAATATAAAGCATCCTTATCGAATTTCAAGCTAATATTGGCTTAGATAAGCTAGTTTTTCATATATAAAAACATGAGTGGGCGGTGTGTTCGTATGGGGGTTATCTCAAAAAGTGAACGAGGCCTATCAATATGGATTTCTTATAAAGTTGGGACCAAAAAGAAGCTTAAATATCGGCTTTCAGCCAGATATCTAAAAAAATTAGTCCAAAAAACGCGCAGCAACTATCAGACGGACATGGTTAGATCGACGCCTCTTGACAAGCTGATCAAGAATATATAATTTACGATGCATACTTTAATGCGTTACAATCCTTCAGATAAACTGATAATACCATTTCACACTAGTGTGTGATTGGTATAAAAACGGTAACTCTTTTTTTTCATATAAAAACCCAAAAGTGGGCGGGTAATATGTGTGGGGGCTACCCATTAGAAATCACCATATCAGTTTTGAAGTTGATATTGACTGCAATGTAAAAATTGTGCCATACAAAAAGGCAAAAGTGAAAGGGTTTGTATGGGCACTACCCCAAAAAGTGGGGAGATCACACCCATTTATATATATATATATATATATATATATATATATATATATATATATATATATATATATATATATATATATATATATATATATTGATATTGACTGCAATGTAAAAATTGTGCCATACAAAAAGGCAAAAGTGAAAGGGTTTGTATGGGCACTACCCCAAAAAGTGGGGAGATCACACCCATTTATATATATATATATATATATATATATATATATATATATATATATATATATATATATATATATATATGAAGCGTCCGTCCATTAGAAGTCACCATATTAATTTTTAAATTGATATTCACTGAAATAAAATAGTTTTTCATACAAAAAAAGTACAGTGATTTGTATGAGGGCTATCCCAAAAAGTGAAGGGACTACATCTATTGATATATGTATATGTGAAACATTCGTCCATATCAATTTGGACTGCAATAAATATTTTTCCCATACAACAAAAAGCAAAAGTCAAGGGTGGGCTTGTATGGGGGTAGTTCCAAAACATGGGAAATCACATGCATTGATATATAGTGAAGTGTCTATCCATAAGAAGCAACCATTTATTTATTAAGTTGACATTGACTATAATAAATAAATCTTTCATATAAAATCTCAAAAGTGGGTTTATGAGGGCTACCCCAAAAGCTGGGCGTGATATGTCAACATGGATTAGTTTATTACAATAAAATTAAGTCTAGATGCCGTATTGTAAAATATAAACGTGGTTGATTGGTTTGTTTGAAAGCTACTCCAAAATGTGGGCGAAACACGCCCACGATCATCCATAAGAAGACATCATATCGAATGTTAAGCTGATATTGACTTAAATGAAGAAGTTTTTTATACAAAAATACAAAAGTGGACAATGGGTTTGTATAGGTGGCTACCGCAAAGCGTAAGCGTGGCAAAAAGAAGCTTAAATACCGGCTTTCAGTCAAATATCTACAGCAGATGAATAGACGAACATGGCTAAATCGATTCGTTTTGGCAAAGTGATCAAGATTCTTGATTCAAGAATATATGTATGTATACTTTATAGGGTCTACAATGCCTACTTTAATGTGTTACAAACTTTCAGACAAATAGTGATGCCATTTTCCCACTATATACATAATATGTACATACATAATTACAAACCTGACGGTCGGACAGATAAAGGAACGAACACGGAGCGAAAGCAAAGCAAAAGTATAAGAAAAACAAACAAAATGAAACTAAAAAAAAAAATAAAGAATTTAATGCAGCATTAATACCCTTCAAACGGATAACTTAATTTTTCAGTCAACTATTTGTAAATTTTACGAATGGAAATGACCACCTGATCATTTTAGATTAGGTGAACAATGGTTTCTACACCACAGAAATGTATAGAAGCTATACCAATTTTTCACTTTTCCAGTGTAACTTATTCTTTCCGGTCTATACAATACATATGTACCAAACCTCATCAAACTTTTTCAAATAGTTGCTGAGATACAACAAATTTGGTTTGTCTCTTACAGAAACCTTATCTTGATCGATAGTAACTTACTATATGATTTTCGTAATGATCGGTCTATAATATTTGCCGTTTGTATTACATACAAAATCTGCTCTCTCTCTCTCTCATTATATTTTCTTATAGATTAATTCTAATTTTTCATAATATAGTTCGGACCACTGAAGAATATTATCTATGGTTCACATAAGAAGCCTTAAACAATGTGCAGTGTATCTCGAAGTTGCGTTCACTCGACTGCAGCATTGTTTTGCGTTTTAAGTTGTAAATGTACTACGCCAACTACGCATTCATTTGAAAGATATTTTAAACACCTGTTCAACGATATAACACACGTTAATAACCATTAAACCAATAAAGCCAATTGATATCTGAGCTTTTTAGGGGTTTCCCACCAAATTACGCAAATTTAAAAAAACTTCTACCAAAAATCACGTATCAAAAATAATACAGTTTTCTAACGGATTCAAACAAACACACAAACTATTTCATTAACTCGTGTAAAATTTCTTGGGGTCGTTGGAATCGGACTCGTTCGACACGTATCGGTACCAAGATTAAACTACAAATAAGTTTGTGCTGATTTGTTCCTCACGTGACCCAACACCGCTTAGGGTGGTTTTTTTCACCCAACCACCTATATTTCGGTTTTAAGTGTTAATAATTTGTTTAATGTACGTTTTAAGAGATTGTAATTGGTATAGTATAAAACATCTCGATTAAACTAATTAGTAAAAACTTCGTCATTGCGCTCGTACTGTGGTATGTTCTCGTCACTTGAGTGGACTACCGTCCACACTGATATTGTAAATATCGCCTAAGCAGAGATTTTAAGATATTGTGAAATTATTAATTTCATGAAATGTGTTGTATAAACACGCAAGATATCTGACTATCTCAAAAAATGAAAGATCTTTATGGAACTAGTAGATTAAGACAATATGCCGCCGCCTTCAATCTTTTAAAAAAAACTATAAATCTCTGTTTACATTTTGATGTAACAAAGCTTTTAAGCAAAATGATAATACTCATTTTTAAGCTATGCGTGTAGTGTATACTAAAACAAAAAGAAAATAATAAAACACCAAAAACAAAAAGTAAACGCAGACAGGAACGGTATTAAAAAATAAAAACAACAACAACAATGATAGCGGCATAGTGCAATAGTGTAATTAATTTACACACGCACACAAATGCAAAAGAAGTACTAACCACACAGACACACACATAATAAATATGAAGCAAATACATTTTGCAATTTGTGTTTTATTTTCAATTGTTTTTTATTTCTTTTAATTGAACACAGTTTTTTTTTCTTTTATTTATTTATTTATGCACTTGTTTGCATTTGCTACAAGAGCAAATGCTCTAAAAGAGCAAAAACAAAAGCACACCAAACAGCAAACAAATAAAAGTTTAAGAACAAACAAAATATAAAAAAAACAAAAACACAAACACTTCCTTGCTGTTTGAACAGACGGACATTCGTATGTACATATGTGCGTGTGTATGTGAGTGTGTGTGTGTGTGAAGGAATTTCATGAAATAACTGCGTTTTATGTTCTGATAAATAAATCGCTGGGCAAACGGGCAAGGGGGGTTGTTATCAATTTCTGTTGTTGTTGCAACACGCACGCGGCACAGTAGAATAGAAATAGACCAAGAAGGCAACAACAACAATAAAAAAAACACTTGTTCCATATTCAGGCCGCCACCGCTGCCGCTGTTATGTTTTGGGCAACAGATCATTTACATTTCAACACACACACACACACACACACACACATTACTACAGCTACACATAGAGACACTTGCGCATAGCAATACTTCCTTTTTCACTCACTCACTCACGCACGCATACAGTACATCATTGTTAACAAAAAAAAAAAAAACAAAATTGTCACTATTCAATAAATCATTGCATTTATTGTTAATATTTTACAAAACAATAACAGAAAAAAAAAAACAACAACAATTTCTAATTTAACTATACACTTACGAATTCTCGGCCAACCGCTGCCTCCGACGCCATTTTGAACGATGAAGGCGAGAGTCTACTGTCAAAACAAAACAACAACAACGACAACAATTGCCAGTGTTGCCATGTTGAGTTTATTGATAAAGCACAAGCTGCTGTTACTAAAAAATGCCCTTGTCACTAGTGTTGGAAAACGTGCCGTAAATTCAATTTGATTAATTAATCAATTTAATATTGTTTGAATAATAAATAACATTATTCGATATACTGTGCAGCGTATATTTTATTGCATTGCTTGCATATAAATAAAATGCTCAAAGTAAAGCGTTTAAAAAATAAGTGTTAGGTTTGACAGTTCAAATACAGTAGAACCTGCATAATGTTACTACTAGAAACTAATACAGTTATAACTTTTATTTTGAAAATCTAAGCAGTTATTGTAATTTTTATAAGAGACATATATAATGTATATATAAATTTTAGCTGGCTTAATGTCATTTTTTTCCTCAATGCGAAAGAAGAAATAATGAACGCCATTTTTGTTTACACAGAAAAATGATGGGCTGCTAATATACGTCTCTCAAAATAAGACACTACCTATCGTCAGTTCCACTTGACCACACATTGTAAACGACAGCTTTTATATCTTGCCTGATAAGCGCCTTGTGTATCCTACGAATTACTATTATACAATGATATAGACGTTATAATTTGACAAAGACGTTATAATTTCCAAGCATATTATGTTGCACTCTTGCAAGAACGGCTCCCTTTCATTCTTCTGTGTGTTGTTGTAGCATTATCTACTTATAAACTGCACCAATTTCTAGTAGTACCGCTACTCGAGAATTTGCCAGTTTCAGGCTTTTTGATAGATGTTTTGTTATTGATTGTAAACAAAATCGTTTTTTAAAATTGTCAAATTTATCAATGATTGATCAATAACAAAAACAATTGCAATTTTATAGCGTCAGCTCGGATGCCTGCTTGTCTTACAACATAATTAGAAAAATCTAGAGGATAAAACAAGTACATTCTTTTTTCAGTAGGTTGTTAGGTTATTGCGTAAATAAAAATGTCAAACTACACAGTAACGATGAACGAAGATATCACAAAAAAAATAAAAATAAATCTGAACGATTATCGAAGATTAAATTACAACACAAACCTCTGAACTCAATAAACCACAAAAATTCAAAAATTTCTACCGTTTTTGTTGTTGTTGTTATTTTGAAATTTTCATACGTTAAAATGATTAGACAAGAAAATAAAAACAGGAAGATTCTGTTTACTAATGCATTTAAAACTTGTGGATTTATTGACTTGTTTGTACTCTACTAAAAAAAAACCTATTTATGAAAATTACGGGAATTTTGCTATAATTTTGTACTGAACAAAAATGATATTGGGAGAGGGCACGTTCCCAGTTCTACCGCCACCCCCCCCTTGAATCCACCAATGGACTAATGAATTATCATTCGAAGCGTTGCTACATAAAAGCAATGTTAATCCATTCTTATCTAGTTCACATCCACGAAAACTTTTATAATTTAGACAAAATATATCGGACACTATGAAACAGAACGATTTGCTCGCAGTCTTTATTTCAAAAAAATATATGAGTGGCACTTTCTTAGCTGTACGTCTGAACACCAAACTGGTATATATTTCACCAAACGATAGACATACAAAAACTTGTGCAAATAATTTGCGCTTCTGTGCTTAGCTTTATTAATTCATATAAAAAACAAAATTTAAAATTTTATCGCTTACACCTTTTCAGCAGTTATAGTGCGACATGATTTCACATATTCAGCTTGGTAGCGTACGATTTTTCATAGTCTTACTGTATGACACCGTTCCACCAATTGTACAGAGTTCTCACTGTATGTGCAGTTTCTTTGGTCATTTTTAGGTTTTGCTTTGGTATTTGTAATTTGTTTTTCTTCGTTTACATTGAGTGTCGTACTCTGCTTTTGTTTTATTTCCAATTTTCGAAGCAAGCGTTCCGTGCGTTTAAACATTCAAAGCAGTCGGCGCATTATTCTCGTGTGTGTGTGTGTGCGTTTCAACATCATATATATATATATTTTTTTTAAATATTTGCGACTTCAATATTGAAGCAAGATAATTTACGTTTTTTTTTTTAGTGTATAAAATGAATATATGTAGATAAATGCAAAATTTGCAAAAGGCAACGCAAAAAAGAGAGAAAATAAAATCAAAAAATTTATTCGCGTCTATTTCAATTGCAGCGTTTTCGCTTTAGTTTTTTTTTTTTTTTTTGTTTGACTTCATACAAATAATTTTTTTTTGCTTTTTGCTTTTGCCGCGTATTCGTTGTTGTTGTCATACTGTCGGCCGTCGGTCTTTGATGCCACAGCCAGCATTAACAAAAACAAACAGCAACAATATCAACAACAGAGACGTCATCGTGTTGCTTGCATATAAGCAAAACAAATGTCCTACTACGGCGTCTTCATTGCTTCGAAATCCAATTTCGAAGGCTCCGTTGAGCAATGCCCCGGTTCTGTGGCTGCCATCAATTATAAACCGGTTGTGCCGCCAGATAATGTTGATGCTGCAGCAGCTTCAATGTTAACAGCTGAGGCTGCTGACCTCATCGTTAAATCAGAAGATCCTGAGTATCCGGGTGAGTAGTAGTTGTGGAAGTCACATCACACACATATGCTTAAGTATTATTTAGATATATTTAACAACATATTTCATAAAATGATGCAATTTTTTCTCTCTTTCCATGCACCATATATAACTAACGGTTTATATTGCGTATACCGTTACTGCGTTCTCTCTATTTTTTTTTCATCAATTCAATGTTTTTGTTTTTACAATATATACATACATATGTAGTTTTTTACATTAATTGTGTGGGAGGGGTAGAGTTTAATAGTGCTGAGGTAATGTTTTACTGCAAATGACAGCACATGTATGTATGTATGTATATATGTAAATATACAGTAAAACTTCGATATACAGGCTTACTTCGTTACTTTAAAACCTCATGCAATTAATATCATGAGAATTGGACTGATTCTGACGACGTATTATTATAGAAAGTAATATGAAAGATATGAATAAAATTTCGATTTTCGAAATAACGAATTTAAAGCGCAACAATTTTTCAATTCGTAAAAAAAAGCGGCCGCACGTTTAACTATTCAACAAAATTCATAAAATGAATTTATATTCCATAAAGTACAACAACACGTAAACAGTCTAAACTGAATGAAGCTTTCCAGTGTGTTAAGTAGCAACACGGCGTGGGCATTTTTTCACCATCAATGCTATCTTTTCCTCTCTAACTTTTATGCATTTCAAGAACATGATGCTCCATAGATTTTTATGATACCCGATAAAGTTTTACAAGTCATGTCAATATTAATTATAGTTCGTTGTTGCAAATTGTTAATATCATATGATATCAAATATTGTTTTATTATTTTATACAGTTTCCTTTTAATCACTATCAAAATAACTTGAAAAATGTTAGCCAACAAACTGAATTACAAACCCCCTTTCCATTCCCCATTGTAACACTTCGTAACAAATTGAGAACTTTCCCTCTTTACATTACGTAATACTTCAACGTTTCCGCTATTTGTCGTATCTTACGTCAATCATTACTAAATATTGTATGTAGGCCCAGATCAGATGACTTTAGGTGGTTTTGAGTTTTGGCATGAAGATTTTTTTTTTTATTGTTAAAAAAAATATTGTTAAGTCAAAATTTTTCATCATTTCTAATAAAATATTCGGCATATGTCCCGATCAGACCATTAAAGAATATAATCTTTGGTTCATATAAGCAACCCTTAATAAAGTACTGCTTTTCTCGAAGTCGAGCACATTTAGCAAGCACATTTTTAATGGATATTTCTTGGCAACAGGTTGTTCCTCGCCGCCATCACAGTTTTTTTTTTCATCTGTGTGCTTTAAAATCCATTTTCAAAATTCGCCGCTTTTCTTGAACAGTCTTAAATGAAGTCCGTGTATTTCAAGGTTTTACTGTACTTATATATGCATGTATGTACATATAGTTATATTGTGTCATATTTAATTTTCTATGCTACTGCAAGAACAACAAAAAAGGCGTTTTTTGACCACATTTCTGTTCAAAAATTTTTTACATTTAAAAATTTTTTGTACACTTCGCGCATATCGTGGATAGTATATAGGTTTTTTTTTCATAAATTTGTAACACATAAAATAATGCTTCAGATGTCCCATTAAATATACATTTTTTTGTATACCTGCTAAGAACACAACTTGAAACTTCGCGTGAATTGTATTAAAGCTTCGGTTTCAAACGTTACGTTTTTTTTTTATTAGAATTGGTCACATATGCCCACTGTGGGAACTAATTTGTTATTTTGTAAAGTTTACCTACAAATTTAGCACATTTGAGGCTTCTATCCCTTTTATGAAGAATACCAATATCTCAGTGGTTCCAACAAAATAGAGCATAAGATTTCTTCAAATGAAACTATATAAAATAAACATGTCAATGCCGCAACAAGTGGTATATCCTTACAAACCTACGTTTTTTTTTCTTGTATGCAATTCCTTTCTTTTTTTTTTTTTTTGCCTCAGATTTGTGACTCAGATAGTTCTTCCAAAAAAAAAATGTAGCTGACATGGAAAATTATGATTAAAAAGATGTATGAAGATTAGGTACAGTGTATCTTATAGTTCGGCACACTTGACTGCAGCTTTCTTTCTTGTTTTGTGTTATTTTTTTTTTAGAACTATGTGCCAATTGACGCAAGAAATAATTCACTTAAAAGAAATTGTCAAATAAAAAATAAGAGAAAAAGCAGCCAACAAGTAAAAAATGTCGTCATGCGTCTGCTAACGTAAAAATAAAACAAGGGAAAATTTTACCTTTAGTAAAACCGTGACGATTATACACTACACAAGTGTTACGAGGGCTGCTATTTATATTTCGGGAACTGGCAACACTAATGTCAAAAGCTAAAATCTGGCAACACAATAATAAAGTTTGACATTTTTTGGACCAAACGTACTCACAAAGTTTTGATGTACAATTGCTATTTGTTTTGTTTACAGTGAGTTAAGAAAAGCAATTTGACCAAAAAATGGAAATTTCGAGAGAAGGTTTTCGTTGGATTATTTTTCACAACTTTTGACGTGGATTATCTTAACAAGACTGTGTCAATGAACTCAGTTCTTTGTATGGCGATAAAGCACCATCAAAAACTACAATATATCGCTGGTATAGTGAATTCAATCGTGCTCGTAGTTCGGTCGATGCAGTGTGTGAACTCATAATGCAAGATCGTCATGTGGCACATCGTGAGATATAGGCATTCTTGCACATTAGTTCCACTTCAATACATTCGATTTTACACCTAGCTGTAAAAAAAATTGGCTCTCCTTGGTTACCCCATAATTTGACAATCGCTCAAAAAAAGACTCGCGTCGATTGGTGTAAGGAAATGTTTAAAAAGTTCGACCGTGGTGCTTCAAAAGACGTGTATAAAATTGTGACAGGTGACCAATCATGGATATATGCGTATGAGCCGGAAACAAAACAGCAATCGACCGTGTGGGTATTCCAAGACGAGCCAAATCCAACAAAAGTTGTTCGTGGAAGAAGCACAGCGAAGCAAATGATTGCCTGTTTCTTCGGCCGAATGGGTCATGTGGTCATGGTACACGACCATTTGTTTGTCGGAAGTTTTCGGAGAAATTCGTAAAACCAACCGCCAAAGACGAATCATTCTCCATCATGACAATGCGAGCTCTCACACATCTCGTCAAACAAGTGCATTTTTGAGCAGTCAAAACATCGAATTAATGACTCATCCTCCGTACAGTCCTGATTTGGCACCCAATGACTTCTTCTCGTTCCCGAGTATCAAAGGTAAACTGTGTGGTCAACGATTTACGAGCGCCGAAGAAGCAGTTGAAGCGTTCAAAAACCATGTTTTGGAGGTGTCTCAAGAGGAATGGAAACACTGCTATGACAAATGGTTTGAACGAATGCAAAAGTGAGTATTGGGGGAATATTTTGAAAAACAATAAAGCCATTTTTGTTATTCTTTGCTCTTCCCGAAATATAAATAGTACCCCTCGTATTGTAGTGTTTTGTTCTCTCAACAAATATTCGTACTTTGTACGCATAACAAATACAACAAAATTAAATAATGAAACCTCTATAAAAGCTTTTGAATTGTGTATGATGATTCAGGTATAATCGACGCACATTTCACAAATATTTCATGGGTGTGATCTCCCCCCGTTTTAAGAGGTAGCCCTTATACTCTACCAACAACACACTTTGAAGATTTTGTATGATAACTTTTGCAATACAGACAAAATCAACTTGAAATTTAATGTGAACACATCTCTCATTTTTTTCAATGGTTGAGATCCCTACATTTAGGGCCGTTCTCACGTCTTACCGATACATTAGAAAATACAAATTGGCAAAATATATATTATCACGAAATCACAATTATAATAAATCTATTTTGAGCAGCCCTGGAGAATATTTGAAGAGGTGGACAGTCCAATTGCAAAAATGTAAACACAATAAAATTATAAATTAGAAAATTTATAGGTGCCATACAATTTGGAACGTTGTGTGAATGTAATTAAAGCTTCGGTTTGAAAAACTATATTTTCTAAATTAAGACGTCTCGATCTGGGCACGTCTTTCATTATGCTGATCATTCCTTTTATGTTATTTGTTTTTCTGAGACGTTAAGAGCTGAAATCGAAATATTTGAAATCAAGTTAAAACACATCAGTATTTACTTTTACATTTCGTCATATAGAGTAAATGCGGACAGAATGTATAGAAAACCGGGACCAAAATAAACAACAGCAAACAATTAAATATTTAAACATTTGTGAACCATTTAGTTTTTTTTTTTCAGCATATAGATAATGTTTTTACTAAAAAATAAACTATTCGATTTAATAATTATATTCAAAAAAAAAAAAATGTTTTTAAAAAATCAAACGAAACGAATCTCATTCTTATCGGATTAGAATGTACGTACAGAATTTTTCATGCTAAACAATTTACAAACAAGCCTTTGTTCTATTTTGCGATGAAATAGATGAATCAAGATGATTTTGCTGTTGTGCGCTACCTTTCAGAAATCGAATTCCATTAAAATGACGCACAGAAGTTTTAAAACTTACTCATTGATTTTCTTATGTAAAATATTGTAAAAAATATTGTTAAAAATTTATTAAATCAGTTGGTTAGCAAAAGCCATAAACTAGTTTTCAAGTATGTTTTCTTGTCTGTAAATAAATTTATATTTTATATTTGCATAAGGTGTTTTTCTATACCATTCACACATATTGTGAAATGGTATTATCAGTTTCTCTGAATGTTTTTAACGCATTAAAGGAGCCATCGTAGACCCCAAAAAGTATATATATTCTTGATCAGCTCGACGAGACGAATCGATCTATCCATGTCCGTCTGTATGTTGTTGCGCATTTTTTGGGGAGTAATTTTTATGCTATCCAGTTGAAATTTTGAACGTATACTTCTTTTTATTCCAGTTTTATAGAGTGTCAAGATTGACCCGCCACGCGCAGTTTTTGGGGTAGCCCGCATACAAACGCACCGCCCACTTTTGACTTTTTGTATGAAAAACTTTTTTATTGTAGTCAATATCAACTTAAAAATTGATATAGTAACTTAAAGAAGACGGATGTTGGACATATACATTAATGGGTGGGAGCCGCCCATTATTTGGGCCAGCTCCCATACAAACCTATGGTCCACTTTTGACTTTTTGTAAGAAAACTTCTTCATTAAAGTCAATATTAGGTTGAAATGCAATGTGGTGCTGTTTTACGGTCAGCCGCTTAACATACATAGACTAACGGGCGTGCCCTGCCCACTATTTGGGGTAGCTCCCATACAAACCTATGGTCCACTTTTGACTTTTTGTAAGAAAAACTTTTTTATGAAAGTCAATATTAGGTTGAAATGCGATATAGTGCGTTTTAAGAGACAGCCGCTTAACATACATAGACAATTGGGCGTGGCCCGCCCACTTTGTGAGGTAGCCCCCATACAAAGCCACCGTGCAATTTTGTGTTTTTTATGAAAAAATCTTTCATTTAGATCAATATTAGCTTGAAATTTGATTTTGTGGATTTTAACGGACAACCGCTTCATATACATATACAAATGGGCATGTCTCGTCCACTTTTTGAGGTAGTCCCATATAAACCAACAGTGCATTTGTATGGAAAATGTCAATATCAACTTAAAATTCGATATGGCGGCATCTTACACATCTAATACATCGCTTCATACACATCTACTAGTGAGCGTGTACCACCCAATTTTTGGGGTAGCCCCTATTTAAACCCCCACTTTTATGTATTACAATACTTTTTAAAGTTTCATGTGAATGGTATTAGAGTTTCGGTTCAACCGAAATTAACGTTTTTTCTTGTTTTTTTTTGTTTTTGTTTTTAGAGATTCCATTTTCACTGTCACAAAATTTATCAGCTCTGGCAACGCCATTGTCATTTCTGCTCAGTTTGTTTTGCCATTTTATCATGAATAGACTAACGCCAGAACAACGCTTGCAAATTGTTCAAATTTATTTCAAAAATTGTGGTTCAGTTCGGGAATGTTACCGTATGATGCATCTATTCGAATAAACATGGATCTATTTTGCACCACGTATATGGCATAATGGCATAAAAGTGTCTTTATAATAAAGTTAGGATTTTTAAAGCCAGTATTTTAATTTAATTAAAAGTTCTACGGCTCTTAAAAAACACTATGTAAGGGCTATAGTAATACTTGCATGGTCATTGGATAAATATTAATTTAGATTCTCACAGAATATTTAAAGGGTACTAAGTACAATTACAAAATTATATGTATATGCATATACCACAATTTAATCGCATAAATATGTGCTCAACCGGTTAACTATTCCGTAATGCTAGAAGCTCTTGCGCGTTGCCGTATCTATAGTTTTATATACTTGGGGATACCAGTTTTAAACGCAGGATGCTAAACTATTCTTGTATTGCAGTTTGGTATGCGTGCTTTGCAATTTCCTATAGGAAGATAGATAATGAAGAACGATGAAATTGTTTGCATAATTCATATGCATAATGCAAAGAGCTGTGTGTGCGTGTGTGTGACATTGCTCAGCCTATGTTGATGAGCGTTCGGATTTTACAACCAAATAAAAAGAAATATTTTGGCATAAATATTGATATCTAAAATTTAAATATACATAATATATAGTTTGATAATTTCATATACACTTCTGATAAGAAATGTTTCTTAAGTTATGATATTTGAAAAAATTTCATAAAAACTTCAGTTTAAAACAATAAAGTTATGGAAAAACACTTAAGCTTTTACTGAAACTGCCAGCCAGCGTGATGCAATGTTTGGAAACGCTCCACTTACATACGTGCATTATACTATCACAAAGGTTCCACGTTCGAAACCCGCATGGGGCATGGTAGTTGAGTTTTTGTTTATAAGCGTGTTTTGTGAAAAGAAAGACGGCAGTGCCTTGAGTGTTAAATGTTTGTATTGTTTTTCTTCTTCTTCTTCTTCTTCTTTTCACTAAACCTTTATGTCAAGAGATTTATTTGTGAAATATTTTGAATGTAGCATCAAAATATTTGATTATGATGATATTATTTAAGTATATGATTGCAACTTCGCTAGATGATGATGTACATATATTAAATAAGTGCTTTATACATACATCATATATACTCGTAGTAAAGTATATTTATGACGGTTGGCATTATTAAACTTTGTTTAATTTGTAAATTCGCTAGGTCATATACAACAATTAGGGAGTGCCCATGTAATTACAATTATAATTCATGCAATAACAAAAACAGCAACTGCAGCTGTACTGGCAACAACTACTATAGCTATATATATGTATGTATATATAAAAGTATGAATGCATATTTATATGTACTTATTTAATATATATGTTTATGCTAATTACACATACAGATTTATCTCAGTAAACTATGAGAATCTTTTGCAGACCCTGTAAAGTATATACAATGTTGATCAGCATAGGAAGATGAGTCGAACAGATTTCGGAGACTATAAGTGATAGAGACTACAAATTTAGATAGCTAAACTCTATTTTTCGCTGTTCAGATAACTAGTATTGAATAAACATGCCAACCTAATAAAATATTACGCATAGATCGAGATCCGTATCACTGTAAGGCGTAGCCTCCATACAAACTTGACAATTTTTAAGTTCTTATTCCATGTTTTTTTTTTCTTTTTATACATAATTAAGCTATAAATACTAAATTTGGCATATATAATGTCAATCAATACAAAATATTCCATATTCGACCAGATATCTAGCACCTGCAAATAAAGAAGAGTTTTTGTTTAATATTAATGTAGACTAAATGGATGACGTCAATAAACTCTACTACAAAAAAAAAAAAAAAAAAAATAATAATCAACAATGGAAAAACAAGAGAACAAAATGCTGTTGGGTTAGGGAGGGAACATTTCCCAGTTCGCTCCCCCTGGATCTGCCAATGCCTTCAAAATTG
This sequence comes from Leucophenga montana, assembly GCA_035044765.1. Taxonomy (NCBI): domain Eukaryota; kingdom Metazoa; phylum Arthropoda; class Insecta; order Diptera; family Drosophilidae; genus Leucophenga; species Leucophenga montana. The sequence goes on from JAWNNQ010000188.1 coordinate 293,697, forward strand.
CATAACTTAAACGCATTGTATAATTTTATTAATTAACTGCAAACTGAAGATCGAATTTCGAATTGAGAAACTACAAACATTTAGAATAAACCAACCGAGTTTCATTATTCGCAACGAAATATACACAGGTATATTGTGCTAATTTATTTTGATGAAGTCACATTTTAATATTTTTAAATTATTGTCGAAGGTAATTTAATTTTAAACGTTACTTTTGTAAAATTATTCATTAGTATTATTTTTCACTAATAATTAACAGGCTATTAATATATTTATGTATGTAGTACCTAATATTTAGTAATTAAAGTGCTAATATTTTGGCATTGATTCGAACCGATTTCACAGTAATGTGAAGCGTTTGTAAATGTTGTTATAAAACTTCTCCTAGAACTAAGTTCCCAAGAAAAAAAAATCCCAAATAAAAATGAAATATTCGCCCAACAACTGTACTGCAGAAGGATGAAATGAGGGAGGGAGGGGGTAGTGGTTTTGGCTGAATAAATGGCTATACCACACTATTGCTGCAGACTACTACACTCCTATACTATCACTACTTCTATAGTGTCGCTTATGCGATGTCTTGAGTCTTTTAAACGCATGCCATTCTGCAGCTTTAATCTGGCTTCAAAATATCTTCTTTAAGCAAACATGAGTGTGTCTTATCCAGGGCAATACTTTTGTTTTTGAATAAACAATTTGAAACGCCTTATAAGCCATTATAGTATATGTACACTAGGTATAAGTTTTCTTTTTTTAAAATGAACATATGTACATACATATGTATCTCTATGCGATAAGCCTCTGCTAGAAATTATGGAAAACTATTTAGTAACTGGTGCGCTGCTGCCCTTCTCCCTGTCCCACTTCTTCATGACCCCTCGGGTAATAAAATTGTTCATGCAAAAATGCTAAAATCGCGATTAAAAAATATGGGGTGGGGGTAGGGGGGTGAAAAATACTTAACGACCTATTCTCATATGTATATATTGTAAACATAAATGTTAGTATGTAGGGTCATATATTATATTAGGGTTAAGCATCAATATTTTATTAGGGTAAATATAACCGATAAGATGGTAACCGTTCGATAATGATCAGAACGTGTATTCTAGGTAATCTAAATTGGCTGATGAAGAGTGTACGAATAGAATCAATCCGCACACATGACCATTTAAGGAAAACACATGAACGCTAGACGATTTTGTAGCTATCATCTTTTTGTCGTCTACTCAGAGCAGCAGACGTGGTTAAAATGTTTAATTAACTAAATGCGTTAATTTAATCTTCATAAATTAACGCATTTAAATAGCATATGTGTTATTCTGATATATGAGCTATATTATTGAAAAGTTTCATTAAACTCCATTCAGTAGTTTTTGCGTGATGGAGTAACAAACACACATCCATACAAACTATCGCGTTTATAATATTAGTAGGATTAGTAGGATGATATATTTCTCAAAAACCCCGTGTGATTGAAAAATATGCCTACATATGCATATTTTGTTCATCTGTTTACGTATGTTTACGTATTTATAAATAGATATAAAGCCGTCATATAAATCTTGGATTGATTTAGCAGAATCAAACTCGATTGCATTCTATTTTCGTTTGTCACTATTATATTTAATATAATTACACAAACAGTTGTTATATTATAGCATCTGTATGAAACAATATAATATATGTAGTAGTAGGTACTATTGTCTTTATTTTTATCAAACGAGACAGCTACATTTAATTATAAATATTTTGCAGCTTTTTTTTTTTTTTTTTTTTACTACAAAATTGTTGACACAAATGAGTTCATTCGCAGTAGGTCAATTACACACACAAACATTATATTTATGCATGTGTTTATGGGAAACAGAATAAAGACCATGCTTTATAGAATGCACGATATATTATGGCTACTTATTAAAAGAAGGCAACCACTTGCAGCAAAAGAACAGAAACAAGCAACACAGACAGTTCTCGATAAAAAGATAAAAAAAATGAAAAACAGCTTTCTTTATTTTTAAATTATATCTGTTTTTCAGCGCTTCCATTGTTCTCATTTTGGTCATTGTCGAAATTTTCGCAATATGTACTATCTACTAACTACCGCACCGAGTAGTACACTATAGCCCTTGACGTTCATTCGCATGCGGCGACTTATATACATACATATGTAATACAGTGAAAGCTTCCATGTTCGCCACAACATATCCAATAATCGGATAAATACTCTAGAAAAAAGTTTTTACCGGACGCGGACGGACACTATTGCATTTCATTCATACAAAACATTTCTCTTACACAGATGCAAAACAGTTTTTGAACAAAAAAAAAAAAAAAAAAAAATCGAATGAAATTCCATTGCATTCAACTTGGTAATTCCTCTTTTCATAAATGATTCGCGGCTTGTTAGTTGACTGACGTGGTTATCAGTAGCCCAGTCGGAACAAGAATGTTTCGAGCAGGCCTTCTTATTACATTTTTAGCAAGGACGGCGGCCTCCGTTTTTCGTTTCCGATTTTTATTACACATGTTTATTCGTAAGGTGAATTTTGTATGAAATTTATTCTAAATGGTGAAAAATGAATGAATACCCAAACATCCACTTTCGCATTTGCATTTGCATAAATAAATGGCTTTATATTTGCATGGAAAAAATGAGCACCTCTTAAATTGCCTTACGAAGTAATGTTAACCAGGAATGGCAATCCGACGTATTAATGATATTTCGATCGTCTTAAAATCTCCGCAACAAAAATTGTCACGTTAAAAAATTGTTCCGTTGTAGCGCAATTTCTGATTGCTCACAACTCTGATTCCATATGCTATATAATTTCTTTGAGCGTAAAGTTTAAGAGTAAAAAATTGTCCTTCTTTTAGAAGCAACTTACGCATTTCCCTTTACCTATAAACAACAAACTTTCTACAACTATCTTGTACTGTATGCGAACAAGAGAATAAGAAATATGTATTGTTATTGGAAGACCGGCACGTCTCCGAGTATTCAAAAATCTTCTTATCAATGGTATAACAACAAATTTGATATACATCCGAATTGTTATACAGTGTACTCGCGATAACTTAAAAACTTTCTGTCATTTAGTTTGTTTACAGTGCTGCTAGATTTTGTCAGTTCATCATTGCGCTTTTTACGAATTTTCTTCAAAAACTCGAATCACTCAATCTCATGTCGCTGAAGACCATTTCAGAACGAGTCAATTCCTCCGACATCATATACATAAAACGCATTCTGACTGGTGGTGAGACATGGGTTTACGAGTTGGATATGCAAACCAGTCAGCAAGCTACAGAATGACGGCTTTCAACAGAGTCGAAATCGAAAAACCACGTCAAAGTCCATCAAAATTCAAGGTAATGTTGACTGTTTTCTTGGATTATCGCGGTGTTGTGTACTCCGAATTCTTGCCAGAAGATCAAACGGTAAATAAAGAATATTAGCTGAGCATTGGGTGTGCGCAGTTTGTGCGTGCAAATGCGTCGAAAACGGCCAGAGATGTGAAAAGAAAACTCTTTGATTTTGCACCACGACAATAGAGCAACTCACAAGGCTAACAATGTCTTATCGCATCAAGATGAAAATGAGTTAAGATCAGAAGATGGTTTAAACGTAGCCTTCAAATGTTACACTCTTAAGTAAGCCGATGAATTAAAATACAATAATAGTAACAAAGTTGGATTACTGAAACAAACTGCTGTTTTCACTCTGTTATAACCGATGCAATGAAAATATCGAAGATACAGAAATAAATTGAATGTAGAAAAAATTAAACTTGTCTAAAACCGCTGCTGATAAGTCTGCAGAACTTCACTTTCCAAGTACGATAACTCACAAAACACATTTAAAGACATAAAGAATGTTGTGTATTAAACAATAAAAACTTTATACAGATTAAATACATATTGGAAGTAATTAACAAGTGAAATGAGTACAAATGGTTTGCTGGCTCTTTATTGATCGTAACCTGTACGAGCAAAACAACTCAAGAAAATAATGCACGTGTAAGTTCATGTGAAGCCGTAAACATTTTTAATAAGGCAATTCAATAGGCCACAGCTGAAAAAGTCAACCACCAAATAAAACTGCAGCCCTTCGTTCAAGCAATAATTCAATAATTGAATGTTAATTACCGAAGTTTTATTTTAAAATACCGCACATACATAATATCGAATATTGAAAAACTAGCTCGCTTGAAGAATTTCGCAAGAGCGGATTTTCTAGCATTTCAACACTTAATATTTGTCGAGTATCATTTGCAGGATCGATAGCTTCAACAATAACAAGATTAACCACTGCTCTATGACATTAACCGATTTTGATGACGAACATTTAGGTTACTCGAAAACTGTTGTTACTGAAAATCTGTACATTCATTAAAAATTAGACGAAATCTTCATTACGATAAATGAAAGTGGAATTGAGTATCTCCAAAAAAAATTCAATTCATTGCATTCTGAGCAACAATTTGAAGGTGTGCGTATGTTTCGATGTGTCCCAATTTGAATTTTTACAACACATCGATTGATTTCAGTGGACCAAAAGTCATGAATTTGTTTATGGAATGTTGGAGAAAGCGTGCACGCAGTCAGAAATTTCCTTATTTCAATAGTTCCTCGCCTATACACTTGCAGATGTCTAAAATGTATAAAATAGGTATATATTTTATTGCTATTTAAATCACAATAGCAATATAAAATACGAGTAGCAGTTATTAAAAAGTAGCAGTAGCACATGCTTCAATCTAGCAGTTTCGCTCATCACGAATATTCTTCTATAAAGTTATAAAATAGTATTTATTGTAAATATATCTATGCAAAAATACAAAAGCTCCTGATAAAAATCAACAAAAAGAAAATTGCGTATAGACGGCAGGCAAATCATCATCGGTCGAGCGGGTGGTTGGTATGTCGAGTGGTGGCGATACTTTTAGTTACGTCCCTGCCTCCAACATGCCATGCACTCTTTATCTTAGTGCCAAGTAAGCACTGCTATAACAGCAAAGATGATGGGGTAAACGACAGCGCGGGCGTTAGGAGCGGTAAAAGCGGCAATGGCACTCGGCCCGGTCAACCTCAACATCAACACAGCAACGTGTTTTCTTGCATTTTTTGTTTTGCTTTATATTTTTATTGCGCTTTAGCTATCAGCGTATATTTCGTTAGCTTTTTTTCGTCATCAAAATAGATAAACAGATACGCCAAGCGCAGCAGCAGCGTATTACGATAATTGACAAATTTTTATAGAGCTTTTCACATACTACTACATAGTTGACGCAGCCTGAAGTAGACGTGACGTTTAAGATGTGTAACACAAGCAATAGAAGTCATTTAACTGGTAGTGGTTCGAAGTTTTTGCAAAATATTTCTTAGAATATTAATAATAATAAACATTTGAGGGCGTTACAGTTGATACACTGCAGATACCAATAATAATAAAAAAAGAACGTATACTTTTTAGTGGAGCCGAAGCTCTTATATCAATCACATGAAATTTAAAATAGTAACTATGTACATATCAGAGTTGTAAATGAATGATTCATTTTTGAATTTTGAATGATTCACATTGAATTACAAAAATTCTGTATGCATTCATTTGAGTACAAATATGAATTGAATTAAAATTGGAATCGATTCAATTAATTTTTGTTTTGTTTTTTTTTTTATTTTATCAAATTAATGATTTCAAAAATTGAACACAGAAAAGAATTGAACTAAAATTTGAAATAATTTGATTTTTCTCAAAGACCAACTCAATGATACACTGTAGATACCAATAGTAAAAAAGAACGTTTACTTGGTTCGAACCGAAGCTCTTATACCAATCACACAATATTTTGAATAGTATAGAAACTATGTACATATCAAAATGAATGATTCATTTTTGAATGAAACATTCAAGCATTGAATTATCAAATTCTGAATTCATTCATTTAACTGACCACAAAGACGAATTGTATTAAAATTGGAATTCATTCAAATTGAATGATTTCAAAAATTGATAAAAAAAAAATAAATTGAACTAAAATTTTAAATAATTCATAACTGATTTTTGATTTTTTTCAAAAACCACCTCAATAAGATCTAATTTTCAAATCCGTAATCGAAAGAGCAGCAAATCTGACCCTTAGAAACAAAGTTTTTGACCATTACGATTAGAGTACCAAAATCAATGATATTTTCAACAAATTCAGTTTACAGCCGTTTTTTTTTTCAATCAAAAATGAATTGTAGTTTAAAAATCAATTATTTTATTTTGAAAACATGACGAAACCATTGATATATTGTTGTATTAAGTGATTTTTATTAATTTTTATGTTTTCCCAAATCAAAAATAAAAAGCCAAACTAGAATTTTATGCCATTGGAAAAAATTTAATTCGGTTTTGGTGAATTCGATTGAAAATTTAAAGTTCTCTCTAAATATTGTGGCGAAAAATTTCATGTTGACTGAAACCTTGGGTATTAATGATATTAATGTGAATCGACTATCCATACCATGCTGGGAACTATGTCCATTGTAAAGTGACTATTGACTGAAAAAAGTTTTTCACACAAAAAACAGAAAAGTGAGATTGCACAAAAGATACCCCTAATAGTGCGACGGTATGCCCCTTTTTATATATGCGAAGCATTTGTTCATAAGAACCTACCAAAACCATTTTAAACTGACATATTACGGTAGTAAAAAAGTTCTTCATACAAAAAATACAGAAGTGGGCGGTGCGTTTGTACAATATTTAAGAGTGGGTCGGGTTATGACCATTGGTATTTATGTAAAGTATCTATCTATAGCGAGACTATATCCAGTTTTAAATAATAATAAATAATTTGTAATACAAAAAAAAGCACATAAGTGGGTTCGTATGGGGGCTACCCCCAAAAACTGGGCGTGGTATATCGATATCGAAAACTTGATCTGCGTATGGATAAATAAAATCCAAAAATTCAAGTTTGGTGCAGTCTCGGAGAGCTGTTTTTCATACAACCTGATGGATGAACGGACAGACAGACATGGCTATATCGACTCAGCTTCCGATGGATGATGTATACTAAACTCCTTCTGCCTGTTACATACATTCGCACAAAGTTATTATACCCTTGTCCCTTTGAGTCATTGGTGGATATTATAAACAAAATCACACGATACAAAGTCTCTCTTCTAAAGTATTGCGTATTTAGTATGTTACAGAAAGCCAAAAAAAAAAAAAAAAAAAATACAAAACCATAAATTAAATAAATAAATATGTACACACTTACACACTTAAAATAAACAAGCAAGAATTAAATTTTATTTTTTTTCTGCTTTATAGTCGATTCACCGCTCTGGCTCGTCTTCTTGGAAAAACCAAAAGCGCTGGATGTGCTGCGTCAATACAAGGATGCGCGTCTACGTGAATTTGCAACGCTCGAGCAGGCAGAGCGTTATGTACAATTTGGTTTCGAGAGCATACAATCGCTTAAACTATGTGGCAAAGTGAAGAGTGAGTATTGATAATCCATGCCCCTGTTCTAGTTGTCGATCCGAAAAATTTGATCGGAATCGATTTGATTAAAATGATTCATTTGGTCACTTTTAGATATCATTGCATATTAGTACTATGCTCAACGTGAAGTAAAATCAAATCGCAAATTTATTCTGAAAGTGACTACTAAATGTGGACCATTATAATTTTTCGGATCGATATCTAGAAAAGGCGGAAATATATATTTCTTTAATAACTAACTTTTATAACCCCCCGTATGCAATATTTTTTTAGAGCTAAACAATATCTCAACAGCACTTGGCGCAGCAGCCGCAAGTGGAACACTACAACAACAGGTCAACGAATTCAATTTATTGCTAGCCAATGGCACGAACGAATTTAGTACTTCCGGCAGCAGCAGCAGCAGCAGTAATAATGCAGCACTATCAATGGCATCATCATCATCATCTAGCATACCGATAACACCCAGCTCCATTGCTAATGCCAACAGTGCTGCTTTAAACGCTGAGCGTCCACCGTTTCGTGCACCGACCAAACAGGAACTCGTAGAGTTTCGTAAAAGCATCGAAGCCGGCGATTTTAATCGCGTATATCGTTACATATGGGATAATCCACGTTACCTTATAAGTAGCGGTGATACACCATCCAATTTAAAGGAGGGTTATCGCTACAATGCCATGCATATATGTGCACAATTTAATCAGCCAAAAATTGCGGAACTCATATTGCAGGTTGTATCGCTTCCACGTTTTGCAAACTATTATACGGGCAAACGCGCAAATCCTTTGACATGCGATACATTAAACAAATGCTTGCTAGACTATTATCTTAATATACCGGATAAGGCACGCAGCGAAACGCCGTTGCACTTTGCATCGAAAAATGGATTTGTACAGATGGTCGCATTGCTGACTTCATATCGCGAATGCAAAACAATGCCAAACAAAGATGGACAGAAACCAAAAGATGTACGTTACTACTATATAGCTTTGTTTTTATCAGGGCTGCTGCTTCGGTTTTTACTTACGGCAAAATTAAAAGCGAAAGTAAATTCATCTGGCAAATGCTTTCGAACGAATTTTACAATTTAAATTAGCATTAAAAATGTCAATGCACTGAGAGAATTTAAGTCACAAAGTTCTCCCCCCCCCCCATACCAGAATAGTTTACCGAATATACTTTCGCAAAATCTTTTTAAAAGTGAAAACCGGCGTGTATGTCTGTATATAAATATTTTAAATTATAATAATACTCTTCACACTAGTGTGAATATTAAAATTTTAAAATTACACACAGAGTTTGTAACGTACGTTAGAAAGCATCGGATACCCCATAAAATATATATTCTTGATCAGCTCGACGAGGCGAATCGAACTAGCCATGTCCGTTTGTTTCCTGTCTGTGTGAATCCAAAGTAGTGTCTCAGCTTTTAAGATATCGATCTGAAATCTTGTATGGAGACTTCCTATGTTGCTATGCTGAACATATGTCGCATTGCCCACGCACACTTCTAAGGGTAGTTCCCATACAAACCCACCACCCACTTTTCGGCCACTTCACTTACATATACTAATTGATGTATACCACCTACTTTTCGGAGCAGCCTCCATACATACACATTATGGTTTTTGTATGAAAAACTTTTTTATGACAGTCAATATCAATGTGGAATTCGTTATGGTGGTTTTTATTGGACAAAAGCTTCACACATATTTACATGGTCATGTCCCGCCCACATTTAGAGGTAGCACGCATACAAACTCAACGACGGCATTCCATATTTTGTACGAAAAACGTATCATTCAGTCAATATTAACTTGAATTTCAACATGGCTACTTCTTATGGACAAAAGAGTCACATAGTTATTAATGGGCTTGTCCTTGTCTTTGTAGTTTTTATTTGTAAAATTTTATTATTTTTCGATCTAACCAACCACCTTAAAAATGGAATGAAGGCGTCAAATTATGTCTATAGAGCATTCAATGATTTGACAGTAATTTGTTAGCTGCTTGTGAAGTGTATTAAAGCTTCGGATGTACCGAAGTTAACGTTTTCTCGTTTTATTTCTTTATATTTTTCTTTTTGCAGATTATCTGTCAGCGTGTGCGTAATGCTGATCCAGAGGCGTACATTAAAATTGAACAGCTGCTTAGCGAGCGTTTTTATGTGCCAGTTTGGCGCACTCCCGATCCGACGATACCAGCAACAGTTGGTGATCCTTTCTCTTCGAACAATCTGCCGGTAAGTTTTTATTGTTTTAGTTATCTTTGACCTTTTTGTGCTAATATTGATTTGAATGCTTTAGAACTTCGAAGCTTTGGACGAGAAAACAACGTCTCCGCTAACACCAAAGTTTAAGATAAAAGCATTGGCCGGACCAATGAATAAAGACCAAGCAGACAAATTTTGTCGCAGATGGAAAACACCTCCACGTATTATCAATAACTATAACAACACATCATTTCACAATGCGCTTGGTCATACATCATTTAGCCCTACGCGAATTCCGAATTCACCAAAGCAGCTCACGTCATTGATACGCCGTACGCTTTTTAGTCCCAAACTTGAAACAAATGGATTAAAAGATGTTAATAATACCACTGATAGTATTGATGCTGGTGTAATGTCCGCGGCTATAAACGGCGAAGCTGTCCGTGCAAATGCAACCGATAACCGTAATGGTAATCACACAGAAGATCATAAAGTGCAAGAAACTACTGCTACAACTGAATCACATAATTTAACGTATGTTATCGAGACAAACAACAATATCAATGGCAAACATTCAAACAGTACACGTGAGCATTTCGAGAAATACGGCACTATTGCATTACCACTGAGTACACAGCACAAAAAGGATATTTTTATGAACTACCGCGGTCCTGTACAATCACCTATTGTGACCGATCTTTTGTGCACGTCTGAAACTACTATACTGGACGATGTAACCAGATCAAGTTTCAAAGAGCGTCACATTAAGAATACAGATTTTGAAAAAGGACTTGAAGTAGTTGGACGTCAGTTGGCAAAGCAAGAGAATATTAAATGGAGCGAATATTGGGATTTTTTGAATGCATTCGTTGATATAGCAATGCCTTCCGGTTTAGATAAACTGGAGAGTTATTTTGCGGAGCGCACTAGTGCAGACAGAGCTGCTAAGCAATCAGGACGCAGACCAGATTTCGATGATATCTGCAGTGCGCTTGCCAAGACCTCACTGTCCGATGGTTCCGCTGGTGGCAATACTGCAGGCGCGGCTATGAATAATAATGAAAATTATGATTCTGCTGAGTCACAGTTGGAACAACTTGCACTTAATCTAACACTGTTGCCGTTAACTTCTGCAACACAATTCTCTGCCACAATTCCAGCTGCTGTCGCTGCCGCGGCAGCGGCCATACCGCAAGTGAATACGCCGTATACGTGCGTTGAGAAGTCGTTGCAGGTGTTCGCGAAGCGCATGACTAAGACGATCATTAATAACTTCAACAATGTCGTCTCCATCAACGATACACTGCTTTCCGAATTAAAAAGACTGAAATCGTTAATCTGTAGTTTTAAGGAGGATACACGCTTTCATAGCGTTGACTTCTCTAAAGTGCATGCGCGCATTGGCAATCTGGTGGCCATCTATATCGAGCATTCGCAGGAAGTGATGCTTGCCACAAAATTGAAGATACAAAGCATACTGCGCGATCTGTTGGCTATATCAAACAATAGTGAACGCGAGCGGCGCGAGCAATTAGAGTGTGTATGTACGCATATACTGCAGCGTCTGGAACAATCATGTAAGTTACAAAATTTGGGTCTGTAACAAATTAAAACCGAAATTAATAATAATAATGATACATTTTTAAAGCTGATCAACTGCCGGACAATCTGAAAACTGAGGAGTTGTGCCTAGGCGCTTGGAGCATGGAGATGGTCTGCCCTTGCCAATGGGATGCAAATTTGAGTCGCAAGACAAGTCGTCGCAAACGCACAGAATCATTCTATGCGCAGCAACAAGCAGAAGGAAAAGATGCAAACTTATTGGCAAACAAAAACAAGACTGAAGCAAACGACAGCGATGAGGAAGTATTTTGGGTTAGCTAATGGAATAGCGTTATACACTAAATCAGATTAATTAAATTATTTAAATTTTACACAGTCTGACGGCGCTGACGAAGATAGCGATGAGGAATTGTTTCAAACACCACCAGAGAGTCGTACACCAGAACCAATATCAGAAGAGGATACATATAAGATTTACATTTTTGGGTGAGTAACTAAATAATATATTTAATCATACATAGTTGTTAAAAAGAATTACTAAAAAACAAATGCAAATTATTGAAGCTATTTTTAGGGTTCCGTACCAAAGGGTAAAACGGAACCCTATTACTAAGACACCGCCGTCCGTCTGTCTGCCCGCATGTCACCAGGCTGTATCTCATGAACCGTGACAGTTAGACAGTTGAAATTTTCACAGATGATGTATTTCTGTTGCCGCTATAACAACAAATACTAAAAAACAGAATTAAATAAATATTTAAGGGGGCTCTAACACAACAAACGTGATCTTTTAGCGGATATTTCGCTCTCTTTCTCTCTCTCTCTTTCTCTCTTCGCACATACCAATCAAGGTCTGTATGTGCGAGAGTGATAAGTGCAATGCTGCATATTTATAGGGGCCTTCTTTATTTAGTGTCTACTTTTAGGCTTGAAGTAATATCAAATATTATTCAACGCTTAAACCCATGATATAAAATATAAAAACAAATATTTAAGTGTGGCTCCCATACAACAGACATGCTTTTTTTTATAGATAATGGTACGGAATCCTTCGTGCGCGAGTCCGACTCGCATTTAGTCGGTTTATTTATACCCAGTAACCATATGCGTGGCAGATCATATAAATCTACATATATCAATTCTTGATTGGCATCGGAATTGAGTCGATATGGAACGATTTGAACGATCAAGAAAGAACGCTGCAGTCGAGTGTGTTCGATTTCGGATATCCTGTACCTTGTTTAAGGCTTCTTATATTCTTTAGTGGTCCGATCATGATATATGTGGGATATTTTTTTAGAATTGATAAAATATTATAATTAAAAATAAAAAACAACAAATTTTTTTAGATGAAAGAAAAACTGTAAAGCATTTATGTTTACGAGGTGTGTTACAAAACAGGTTGACATTTTATTTTTCTCGAAAAATACTTATTTTGTCCCCTTCAAAGTAATCTCCCTCAGATATAATACATTTATGCCAGCGTTTTTCTCAATCCTCGAAGCACTTCTGATATGCGTTTTTTTGTATGTTCTTCAGCTCTTCCTTCACATTTGACCGAACTTGGCATGGCATGAACCATCCGATATGCCGACATCCTTTGCAACTTCCCTAATAGTGACTCGTCTACATGACAATTTTCTTTACAGCTTCAGCGTTTTCATCGGTTGTTGATATGCCGATGCGTCCAGGGCAGGCATCGTCGTCAACATCTCGGCCTTCTGTGAAAAGCATGTACCACTTAATGGGACCTTGAATTAAAAATGAGTGTTTCACACAAGCGGCCGCCACTACTATATGAACCAGTATTCGAGTTTCGAATTTCTTGCCGCTAAAACCTATTGTCAATGAGCGTCTTTGGCAACTTGTGTCATTTGTTTGAAACGTAAACAACAATACTAAATAAAGTGTTTTAGCAGGGAGTTTTTCTTCATTCATTACTTTAATAGGTGATTTTTCGCTTGTGAACAGCTCCAAGAAAGGGAAAAAATAAAGGGTTTGTTGCATGGCATTGTGACTGGCGATGAAAAGTGGATCCATTACGACAACCCCAAGCGCAAAAAGTCATGGGTTTTACCCGAACAGTCATCAACATCCTTCGCAAAGCTGAATATTCATGGCATGAAGCTTATGCTCTGTATTTGGTGGGACCAGCGCAGCGTGATCTACTGCGAGCTGCTCAAATCGAATGAAACGATCACGGAGGAACGCTATCGCACTCAATTTATGCGTTTGAGCCGCAAACTGAAGCTTAAACAGCCGGAATACGAAAAAAAGCACGACAAAGCGATTTTGCAGCATGACAACGCTCGGCCACATGTTGCAAAGCCGGTCAAGACCTACTTGGAATCTCTGAAATGGCAAGCCCTACCACATCCACCGTATTCTCCAGACATCGCTCCTTCCGACTACTACTTGTGCCGTTCGATGACACATGGCCTGTCCCAGCAGAGGTTCACTTCATATGAACACTGCAAAAAATGGGTCGATGATTGGATTGTCTCAAAAAACGAGTCGTTCTGCCGAACTGGTATCCGATAATTGCCACAAAGATGGGAAAAAGTTGTGGCCAGCGATGGACAATACTTTGAATAATATATTTGTAAACATTATAAACACAATAAATCCGTAAATTTTGAAAAAAAAAAAACAAAACGCTCAATTCAAAGTCCTAAACACACCCCAAATATGTGAAGTGTCCGTCCATAAGAAGCTACCATGTCCATTTTTAAGTTGACATTGACTGCAAAAAAAAGAGTTTCATATAAAAGTCGAAATTGAGCGGGTGGTTTATGTGGCGACTACCCTAAAAAGTGGATCTGACATGTCAATAGGGATACTCTATTTGACTACAATAAAAATAAATCTAGTTATCCCCAAAATCTGCTCAAGAACTGCCAGACAGACAGAGGGACAAACTTTCAGACAAATTGATAATATCATTTTTAACTTTAACTGTCTTATTATTGTTGTTCTTTACTTATTGTAAATATTTTACTATTTTTGCAGTGATGAGCCAACTAAACGCGATTTGGATGTATTGAGCGCAATTTCACATCTAGATATTGATAAGCAAAAATATCCGTGTGTAATGGCCTGGATAGAGGCGCTACAGCGTTTCTCAAGCGAGGAAATAGATAAGTATGTTAGCTTTCACTTTCAAAAATTATTGCTTAATGATGGAGAATGTAGTATTATATGTGTTATAACTAATTTCTAATTTTTTGCAGTTTCCCGACTCCGAGATTTGTTAATAAGACGCACAAACGGCGGCCAAATATACAACAAGAACAGCAACTGACACCGTTTTCACAAATAAATAAACGCTCATCAACGCCGATGCAATCTCTTAAACACACATGCGTTGTGACGCCCTCACAGAGAAAAGACTTCAAGTTTAACGATGCCAATGAGATGTCAAACAACAATAATGAACAACAGCAACCGACATTCTTGGCCAAAATAGCTGTGCGAGGCAAACGTCTTTTTAGTACGCCAAAACTTACGGCAGTGGCAAGTGCTGCTACCGCCGATAATGTTACGCCCGTACAGGTGGTGGAGCCACAAAAATCTATTGGTGTTGGTAATGCTTTGGCATCGAAATTCCAAACACCGCGCTTCAAAGCACGCGGTCTTTTTTCCACCTATCGCGATGCTGTCAGTAAAGAAAAGTCGGATGATGATGATAGCAGCAGCAGCGATACTGATTCAACAATGTCCATCAAAAAAAGACTTGATTGATTATTTTATTTTATTTTGTATGTGTGAATTTCTATAATTTAGTGCGGATATTCTTTTTTTTTTTTTTATACATACATATATCGTTTACGTACACAGTTAATTTGCAAAAAGTTTGCTTGAAAGAATTGCTGTTCTCGTTTGATAATTAAGTTAGTTTGGTTAAAATTTATTACTCAATTTATTGTTACAATTGTAATTTGTTAAAAAAAAAAAGAAAGAGAGAAAAAAGCAAAACATTTATGCTGTTATCATTATGATGATCTACTTGAAACAACACTTTATTATGCTTACAAAACAAAAATATATTTGCTTTAATTATAATTTTTTTTTTTTATTGTTATAAAGAAATCTCATGCATGATTGTCATTTTTCGTTTCTCGTTGATGAATGAATGCAACATGAAATTAAATTTTATTGCAAATAAAACGGAAAACGAAATTCAGATATATACATACATAAAAAAAGTATTAATTAATTTTATATTTAACATTTTTTACTTGCATTATATTTTTTGTATAAAGAAAATGTGTTTGTATTTTCACATGAAATGTTTTTGTACACATTATTGTAATGTAAAAATATAAGAGAGACAGCGAGAGATATAGAGAGGAAGCGAGAGAGAAGAGAGTATATACATACAATACATTACGTTATGAAGAAAAACAACTATGCATTTTAAAAATTAAATATAAAGAAATAAAGAATAAAAAATGAATTGTTTTAGTTTTGTTTCTTGTAGAGCGAATGCAGTTTTTGAACTTTTCCAACTAACCGGTAATCGGTAAATTATATTGCGAAGTAACCGGTTATTTTAAACTTACTAACTGTAATAAAACAAGAAAAAAACGTTAACATCGGTTGAACCGAAGCTCTAATACCATTCACACTAAATTCTAAATCGTATTGTAAAACATAAACGAGAGGGTTTAAATAGGGGCTACCCCAAAAAGTGCGCGGTACACGCCCACTAGTAGATGTGTATGAAGCGATGTAGTAGATGTGTAAGATGTCGCCATATCGAATTTCAAGTTGATATTTACGTTTTTCATACAAATGCTTAAAAGTGAGCTGTAGGTTTGTATGGGGGCTACACCAAAAAGTGGACGAGACACGCCCATCAGTCTATGTATGTTAAGCGGCTATCCATAGAAAGGCGCCACATCGCATTTCAACCTAATATTGACTTTTATAAAGAAGTTTCTCATACAAAAACACAAAATTGGTCAGTAGGTTTTTATGGGGGCTACCCCAAAAAGTGGGCGGGTCTTCACATTATTTTGTATGTGAAGTGTCCGTCCACGAGAAGCTACCATATCAATTATTAAGATGATATTGACTACAATAAAAAAGTTTTTCATACAAAAAGTCAAAAGTAGGCGGTGGGTTTGTATGGGGGCTACCCCAAAAAGTTGGCGTGGCGGGTCAATCTTGATACTCAATTAAACTGCAATAAAAAGAAGTGTATGTGCAAAATTTCAACTGGATAGCATAAAAATTGGTCCCCAAAAAATGCGCAGCAACATTCAGACAGACGGGCATGGCTAGATCGACTCGTCAGACAAACTTATAATACCATTTCACACTATGTGTGAATGGTATAAATATAACATGCCTTATAAATATAACATGCATAAAACAGTCGATATTTATTTAACAAATTCAACCTAGTATATAATACTAAACTTAATAATAGTTTAACGAGCATTAGCTGCTGGGGTCTTCGACTCGCAATTTAAGGCTGTATGCCTATTACTAAATATTAGTTAAGCTCTTTGTACAAAATTATATATTTTTGAAATGTTATTATCTAAGGGTGTTAAAAGGAGGTTGGGATACAAAAATGCGGACCCTAATGCACTCTAGTTGTCGGCAGAAGTCCAGCAGGTGGATTACCGATTGGTCGTTTCCGTAGAACCTGCAGGGGGCCTTACAGTGCCGTTAAGAAGGTGTTGATGAGACTCGTGGGTATGTTCAATTCGCAGGCGGATGAAAGTTCCGCATGCACGTCTTGTAAGGATGGCGACCAAATCGATTTTTAGGAAATTTGGATTGGTTGCTGAGTACTGAGTGGTTAAAAAATCTCCATTCATCCAGTTTTTTTTTTCCGCAGTTGCCATTTTATTAGATTATAAATGTTTTTGGAGTTGATAGGACTGAGAAGGTGGGATGGGGCGTAGTGGATATCGTGAGCGGATTTATCAGCGTATTCATTTCCTTGGACCCCATGTTCGAGACCGTATCCCAAAAAATCCCTGAGACCATGATCGCAAGGTCTTCGGCATATCCAATGACGTTATACCCTTGTGAACTGAGCTCGATTAGGAGCTCGTCTATCACTAAGGACTAAGGAAGTGGCGAGAGGACTCCTCCTTGAGGACACCCCTTGATCGCCCTAATACTGACAGTCACATTACCAAGAGAAGAAGATACGTCACGTTGATTTAACACGGCTTCAACCCAGGTTATGGTGAGACTATCTATACACCTCTGCGTAAGTGCTCCAGTGATGGAGCCATAGCCCGTATTATCAAAAGCACCATCAACATCAAGAAAAGCACCTAGCGCTATTTCTTTTCAACGAAATGTTTTTTTCGATTATACCGACCAGATTATGAAGTGCGCCTACCGTGGATATACCCTTCATATAGGCGAATTGGTGCTCATGAAGGGGGTATGAAATGCTGATTGATTGCCTAATGTGGTAATCAATAAGACGTTCACTTTTCTTGAGAAGGAAGGAGGTAAGACTAATAGGTCTACAAGATATGGCCAGTTCCATTGGTCTATTACCCTGCTTTGGGATATATACGACGGACACCTTCCTCCATGACCGGGGTAACTTACCAGTTTTGCAGTTAAAAGCACGAATTTTGCCACACAACACCGAAGGCTCATGAATTAGAGCGAGGGTGTTCTCCTTCTCGGCGAAGAAATTGCACACTGTGGCCGTTGCTCCTTTGGCGTGGTGCAGGTTCGCCTGAAGCCCCTCGAATTCTGGCTTCGTCTCATCTGACGATCGTTCGATTGTGACATCTATAATTGCCTCTTGCAGCAGTGCCATATGCTCTACTGTAAAAGGACAGTTTTTAATGTCAGCCGAAAAGAAACCCAGCTTAATGCTACTCGCTACACGGCTGTATGAAGCTTTCGCTGACCCTTTGGTCGACCTGGCCTTTTTTGTGGTGCGAATTCCAGGAGAATTCTCCTCCGAGCGGACTCCCTTTAGAGCCCGTCCATCTGTAGCTTTGGCATACTTTTCCCCAGTAGCCATTAGCCAGCGCTTGTTTAAAGCGACGCTTCGCTTTAGAGGAGAAAATGGTGAAACCTGGACCAGAGCCAGGCTTACTAGTGTGCTGGGGTGCACTGTCGTCTGGATTGACGATTCGTCATGTCTGAATCGGAATCAGAGTAATACCTCTCCACTGACACTAGGGAGTTGCGTCCTCGAAGGCTGCTTGACTGAGTCCATATTGACCTCAGTCACCATGCAGTTTGGCGCGACCGTGCAGGTCTGCCCGTTTGTTGATGCATTAAGAGCTGCATCAGGCTCGTTTGAATTGGTTGAATTCCATATGAGTTCCCACGAGTAGACGGGAAAGGAGGTCACCTGTGCCAGAGCCCGGATGACACAGGAAGTCAAAGTAAAACTGGAGGGCGACAGGTAGCCAGAGTTCGCATATTATCGGTTAGATTACCATCTAACCATTCATCCCTCGGCATATGCTGTTCCACCTTAGATTTGGGGATTAGTTTCCTTGAAACTGAATAAACACAGCTACATTGTGAGAACCACACCAGTGGAAGCTCACACTGTAGGATTTTATCCAACATTGAAGGGAATTTACTTTCCCTCGCCCGACTATGTTAGCCAAGCCATCAGCAGAGACATGACCGTACCGATAACTTGTTTCCAAGGGCCACCCCACCACTCTGGAGTTATAGTCGCACTTTCCAAATTATCCAACAGTTACGGCACATGCACCAAAATTGTGCTACATGTGATCCCCCTGTTGGAATTTGGACTGACCCTCTAGTTGTTGCGTATGTTTAGGGATCAATTTTTAATATTTCCGGCTGAATCATGACACTTTTTAGAATAAACTTTTATATTGCAACCAATATCAACTAAAAAACGGCTTCTTACGCTTCACAATAGGTGTGATAGACCACCCTTATGCTTTTGACTTTTTGTATAAAAAACTTCTTTATTTATGTCAATCTCAACTTGAAACTTTGTTATGGAAAGCCGCTTTACATAAATATACTAAGTTGCTTGTCCCGCCCACTGTTGGCCCCGATATAAACCCACCGAACACTTTTGTTTTTCTTTTTTTTTTTATGAAAAACGTTTTAATTTAAGCCAATATCAACTTAAAATTCGATATGGTGGTGGTTTCACACATATATACTAATGGGCGTGTCCCGCCCACTTTTAGTATTTTTATTCTTGGGTACATTTAAAATGAACGATTGAACTTCAACCACTGGGAGAACTCTAGTTAAAATTAAATTACTTCGGAGTAGCTAATTTTTCAGCTGCCCGACATAGTTTTTATTCTTCTGTCGCTTTTTTTTATTTTTGTAACAGCTGTTATAAACGGTTCAAAAATAAACAGTTTAATTATTTTTCTCCATTATAGAAATTTTAAATTTTATGTCAGATGTAAATATCATATAACCGGTTTTTATACCAACTATTGTGCGTACATTTGTGTTATAATAAAATACATTGATTTTTGATTAGTTGTGCCACAAATTTATTGTTTATATTGCTAAGAATATTCAAATTAGATTTCCCAAAGTATGTACTAAAAAATCTATGTACTAAAAAATTCCACTTTTGCTAACTTAACACATGCAAGAAAAAAAAAACAATCCTCAGAATTATCGATAGCCTTCCACCCCCATTGGTGCAAACATCTAAATAAATTATTTTTTTTTCAAGTTAGTGCGGTTTAAATACGGTTTTGCACAGTATTTAATACTATTCGGCCATGGAGAATATACCGAGAACGCACGATGGTAAGCACGCTCCCAGCTCATGCCTGTATTTGTTTGAAAATCGTGCTTGCCGGCACGCTAAGAGAAATACGGACAGCATGCTGCTTAGCCGTGATGAAAACGTTTAATGGGCAATCAATGTTTCAATTTCAGATATTGAGGCGCAGATAGCTGACATACAAACACAGAAGAAGGAAATTGCCAAGAACTCTTCAGACGGTGTGGGATTGCTTGACAGAGGCGGATTTTTTGACTCGGAGCTGTACGATGATGAAGAGGCCAAAGGAAAGGGTCGCTATGAGGGCTATAATACATCAATTGCTGCAAACGATGAGGTCGATGAAGACGAAGATGATGGATATCCAGTACCACAAAAGCGTACAAAATACACAGCACCAGCCTCCGTGCTAAAAGATGTAACACAGGTAATTATTCGATTTGTGTTTTTTATGCCAAATTCATTTTTATAAAATGCGTTTGCGTTTTACAGGGCAAAGAGATCGATCCGTTGGCTGATCGCCGCCGACCGACTATTGCTGACCGCGAAGATGAGTACCGGCAGAAGCGTCGTCGTATTATTATATCGCCGGAGCGTGCAGATCCGTTTGCAGAAGGCGGCAAAACACCAGATGTGGGCTCGCGCACATACACAGACATCATGCGCGAGCAGATGCTGAAGGGCGAAGAAACCGAACTGCGACGTAGAATAATTGAAAAATCCAAAGATGGCACATTGACAAAATCATCATCAAACGGTGAGGCACCTTCAAAGGAGGGAGCCCGAAAACGTGGTCGCTGGGATCAAACTGTCAGTGAAAGTTTTGTTCCGGCAGCTAAAGTAGCTGCAACTCCAAGCAGCGCAGCTACACCAACTTGGGAGGATGTAAGTTGTAGTTTAGCAGAAAAAAGAAAGAAAAAGTTTTATGCTTCCAATTTACAGAAAACGCCGGCTGATCATCGCTGGGACGAAACTCCGGGTCACAAAGGCAGCGAGACACCGGGTGCAACTCCTGGTGCAGGTACTCGCATTTGGGATGCGACTCCGGCACACGCTATGACACCAAGTCACGAAACACCCATGCATGAGAAGTCAGCTAGACGTAATCGTTGGGATGAAACACCAAAAACCGAACGCGAAACTCCTGCACACAGCGGCTGGGCGGAAACACCTAAACCCGATCGTTCTAGCAGCAGCGCTGGCGATAACATTATAATTGAATCGACACCAGGCACCGGAAAACGTCGTTCCCGCTGGGATGAAACGCCTTCGAACTCAACGCCAGCAATGACACCAACCAATGCTGCTATGACGCCCAGCATGACACCGAGTATGACGCCGCACGCAACACCCGGTCATGCAACGCCAATGCTTACGCCCGGTGGCAGCACGCCAATGGGTGTAAAAGCAATGGCTATGGCAACACCGACACCAGGTGCACTAGCTGCTATGACACCGGAACAATTGCAAGCCTATCGCTGGGAAAAAGAAATCGATGAACGCAATCGTCCGTATACTGATGATGAACTCGATCAAATGTTTCCGCCAGGTTATAAAATTCTGCCACCACCAGTTGGCTATGTACCATTACGTACACCGGGGCGTAAGCTTATGGCCACACCGACACCAATCGCTGGCACACCAGCCGGTTTCTTTATACAGGTCGAAGATAAGAATGCAAAATTTATGGACAACCAGCCAAAAGGACAAAACCTACCATTTATGAAACCCGAGGATGCGCTATACTTCGACAAACTGCTTGTAGACGTCAACGAGGACGCACTTTCAACGGAGGAGCTTAAGGAGCGAAAGATTATGAAGTTATTGCTCACTATTAAAAACGGTTCGCCGCCAATGAGAAAGTCTGCGCTACGTCAGATTACGGATAAAGCGCGCGAATTTGGCGCCGGCCCACTCTTCAATCAGATTTTGCCACTACTTATGTCGCCCACACTGGAGGATCAAGAGCGTCATTTACTCGTTAAAGTTATCGATCGTGTATTATACAAACTGGACGATTTAGTGCGTCCGTATGTACACAAAATTCTTGTGGTCATTGAGCCATTGCTTATTGATGAAGATTATTTTGCACGTGTTGAAGGTCGTGAAATTATCTCCAACTTGGCCAAGGCAGCTGGTCTTGCGACCATGATTTCGACAATGCGTCCCGATATCGACAACATAGATGAATACGTAAGGAATACAACAGCGCGTGCATTTGCTGTGGTAGCTTCAGCGCTTGGTATTCCGTCGTTGTTACCTTTCTTAAAAGCTGTCTGCAAGTCGAAGAAGTCATGGCAGGCGCGTCATACTGGCATCAAGATTGTACAACAAATTGCAATTCTCATGGGCTGCGCCATACTGCCGCATCTTAAGGCACTGGTTGAGATCATCGAACACGGCTTAGTCGATGATCAGCAGAAGGTGCGCACCATTACGGCTCTTGCAATTGCTGCGCTTGCCGAGGCAGCAACACCATATGGCATTGAATCCTTCGATTCTGTACTGAAACCGCTATGGAAGGGTATACGTACGCATCGCGGCAAAGGTTTGGCTGCCTTTTTGAAGGCCATTGGTTATTTGATACCGCTCATGGACGCCGAATACGCAAACTACTATACACGTGAAGTGATGTTGATTCTGATACGTGAGTTCCAGTCGCCGGACGAGGAAATGAAAAAGATTGTGCTGAAGGTGGTCAAACAGTGTTGTGCCACTGATGGTGTAGAAGCACAATACATCAAAGAGGAGATCTTGCCACACTTTTTCAAGTTCTTCTGGAATCATCGCATGGCATTGGATCGACGAAATTATCGTCAGTTGGTACACACTACCGTTGAAATTGCGAATAAAGTTGGAGCTTCTGAGATCATTAATCGCGTGGTGGACGATTTAAAGGACGAGAATGAGCAATATCGCAAAATGGTAATGGAAACCGTGGAGAAGATAATGGGCAGTCTTGGCGCAGCAGACATTGATTCGCGCTTGGAGGAACAACTGATCGATGGTATTCTTTATGCGTTCCAAGAACAGACAACAGAAGATATTGTTATGTTGAACGGTTTTGGTACTATTGTCAATCAACTGGGAAAACGTGTGAAACCATATCTACCACAGATATGCGGCACAATATTGTGGCGTCTTAACAACAAATCAGCCAAGGTGCGTCAACAGGCTGCCGATCTCATATCGCGCATAGCTATCGTTATGAAAACTTGTCAGGAAGAGAAACTCATGGGCCATTTAGGCGTTGTGCTGTATGAATACCTGGGTGAAGAATATCCGGAAGTACTGGGCAGCATACTCGGTGCACTAAAAGCAATTGTTAATGTAATCGGTATGACTAAAATGACGCCGCCAATCAAGGATCTTTTACCGCGTCTGACACCAATTTTAAAGAATCGTCACGAAAAAGTGCAAGAGAATTGCATCGATCTAGTCGGACGCATTGCCGATCGTGGTCCGGAGTATGTATCGGCGCGTGAGTGGATGCGCATCTGTTTTGAGCTGCTTGAACTGCTCAAGGCGCACAAGAAAGCCATTCGGCGCGCTACCGTTAACACATTCGGTTACATCGCTAAGGCGATTGGTCCACACGATGTGCTGGCAACATTGTTGAACAATCTCAAAGTACAGGAGCGACAAAATCGCGTTTGCACAACAGTAGCAATTGCCATTG
This sequence comes from Leucophenga montana, assembly GCA_035044765.1. NCBI lineage: Eukaryota > Metazoa > Arthropoda > Insecta > Diptera > Drosophilidae > Leucophenga > Leucophenga montana. The sequence continues at coordinate 317,389 of JAWNNQ010000188.1, forward strand.
TGGCCGAAACGTGTCGTCCATTTACAGTACTACCAGCATTGATGAACGAATATCGTGTGCCGGAGTTGAATGTACAAAACGGTGTGCTTAAGTCGCTATCCTTTCTGTTCGAGTATATTGGTGAAATGGGCAAGGACTATATTTACGCTGTTTGTCCACTGCTAGAAGATGCGCTCATGGATCGCGATCTTGTGCATCGTCAGACCGCCTGCGCTGCTATTAAACATATGGCATTGGGCGTATACGGCTTCGGCTGCGAAGATGCATTAACGCATCTTCTGAACTACGTCTGGCCAAACATATTCGAAACATCGCCGCATTTGGTACAAGCTTTCATGGAAGCTGTTGACGGACTGCGGGTATCGCTCGGCGCTATTAAAATACTGCAGTACACACTGCAAGGTCTTTTCCATCCGGCACGCAAAGTGCGTGATGTCTATTGGAAGATCTATAATTCACTTTATATTGGAGGACAGGATGCGCTCATTGCCGGCTATCCAAGAATTACAAATGATCCCAAAAATCAATACGAACGCTATGAATTAGACTACACTTTATAAGCAAAATTCATATTTTATATAGATTTTATTCCATTTTTAAATACATTTTGGTCGTTTTTTTGTTTTTGTTTCTTGAATGTACTAGCTGGACAAACAGTGCTGAACAATAAATAAACACACATAGCATCCAAACCTGGCACGACTTGATGTATGTATGTATATGTACTTGACGTATATATGTAAATACTATGTATTTTTAATATTTAGAGTAACTAGTCTAATAGCTGGCTGTGACGTAGAGTGCTAAGTCGTTATGGGCTTGTTACGCCATGTTAGTACGCTCAATTCAATTATCGCAAACATCAGTCACAGAATTAGTTTTTGTTTTTGCACAGCCGTCAGCTCTTCTGGTCACCGGAGTATTTTGGCAGAAAATACTATTATTATTGGAAAAAACTTATGGATGTGCCATTTTGAGCGTAGTAGTTTCCAGTCACTAGTGTACAACGTTCAAGAGCTCCGGCTCTAGGTCTTACCTAACTTAGTGCTTTTGTACCACAATTTGGCTTTTCCTTTCTTTTTTTTTTTTTTGACATTGTCTCTTAAATTTACAACAATATGTATATAAATATCACTTAAATTTTAAGTCGTTTAGAAGTATGAGGGAGGGTTTGTGCGCGATCGAGCGTATGAATGTGTTATCCAAGGATCAGATCTTCTAGTACAGATATAAGACTTTCTATGCCAAATAGATAATTTCCATCCAATTGTTCGTTTTCGGCGGGAAAAACGTGTGCAAAGTCTATCATGCGTACCTTAACCCATTGCGATGCAGCGGGTAAGCAACTGTATTCAGTCAATGTTGAGCTGTCGTCTTGCGTATTGTCACCGCTGCCATTATCATTTGGTGCGACAACAATACTCTCGGCCTCTGTAATAATGTCGTTGTACACACCGACACCGTTGACATGTTCCGCCTTGAGCTTCATCTTGGCACGATGTAGCTGCATATAGTCATAGGTGATGAGCAACGAACTGGCATAAAAGCAGAATACACTTTGGCGTTTGAACCAATCTCTAATGCGATACAATTGTTGCAATACTTCGCGTATTAGTATGATTGTCGCTGCACAGCAGCATGGTACTGAATCTTTATTAGCATTTAGGAACAATGCAATGGTATTACGAAATCCGTTTGCATCCAAGCTTTTGCCATACTCTTTGCCGTGACGTACCAGCGTCGTCTGATTGGTTAGCTTTTCTTGTGGCACATACACTTGAAAACCGGGCAGACACAGACCGAGCGCTTGCTTGCAACGCGAATACTTTTGTTCTTCGACGTTGCGTTTGTTGGGCGAAGCCAGTGGATCCCATGTGCGTTTGCCAACCTTTATGTCCATAATGCATGGCTTTTGCATGCCATGTGTTAGATCCTCCAATTTTATGAACATGTGCTCGCGATTGTTGACAAACAGCTTAAGCTTTTGATAGAACTTTGGCACGAGTCTGCGGGCCTCGGTGAGCAGCGTATCGCCGCCGTTGGCAGTGTCCGCCAGGGATGCGTAGAAACTTAACTCACGTTCGCCACAATCCGGTTTGCCGAGTGGTTTTAGTACACAACCCGAATCGTCGTTGCAGCGCAACAAACCGATGGATGCAGCATTAGTTGCCTCGAATGTATGGCCGGCAACTTGTGTCTCTAATTGACGAAAGCCATCCGGAAGCTGTAGCTGCTGTTTCTGTTGCTGCTGCTGCTGCATGTCAGCCATCTTGCTAACCACTGCACGCGCTTGGCTAAGGATATTGACTTTAATGCAAACGATGACCTCTCTCACGCTGCTTAAATAACTTGTTGTTATTGCTGTTTGATTTCAACGTGAGTCATTTGTTCAAAAAGTTGCTCTGCTAATTTCATTGTTTTATCCAATGGCAAGTGTTGCAAAACGCTAAACACTGCGTTTAGGGCTGCTGGATAGTTGTGTGTACGTGCCTGTGTGACTCGCTGACTGATGGCACTACTTTAAAACGGAACACTTGGTAATAAAACGGGAAATCGTTGTAACAAGAAAAAAGATTTCGTTTTTTAAAAGCAACCAGTTGACTATGTTCAACAGTTTGTTTTAGTTCTGCTCCAAACTTGTGCACAACTTCATACAACAAAGCAGTGCATTTAATTTTTGACAATATATAGTAGATTGTATGCTTTCAAGCTCTGTCCAACAACCGTCATAATCGATGTTTCTGTTACAATCACCAATTGAATTTAAAAACAAGAAAATCGTTTACTTCGCTGAAACCGGAGCTTTAATACTCTTCATGCTTGCGCTTTTTGCTCGGCATCGCTGAGGTATTACTTCAGTTCTTAAATTTTTGAATATATTTTTAATAAAATTTTACAAAAATTTAACCACAAAATAGCTTCCAATTAACCAATATCTTATAGCCTATGTTTTTTTTTTTGATATATGAGCTATATTGTTGAAAAGTTTCATTAAAATCCATTCAGTAGTTTTTGCGTGAAGGAGTAACAAACATTCACACATCCACACATCCACTCATCCATACAAACTTTCTCGTTTATAATATTAAGTAGAATTCACACTATGTGTAAAAAAATTCTTGATTAATTCTATGACTAACAAATTTCGCAGGGAAGACATTCTCTATCATTTGTATTGATTTCTAAATATCAAATTTATCGAGTGTGTTTCTTACCATCATATACAGTGGAAAATCGCGCGTTATTAAGAATTAGTACGGCTAACTTTATTCCGCAGATATCATTCTTAAGAAATACACCCTGAACTTTTTTTTTACCAATTTGAGCTTCGGTTCTACTCATGTTAACATTATCTCTTGTTTACAGCTGGTAAAGATTGTGCCAATTTAAAAACTTTCACAGAGTGACATTAAAAACCTTAAACCACTGATGTCCATATTGATGGCTCTAGAAGTTTTTTTTTTGTTTTTTATTTTTTTTGCGATTTATAATGTCTGTACTTTATTAGATTTCCTGTGGAATGTCTAAGGTAAGACACTTTCCATCATATGACCGCCATGGGAACCTTCGATGAACTGCATTCTGGAGGTAAAATTTTCCGACACTTTTTCAATCGTTTGAGGCCGCATCTTAGGCTGAAATCGATGCTGGCTATATCCAGCGCTGTCAGATAACACGACCTTGCGGGCCAGGCAATGAGTCCGTTTTTGAAGATTATGCTACCCTCAAAATATTCTCTCAATAAGTCGACAGTTGGTCTAAAAGTATAGCACGTGGCGCCATCCTGTTGAAATTAAAGGCTTTTCAGACCATGTTCGGGTTTTTTTGGAAACAAATATCATTCAATATGGCTCGATATCGGACGCTATTGACGGTGACTGCTGCATTATTTTCATTTTTGAAGACCGATGATGCCACCAGCCTATAAACCGCACCCAACACTTCACTTTTATTAACAAAACCATTAAGGCAGAAGTGAGTCTCGTCGCTGAACAATATTTTGTGGTAAAGATGTGGATACATTTCCAACCATTCAAGCGCCCGATTACTGAACATTTTGTAATTGAAGTACTCCACGCCTGGCTCGCACGTTTTACATTTAAAAATGTACCTGCTAAAAAAACATGAAAAACTTTTTCATTTCAGCCAAAAGTCTATGGTGAGATTGTATGGGGTTTGTCTGAAAGTTTGTAAAGCATTAAAGGAGGAATCGTACACCCCATAAAGTAAATATATTCTTGTTCAGCACGACGAGACGAACAAGAGTCTTCTGGCTATGTCCGTGTGTCTGGACGTTGATGCGTATTTTTTGGGACCAATTTTTAAGATATACAGTTGTAAGTCAACCACCGGCCCACTTTTGTCTGACTTTTGTATGAATTTTTTTCAATTCAATACCACATTAAAAATTTGTATGGTGGCTTCCTATGACAGGACTCTTTACATATATATAAATGTTCGTGCTCCACTCGCTTTTTTTGGGGGGTAGCCCGCCCACATACACCACATACACTTTTGCCTTTTTGTATAGAAACGTTTTTCTTTGCAGTGAATATCGACGTAACGTACACTGGGGCATATCCCACCTATTTTCAGGGATCACTCCCATACAAACCTACCGTTCACTTTTGATATTTTATATGAAAAACTTTCTTATTACAGTAAATATCAAGATAGTGTTTAATATAGTGTCTTCTTATGGACGAACGCTTCACATATGGAGATATAGGTATGATTCCCCCGTATCATGATTTCAGGGGCAGTCCTCATACAAACTCACTTTTGATGTTTTTCATGAAAAAACTTTTTCATTTCAGACCAAATCAACATTTAATATAGTGGCTGCGTATGGAAGGACGCTTTGCATAATTATCATAGGGCATTACACGCCCACTTTAGGTAGTAGGCCCCAACACACTTACATTACAAGTTTAGGTTGTTAGATTTTAAATATATTTCTTTATTTACACCTGCTACGTTCTCAGGTTGAAACGAAAATTCGTGTGATTGGTATACAGCTTCGGTTGGTTTCACTGTAGTTAACGTTTTTTCTTGTTTTTTTAATTGCTTTGCTTACAATTTTTGTTGCGCTTCCAAGCGTTTTGTTGCATTCAAATCACGCATTGTCCAACACTAGCTGAGGGAGTGGTTTGTGTTTCAGCACATCGAGCAACAATAACAACGAACTGAAGCGCACAATATTGTTTTTTTTTCTTAATTTAACATAAATTTAGACTCAATTGCACAAATGGAAAAGTGGAAGATTGCCGTGATTGCACTGGTGGCGGTATACTATTGCAGCAGTAGCAGTAAGTGGTGGTGGTGTGCAGTGGCGATCGTTCGTTGCCACGCCTGTGGCTACAGCATTTATTTATTAGTTAAGATTTATGACAAATATGTACGTACATACATATATAATAATGTCTGTCTTTGTTTTTTTTGCAGTAAGTTTTGTTGAGGGCCTCGAGTGTTATGTATGCTCCAACCAGACGGGCAACACCGAAAAATGTCTGAATACAATTAAAACGTGCGAGCCAGGCGAGGATGTGTGCGGCACCGAAATACGCTGGGGCAGCGAGCCGTATTTCTCGCAGGGTGCGCTCAAGCAGTATTACGTCTCGAAGCGTTGCATGGCCAAGGAACAGTGTCAACACAAGCGTAAAAACTATATGCAACGCTTCTGTACGCATATCTGGTATGAGGATTGGGCCTGCCATGAGTGCTGTCGCGGCGATCGTTGTAATTACTTTGTCATTGTAAGTTGAAAAGCGTCAACGCGCATTTAATTATTTTTATATTGTAACGCATTAAAGGAGGCATTGTAGACCCCATAAAGTATATATATTCTTGATCAGCTCGACGATCTAGCCATGTCCGTCTGTCTGTCCGTCTGCATGTTGTTGCGCATTTTTGGGGACCAATTTTTGTGCTATCCAGTTGAAATTTTGCACATACACTTATTTTTATTGCCGTTTAATACAGTATCAAGATTGACCCGCCACGCCTACTTTTTGGGATTGCTCCCATACAAACCCACCGCACACTTTTGACTTTTTGTATGAAAAACATTTTTTATTCTAGTCAATATCAACTTAATAATTGATATGGAAACTTTTAGTGGACGGATACTTGACATATACATTAATGGGTGGAACTCACACACTGTTTGAGATAGCTCCCATACAAACATACTGCCCATTTTTGTGTTTTTTGTAAGAAAAACTTCTTTATTAAAGTCATTATTAGGTTGAAGTGCGATATTGTGCCTTTTTATAGACAGCCGCTTAACATACATACATACATTTGATTTAATGGATTTTAGTGGACACTTTTTGGGTTATTCCCTATTTAAACACCTACTTTTATGCTTTACAATACTATTTAAAATTTCGTATGAATGATATTAGAGCTTCGGTTCAACCGAAGTTAACGTTTTTCTTGTTATTAATTTTTTTTTTTTTTTTGAAAATACTTACAGAGCGCTTCGTCCAAATTGACAGTGGCTGGTTTTTGGCTGCTACTGCTGCCTTTCGCGTTTTTTGCTACGCGTTACCTCAATCTGCTCAAGTAGTGGTGATCGTTTTAGCTTAGTGTGCTATACAATTGATTCCGTCCAATGATGAATCTTTGTTTCTATTTTTTTAAATTTTTTTTCTACACCGAAGTGCACTTATTCCATAACGTAGATATTTTTGATTAGCTGATTTCTCAATGTCCAGTTAAAGTATTAGTTATATACACACTGTACACAGTAGAGTACAATTTGCTGCAAACTTTCAATATTTTTTTATTTCTGTAGTATCTCAAAAGATGACTAGTATGTAAGCGCTTGAGGTTACTGCTATTTGATACTATAGACTATTTGCTCTAAGCAGCAATAGAAAGAATTTTGTAGATACTGATATGATTTCTATTGGATTAATTGTTGTTGCTCAATAGCAATATCAATATTTCTAATGTGTTCTGCGTTCGTTTCGTGTCTGTGTGTTACCTCCAATCTCAGAAGCTTGCGTGCATTTTCAATTGGTTTTCACAAGACAGGCAGCAGGAGGCCGTGAAAGGTATAGGTAGCGGTAGCACGGACTCTATACAAGAGAAAAATCGAATTCGTTATATGTCAGCAACTATTTGACGTATATGTATATATCAGGATTTATAAGGTACACTGGAAAAATAGGCAGTAGCAACGTACGCCAGTAGCTTTGTATTTTTATGTTTAATAGAGTACAGTAATATATTCGAGCAATACTTCTATTAGCGGGCCACCATGCGCTGGCGACGGATTATTATAGAAATTGTCAAAATTAGACGAAAAATAAGTATAAAAGTTTAATATATTGCTTAGATTTCGAGATATTGACTTACAGATACAAAAAAAAAAAGATACAAACGCCTCCCTCGTAGACCAAGCTTGCACAGTTGAGATCCGGATGGAACAATATGCTCGAGTGCTACAGGTAAAAAATTGGGATAAGTAAAACAAAAATTGGGATCAGTTAAACTTTCTTATACTTTTGTTAAACAAACTACGAACTCCTCCAATAAGTAATTATATATATATCAAACATTTTGTTTTAAATTATAGAACACTTTTAAATTATAAACCGCAGCAATTCAAAACCTAAAGTGCGAATTTAAATTTAAAACTTACAAAAAGCATCGGTTTAGCTTATCGAACGATTTGATTTCATTTAACAGACAGCTATTTTTAAGTTATATTTTAAACGGACATTTGAGAAACAGGCCTCTCTTATATGTATTATACAATAAATATGTACGTGCCTTATGTATGTAAGTTAAATGTTAGTTATAGAACATTCCCAAAAATGTAAATGATTCGAATATTTTTACAATTGTAGCTTTTGCTAACATTAAATAATGACGTTGATTAATAAGTTTTGTTTGTTTTACAACCGATTATAATTTATCAGGCCTGTACCGGTGCTCACTTTCGTGCAGATTTTGCTAAAGTGAATTCGAAAAATTGGTAAATTTTTCAAGTTTGAAAGGATTTCGTGATTCGAATACGATTTGCATTGATCAAGTGAAATTCATTTTACTCAATGCAAGTGTATACAAACTGCGAAACTATTCCTGTAGTTCGGGTTGGGACCAGTTCTCTGCCTATCCACCTACAACGGATTTGACTTGCGTATTTAACATGGCGATGTCATTGAAAGTGTCCGAGCAGTGCAACGTTGCAGCCCATTTTACCATTTGGTTATTTTTAACGAAATCACTTTAGCAAAATTTTTCCTTAAGTGAAAATTGCAACAGACCACATATACCGGCATACATGCATACATATGTATATACAATTTTTAGACATTTGTTGCGTTGATATATATTATTTTATTGTTATATAATAAGTTGTAACATACATTTTATCAGTTAATAAGTTTGTGCCATTGATAGCTTTTTCTCTCGCTCTCTCTCTCTCTCTCTCTCTCTCTTTTCTGTCTCCCTCACTATGCATGCATCATCTCTCTCTCTCTCTCTCTCTCTCTCTCTCTCTCTCTCTTTCCACTTCACATTACCTATATTTAATTCGCACAGAAACAACCAGCTGTGACAGTAACCGTCTTAAATTTCCATAAATGACGTAAATCGTCTGGCAGCCATACCAACGCAGGATCACGCTGCATATTTTCCTTACGAAAGGTCAGCACTTTTACTTTATACTCAAGCGGTTTACAAATGGCACCATGCAAACATTTGGCATCGATTTCGCTTGCCTCATTATGGGTTTGACAGACAGCGCTTAGCAGATAACGCGGAAAATGCGAATGCCCCAGATCGAGCAAATCATTCTGAAAGAGAAAAAAGTCTCGTGTGAATTGTCGTGGTAGAAAAGCTAATGTTAAACAAACCGTAACTTTGCAATCACAATTGGTATGCTCACTGCCACGTTTAACATCCGTTGATTTAGATTCGGCCAGCAGATCATTATAGAATTCATTGTAGTACATTGCCGGTAAATATTGTGCTGCCAGTTCTTTATGCGGCGGTGCTGTTGGTGGCATAAAAACCGGCGTGTCCGCACCGAACAGTTCTTGCATTTCGCGTGTATTGGACTTAGCTTTTTCATTCAACTTCTCATTGCCAGCTAAATTTTTATAGTCGCCATGGTCGTTAGTCTCGTAGCCAAGCATTTCACTCTCGTCCAGCATTATGTCCTTTTGCGTTGTATGCGGCGGTAGCACTGCCACCTCAGATAGCTCATCGAAATCCTTAAAACTGTTACTGGCATGTTGTTGGTGTTGCTGCTGCTGCTGATAAAGCTGACGCAGATGTATATCCAATGCACTTTTTCCATAGTTGACATCAAACATGAAAACGAATAGTGTAAGCGGCAGAAAAGCTGTCTATGTGTGATGTGAGATGCGCGTTACGTTACACGTAGTATGAATTTAAGTCGTCTTTTTATCGCTATTTACCCATGGCATCATCGTGTCTTAATACTATTTGACTTGGCTTGGCTTGCTTTGGTTTGGCTTAACTTAGCTTTACGGCGTACAATTTTCAATCTGTTGCGACTATTGCTACATAGGCGCACTTTTATAGCTTTTCGAATGCTGCTGAAACAATGCGTCTCTAATTAGTGGAACAGATAGACACCAAACCGCATACAGACACGCAGACACGGATGTAATGTCCATAGAGCCAGGCAGACAATAGCCAACGATCAAATTACCACTGCGCGACTGCGGTACGAGTTGCCGTTGCCGTTGCCGTCGTCGCATATAAGCGAAACCATTACATTAAATATAGAAGTTACTGCCTTTGACCCACTGTATGTCGCCGTAGTCGCTTAGACACCTTTGATAATGGCATTGTGTTTGCCTTAGTCTTACGCTGTTGCTTGAGCAGCTAGTACGGGTAGGATATACATGCATAGTATATGTACGAGTACATAGCTTTATTCTAACATATGTATATTCTTTATCTATTGATATAAAGTACCTACATAGTACAATACATAAATACCACATTTACAAAGGGGGGCGAGGCTGTATTTATGCAATAAGAGGAAAAGCTTTTTAAGTGTCTATATTTAGCGCCAGTGGATGGTAAAGCCTTTAGATAAAGTATATAATATCATATGCTAAGAAAAAGTTTCAATTCAAATGTCAATTAAGAAAACAAAAAGTAGCATTAACTTTAATGGCGCATTTTATGGTTTGCACTGCACAATTTTGGAAAGTCTCTCAATTACGCTAGTCAAAAAAAATTTCAATTTTAAAACGATACTGATTTTTTTCATAAAACACCATACCCACCACCATACCCCATACACCATAACACCATTTTGTCATAAAACACCATAAAAGTGGTCGGTGGGTTTATATGGGAGCTACCCCAAAAAGTTGGCGGGACACGCCCATTAGTATGTTAGTGTGAAGCGACTGTCCATAAAATGCCAGCATATCAAATTTCAAGCTTATATTGACCTAAATAATGAAGTTTTTTTATGTAAATTCTAATAAAATGTCCAAATCAGGTCAGCATAGGGGGTAGCCGCATAAAGACTTACACTACATTTTTAAGATTCAATATGAAAATCTATTATTTTTGTTCTTAATTAAGCTAGAAATGCCAAATATGGCGTATCCTATGTCAATCCTTACAAAATATTCCATATAAGCACATATCGGACCACTTTAAGGAGTAGCTCCATGCAAACCTGCCCTCACTTTAAGTTTTGGTATGAACATTTTTTGTTTTTAGTTAATTTTAATTATTAATCAACTCTATTAGAATATCCCGCATATATCCAGATCGGACCACTAAAGAATATAATCTATGGTTCATACGAGGGGTACTATTTATATTTCGGGAATAGCAAATAATGACAAACATTTTTAAATGAAAATGGCTTTATTGTTTTTCAAAATATTCCCCTTGATGATCAATACACTTTTTCATTATTTCAAATCATTTGTCATAGCAGTTATTCCATTCCTCTTGAGACACCGCCGAAACATGGTTTTTGAACGCTTCAACTGCTTTTTCGGCGCTCGTAAATCGTTGAACACGCAGTTTACCTTTGATACCTAGGAAGAAGAAGAAGTCATTGGGTGCCAAATCAGGACTGTACGGAGGATTAGTCATTAATTCGATGTTTTGACTGCTCAAAAATGCACTTGTTTGACGAGATGTGTGAGAGCTCGCATTGTCATGATGGAGAATGATTCGTCTTTGGCGGTTGGTTTTACGAATTTCTCCGAAGACTTCCGGCAAACAAATGGTCGTGTACCATGACCACATGACCCATTCGGCCGAAGAAACAGGCAATCATTTGCTTCGCTGTGCTTCTAACACGAACAGCTTTTGTTGGATTTGGCTCGTCTTGGAATACCCACACGGTCGATTGCTGTTTTGTTTCCGGTTCATACGCATATATCCATGATTCGTAACCTGTCACGATTTTATACACGTCTTTTGAAGCACCACGGTCGAACTTTTTAATCATTTCCTTACACCAATCGACGCGAGCCTTTTTTTGAGCGATTGTCAAATTATGGGGTATCCAACGAGAGCAAATTTTTTTTACAGCCAAGTGTTCATGCAAAATCGAATGTATTGAAGTGGAACTAATGTGCAAGGATATGCCACATGACGATCTTGCATTATCAGTTCACGCACTGCAGCGATGTTTTTGGGCACAACAACCTATTTTGGACGAACTTCACGGAATGCGTCGGCGACCGAACTATGACTACGATTGAATTCACTATACCAGCGATATACTGTGGTTTTTGATGGTGCTTTATCGCCATACAAAGAACTCAGTTCATTGAAACATTCTTGTTGAGATAATCCACGTCGAAAGTTGTGAAAAATAATCCAACGAAAACCTTCTCTTGAAATTTCCATTTTTTGGCCAAATTGCTTTTCTTAACTCATTGTAATCAAAACAAATAGCAATTGTACATCAAAACTTTGTAAGTACGTTTATGCCAAAAAATGTCAAACTTTATTATGGTGTTGCCAGATTTTAGCTTTTGACATTAGTGTTGCCAGTTCCCGAGATATAAATAGCAGCCCTCGTGTAAGGAGCCTGATACAAGCTATAGGGTATCTCGATGTAGAGCACACTCATCTCGACTAGTGTAATTATTTATCTTAAAGTGATTCTGGGGATTGTGGAGAACATATATTATTATACTATTCACTCTGAGTTTGAATAGTATTAACATTTTGTCTGAAAGTTTGTAACGCATTAGAGGAGGCATCGTAGACCCCATAAAGTATATATGTATGTATATTATTGATCAGCTGGACGAGAAGAGTCGATCTAGAAATGTCTGTCTGTCCGTCTGTATATTGTTGCGCATTTTTTGGGGACTAATTTTTATGCTATCTGCTATTTGCACATACTCTTCTTTTTATTGCAGTTTAATAGAGTATCAAGATTGATACGCCACGCCCTCTTTTTGGGGTAGCCCCCATACAAACCTACCGCCTACCACTTTTGACTTTGTATGAAACACTTTTTTATTGTAGTCAATATCAACTTAATAATAATTGATATGGTAACTTCTAGTGAACAGATGCTTGACATATACATTAATGGGTGGGACTACTGTTTGAGGTAGCCCCCATACAAACCCACCGTGCAATTTTGTTTTGTTTGTTATGAAACAATTCCTTATTTAAATCAATATTAGCTTAAAATTTGATTTGGTGGATTTTAGTCGACAACGGCTTCATACACATCTACTAGTGGGGGTGTCCCATCCATTTTTTTTTTGGGGTAGCCTCTATATAAACCCACACTTTTATGATTTACAATACGATTTAAAATTTCGTGTGAATGGTATTAGAGCTTCGGTTCAACCGAAGTTAACGTTTATTCTTGTTTTTTTTTTTATTTATTCTAGGACGCGTTCAACAAGATCAATATTAAGAAAATCGTTCCACCTACTTAAAAGTTTTCAAATTTTTACGAGTTAATGAATTTGTTTGTCTGCATCCTTTAGAAAACCAAAATTGTTTGTGATTAGGGTTACAGAACAGAAATTTTTGTTTTAAAACTTTTTTCAAAATGGCAGAATGTGGTGGATAAAGCCAACAAAAAAAAAAAAAAAAATGCACCGATTTCGATTGGCTACGGTGACCAAACAGCTTAATACTTTTTAACGTGTACTGTGCTGAAGGAAAGATCATTCAAAAAGTACATTTGGTAGTTTTTCGCTTTTATAACCGGGCACATTAGGTGAGTACTAAATCCAGCAGAGTCTTCACTTACTCACTTTCCAATTAGCGTAACTTAATAAGACCAAAAAAACTAATTTACCTTATCGAAGCTTATAATTAGAAAAATAATTCTTGAATTTTATGCAATCTCAATTTCAAAAGCTTTTTTTTGTTGTTTTAAACAAATTCGACACCTTGTAAACAAAATAATTAATTTTATTGAATTTCCACAGCGTAAACCAAGAAATACGAAACTGAGTTCAAAATATTTGTTACTATGAATAATGCTCATCACAAAATGTGAATTCTACCGTATAAATATATGTAGTTTGTTGGGTATTTTTTTCTATTTTATTAGTAATCGTATCCTAAACTACTCAACGTTTTTTCGACCGTATTAATCAGTAACTGACAGAAGAAGTCATACGAACAATCTTACAAACAACATTAACAGAATTGATATTATAAATATAAACGACAACGAATGTTTATTTCTAGATAGCGTAATGAGATACAAATGTAAATATTAGCAAATCACGTACCACTCTCTTAAATGCGTATTGTCATGAATCGACCGAAAAATTTTCAACATATTTTTCCCAATTAAAAACAAACTTAAAACAAACAATAAAACTGAAGAAAAAGAGGAAAAACAATGCTATTTTCGGTAGAATCATTAGTTATTTTAGATAGTTTGGTAGTATTAACAACTGTACCTAAAAGTATGTTAAACAGGATCTCAAACTGGTCTATTGGTATGGAGCTTTCATTAGTATACACGTTGTAGTAAATGTTTTGTGGATTGTGATATCAATAATTATGCAGTGGAGCAATTTAAAAACCTTGAACTTAGAGTGGTCTGATATGAGCTTAGTTTGAAAATTTTTTAGCTGCTAGATAGAAACTATAAATTAACATATAAATATATATATATATATATATATAGATAAGAATGATTGATATGAATGTTTCATTATTTCATTCACTCATTATTAACGAACAACGGAAACTGCTAATGCTATAGAGCTGATTTCTGAGCAGTTCCTTGAAGTAAAGAACTTTTTTTTATTCGATCGACTTAAACTCCATTTGTGTAATACAATTTTTCCGATTTTGTTAAACAACACCCCCAAAAGGATAACAGGGGTTAAAAGTATATGACACTTATTTTTTCATTCGAATGTTTATGAATATATATATGTACATATATACTTTTTTCTGAGCAAATAGTGTAAGTACTACACCAAATTTAATGTATAACCACTATTAACCCCATAAAATATTCCACATCAGCTCATATCAGACCACTTTATGCAAAAATGCAAATTTGATATTATTTGATACTTGATATGTATACCCAAAACATATATTTCTAACATAGATGAACCGCTTCAGCATGTAATCCCATACATATGATACAGAAAAGAATACTGATACAATCAAATTGTTTAATATCCATACTTAAGACTACTGGGTATGCTTGTTAATACTACCAATCTACTAAAATATCCAAAAGTAACATTTTTCCTTGTTATTCTTTAGTTTTTTTTTTTTAAGTTTGTCTTGTATAGTAAAGCATATATTGCCTATTTGTCAGCGGAATCTTGGACCTACGCATTCAAGAGAATGGTAGTACCTGAATTTCGAATACATTTACATCTTAATGCTTTATCTAGGAATGACGATTTATGTTTATAAAATCAATTGTGTTAAAACAAAAAAAAATACTTAACAAACTACATATATTTATATAGAAGAATTCACATTTAGTGATGAGCATTATTCATAGTAACAAATATTTTACACTCAGTTTCGTATTTCTTGGTTTACGCTGTGGAAATTCAATTAAATTAATTATTTTGTTTACAAGGTGTCGAATTTGTTTAAAACAACAAAAAAAGCTTCTGAAATTGAGAATGCATAAAATTCAATAATTATTTTTCTAATTATAAGCTTCGATAAGGTAAATTAGTTTTTTTGGTCTTATTAAGTTACGCTAATTGGAAAGTGAGTAAGTGAAGACTCTTCCGGATTAAGTAATCACTCAATGAGTTTGCGCAATCAGTTCTAACTGGCTTGGGTATAAAAGCGCAATGTACGAAGTCTTATCCATGTACTATACAAAATAATACAGAAGTAGTTAAAAATGCTCTCAACCTCAACTGCAGTCTGGTTGTGTCTGGGTCTAGTAGCGCTTAGCTGTGCGACTAACTATTGTGATAAAAAGTTGTGCCCTAAAGGTAAAACACATATTGGCTGTAAAAATAGTGGCGTAAGTATGAAACTGAAATTTAAATATGCAGACTCATTCATTCACGCACACACACACACACACACAACTTTTGCAGCAATGGGCCGAAAAATGTCCCGACGATGCTGCTCTGGTCGATATTGATGATGAATTGATTAACGTGCTTGTCTCCGCGCACAATGAGAAGCGTAATATTATTGCCGGCGGTGATGATGATAAACTAAATCCTGCCTGTCGCATGGCTACCATATCATGGGATGAGGAGCTGGCAAAGCTAGCAGAGCTAAATGTGCTGCAATGCGAGGGTAAACACGATGAGTGTCACAATACCAAACAATTTGATTATTCGGGACAAAATCTGGGCTGGGAAGGCTCATCGGTACCATTCGATGATATAGCGGCGGCATTGCGTGGCAATGTAGAGATGTGGTATAAAGAACGCAAGGACACAACACAGGAACAGATTGACGAGTATCCGGACAACTATTCAGGACCGTAAGTATTGGCAAATGGAGATATAGCGGAGAAAATGATCTATTCTATATGTTCTATTTATCTCGCAGCACCATTGGCCACTTCACAGCGCTGGTACATGAACAAAATATTCGAGTGGGTTGCGCTGCATCCACCTACAATGATGGCGAGTGGAATAACATTCTGACCGCCTGTAATTATGCGACAACAAATATGATTGGAGAACCGGTCTATAAGTCTTGTCATTCGGGCGGTGAAGAGTGCGAGACAGGTGCAAATGCAGACTATCCGAATCTCTGTTCCGAAGATGAGGTGTACGATGTCAACAACTGGGACTAAGTTGTTGCATGGTATGATATTCTCCACCTGGATAACTATATATTCACTTCACCTTCTTGTGTTTAAAGTTGGTCATTTATATATATTATATTTATCTACGACACTAAATATATTGTCATAGATTTACTTTAGTCTTTCTTTGCAATAAAATATCCAATTGCTCAAATTTGATCTAATGATTTTGTATCTTATGTATAAGTGTCTTAATGATCAGTTTCACATTGACGAGTGTACTGCAAATTAACCTCGGATTAAGTCCATTTTGAGTTCTCAATCAGTTTTTTCATTTATAGTTGCAAGAATAAATGAAAATCAAATAAATACTTGAGTTTAACTTAATTCGAAAATAATTCATTACTGTGAATCTGATCCTAGTACTGTTACGTTCAAGTTACTTGGCTTTGTTTTACCACACTCTGCACATCGATGTGGAGGGCAATGAGAGGTGTTGTCCTAATTAAATTTTCTTTTAAACAAAATCTTTAAAATGTCTAAAAATATTTGCATCAAATTAGTTTTTAGATGTTACCTGTATAGCTGCATCTAATTGACCGATCGAGATTATGTTTTTGTGTAGCGATAGGTGTAAGTGGGAGCTCACTAATGACTACCTTCAATATTATTCGGGTTATAAACCATACTCTTCTGGGAGGAGGGTAATTTCGAGATAATTTTATTTTAACCTTACGCACAGGAGTCTACAACCTAAACTTGATGATCCTACTTTTATTGTCTTTGAGAAACAGTCACTCACTTAGATGTACGGACGTGTATTTCATTTCGTCGCATCAAGTATTGTAAGTTAAGTTCAAAACTAATTATAAACATACAAAGCGATCTTTCATCAGTTTCTATTTTTCAACATAATTTCCACTTTTGAAGTCAGTAAACCCTAAAAATCGACTTGCTAAAAAATTTTAAATTAGTTCGCGTTTTCCATTAATGGTAGTGTTCAAGTTAAAGGTCGATAATTATTGAAACTCTCTCCTTTGCCGACTTTCTCCACTTTGGGCACATATTGCACGTTTCAGAATTAGAGCAGAAATTGGCACAAGTGTGTTTTTGCTGGTGGTACAGCTCGAAGCGGCCATAGAACACGACTTGTACGGCTCGCCAATAACATTTGTGGTTCCATAGTTTCTCGAATCCCAATTCGTAGAGGCAGCAAAACAAACATTCGTATTACAATCGTTTAGCATAAAAGTAAAGCTATGCCATTCACCAAAAATCATAATTATTTGTTAAAACAAACCGATACCTGACTTATCCGTCGTAGTTGCTCTGACAGGCATTGATATATTCCCGAACTATGCCACTTTGCGACGACAAGTGTTATTAAGCGACCATTTAACCCATAGGGTAGAATGGTCTATTAAGTTTGTCTAAATATATATAACCGGCAAAACTAGGCGTGGCAGCCGTCTGTCCGTCCGAACGGCTGTATGAACGCCGAGATCTCGGAGACAATATAACATATAGATAGTTTCAATTTCCAAAGTTCAAAGTTTTGCAAACTTCACACTCGAATTGTAATAAACGATATAGTTTACACAACACAATAGCTATGAGTTCATTTTCAATCAATTTCAACAGCAGGCATGAAGATATTATACGAAAACTATTCGGCCTAAACAAGAAAATAAATTCTTTTCTCAACATACTTTTCCATTGGAACGATACAATCTGCAGAATAAGATAATGCAAGCTTGTGCAAGTCGTTTATCTTAAATGCTCACAGTCTCAGCAATCTAAAGCATCTCCGATCTTCCATTATTAAACCAAGAATTTTATTCGATAATCCTTGGCTGATCCTATATAAAAACTACCACTGCAAGGTATAACTCCATATAAACCTACCATCCATCAATCGGTTTTTTTTATTTTTTTAATTCTTGTAACCCTAAACCAACCTAAGCTCTCAACTTGAAACTTGATACGGAAAAATATTACAAAATTAATTATGGAAAATATTACAAAACGGTCAAAGACCACAGCGGATCTGCTTATAAAAGCGGCCGAGCTTTTCAAAAAAGGTAGCAGTTTTGTTCTATTTGTGAAGCAAAGCAGATAAAATCGTAGTTCTTCTAAAACAAAATAAATTGTAAAAAGAAAAATGCGTTCGATCGTTATTTTCCTCGCATTTGCCGTGTTAACTGTTGCAATTGTCAACAATACTACGGATTACTGTGATCCGAGTTTGTGTCACGGCGCCAAACACATTGGATGTGATAACAATGGCGTAAGTTAATGGATCTTCTTTTTTTCTAAAAGAGCAGGGTAATATGTTAAATATAATATGTGTTTTTTTTTCCCATAGGAATGGAAATCGGGCTGTCCCAGCGACGCAAAGATGATCGACATTACTGATGAATTTATTAATGTGCTTGTAAATGCACATAATAAAAACCGGAATTTTGTTGCTGCCGGATGCGATTCCAAATTCAAACCCGCCTGTCGCATGGCCACCATGAAGTGGAATAACGAACTGGCATCCTTAGCTGCATTGAATGCTAAGCAGTGCGCCATGCATCATGATGCCTGCCACAACACTAATGACTTTAAGTATTCAGGACAGAGTGTTGCTAGGATGAGCTGGTACGGCAATAATACGGAAAACCTCGAACGTGCCGTGGAAGTATGGTACAGTGAGAAGAAAGATACAGCTCGGGCAAACATCCATGCCTGTTCGAGAAACTCCAATAGATCGTAAGTGAAACGTATTTAAAATACAATAGTAGTCATACTTAATAAATAATTGTTCTAATCCTCAGTTTAATGGTTGCCGATCGCAATACGGATATTGGTTGCGCTGCTTCTACTTATTCCGTTCCTGGAAAGTCGTTCAAGTCTTACCTGCTTGTTTGCAATTATGCCACCTCAAAAATAGTTGGCAACCCGATTTACACATCGTGCCCCATTGCCGGTTCGGGCTGCACCACCGGAAAAAATCCCACATATCCTAATCTCTGCTCTGAGTCAGAAATGTACAACAGTAACAGTTTCAACGAATTCATGTGAAATCGGTATCTGAATATAAATGGCCTTCATATAAAAATGTACATATTTTATTTTCTGTATTAAATTTCAAATAATATTCGAATTTAATTTTTAATACAGAATAAAATCAGAATTTTATGAGCTTAAAGATACTTATTTTCAATTTTCATTCCTTGTTTAAGAAACTGCTTCGTTATTTTCATAATTTACAAGATATCGCCTTCAGTATAATGCATTCATTTATGTTTGCCTCACAAACACAGCAAAGGTCCCTCCAATCACTTGATCCGGAGTCATTTGTGCCTAAGGGAAGAGTTTGAATAATTATCGATAATAATTAACTCCAAAGGGTGGAAATTTAAAATATGTCTTCGAATTAGGTAGAGAGTTTGCATAGTTATATTTCTTGAGTCCAGCAAGTCGATTTACTAGATTTACCTGAAAATTTTGTTGAAAACATATTAATTAACGTTAACTTTGGTGGGACTGAGTCAATAAGGATCTTCACACAAAATTGTAAGTCGTATTTGTATAAATGTAAGAAGAAGTTTATATTGTTGGAATTAAAAAAATTTTCAATACAAAAACCTAAATGTGGAGGTTGTTTGAACAAACGAACGAGTTGTTTGGGGTCTATATTCTATATTGGCCCGATCTGGAACTAGGTGAATTGTTATATTAGGTTTGACTTAGGAAACACACAAATCTGGCATTTATATTGTAGAAAAACATCACAAAAAAAAGGATGCATTTGAAACATACATTTTAGTGAAGTTGACACTTTCATATTATACAAATATCTAAAATTGCACTATCTATATGTTATATTGTCTCCGAGATCTCGGCGTTCATACAGCCGTTCGGACGGACAGACGGCTGCCACGCCTAGTTTTGCCGGTTATATATATTTAGACAAACTTAATAGACCATTCTACCCTATGGGTTAAATGGTCGCTTAATAACACTTGTCGTCGCAAAGTGGCATAGTTCGGGAATATATCAATGCCTGTCAGAGCAACTACGACGGATAAGTCAGGTATCGGTTTGTTTTAACAAATAATTATGATTTTTGGTGAATGGCATAGCTTTACTTTTATGCTAAACGATTGTAATACGAATGTTTGTTTTGCTGCCTCTACGAATTGGGATTCGAGAAACTATGGAACCACAAATGTTATTGGCGAGCCGTACAAGTCGTGTTCTATGGCCGCTTCGAGCTGTACCACCAGCAAAAACACACTTGTGCCAATTTCTGCTCTAATTCTGAAACGTGCAATATGTGCCCAAAGTGGAGAAAGTCGGCAAAGGAGAGAGTTTCAATAATTATCGACCTTTAACTTGAACACTACCATTAATGGAAAACGCGAACTAATTTAAAATTTTTTAGCAAGTCGATTTTTAGGGTTTACTGACTTCAAAAGTGGAAATTATGTTTAAAAATAGAAACTGATGAAAGATCGCTTTGTATGTTTATAATTAGTTTTGAACTTAACTTACAATACTTGATGCGACGAAATGAAATACACGTCCGTACATCTAAGTGAGTGATTGTTTCTCAAAGACAATAAAAGTAGGATCATCAAGTTTAGGTTGTAGTCTCCTGTGCGTAAGGTTAAAATAAAATTATCTCGAAATTACCCTCCTCCCAGAAGAGTATGGTTTATAACTCGAATAATATTGAAGGTAGTCATTAGTGAGCTCCCACTTACACCTATCGCTACACAAAAACATAATCTCGATCGGTCAACTAAATGCAGCTATACAGGTAACATCTAAAAACTAATTTGATGCAAATATTTTTAGACATTTTAAAGATTTTGTTTAAAAGAAAATTTAATTAGGACAACACCTCTCATTGCCCTCCACATCGATGTGCAGAGTGTGGTAAAACAAAGCCAAGTAACTTGAACGTAACAGTACTAGGATCAGATTCACAGTAATGAATTATTTTCGAATTAAGTTAAACTCAAGTATTTATTTGATTTTCATTTATTCTTGCAACTATAAATGAAAAAACTGATTGAGAACTCAAAATGGACTTAATCCGAGGTTAATTTGCAGTACACTCGTCAATGTGAAACTGATCATTAAGACACTTATACATAAGATACAAAATCATTAGATCAAATTTGAGCAATTGGATATTTTATTGCAAAGAAAGACTAAAGTAAATCTATGACAATATATTTAGTGTCGTAGATAAATATAATATATATAAATGACCAACTTTAAACACAAGAAGGTGAAGTGAATATATAGTTATCCAGGTGGAGAATATCATACCATGCAACAACTTAGTCCCAGTTGTTGACATCGTACACCTCATCTTCGGAACAGAGATTCGGATAGTCTGCATTTGCACCTGTCTCGCACTCTTCACCGCCCGAATGACAAGACTTATAGACCGGTTCTCCAATCATATTTGTTGTCGCATAATTACAGGCGGTCAGAATGTTATTCCACTCGCCATCATTGTAGGTGGATGCAGCGCAACCCACTCGAATATTTTGTTCATGTACCAGCGCTGTGAAGTGGCCAATGGTGCTGCGAGATAAATAGAACATATAGAATAGATCATTTTCTCCGCTATATCTCCATTTGCCAATACTTACGGTCCTGAATAGTTGTCCGGATACTCGTCAATCTGTTCCTGTGTTGTGTCCTTGCGTTCTTTATACCACATCTCTACATTGCCACGCAATGCCGCCGCTATATCATCGAATGGTACCGATGAGCCTTCCCAGCCCAGATTTTGTCCCGAATAATCAAATTGTTTGGTATTGTGACACTCATCGTGTTTACCCTCGCATTGCAGCACATTTAGCTCTGCTAGCTTTGCCAGCTCCTCATCCCATGATATGGTAGCCATGCGACAGGCAGGATTTAGTTTATCATCATCACCGCCGGCAATAATATTACGCTTCTCATTGTGCGCGGAGACAAGCACGTTAATCAATTCATCATCAATATCGACCAGAGCAGCATCGTCGGGACATTTTTCGGCCCATTGCTGCAAAAGTTGTGTGTGTGTGTGTGTGTGCGTGAATGAATGAGTCTGCATATTTAAATTTCAGTTTCATACTTACGCCACTATTTTTACAGCCAATATGTGTTTTACCTTTAGGGCACAACTTTTTATCACAATAGTTAGTCGCACAGCTAAGCGCTACTAGACCCAGACACAACCAGACTGCAGTTGAGGTTGAGAGCATTTTTAACTACTTCTGTATTATTTTGTATAGTACATGGATAAGACTTCGTACATTGCGCTTTTATACCCAAGCCAGTTAGAACTGATTGCGCAAACTCATTGAGTGATTACTTAATCCGGAAGAGTCTTCACTTACTCACTTTCCAATTAGCGTAACTTAATAAGACCAAAAAAACTAATTTACCTTATCGAAGCTTATAATTAGAAAAATAATTATTGAATTTTATGCATTCTCAATTTCAGAAGCTTTTTTTGTTGTTTTAAACAAATTCGACACCTTGTAAACAAAATAATTAATTTAATTGAATTTCCACAGCGTAAACCAAGAAATACGAAACTGAGTGTAAAATATTTGTTACTATGAATAATGCTCATCACAAAATTTATTGGTAAACGTAAATTATAAAAGGATATGTATATATATATATATATATATATATATATATATATATATATATATATATATATATATATATATAAATATTTATAAATATATGAATTATAGCTGACTCGAGGTCATTTTACATTAATTTTGAAATATTTGTTTTCAATGCGAAGAGAGAATAATATCAATACCTTTTGTTACACAGAAAAATGTTTAGCCGCATATACTCTTGTTTCGAACTTAGCTACAAGCTCTCATCAGTATGCTATAAAATTTACAATATAAAAAGATTTTTTACCCGAATTAATTAATAACACTGTACAAGTCGAAAAGACAGACATGACCGATGTCGTGAAATAGGGTATTTCCTGCCCTAAATCTCGAACTGCATCATTACTTTTTGGAGTTGTCATTATAGTTTTTAAGATTTTTACTCAAATGATGTTTTTTATGGGTTTAATTCAGATTTAACTTGTACTCTGTTGTATATTCTTTTATTTTTTTATAAAGTGTCTTCAACTAAGTTTTTAAGAAAGTTTCAAGCTTTAACTTTCGCCAACAAACCTACCCCCAAAATTCAGCTCATGAGGGTCTTTTGGAAAAAAAATGCAATTTTCTCTACTTTTTTTTCGAGTTTTTCAACAACAAAGAAATAAATATATTTTTCATACATAAAACCAAAAATTAACGGTTGGTTTGTATGGGCCCCAGCCATAAAAGTGGTCGGTATACCTCCCTTGATATTTATATGATATTGGAAAATAGTGATTGAACAAGTTTTTTTTTTGGCCTCGATATGTCTTCAAAAATTTTGTTTTCTTCAAACTATACAATATAAAATTACAACAATATTGAAAAAAGGTGCGGTACCTAGTCTGTGTATTGTGAGTTTAGTTTGTCTAAGTCTTCTCTAGACAGAAAACATTTCTCTCAGACATGGACTGATATAGCTAGCTCGCTTCGTTTTACCAAGCTAATCAAGCATATAATATCCTAGCATATAATTCCTATGCATTACAAACTTATTAACAAACTTATTAGCAAACTGATAATACGTACCATTCCATACTACGTGTGTATGGTTTAATAAGAATGTCAACTTCGATGGAGCTGAAGTTGAAAATAATGCTCCTTTATTCACAAGGCTATCTTTTCACCTATCTGCGTTCCCACATGTGCTGCTGAGCTTAGTAATTTAGTTGGCGTTTAAATATTTCTGAGTGTTCTCATATGTGTGTTAAAACTCAAATAGAAGACAAACTATTTTAATCAAGCATTCATTCCGCCAATTTCGCAGTCAATTCCGCAGTCATTTTTTGATCATTTTTATTACGATGCTATGTTTTTTTGTTTTTTTTTTTTTGTGTTTTGTGTTTTTAATAAAAACCATGTGTTTTTGAGGATATTAATCACGTTTTGATTTAGTTGTCAACTGAAACACCTTACTAAATCGTGCTTAATTCGCAAATCGTAAACACAGTTTCGGTATTCGGTATCGGTAAATTAGAACGTTTTTCATCGGTAAGGACGACCGATTGCCAATCATTGAAACGAGTATTATTTTCAACAGTCCACGCTTACATCCTTGACAGTGAAAAAAGTCGATTTTCCATGTTCCATGTTCCAAAAGTCTAAAAGTTTTGCTTTATCCATATTTTGCGAGAATTTTTACTCATAAACACTTGTAATCTAATTTAACGATGCTTTATAGATCAAAATATTTTCAAATTTTTCACACAAAAAATGTTTACTCCGTCTATTCCAATGACAAACTACATACATACTACTCCAATTCTCCAATTACCAAATTCTGGCTTAATTTTTTTTTCGAACAATGGCATGCCACGCCCATTTTGCCCACTTTTAGAGGTGGCGCCCATACAAACCCACCTCACTCACTTTTGATTTTTTGTACCAATTGATATGGTAGCTTCTTATGGGCAATATATATCAATGAGTAATCTCCCTACTTTTTGGGTCTCATACAAACCACCTGCCCACTTTTGCATTTTTTATAAACATTTTTTTTGTTGCAATCAATATCAACTTGAAATTTGATGTCGTAGCTTTCTATGGACGTACATATGCTTCATATAAATATCAAGGGAGGTGTCCCACCCACTTTTATGGGTAGCCATCATAAAAACCCAACGCTCCTTTTTGGGTTATTGTATGAAAAAATCACTTCCTATACACCCAATATTATATTTATCAAAGGCCATGTCCTGCACACCCCTAATAAAGTGTTTGCCCACAGTTGGCGTATTCGCTTTTACAATTATTTTCCTTCTTTATGCCGGTCTAAGTATACAACTTGAAATTTCGTGCGAATGGTATTAAAACACTTCGGTTGTACTGAAGTTAACGCTTTTTTTTTTCGATATAAAAAAAAAGAATATTTTTCGGGTGATTATTTTTGCACCACATTGTATAATGCTTCTGTTATTTCTCAAAATTTAGAGATAGGAATGTTACACTATACTCGATTCACGTAAAAATTCTTTATACTTGGTTCTTCTTCTTGATTTAAGTGTAATAATAATAGAAAGTGTACAGCTTCTTTGGGATGACTAGAACGATTTGGGTTGTGACTTACGACATTCCGAATATGTTGTTTTTGTTATTGTTTTTTTTTTTTTTTCAAATGCATATACCACACGTTGTGGATTTAAAAAGAGAAATTATTGAGGAATTAAAAAAGAAATTAGACTTACTAGTAAGCTGGAACTTATAGAATTCTTATACTTTACACTCGTATTTGTGCCTTCAAAAATCATGTGAGAGATCATCAGCAAATGCTTTGTTTGGGATTTCATTTCATTTTGTACGATTTCATTTGGCGTTCTAATATCACTTACAATGTTACAAACAACAACCATAAGCACACTCGCCCCGGACCCTCGGGCAGAATTTCGACTAAATCACCTGAAAAGTGAAAAATAAATATCCGTGCACATACATGCAAGGTTTGAAAGAAAAGATCCAGAACTATTTTTTAATTTTTTATTAAAGACAAATAAAAAGAAAAGTCGTTTGGGCAATTCTAAAGAAGCTTGAAAGAAAAATGTACCTTTCATTGCAATTTTTGTAATCGCAAGTTTTGATAACATATTCGTAAACGGCAACCTTGAAAACGTATGGTCCATAACAGTTTGGATTTTGGGCTATCTCTTTTTTACGGTTTTGGTCAAAAAACGCTACTGATTTAGTCAAGAATAATATGCATCTATATTAGAGTGTTAGCTACTGCAGTCAATTTTTTCATAATTATATTAATGAATTGAATGTGCTACAATCCTATAAAAGTTTGCAGGCAGAATGCTATAGTTCGTGGAAGAAGCACAGCGAAGCAAATGATTGCCTGTTTCTTCGGCCGAATGGGTCATGTGGCCACTGTTCTGCTTGAGCAACGTAGGACGGTCAATTTTGAGTGGTACACGACCATTTGTTTGCCGGAAGTCTTCGGAGAAATTCGTAAAACCAACCGCCAAAGACGAATCATTCTCCATCATGACAATGCGAGCTCTCACACATCTCGTCAAACAAGTGCATTTTTAAGCAGTCAAAACATCGAATTAATGACTCATCCTCCGTACAGTCCTGATTTGTCACCCAATGACTTCTTCTTCTTGTTCCCGAGTATCAAAGGTAAACTGCGTGGTCAACGATTTACGAGCGCCGAAGAAGCAGTTGATGCGTTCAAAAACCATGTTTCGGCAGTGTCTCAAGAGGAATGGAATAACTGCTATGACAAATGGTTTGAACGAATGAAAAAGTGTATTGAATCATCAAGGGGAATATTTTGAAAAACAATAAAGCCATTTTCATTTAAAAATGTTTGTCATTATTTGCTATTCCTGAATTATAAATAGTACCCCTCGTATAGTGGTTGGTGGGTTTCTGTGGGGACTATTCCTAAAATTTGGTTTGACACGCCCATTTATGTATATGTGAAGCGTTTGCTCATTAAAAACAGCCATTTCAAATTTCAAGTTGATGTTGATAAGAATGTAAAAAAAAAAAAAAATAAATGGGAGGTGGATTTGTATGGAAACTATCCAAAAAGTGGGCGGAACACGTCTACTAGTATATATTTAGTAAAAAGCCATCATATATACAATTGTAAGCTGATATTGGCTTAAATTTAGAAGTTTTACATACAAAATCATATAGGAGTACGGTGATTTTGTATAGCCGTAGTATATCAATGTCGATACTCTATAAACTTCAGATCAAAAGAAGCTTAAGTACTAACTTTCAGCCAGATATATAAGAAATATGTTCCTAAAAAAATATGCTATAACAAACAGACGGACAGACGGGCATAGCTAGATTGACTCGTCTCGTCTCGTCGTGCTGATCAAGATTATATGTAATTTATGTAGTCTATGTTGCCTGCTTTAATGCGTTACTGGCTTTCTGACAAACATATATGTATGTAATACCATTTCACATTATGTGTGAATGGTATAGAAAGCATTAAAAAAGTTCGTATGCCAAACATTATCAACTGTGTAAGGCATCTAATTGTTTGACCACTCTAATTCATAAAAAATTTGTGAAAAAAGTAAACAACAACTAAAGAGTTGTTGGTCAATAATGTACATTGTACAGATTAGGTGCCATTTTTAAATGTTTTGTATCTCTTTTACACCCGCAAGTCGTGTCTGGGTCGAGACACTCACTCACTCATATCTAAAATGGGAACCCCAACAACAACAAATTGTAGGAGCGAGTGCTCTTATTTGAGTTCAGCTATCCTTTGAAAGTGCGCGAGTGAACAACAAAAATTGGCAAAGTGACAACAAAATATTAAAAATAATCGTACATATAGAAAAATGTTAAAAATAGATATATAGAGATTCATTCATACAGATATTCATTTGATTTTTTTTTTTATTTACTTGTTATTTATTTAAAACAGCAAACCCTTTTTTTATATTTAAAAACAAAAATTTATTATTTTCATTAGTGTATAAAATGTGGCAGTCATGAACTCACGACTGCAGCATTCCTTTTTGTTTAACCGAATCTTATTGAAAAAATTTCCTTAGACCAACCCTGTCTGTTTATCGAGTTTTGGACAGCTCTTTTGGATAGGAGACCACGGCGTTTTTCACTGCAGTAGTTTACGACACTCCTCGTCATACCAAGAGTTCGTCAAAAGTCTGGTGTAACCAGTGAACTCCTTGGCAGTCGTATTCATGACATGGAAGATGTGTTTCCACCAGGGAATAAAACCGGAACCGGAACCGTTAACCGTTAACCGAAATAAACCGATACAAATTGAGAACCGAAACCGGAACCACCAATATTATATTAAAAACCGGAACCGGAACCTTTTACCGAAATAAAGTCAGAGAACCGTACCGGAACCAAAATGTTTATACTGGTATAGTTTCGGTTCTCAATTTTATTTTTTTCTATGAACAATGTTTACTTATCCATAATGTTCAAAAGAAAACAAAAAACAGCTGATACCATGTAGCGACATTGTGCATAGTGGAAATATTTTAGGACCTCTGTGCAATGGTTTTCATGACATTTCTATTGGCACATTCATTGTTAGATTTGGGCACACTGCTGCATACGCTTCAGTTGGCTGTGAATGCGGTGTTAAATAATCCCAGTAATTCAAAGGCAATTTTTGCTGCCAGAACCCTTGTGAAAAAGCTTCGCACGCCATCCATAAGCTACCTAATGATGGAAAAGAAGTTAAAGAAGCCACCAATTGATTGCCCAACTCGTTGGTGCTCGACCTATATGATGCTGGAGTATCTACTGGATAACAACGGTTATGAGTTCTGCGTCAACTTTGCGGGGTAGCAAATACTGATTTCTTTATAGAAAGAAAAGTCTGGGATACTATTAACGAAATTGTTAGCATTCTCGAACCGGCTAAAATTGCAACGACTAAACTTCAAAGTGCGCAGTTAGTTTTGTTCGACTTTTACTCTATTTGGCTTCATTGTAAAATTCATATTGGTAAAAAAAGCAACTGCTTTAGCTAAATTTTTAGTCTCCGAATTTGAAAAGCGTGAGTCTACTCTATTTGAGAATAGTGCCTTTTTATGTGCCATATTTTAAGACACACGATACAATGTAAGGCTAACTTCTGAACAGGAAAGTATTTGTATAGCAGCTTTGAGAGAATTATATTCTAGAGTTGTGTCCGTTGCTAAAAATGTGCCACAAATTGAAGAAAGTAGTGCTAGCTCAAGTAATTTAGCTGGAACTGGAGACGAACTCGATGCATACATGGATTTGTTTAAAAGGAACCGCAAAGATACAAAAAGTAATGTACTATCAAAAAATAATCTATTAGCTTCAATTAAAATTAAGGTTTTTCTCAGACTAAAACGTTTAAACAACAAAGAAAATGTACCGAAATGGTGGTTAGAAAATTCTACAAATTTCCCAGAGCTATACGAATTGTCAAAAGTTACTCTCGCAGTTCCAGCAACTCAAGTAAACGTAGAGCGTTTGTTTTCAGGAGTGAAGTTTATTATGAATCCTCTTAGGAAACGGCTGGACGCAAAAACTCTGAATGCCATTATGCTTTTAAGATGTAATTACAATTAAATAAGAAAAAACGTTAACTTCGATACAACGGGCGCTTCAATATTCTTCACATGCATTAAACTGTTGGGTTAATGAGCGCTAGCACTAAAAGTAGGCGATACACACCTATTGTATTTATATAATGTACTATGATGCCTTGAATAAAGAATTGTTTATTTCATAAATTTTAAATAACATGTTATTAATTTGATGTATGGTCCTTGGAACGTTGGCAATAGTAATTATTCTTTTTTTTTTATCGTACCGGTATCGTACCGGTATACCGAACGAAACTAAAAACCGGAACCGAATACCGAAATAAATTGGAAACGGTACAGAAACTTATACCGAAACTCGCGTTTCGGTAAATACCGAAACCGGAACCGAAACCGAAATACGTTTCGGTTTTATTCCCTGGTTTCCACTGCTCACATATGTCTTCAGAAGATGGAATGTCTTCAGAAAACGGTGATAATTTCCGGAACAGTTGCGATAGTCTGGCTGAAAAGGCTTCGGCACTATATTTGCTCATTCATTTCTGCTACTTATTTTCAAAAAAAAAAAAAAAAAAAACTCATGGAAAAGTTGAATTAGACCTTGTATGTGTGCTTGTAAGTATGTTCGCTAGTTTGAATGTACGCGGCTAAAGTCTATGACCAGAAAATAGAAAATATGTAAATACATATAGAAAGAAAAAAAAACGTAAATGGAAAATCAAGAAAAGCGAATGGAAAATCAAAAAAAAAAGACAACGAAAAACAAGCGAAAAGAAAAGAAATAAATAAACCATTGGTAGGGCTTCCCAAGCGAACTTCCAAAGTTCAAAACACACAAACACAGTCTTCCTCCAATTTAGTCTAGTCGCTGACTTGTTGTTGAACTATGCATACTTTTAGGCGCAGCAGCTCGGCTCGACACACATTTCCGCTGATGCCGCCGTCGGTCGTCACCGCTTGAGCAAACAAACTAAAACCAACAAAAAAGATTCAAAATCGAAAATTTGAAAACCAACAGCTGTGAATTTTGAAAACTTTTTGCTTTTTTTTTGTGTTTTCATTTTTTTTTTTTTTTTGATCGAATAAGATACAGAAGATTGTTCTTTTCTTTTTATTGTGATGTGTTTTCGTTCGTGCCATCCAAAGCGTAGTATATAAACTATTTCTAGTATTATTTCAAAGTGTTCGAATAGAGATAAAATAAGAGTGAAGACCTACAAGTGCTACGGAACACAAAAAAAAAAAAAAAAAAAAAAACGGTATAAAAAATAAAAATAAAAGAAATACACCATAGTGAATTGTACAAAATCGGTGTTTTGGTAAATGGTAGGCGTGCAGTAATTTATCCGAAAAATCATTAGAATTTGAACCAATGTACATACGAAATGTACTTGTAGTTTACATAAAACTCAATAAGAATATATAACAAATAAATATAAAAGCAATACCAATCAAAATTTAATTTTAAGTAACAACAACAGAACAGAAAATTTAGCGTAGCTATACAGCAGAATTCTACTCAGGATTTGCATGGACAAAGGCACAATGAAACGCAAGCAAAGGCGTTACAGGTGAGCGCTCATGTTTTTATTTTTATTTTTATTTTTATTTTTATTTTCCTTTTTTTTTTGTTTTTTTTTTTTTAAGTGATGTAAACTAAATGTAAGGATCTATAATGTGTATTGATGTAAACGGTCAGAAATTCAGTCAGATACTATTAACCTATATAACATACCTACATACTCGTATGTATGTATATATGCATGAGAGTGTAAACACATGCATAGAATGGAGCGCATGTACTAGGTTACGGATGCATAGGCGGGACGGATAACTAGTATGAAATGTACAAACTAATAGCGTCAATATAATGCGTCAATGCGTTTTGAATCGATATTTGTTGTCAGCTCTTATATAAAGAAGAAGAGTGTTAAAGTTCCTAGAAGCTGTTTAATGATATAAATAAATACGAGTATCACACCTTCTTTTTAGTAAATTTTTGTTTTGTATTTTTTTTTTTTTTTTTTTTAATACACATTTAACTTGTATCACCTAAAGCTAGGATGAGACTAGTGCCGCCAGTCTACAGTGTGTTTCGTACGAGACACCCTGTTGTCCGTTTGTACGTAAATTATTCGTTCGTCTAAGTCTTGTACGAGTCTTCAAAAACGGAAACCATTCTATACTGTTTTAGTATTACAAAAAGTTTTAAAACTGATTTTATGTAGAGCATTTTTTATGCTCTGACTCTAAGTTTTAGCATTTATTTTGTATCAAATAATACAAAAAGGAAATAACCAAACTGAAACACAAAAAAAAAAAGAGGGTATCGTTGGACGCGCGATAGTAGTAAAGCTTCTACGCAAACAAATACAAAAGTGTATGCCTGTAGTATATTCTTTGACACACTCTGTAGCCTAAACGGCTTGATGGTCATATGATCGTTAGATTGTGCATCGATTGCGAGTGTGACAGTGACGGTATGATAATTTTATATAGCCTCAACGAATATAAAGAAGAAGTTTTTATTATATGTATTGTTTTTAATATTACTTTATTTTATTTAATATTACTGTAGTCTAAACGGCCGACACTATATACAAAATATTGTAGCCTATAATCCATCTGCAATCAAGACGAAAATAACGATACTGTAGAGCATGTCAAAGACATACATACATATGTACATATACACTCAAAAAACATAACCCTCGGGGAAAAAAAAAACATCTTGGCGAGTTAAAAACCAAGTAACGAAAGACTATTTGAAACTCACATGGTTTATGAATTCAAGCCTCTGCCCAGCATCCTGAGGCTTTAATTCTTGCACCAACTGAATTTTGTAGGGGTGCAGCTTTAAATCTTTGTGTAAAATACGGAACAATGATGATCTATGCACGTTTAAAGCAACAGCACGCTTCCGATTCGAAAGCTGCGAGTTGTCACGAACAGACTGAGTAACACTGTCTACTACGTTTTCGAACGTTCTCGAAGACCTTGGACGCCCCGATTTTGATTTTTCCAGCGTTGAACCGGTCTCTTCAAACTTCTCGACGCATTTTCCAATGAGTTGAGAGCTTGGCGCATCATTTAAATGACGAACATGTTGAATACTGCAGAATTTTCTACGCGCTATAGTCGCTGAATTACCGTTTTTGTAAAACTGACGTACGCACAGCGCATGGTCCGCTCCCGAGAAATGCTCCATATCGAAAAAATTCCCAAAAGCTAGGCTACCGATTGACATACCCAACGCGCCACTCGGAATAGTTGCGTTCACGCAATCAGCAAATCAAATGTGAACTTTCTTTTGAGACACCCTGTAGTTATATTTTTCATTTATGTGTATTGTTGGAATTGATTGTAGTAGTATGTAACTGTGCTAAAGACATGTTGCAATGTAATATGATGAATTTTCGAGCAGATTCTTTCACACTTAACTAGAGAAACGAATTGTATATATAATGTAGATATTAGGTTGAATGTGTTGGTAAAGAAACTTCTTTTTAACCATAATAAATACACTAGTAAAAACTGTCGTGATGTGAGCACTAGAAGATACAATTCCCATACAAAAAAAAAATTGAACCATAGATTTGTATGGAGGTCACATGATAAAGTGTGCTTATGTTGGATATTTTATGGGATTGCACAAGATCTGTCGCAAAAGAAACAGTATTTTTGAAAAATGGCTGTTTCTGGTGGCGCCACCTATTGGTTGACAAAGTACTACATCCTTCACTGGCATCTTGTAAAAATTGTATGAAGGCGAGCGAAGTTATCGCGCTAAACGTGACAGTATCTTTTGGGCATCGGTCGAAAAAACTTAATTAATTGATTATTTTATTTCTGGCGCTATCTAACCTTTCGGCTATTTTTGTTTTTTAAACGTGTGGGTGCAGAGTGTTTCTGGTTAAAATCGAATACACTACTGCAGCTCCAAAGAGATATTGACATATTTATCCACCTCTGTGTCCTTTTAGCAATTTAACGGCTATGCAGTGTAGTCGATATGCCAACCAGTGACACAGATGACTGATGGCGCTATTTAGGAGTAAACAAAAGGATACAATTAATCAAATATCCATACGGCAAATGCAACATGTATTATAATCAATCCCAATAATACAAATGCAAATTATAAATCTTTCGTCACAAAATTGATATCAGAACTATTGTATGCCTACTTGCAAGGCTTCCTTCACTTGGTTTTTACCTCGTCAAGAGGTTTTTATACCACTCATTCATAGCGGTGGTGCAGTCAGTCAGTTTGTCAGAAAGTTTGTAACGCATTACAGGACACATCGTAGACCCCATAAAGTATATACGAGTATATATTCAGCGTGATCAGATTGTCAAGACGAGTCGTCCGTCCGTCTGATAGCTGCTGTGCATTTCATAATTCATGTGAAGATCCTTAAAGCTTCGGTTCCATCAAAGTTAACATTATTTAATTTGTTTTCAAAAAAATTTCAATTTTTAAATCTGTCAATCCGTTAAAGCAACATTCTCGATTCAGAAATATTGTTTTCCAAACTCTCAAAATATTCGATAATTATTGAAACTCTTCCCTACACTTTAGGCCGGACTAAGTGATTGGAGTGACATTTGCTGTGTTTGTAAGGCAAATTTATTCCCAAATGAATGCATTAAACTGAAAGGCGATATTCTTTAATGTATGAAAATAACGAAGCAGTTTCGTAAACATGGAATGAAAATTGAAAATAAATATCTTTAAACTCATAAAATTCTGATTTTATTCTGTATTAAAAATTATATTCGAATATTATTTGAAATTTAATACAGAAAATCAATTGAATTTAATAATTCAAATTAAAAATGTATATTTTTATATGAAGACCATTTATATTCAAAGCCCGACTTCACTTGTTT
Source organism: Leucophenga montana (assembly GCA_035044765.1). NCBI lineage: Eukaryota > Metazoa > Arthropoda > Insecta > Diptera > Drosophilidae > Leucophenga > Leucophenga montana. Next base: position 351,696 of record JAWNNQ010000188.1, read on the forward strand.
TCGTTGAAACAATTAACATTGTACGTTTCCGACTCAGAGCAGAGATAAGGATACATGGGATTTTTGCCGGTGGTGCATCCCGAACCGGCAATGGGGCACGATGTGTAAATCGGGTTGCCAACTATTTTTGAGGTGGCATAATTGCAAACAAGCAGGTAAGACTTGAACGACTTTCCAGGAACGGAATAAGTAGAAGCAGCGCAACCAATATCCGTATTGCGATCGGCAACCATTAAACTGAAGATTAGAACAATTATTTATTAAGTATGACTTCTATTGTATTTTAAATACGTTTCACTTACGATCTATTGGAGTTTCTCGAACAGGCATGGATGTTTGCCCGTGCTGTATCTTTCTTCTCACTGTACCATACTTCCACGGCACGTTCGAGGTTTTCCGTATTATTGACGTACCAGCTCATCCTAGCAACACTCTGTCCTGAATACTTAAAGTCATTAGTATTGTGGCAGGCATCATGATGCATGGCGCACTGCTTAGCATTCAATGCAGCTAAGGATGCCAGTTCGTTATTCCACTTCATGGTGGCCATGCGACAGGCGGGTTTGAATTTGGAATCGCATCCGGCAGCAACAAAATTCCGGTTTTTATTATGTGCATTTACAAGCACATTAATAAATTCATCAGTAAAGTCGATCATCTTTGCGTCGCTGGGACAGTTCGATTTCCATTCCTATGGGAAAAAGAAACACATATTATATTTAACATATTACCCTGCTCTTTTAGAAAAAAAGAAGATCCATTAACTTACGCCATTGTTATCACATCCAATGTGTTTGGCGCCGTGACACAAACTCGGATCACAGTAATCCGTAGTATTGTTGACAATTGCAACAGTTAACACGGCAAATGCGAGGAAAATAACGATCGAACGCATTTTTCTTTTTACAATTTATTTTGTTTTAGAAGAACTACGATTTTATCTGCTTTGCTTCACAAATAGAACAAAACTGCTACCTTTTTTGAAAAGCTCGGCCGCTTTTATAAGCAGATCCGCTGTGGTCTTTGACCGTTTTGTAATATTTTCCATAATTAATTTTGTAATATTTTTCCGTATCAAGTTTCAAGTTGAGAGCTTAGGTTGGTTTAGGGTTACAAGAATTAAAAAAATAAAACAACCGAATGATGGTTGGTAGGTTTATATGGAGTTATACCTTGCAGTGGTAGTTTTTATATAGGATCAGCTAAGGATTATCGAATAAAATTCTTGGTTTAATAATGGAAGATCGGAGATGCTTTAGATTGCTGAGACTGTGAGCATTTAAGATGAACGACTTGCACAAGCTTGCATTATCTTATTCTGCAGATTGTATCGGGCCAATGGAAAAGTATGTTGAGAAAAGAATTTATTTTCTTGTTTAGGCCGAATAGTTTTCGTATAATATCTTTATGGCTGCTGTTGAAATTGATTGAAAATAAACTCATAGCTATTGTGTTGTGTAAACTATATCGTTTATTACAATTCGAGTGTGAAGTTTGCAAAACTTTGAACTTTGGAAATTGAAGTTTTGTTGAGAATCAATTTTCATTGTTCTTTTCTTCTGATTACTCTGTATCATATTACAATTAATATAAATGAAATGTAAATTCGGGTAATATACCTACTTCTAGCATGAATCACGCACATATTATATGTGCTGCCATTACTGGTCTTGTGCCGGACTGTTTCAACCTGTTCAACAGGAAGTGGATTGTTGGAGTGTGTTTCACCTGGTAAGAGTACCAAATACCTTTTGGGAGCAAATATTGCAACACATATTTTGCATTGGAGTGGTCCCACTTGATATATGTTAATATTATCTGAAACAACACTTCGGATCGGATGCGATCGGACTCATCAGTAGTTTAGTGGTCTTTCGTAACTTGGCGAACTGACGTCCACGACCGCATCCCCCTAATTGTGTTTTCGACATAAACAAAAATTTCAAGCGACTCTCCGCTGAACTGGACATTGAAATGAACATGTATGGAAAATACAACGTCCAAAAGTTACATAAAAGAAATAAATGCAAAGCATGTGCAAATAATTAACTGAAGTTAGCACGTCTAGTATTAAGGAGTCGGACCTATCCGATGTATCCCAATCTAATCTCTAATCACACATGAAAACCCATCAATGCCGTACGATTCTTTGACGGGGCTGCCTGATATAGAGTCACTGGTTGGTGAAAATATCATTGAACATCAATTAAATCACAGTATAGACTTTTCCTTAGACTTTTTAACGCTGCAAATGATATATTTGTGGTTGAAGTCTGAAATAAGGCCTTTATATACTCTTCACACAGAGTTTAGATAGTATTAAAAATAGTGGTATATGATACGAAGTAATCAGAAGAAAAGAACAAAGAAAAATTAAACTCAACAAAATTTCAAATTTCCAAAGTTCAAAGTTTTGCAAATTTCACGCTCGAATTGTAATAAACGATATAGTTTACACGATAGTTATGAGTTCATTTTCAAACAATTTCACGATGATATTAGATACTTAAATTTTTATACACTGCATACATAGTGTTAATTGATTAATTCGCATTCAAGTAAGCATCGGAGATTCTATTAAGTATATATATACTTGATCAGCTTGCTGGGACAAATCGAACTGGCTATGTTCATCTGTCTATCTTTCTGTCTGTATGTATAAAATCTAATCCCTCAGTTTTTAAGATAGCGATCTGAAACCGAGTTAGAAGGTGTTAGGTGTTAGGTGTTTTTGGTTTTGGTTTTCTTTTGAACATTATGTGTAAGTACACTCTGTATTAGTAAATATTTTTCTTAGAAAAAAAAAAAAAAACAAAAATAAAAGTAAGAATCGAAACTATAACGGTACAACTGTTTTGCTTCCGGTACGTTTCTTTCATTTTATTTTATTTCGATAAAACGTTCTTGTTTTAAGCAATTTGAAAAATTGCTTCTGGTTCCTGTTTCAGTTCTCAATTCGAATCGGTTATTTTTGGTTAACGGTTCCGGTTTTATACCCTTAGTAAAAGTAACTTTTGAAAGTACTTTTATGCCAATTGTATCGAAGTGTTGTTGTACGCTGTTCTCAGAGGATTGTGAGTAAGAATGTTGGTGTACCAGGCGAGTTACAGGAGAAGTAGTAGCTGTGCAATTTGTAGTTTATAGGGGTAGTGATTCGATTAACGAAGTTATGTGGATTTCTTGTAAGATAATGGATTTCGGACTGTCAAACTTTAAGTACCATAAAAGAAAAAAAAAAAAACACTATAAATAAAGATAGTATACAGTGTATTATGTATATGTATTTTTAGCATTGAGATGAGTTTTAAGAGAGTTGTTGTTAGTTTTACTGAAGTTATTTTTTTTCATATTTTTCCCAATAGGTGCGCAGTCGAACGCTACGTTAGCCGGGTTTTCGGATAATGAATTTGTGATATATACGGGGGAAGAATCGCTGTCTGAATAATTAACTGTTTCGCATTGAGTTGATGTTGTTGCTGTTGTAGTCGCTGTTGAGGAAACGACGTCTGAGTATGTGCGTTTAGTTAAGGTTGATGTTTTTGCTGTTGAGTTTGTAGTGGCTGCGATGGAGGAGCACGGCGAGTTCACGCGTTGGTGACGTTCCTTGTAGATTTTGAGAGCGTGTGCCATATCGATCTTTTTTGAAGCACGTATGGTTTGAAGCTCCTTTTGTTTGTTAAAGCTGGGACAATTGCGATCGTATGGGCTGTGATGATAATTTCTAATATTGTCCTCCTTGCAGTTAATGCAGCATTTAATATTGTTACACATTTCCATTTCGTCGGTGTCGCTGTAAATAAGGCTGGCGCAGTTGAGGCAGAGTTTTTCATTTCGACATGCTACGCTTTTATGACCGATTCTTCCACACTTTCTGCAAATGACTAGCGGTGGAATGAAGACTTGGACTTTGATTTTTTGATAGCCGACATGTATATATTCCGGTAGGTTTGGAGTATTGAAGGTTAATGTAATTAGACCAGTATCAATTAGAGTATCGTTGACCCATTTTTTGATTTTGCGGCATTCACTGATATTTTGGCATTTTAATTCTCGTACAATGTCTTCGTCAGGCATATCTTTAAGGCCTTTACAGTAGATCACGCCTTTTGAGTTGTTAAGCGAATAATGTTCGCTGACATTTACCTGAATTGTATTGCTTAGTGAAACTAGAGTTATTAATTTTGCAGCTTGTTGTACAGTTTTGGTTTTAATTAGAATGGAGCCATTACGGAGTTTTTTGTACTGCTCGACTTCTCCGTTGCACAAATTGTCAATCACTTTTTTAATTAAGAATGGTGAGACGTACGCAAGTGAATTTTGACTATTAATTCTGCGCATAACCAGAAATTTTGGGCCAAATGATACATTTGTCAAACATTTCGATTTGTCTATATTGAATACTGATTGCAAGCACTTTTTGTTGCGGCTGGTTTGATCAGACATTGTTGCAGTTGTTTTCACTAAATTTTTAGAATTGTAATGATTTTAGTTGTTGTTGTTGTTTTTGTTGTTGTTGTTACAGCGGTGCATCAGAAAGTCCTTAGCGGCACTTTTTACTTTGGTTGTTGTTTTTATTAAGTGAAACTCAAATAGCAATTTTTTTTCTTTGGAAATTTATAGTATGTTTGCTTTGATAGAGATTCGGAAACGAAAACGATTTAACTGGCATGTCCGTTCTCGCTGAGAGTTGGTTTGTAACTGTCCGATCAGTTTGTTATCACTCTTTATAAAAGCAATTGCTTTCAATAGCGTTGAAACTATGAATTCGATTTAAGAGTATTTTTCAAAGGAGTATTTCTGAAAATGTTTAATTAATACGGTCGAAATGTCCTTTTATAATTAAGGATTATCATTGAAATAGAAAATTGTATTCATAGAATGAATGGGCGGTACATACCCACAAGTAGATGTGTATGAAGCGAGCATCTATAAGATGCCACCATATCGAATTTTAAGTTTTTTTTTATTGAAGTTTTTTATACAAATGCATACAAGTGAGTTGTGGATTTCTATGGGACTACTTCAAAATGTGGGCGGGACATGCCCATTTGTATATGTATATGAAGCGGTTGTCCACTAAAATCGACCAAATCAAATATCAAGCTAATATTGATTTAAATAAAGAATTTTTTCATAAAAAACACAAAAGTGGGCAGTGGGTTTGTATGGGATTACCTCAAAAAGTGGGCGGGACATATAAATTAGTCTATGTATGTTAGGCGGCTGTTCATAAAAAGGCTCCACATCGCAATTTAACCTAATATTGACTTTAATAAGCAAATTTTTCACACAAAAACACAAAACTGGGCAGTATGTTTGAATGGGGGCTATCCCCAAAAAAGGGCGTGTCCCACTCATTAATGTATATGTGAAGCGTCCGTCCACTAGTAGCAGCCACATTAATAATTAAGTTGATATTGACCTTAATAAAAAAGTTTATCATACAAAAAGTCAAAAGTGAGCGGTGGGTTTGTATGGGGGCTACCACAAAAAGTGGGCGTGGCGGGTCAATCTTGATACTGTATTAAACTGCAATAAAAATAAGTGTATGTGCACAATTTCAACTGGATAGCATAAAAATTGGTCCCCAAATTGTTGCGCAGCAACATTCAGACAGACGGACATGGCTAGATCGACTCGTCTCGTCGAGCTGATCAAGAATATATATACTTTATGGGGCCTACAATGACTAGTTTAATGAGTTACAAACTTTCAGACAAACCACACTATGTGTGACTGGTATAAAAAATATAGGAAAAATATATATTCGGAAACGTACCTTTTGCAATTTTACCAAAAATTGAGATCAAAATTTCGTGCTCATATTTTGAGAGATTGGCATATTTTGATATATTATACTTTTCTGTGAAAATTCCGAGAGCCGAGATATAGACGGCACTGTGTATAACATCTACTCACACAACGAATCTTGGATCTATGCATATCAGCCCCAAACATAAGAACAATCGATTGTTTTTAGTGTTTCAAGTGGAGCCAAATGCAACAAACCTTATACGCACGTGAAGCACTTCGAAGCAAATGGTGGCAGTGTCTTCGGCATACAGTGGCATTGCAGCAACATAAGATGGTCAATTCGGTATGGTATACAACAATTTGTTTGTCACGAGTCTTCGAAGAAATAAGGAAAATGAGCCGCCGAAGTACAATCAATCTGCATCACGACACAATGCGAGCTCTCACACAACTCGTCACACCAGCGAGTTTTTGCGCACTCAAAACATCGAATTGATGGTTCATCCGCCGCACAGTTCTGATTTGGCACCCAATGACTTCCCGAAAATCAAACAAAAATTACGTGAACATCGTGTTTCTACGCCACAAGTAGCATATTTTGAAGTTAACCTATTGCCATTCCAGAATTATAAATAACTACCTACTTCTAAGAGATAGATATGTATTCTTCAATTTTGGGTATTTGGACTCTACTTTTCGCTCTTCAGATAAAATGTATGAAAAGAAGATTTCACACTTCAAGAGCATCGATGGCTGTTTTAAGAGAACACTTCCCAGAGGGCCCCATCTCAAAAAGGGGTGATTTGGTGTGGCTAATCCGTTTCTCCCTTTGACCACATGTGATTTTTTTTTTATGTGGGAATTTTACAATTCCTGAGTGTTTATGTGACTCGCCCATGTAGGTTCACAAGACCAGAAGGCCAATATCCGGGCAGAAATTGCTAACATACCCACTGATATTCTGGTAAGGGTCATAATAAGCGCCAGAAATCGACTTCTTCAGTATATGAACAATGGAGGCATCACCTACCTGATATGATTTTCAAAACAGTGTAAAATAGAACATTAGATATTGAACCTACATTCAAAAATTAAACAAAATCCGATTTATGTAATGGGTTTTATTGCTTTTTGAAACATGAAAGCTATGCTGCCGCATCCTGTAGAAATCTTTCGTCACAAAATTGATATCAGAAGTTTTGTGAATTGCAAGTAGGCTCTCGTCACTTGCTTTAACCTCGTCAAAAGGTTTTTTTTTTTTATTTGATAAATATGTTACACTCAGTTTCGTATTTCTTGGTTTACTCTCTGTGGAAATTCAATAAATAAAATAATTATTGTGTTTGCAAGGTATCGAGTTTACTTAAAACAACAAACAAAGCTTCTGAAATTGAGAATGTATAAAACTAAATAATTGTTTTCCTTACTATAAGCTTCGATAAGGTGAATAAGGTTTTTTTGGTCTTATTAAATTACACTTATGGGATACTGAGTAATTAAAAGCATTACTATTATTAAAACTCACCGTTGTGATATCACGTAAAAAATTGTGCAAATGCTTCATTCTAATATTTTATTAGGCTTTTTTAGAACCAATCCTCTCTAAAAAATCACATCACAATATAACTCTTCCAATTGTTAACAGAACTTTCGTGCTAGCGTACTTGCAAGGCTTTCGTCACTTATTTTTTACCTCGTCAATAGGTTTTTATATCGCTCACTCACACATAGTGTGAAATAGAGATGAGCTAGTCAGTGATTTTTGCGTAGCTGTGACTATCGTGACTGATACTTTCAAATCACCGTGATTTTGAACTGCTACTGCGATCACTGTAAAAATGAAAAGCGAAGAAAAAAATCTATTTTATCTATTTATTATATTAATACGAAACTAATTTCTCGTCAAATTTTACTTTAATATAACTTTATGTTTAGCAATGAATATATAAATAAAAAATGGTTTGTATAAATACCATTTTCCAGTGAGGATTGGCTTAAAATGGTACAAAAAACCATTCGAGAGTGTGGGAGATACTCGGAATCATTGCCCACCTCCCCCCCCACGCAACAGGATATGGACTGCTTACAAAAATCTTGGGAATTGAGGCGGGAACATGGCATTTTAGGTAGTCACCTGATTTGTATATATTCCAAGTGGTATATCTTCACTACAATTCTTAGGGACTAATTACAAACTACGGGAAACTGCATTTAGTCTCTGGAATATCTTCTTTTTGGTGTCATTTTCTGGAGAGGATCAGCTTAAAATGGCATAAAAAATAAGAGGAGAGAGGAGAGCGATAGTAAACTGCCTGTGAGAGAGAGATTCAATCACGGCGACAGAAAAATCACTAATATTAGTTGCCGCTTGATATTGTAATTCACGGCGTATCAGTAATATATCATGCAACTTCATACATTTTGTGCTGCTAACTCTACTTGCATGATATATTACTCATACGCCGTGAAACACAGTGGCACTAGTTAGAAACAAATGATACGCAATCACTGATAGTATTTACAATATCGCGAATAGCATATCGAGCCGGTATTTAAGCTTCTTTTTTTTTAAGTTTATGGAGTATTAATATTGATACGCATTCAAACTTTTATCAATATTAGCTTGAAATTCGATATGGATGCTTCTTATTCATAAAATAACGAAGCAGCTTCTTAAACAAAATTCATAAAATTCTGATTTTATTCTGTATTAAAAATTATATTCGAATATTATTTGAAATTTAATACAGAAAATCAATTGAATTTAATAATTCAAATTAAAAATGTATATTTTTATATGAAGACCATTTATATTCAAAGCCCGACTTCACTTGTTTTCGTTGAAACAATTAACATTGTACGTTTCCGACTCAGAGCAGAGATAAGGATACATGGGATTTTTGCCGGTGGTGCATCCCGAACCGGCAATGGGGCACGATGTGTAAATCGGATAGCCAACCATTTTTGTGGTGGCATAATTGCAAACAAACAGGTAAACTTGGAACATCTTTCCAGGAACGGAATAAATAGAAGCAGCGCAACCAATATCCGTATTGCGATCGGCAATCATTAAACTAAAGATTAGAACAATTATTTATTAAGTATGACTACTATTGTATTTTAAATACGCTTTACTTACGCTCTATCGAAGTCTCTCCAACAGGCATGGAAATTTACCCGTTTTGTATCATTATCCTTCATATCACTGTACCATAGTTCCATAGCCCGTAGGAGAGTTTCCGTATGATTGCCGTGCCAGCTCATCCTAGCAAGACTCTGTCCTGAATAGTTAAAGTCTTTAGTGTTGTGGCAGACATCGTGACGCATAGCACATCGTTTGGCATTGAAAGCAGCCAAGGATGCCAGTTCGTTATTCCATTTCATGGTGGCCATGCGGCAGGCGGGTTTAAATCTGGTATCGCGTCCTGCAGCAACAAAATTCCGGTTTTTATTATGTGCATTTACAATCACATCAATAAATTCATCAGTAATGTCGATCATCTTCGCGTCGCTGGGACAGTTCGATTTCCATTCCTATGGAAAAAAGAAAATCATATTATATTTAACATATTACCCTGCTCTCTTTAAAAAAAGAAGATCCATTAACTTACGCCGTTGTTGCCACACCCAATGTGTTTGGCGCCGTGACACAAACTCGGATCACAGTAATCCGTAGTATTGTTGACAATTGCAACAGTTAACACGGCAAATGCGAGAAAAATAACGATCGAACGCATTTTTCTTTTTAGAATTTATTTTGTTTTAGAGGAACTACGATTTTATTTGCTTTGCTTCACAAATAGAACAAAACTGCTACCTTTTTTGAAAAGCTCGGCCGCTTTTATAAGCAGATCCGCTGTGGTCTTTGACCGTTTTGTAATATTTTCCATAAATGACCTTTGTTTTATTCCGTATCAAGTTTCAAGTTAAGAGCTTGGGTTGGGTTACAAGAAAAAAAGTGTGTGTGTGTGCCATTCGCACACGGCAGAAGTGAAACTTCAGAAAAGTAGCCTACAAGAGAATGAGGTAAATATAGAGTATCAGGAGTATTAGGATAATTAAAAGGTTTATTATTTTTATAATAATTTTACCAAGCTTAAAAATTATTTTAAATTTTAATGCAAAATATTACATCCTACTAATATTATAGACTCGAAAGTTTGTATGGATGTGTGGATGTTTGTTACTCTTTCACGCAAAAACTACTGAATGAATTTTAACGAAACTTTACAATAATATAGCTCATATATCAGAATAACAGATAGGCTATATGAATGAAGATATTGTATAAATTGGCCAAAATATAATAAAGTGTCTCTTATCATAAGTGGCAATGCGGGTAATATACAGTTAACAACATACAGTAGCTCCATCTGCTTTGATTAATGGTACTGTACTATCATTGTGCACTGTCTTATAACCGCTCGCCATCTGTCGTCAAAACTGTTGTACCTGTTGAATCGGGTTGTTTCCGGAAACGAAAAATATTTGGTATCGAAAATGGAAACAGATATAAACCGGATGAACGAATGCATAGAAACAAAACGGAAGCAAATGACCAGCAGACTCGTGAGGGCAGGCAACGTTGATGGTTGTGTCCGTTGTTGTGTCCGGAGACGAAGATTACAGAAAACACTATATACTTGTAATCTATCTCATTCTCTAGCAGTCTAAATGCTATTTATGAATATGTTTGTCTCTTTTTACTGTCGTTTTTTCGTTTTATCAAATTTTTAGGTTTGTATGGAGCTATGCCTTGCAGTGGTAGTTTTTACATAGGATCGGCCAAGGGTTGTCGATTCAAATTCATGGTTTAAAAATGGACAATCGGAGATTAAAGGTGTTTGATATTGCTGAGACTGTGGTCATTTCATATGAACGAGGTGAAGATACCATAACCATGACCAACGCATGATGTAGTATCTGTGTCTAAGCCGCATGACAAGCAGGGAAACAGATCCGAGCAAAACAGTTACATGTACCTAATATTATCGCGAATATCTTTTGTACCCTAGCGCAGTTATAGTTTGTTAATTTACTGAAGAGACCTTCTCTGTCTCTCTAACAAAACTTAGTACGAAACTGTCGAAACGTCCCTGACTATGCAAAACGTAATAAAGTGCCCGTTCATCTATTCGATTCTGAGTCTGGCCTAATCCGGACAGTCGCAGAGCAGATGTAGACTAGGACAGTGTCTGCACAATATTATTTCTGAGGTGCGGCTTAGTTTCTTTAGAATATAGGTTAGTTGGAAATGACCAGTCAGGTAGCCCAAGAAAAGCCTTTTTTGGAGTATTTCGAGAAATCTGTTTAGTCAGAGGGTCTCGAAAATGGCAGGGTTCGTTATGCTAATTGTATCGTGCCAATATAAAAGTATATTGAACTATATCGTTTATTACAATTCGAGCGTGAAATTTGAAAAAATTTTAAACTTTGGAAATTGAAATTTTGTTGATTTTAATTTTTCTTTGTTCTTTTCTTCTGATTACTTCGTATTATATTACAATTAATATAAATGAAATATAAGTTCGGCTAATATATTAACATCTAGCATGAATCACGCATGTATTAAATGTGCTGCCATTACTGGCCTCTTGCCGGACTGTGTCAACTTGTTTAACAGGAAGTGGTTTGTTGGACTTTGTTTGTCCTGACAAGAGTCAAAATACACTTTGGAAGTAAATATTGCAACCCATTCTATTTTGGATTGGAGTGGTGCCACTTCATATTTATTAACATTTTCTGGAACTAATCTTATGGAAGATTTCAAAAAAATTACGAAACGTTTTTGTATGAACTTGTTATGTACCATTTGAACACCAACAAGATAGCAGCAACACAGCATTTCCATACATCTTTGAGAATAAAAATTGCTTTCATGTTAAATAGAATCATTAATTGAGAATTGTGAACTATTAATGCAAGTTGATATTGATCAATGAATAAATTAAAATATGATATTTTGTAAACATCAATGTGTTTCGCAGTATAAAACACTGCCAGGATATTTGCAAATTAAAGTGTTAAAATCTTACATCTGGAGTCGAAATTCTTACAGTTTTATGCAGCGGAAGCAATGACAACCTCTAAGAACATTTACTAAAATGTTTAACGAAACAACTCTACTTAAATTTGATATTATGTTAGCGTAAAGTAGTGTGTAGAAGTGTTCGACGACTGTGGCAGATTGCCCGCTGGTAACATCCAAATGAAAACATCATCGGCAACTTCTATGCGAACAGACCCTTATCTAGTTGCCTTTGCAACTGCTTACATCGGAAACAGCGACGAAGTGTTTCACCGAGATGATAAGATATTTTTTGAAGTCCAAAGAAGAATATTGTATGATAAGATATTTTTTCAATCTAAGCAATCTAATCTCTAAACACAAATGAAAACCCATCAATGCCGTACCGAGTCAAAGGTTGGTGAAAATATCATTGAACATCAAAAAAATCTCAGTATAGATTTTTCCTTAGACTTTATAACGCTGTAAATATATATATATTTGTGGTTAAAGTCTGAAATAAGTCACAGTAATAAATATTTTACACTCATTTCCGTTTTTCTTGGAAATTCTATTAAATTATTTATTTTGTTTTTAAGGTATCGAATTTATTTAAAACAACAAACAAAGCTTTTGACATTGAGAATGCATTACATTAAATAATTATTTTTCTTATTATAAGCTTCGATAACGTAAATTAGTTTGGCTAGTATTACCTATGTCCAAAGTTCGGAATTACTCAAAAACAACAGTGAGTCTTCATATTATAAAAAGCTATTTAAGTCTTTGATCGTTGACCTATATCTCTGCTAGTCCGTTTGGTTTCTTTCACAAAGAATGGCTCTTTATACACAATTTTCTTCAAAAAATGACTATTCCATCAACCGATTGCGCTGTCCCGTAACATAGTCCTCACGAGTTGTAATTAAAATATGTGTTACTTGATCAGTCCTGAGATGAACAATGTGGGAAGTATATGATCCAATGGATTTTTTGAATCGGCAATGAAATCACCAATGTATACAGTCTCCATACCAACTTTCAATACAGCATCTCAAGGATTGAGAGAATGCGAAACTAGTATACACTGGACTCACAATTTAACTCGGCTTGAACGGCTTGAACATTGTCTAAATCTAAAGCGATACATGCATTTAAACTAAATTATAATCAAACAAAAAACCTCTTGACGATATCAATTTTTTGATGAATGGTGTGTATTTTTCATTTGTATTGTTGGGATTGATTTTTTTTTCCTATAAAATACAGTTTTTTGTTTAGAACATCGAATTCGTTTCTCTATTTAGTTGAAAGCAATACATATTACAACGAATCGTAACAATACAAATGAAAAACATAAATTGTTCCATACAAAATTGATAACAAAAGTTTCGAATGCAGTAAAAGAATCATTACAGCCCACACAGTGTATACATTTTTAATCAGCTGAACGAGTCGAGTTGGTTTAGAATGTCTGTCTGTCTGTCTGTCTGGATATTATGTTCAGAGTTTTATTACCCTGTAGCCATAATGTAAATGGCTATATTAAGTTTGTGAAAATGTATGTAACAAACCGTGGCATATCCTATAAATTATATATATATTCCTAGTCAGCATCGTAAGTCGATTCGTTATAGTAGACATGTCAGTCCCACTGTCTGTATAAACGAACATATCTCGGAGAATATAGAGATTCTACTTTAAAAGTTGCTATGTTGACTTTTTCTACTCATAGGCGAAAAACTCATAGAAACTGCCAAAGGAGATATAGTTTCCATACAACGTATGAAGAATATTTTAACTTTGGTTCCACCGAAGTGGTCGTTTTCTTTTGTTTCTATCTATTTGTAACCATTTTTGCACAATAAAATAGAACAATTTCAAAAAAAAAAACGCTCTTTATTAATTTAATTCAAGGTCCCAATACGTAAATTCGGGCCGAAATTTCCACCCGATCTATAATCTCGTTGATTATAAACCGAACGAAATAAAATAAAATCATTTTAAATACTTTAATTTTCTTTATAGAACCACTTTTAATACGCTGCAATTGCAAGAGCTGGAGCGCGCCTTTCAACGCACCCACTATCCTGATGTTTTCTTTCGCGAGGAGCTTGCCGTGCGCATAGATCTGACAGAGGCGCGTGTGCAGGTCTGGTTTCAAAATCGTCGTGCCAAGTGGCGCAAACAGGAGAAAGTCGTTGGCGGTGCCGGCAACATTAAAGACGGTGGCCTCGATACGTTAAATGGGCAGACTGTACTAGAGGACAGTGTCATGGCGCAATTGGAAAACCCATTTGGTAAGCGTATATACATATATATAAAAGCAAGTTCTACAGTTGTTCGAAGAGAATGTTAATAGAGTCTATTGTATGACTCCATATAGGTAGCACACTTTTGCCGGATACGCCGCCACAATCTTCGAACTCACTAGACAATGAGTCGACAAAGGCACCGTTCAGCAGTTGTGGACTTTCACCGACACGGTTATCACCGAATATTTTCCTTAATTTAAATATTGATAATTTGGGCTTAGATCGTGGTGGCAGCTTGTCAATGGAATGGTCGGCATATCCTACGACAACAGCGCTCGGCACGTCTCTTACACCTGCTTCTATTATTTATACCAACAACCACAACAACAACAACAACAGCAACAAACAATTATCGCTCATGTCAACAATAAGACAGCAACAGCAGCATCAGCTAGAGCTGGAACAGCACGAGTCACCGCAGGCGCAATCACAAACGTCTGCACTCTCAGCCTTGGAGGCATCGATTAACAGAGCAGATGAAAGCATTGGTCTGGTAACGTCATCGTCAACGTCCACTCAGTTGACAAATCATGCTGGAGCCGAGCAACACAATCAACAACAACAACAACACCATCATCATCATCATCATCATCATCATCATCCCCATAATCATCAGCAACAGCAAAGCGGCAGCAGTGAACATGACGCCACAGTGAGCCTTGTGGGTACAAGTTTGCATGCATCGCTTGATCTGGATGCTACTACCGCATCGACATACGATGAGATGAAGTTCCTGAACATAGACCAGTTCACGATTGACAGCTTTCGTGCGGAATGCATACTCAATTTGGATCATACGCTAACGTTAGACTGCGATAAAGCGTCTAGCCTGCCGCATCATGTGCCCAGTTATGATGCAGCATCGGCTGCTGTTATAGCCATCGGTAGCATAGGTGCTGATGGTTGTTTATCACATTCACAGCAGCATCAGCAACAACATGAACAGCAACATCACAATCAGTTGCACCAACATCTACATCTTCACCATCACAATCAGCAGCAGCAGCAGCACCACCATCAAAATCAGCATGACCAACATGGTCCATTGGCGGCGTTGCATCAGCAGCAACAACAGCAGCAGCAGCAGCAGCATCAGCAGCAGCAGCAGCATGACGAAATCGATGATGATGATGATGAGCAAACACAATTGCAATTACAGCTGCTACAGCAAACGCGCAATGCAAGCAATGCGCTTCAGTTGCTGCATGATAACACCTCAGGTTCACATCATCAACATCAGCAACAGCAGCAAATGGAGCAAGAGGAACAGCAACAGCATCAGCTTCATAGCAATCACAATCATCATCATCACACATTACACTCTTTGTGCCTTGATATGCCCACGACGTTTGAGAGTCTCTCATTAACAACATCCTCAACGTCATCATCAACATCGTCGTCCTCATTGTCCTTATCATCGTCATCATCCATAGCCTCCAAATCTTCACCGCCGCCAGCACCACCGTCTTCGGTCTTGGTGCTCGACAAGACGCTGCCATCGTTGAACATTAGTATCGATGCAATGGCCGATCTGGTCGATGATAAATTCTAGAAGGCACACATGATAAAGCAATTCGAAGTAAGCGATATACGATATATGAGAGTCCAAATATGCATACATAAGATACGAGCGTAGACATATGCAGTTACATACTATATACAACTAGCTACATACATATGTACATGTACATATGTATGTATTTATACATGTATACATAGCAGTTATATAAATTATAAGCAGCAATGTAAATGGAAAACTAGTCAAAAGCGATAATATTGTGCAGTAGTAGTCAATTTGTGTTAGTCTTAGCCAATTGAGCGCAACTCCTGGCCTATGCTATTAATACGAGTACGTTCATCAACCAATTAAATCAACCAACCGAACAAGCTATGAATAAATAAATTTTATTACATTGACATATCGAGAAAGTTCTTCTTGTTTTTTGCTTCAAATATGTATCGTCTTCGTTTACAGTTTACAGTGCGTTTCATATGTACATACAAGTATGTAAGTATTTAGTATAATTTTCTATAAAACACAAATTTTTATTCACACATTAAATGCCTGATAAACAATAAACTGTTTGATAAAAACCATAACCATAACCAGAGCGGGACGTAGTGTCTGGGCCAGAGCCGCATGACAAGCAACTGGTTACTGCGAATCGGGCTCGATCAGCCTGTAACGCTAACTAAGGCTCAGTGTCAGAGCTAGAACGTCTGAGGGCCATACATAAAGGAAACGAGCACTGCAACAGAAAGTGATTTATCTAATTTATCTTCTCCGTCTTTTTAATGAAACGGAAAATATCCTTAGACGAGGTGTTTCTGATCTCAACAGATGTAATAAAGGGTCTATTCATCTGCTCAATGCTGGCCGGGCAATCGCAAAGCAGATGTAAACTAGTTTCATCATCCTCAAGACAAAGTCTGCACTCTGTTTCTGAGGAGAGACCTAGTTTATTTAGGTGATATCTCAGTGGATGACGGCCGCTGAGGTAGTCCATAAGCAACCTAAGGTCAGATCTATTGAGATGTGCGTTGGTTTTTGGGTATATAGGACGGGTTAGTAGCTTGGCCAGCCGCAGGCCGCATATTGTATCCAGTACCGGGAGGCAGTGCTTTTAAACCGATCTACTATGAAAGATTTTGACTTAACCCAGCTAAGTCCGCAAAAAGGCTCCGAATCTATGAAGGAAGTTGCCGAACCAGTCCTGGCTATTTCATCAGCACTTTCGTTGCCCGCGATACCCATATGGCCAGGTACACAACAAATCGTGACTTTACGGCCGATTGACAGTTGTTGGAGGATGTCGTAACATTGAAGAACCAGTCTCGAGGAGAAATTCCAAGAGGATAGTGCTTTAATAGCCGCTTGGCTATTTGAAAAACATTGTTATTTTGGCCCCTTTAGGACTTTTATCCAAAAGATGTCGGGCGCAGACCTCGATGGCGTGGAACTCAGATTGAAAAACCGTGGGAACTGTTTGATATATCGACCTGCCACTATTTTTATTCATAAAAATTTTGACCTGCTCAACATTAAACTCGTAATAAAGTTTTTTTCTATGGATAGGATTTTGAGATTAATTTTAGATTTTTATATCCGATATTTTGCAAAGGATGGGCTCAATTGCCCATAAATTTGTTTATTTTTCCATGGATTTCCTTCAGAAGTATTTTTTTCTTTTTCTTTTTGAAATGTGCTTATTTCGGTAAAAAATTGATAAACAAAGCAGGAGACCTTTTCTATTTTTTTTTATTGATTTATTTTCTAATAGATTTAATGAATTTTCGATTTAAATTTTGACTAACTACCGGCCAATCGGTTGGCCAAGATCTTGAACAAAATTCGTAGGCTATTTAATTTTCTTTGATTAAGTATTTAATTATAGCGGTTAACCCCAAAACGAGATATGTTAAAATATTGAAAAATTGCTCCGAAAACGAAAAAATTATTAAAAAATAACGAACCCGAGTATTAGTATATACAAGCGCAATAACTTACTGAGAGCTCTGGACACGTTACGTATTGATCTTGAAGCTTAGATTCAGGAAAGATTCACATACTTGTCTATAAAATCGGATTACGCCAAACTGAAAAATAGTTGAAAACACCGACCACAAAGGGTTTTCGTGCACTTCAAGAACCACTCGCCATCATCTATTCAAATATTATAATTTTTTTAAATTTTCGGTAAGTTAATGAAAAAGTTTGTTTTATTTAACAGGCTACTCGTACAATAACTCTAACATAGTCGAATATATATTACGCCGGCTGACCACTTGATGGAGTTCACACATAGACCAATATGATCCTTAGTGAGAAAACACGAATATAACTCTAACTTAAATAATCCCCTGGTCCTGTTTCCGGTTCCGAATAAAATCTTCTGAAAAGATTTCAATAAAATAATCTGTTTTTCATTTTCATATTTATGATGTCGGAGACTTGATGATACGAAACGTCATACATATCAAAAGTTTAGATAAAAACAATTCTTCAAACTCCATAAAAATCTGTAATTCATTTTGTGTCGCAAACTGTACCAGATAGATTGCAAGTTTACATTTTATAGAACAAATTACGTTTTTATTGTTTCACGGCAAACTTTGTGATGAAAGAATTCGCAGTTTTCTTAAAGCAAAACCCACTGTACGTGAAATGTACATACATACATGCATATATACATATTGATACATACATATGTACATACTAGATTGACGTATACGTTACGAAAGTTTGCTCGTTTGTATGTCGAACTGAGTGAATGACATGTATGACCCAATTTGAGTCAAAGCGATGCAATGTGCACTGAGTTCTATGAACTTAGTTTTAGTATCGAAGCAATGCTTCCTTTAGGCGCACTGTATCTGCTGCTGTCTAGCCTTACATTTGCTGCAGCTATTTCAATTTACTGCAGCGCAATGCTTGAGGATGTCGAAGCAGCGAATCCCGATTGGATGCAGATGACCACATGTGTAGCTGAAGTTGGCAGCGAGACTATAGACAAGAATAGAGGTGAAGCCATTTGGCAGCAAACAAAGCAGGTAAAAAATTTAGAGCATATTGAAGTAGTTTACTGCTGAAACGAACAGTCAAAGCAAGCAATTTTTCTATACGAGTATATGAACGCGTATACAGATATACAATAGCATTGAGAACATACCAAATACGGCATATGCGCAACTGGGTTTCGTACTAAGTGCGATACCGCAAAGTGATCTACAGAATATCAGCATGGATACCGTTGAAGTTGTGACGGCATTTGGTCATGTTAGTCGCTACAGTTCAAGCACCACCAATGCCACAGGATCCGGCCAGTTGCGCGGTTTTAGTGCTCAACAATTGCAGTTGATTGCAACGAAGGTACGCAACGAGTGGCGTGGCAAGTATCCGCAAACGTATTCCGAATACGATTTACGTGTGATGGGCGCCCTGGTGTGTCGTTTGGAGAAAGAGGATATTGCAATGTTGCAAGGCAAAGCGCTGACGTAAGTAAAGGGTTTTCTATTAAGCGTGTTTGAACTTTCAAATTGAATAACAAGAAAAAAAAACCTTGACTTCTTTAATACGCTTCACAATTTTTCTTCTTGTCCGGCAAAGCTGGTATTTTAATTAGTTTTTAAATTTTTAAAGTGATACCCCTAAAAATCGACGGGACACCTCCCTTGATATTTATATAAAGCGTACGTCCATAGAAAGCCACGATATCAAGTATCAGGTTAATATTGAACGCAATAAAAATATTTTTCATAGAAAAAACCTTAAAAAGCAGGCGGATGGTTTGTATTTGGGCTACCCAAAAAGTGGAGGGATCAAACCCATTTGAAGTGAAGTGTCTGTACATAAGAAGGTACCATATTCATTTTGGAGTTTCATTCAAAAATTGTTGTTTGTATGGGGGCTACCTCAAAAACGGAAAAACGAACATCTCATCGAGCTGTTAAATAAAAAATATACATATATATGTATACTTTATGGGGTCTACTATGCTAGCTTTAAAGCGTTACAAATTTTCAGACAAACTAGGAATACCATTTCATACTATATATGAATGGTAGAAAAATGGTGATAATAATGGTGACGGAGCAATAAGCTATCAAATTTCGGACATACTTATTGAAAAATGCTTTAGAATCCACCTTTCGATGAAAATAAATTAAAATTACAGCGCTGCAATATACTATATTGGACGCACTGGGTCGTGTCCACAGGCGCATGCACTGGTGCAGCGTATTAAACAAAATGACGCTTTCGGTGCATCAGGAAACTGGTCAAAATTAAAGGTAAGCGTTAAGTTTTAAATTGTTCGAGCTAATAAGGATTTGTCTTTATGTTTTTTTTTTTTTTTTTTAACAGGTCAGTAGTTTGGGCAACGTAGTTAGTGGTTTGAATGAAACGGATCAAGAAGAGTTTGGCATGTACAAACTGCGTTTGAATTTTAATTATACATAAGTGCAGCTTAAACTAAACTAAACTAAACAAAACAAAACAGAAACAGACTACAGACCACAAACCAAACGAGTACAAGAGAACAATTAATACTAGTGCACGTTTTTTATTTCCAATTTTATTAGAGTTAAAAAAAAAAAAAAATATTGTGTTTATAATAAACGCCGTGAGCAGCGCAAGCAAGAGTGCAAGCACAAGACTTGACTAAATTTAAAATTTAATTTGTTTTTAGTACATAATATAACAAGATTGCACACATACTCATACAAAAAGAGAAAAAAATATATAGAAACAAAAACTTTCACTCTGCTCATAGTGGCAGCAGCGTCTGGCTGACGCTATTACGCGAACTGGGCCGTTCGATGGTCATTGATTGCTGCGGCACTTGACTATCCGGACTGATGCCAAGTCCTGCATAGATTTCTTTCATAACAAAAAGTATAGTGTCCTCGGATTCCCTGAAAAAAAAAAGAAAAATCAAATTGATAAATAAATAAAAATCAAATGCATTTCTGACTGTTGTAAAACAAGACTCTCACCAGTAGCAGACATGACTGCTCAGCGCAAAGATATACTCGTTAAAGAACTCAAGTGGCGCTTCCTGCAGCACATAGTCGACGCGCTTTGAGTCGTTGAGCTTGCCGAGCGAAAAGTCTATCTCCACCATATCGGAGTCGGATATGCTTGTCGATATAGATTCTGTACGACTACGTTGATGCGAACTGTGCGCTAGATGTGTAGAGTTTGCTTGCGATACTTCATCATTTGAGTGTTGTTGCTGCTGCTCATCCAGTTGCATTTGCATCTGTAGTACCTAATACAGAAGACAGAGATGGGCACGTACGAGGACAGACACACAAACAGAAAGAGAGGACAAGCAAAAGTGTTGTTCAATATTTTGTCAGCATTTAAATATTATATATATATATATATATATATATATATATATATATATATATATATATATATATATATATATATATTAACTAACCGAGTTGACTTCTTTTTCCATTGTATCTTCGGCCTCCTTTTTGGCCTTAGCCGATGAAGTTAAAAAGTTTACACTCTCCAATGTCGTTTTGAATGTATCCAAGAAACGTTGCTTCAGATCGGCACCGACACGTGTCATTGTCTCTTTCAGTTCCAAATGCATACGCTTGCGCCCTTTATGATGTGGTATTAGCACCGGACGTATGCCTGTCATATCCGGATTAACAAGCGCTTCGATGCGATACGCAACCGGATCGAATGGATGGAATATATTATAAAAACCCGGACAAGTCGGTAGACGAAAATCTACACCAAGCTTATCGATGCCGCGTATTGTGACAAACATGCCTGCAAAACAACATTTAAAAATATATATATATATATATATATATATATATATATATATATATATATATATATATATATATATATATATATATATATATATATATATATATATATATATATATATATATCATGTATGAGTATTACCAATTGGCGAGCCTAGCGCAAAGAATTTCTTTGGCTGGAATATAAGTTGTGTATAGTGTATGTACGGTTGTCCGGTGCCAGCGGGTCCCATTGTGTAGCTAATTTGCTTAGGTGTACCGTCGCTGTTGTTCGGCACAGCGCTGTTGACACTGGCCTTAGAATTCGTTTGCCCAAGTAAACTGTTTGGCTGCAAATGTTGATCTGGGTTTTCCTTTAAATGTAACAATCGTAATTCGAAAATTGTTTGTGCATTAAAATAACTACACTTGCATACCATATTCTCTTCTTCACATTCCTTAAGAGGCTCTTGATGACACAACAAATCGAAGACTATAAGTGAACCCAAACTGTGTCCAGCCAGTGAAACACCGCCATTGAAATCCGGATTGCGTGAACGATACTTAACATATACTTCGTTCAATGATTTTGCCACCGTATTCATGATCTTCTGACAAAAGGTCGGGCTTGTGTAGAAGAGCACATCGAGCAGTGTGTCATTGGTGAAGCTACGCAGCTTTGGAATGGACTCGAGCGTTATAGACTTGAGCTTCTCGTCGATGCCCAGTTCTTCGGAGTGCAAATGACTATGCCATGAGATGGGTAAAACCTCAACGCGCCCCACAACGCCCATTTCGGTTGAGTTTTTGTAGTGCGAGCGTATCAGATGTTGTGCAATATCACGGAAATCCTCAACTATAGACGTAGTATAGAAAGATCATGCGAAATTACGCTGCTTGTTTTTTTTTGTTGGAAACTTTGTGTCACTTACCGACTTCTTCGACGGTACGCATTTTCAAATCACACGCTGCACCTATGCCATGTACCATAAAGAGCAAATGATCGACACGTTGTGATTCTCCTTGTTCGATAACCATGTCATCCAAATCGCGTTTCACGACACGCGGACGCAAGTTGGTTTGCTAATAAAAACAAATATATTATTATGTAATGTTAGTTAATGTATCTATATAGAGTACAACGTGGGTGTTACATATCAATTAGGATACTCTATTTGACTGCAACAAGAAGTATATGTACGTTAACTTCGGTAAACGTGGAAATTTAATACCCTTCACACCAAATTACAAATCGCGCGTATAGTAGCTTGTAAGCCTAAAAACTTAAAATTGGGTGGTGCGTTTGCTTGGTGTTATCGCTAAAAAAAGGCCATTTGATATATACTAGTATGTATGACCAGCGGTCGACTTAAACGACCAAAATAATAGCGAAGCGCATACAAAGTAAAACTCACAATCACCTAACTCTCTCGTTCTTTAGTTTAATATTTGCCAAAATATGCTTAAATACTGGAATATCAAAAAAATTGATGCAAAACAAGAAAAATACAAAGTTACTTCTGGGGGGTTACAAACCGAGCAGATCGAAAACTATGCTCCAACTAGGTAGGAACCAATTAAGAATACTAACAGGACTGCTAACATGCAACTGTAGACTAAAGAAACACTTATATGTTTTGGGGATACAAAACTCACCCGAATTGGATGCAGCGTTCATTCTGTGACCACGGAGAGGAAACCCCTCTTCACATTCTTGCTAAATGTGAAGCTGTAGCTAGAATCGGACTTCAGATGCTAGGTAAACACTTTATTAGAAAGGAGCAACTGAAAAGTTTGGATCCTAGAAAAGTACAATACTAAGATTCATTCATAGTAGGGCAGGTCATCTAAATCAGTAGGACAAACAATAGACCTTTTATAGATCGCAGTTTTTATATGACCCCATTATAAATAATAAATAAGAAAAAACATAGCTTCGGTAGAACTGAAGATTTAATAGTCTTCACACTCGTCCTTTTACTAGGGTACGTTGGCAAATATCTCAGCTAATGTTTTATGTATTGAATCAAGCTTTGTTTTATTATATAGTTTATTAATTTCTCTTAACAAATAATATTTTTGCTGCATTTTAATACTAAAAAATTATAGTTTTAATTCATTTTATGCTACAACATGTCAGAAAGGCACTACCGCAAAAGTCTGCGTACATGCTTCTTTTTTTAGAAAAAATTATGTGTTAATAGCTGGTAGGATAACCCTTTTTCGTCAGTACCTCCGTAAGACGTCTTGGCCACAATTTTTTTTTATCTTCAGTTGTAACTTTTTCCCATTCCTCCATTATTATACCTTCTTTATATTTTTGGAGGTAATAGTGTGTTAACGGATTCTGCGTTCGAGTAAGTCCCACAAATGATCTATGGAAATCATGTCCGGACATTGGAGAGGCGTCCTCAACTGATTTTTTTTTATTATAAAGGAGCCAAAGCTTTACTTTATGCGCATTGTGATTGGAGTCGTTGTCTTGCTTAAACCAAAACTCTTCTTGCAGCCTCAACTTCTGGGAACTTTGCAGCAAATTATCCTTTAAAACTTGGATATAACTACTTTGATCCAATATTGATTCAATAAATTTTAGTTTGCCAACACCATTGAGTGCCACTCACCCACACCATAACTCCTCCTCTACCATGTTTTACGGTTCGCAACAAATTTTCCTTTTCAAAAGCCCTACCGCACTTTCTTCATACCAGCTATTTTCCTTTTATCATGAAAATACAAAATTTTCTCTCATACGAAAAAAGAACCTTGTACCAAAACTCTTCTTACGGGCAACTCGAACATGATACCCAGCTTTTTTTTTTTTTTTTTTTAATTTCTGGGCTGTATCATCGGAAATTATTTTTGAATACCTTTCTTCTACTTCTAGTTGCAGCTTGGGCCTTGAATATTGTCCCACTAACTGAATGTCGTTTTTTCTCTCATTTTGTTAAGAGAGATGGAGGACCTGATCAGGGTTTTGGCCGAATGGAACCCGTTGAAGTATAGTCAGTTACAAGTCTATGTATTGATGAGTGAGTTCTGTCAACAATTTTTTCAATTTTTCTATAGGATTTACCCTCAAGATAAAGGCTTAAAATAATTTTTCACCCATTCTCATCAATTTGATTTCCGTTGATGTCCAATGGCGCTATTAACCTTTTTTTGACACTCCATTTGATTGAAAATGAATGAACTAAGACTTTAAAGTGAGATAAACATTTCTTAGAATATTTTTAGGTAGCGGTAATCGCATATTTGAGCATTCCATGCATCTCGTATGCAGCTGTACGCAGACTTTTGAGGTAGTGCTTTTCTGGTATGTTGTATCATAAAATGAATGAAACTTAAAGTTTAAAGGATTAAAATGCAGCAAAAATATGGTTAGTTAATAGAAACAAATAAACTTTATAATAATAAAACAAAGTTTGATTCAATACATAAAACATTAGCTGAGATATTTTCGATTAAAGTTAAAATTAAAAAAATGTTTGTGGTGTACGCCGACTTTTTCGAGCAAGTGTAATAATCTTTTGGCTTTTTTTTTCTATATTAAAGAGGAAGCTTTTCAAAATGCGGGAACTTGGACTGCAAAGTGGAAAATAATGGGAGTTTTCACTTATGTTTATTTTAATTACGTCAATTTGAGTTAAAGTCGAAAGAATTATTTAAAAAACAAAAACGTATCGAATATTAAATAATTTTATGAAATATGTAAAATTAAGTAACTTTCATTTATCAATTCGTTTTTACAAAATTAAAATATACAAAACAATAAAAAAAAAAAAACAGGCACTTTTGAAAAATGTGATTCTTTGGCGCTCTATTGGATGCAGCGTTCACTCTGGTCGAATGTAATTTTGAAAGTCCAGTGTGGCATTAGGGCATCAAAATTATGCAATTCTAATAGAATACATAGCAACCTATGTAAGTATTTTTGCATTCAGGACTATTGTGCGCTGTGCGCCACCTTATGAAAAAATTCCAACTACACCCACCCATGAGTAACAGTCTGCAAAATTTCATTTACTACTACGCTGTGCGTGCGTACTCACCGTAGTGCCGCCCCAGGCATCGACATTCTGTTGTTGATGAAAGTGTACAATAACCGTGGGACCATGGAAGACCACCTGTTCTCCCATCGAGAGTATTATCTTCTGATGCCAGACGCCACATTCAATGGCACGCTTGTACTCTGACTCTAGAAGCTCAGCGGTTTGTTCCTCGTATGGTACATACTTGGAATCGACACCTTTGTAGAACCATGAGCAGCGTCGCACCTCGGCCGACTTGCCCTCCCAGTAAACGGGTGACTTTTTGCGTTCGCTCACATTTACATCGTAGCGGCCACCCTCTACGGGCACAATGTTTTCGGCTTCAGCTATAAACGTAAAACATATATTGTGTATTATATAAGTCAAACCAAACATTAATTAAAAAAAAAAAAAAAAAAAAAAATATTACCTTGAGTCAAGCTCGTCTCTAATAGTGCGGAATCGTAATGGCTAAATGGTAGCCAAATATTCTTGGTATTCACTTCGCGACTGTAAAACCAATGATGCACCGCAGGCGTGTATGTCTGTTCGAATGTGAAATAATAATGAAATCAATCCAAAAAATCGAATACATGTAACATTTCTTACCACATTAATTGGCGCCACAGCACTCGTTGCGCTATCCTTCTCACCAACTAATAAATTCGCCATTCTTAGTTCGTGCAAAATTTCTTCGGGCAAATCTTCGTAGTGTTTCTCTAGCAATGAAACCGCTTCGTTGCTGTTTGCTAATTGCTTTTCTGCGTTAAGCTCGGCGGCAGGTAAGGCAGGTCGTTGCTGTTGTGGTTTTGTTGTTGCTCCCGCAGACGCAGACGCTGTACCTGTTGTCGATGTCGATGTCGAATTATTTAGTTCGGAGAACTCTGAACAAGCGGATGAAGGTGGTTCAACTTGCGTTGAAGATATGGGTGAGCGGCCCTGTAAGTTTTTGGCAACTAAATCCCTGTGTACGAGGTCGTAGTTTAAGTCACCGATACCACCGCTATTATCTTGGGGCGGTGGATTATTGAAAAAGTTCTGTATACGTTGATCTTCGTTACTAATTTTCGTTCCTTCCACAATACAATTTTCATTCACCAAAGGAGTTGTTAGATCTAATGGTGTGGTTGTTGTTGTTGTCGGCGTTGTTGTGGAACCATTAGTAGTGCTACTTGATGTGGCAAAACTATCAAAGAAATTGCACGGGTTTGTAAAATTTTTCAGAGGTTGCTGTTCTTGTGGTTGTTGTTGTTGTTGTTGTTGTTGTTTTTGTGGTTCTGCTGTAAGTAGTATTTGCTGTTGCTCCAGCGGTTCGCCCACTTTCGAATTTTGATTACCACTAAAAAATTTTGTAAAGGAGCTCTGCAATTCGCTAGCAGCTGAATTTGTTTGACAATCTTGACTAACCGGATTGCCTAGATTGTTTTCAATATTTGGCTTTTCTACACTTGATAAAAAGCTATCGAAACCCAGTGCCAATGACTGTTCTGTTGGTTGAGCTATGACCTCCGCTGCGGCTGGAGGCGTCTGCTCTGTTAGATTTATTGTCGCTAGTAGTGGTGGTGGTGGTACAAAGCCAATCGGATTAGATACCTGTGGGAAACTTCCCACTTGTTGCTGTGTAGATGTTTCTCCGAAAAAGCTAGTGGCCAATGATGTAGAAACGCTGTTCTGCTCTTGGTTATTGTTACTATTTGCTGTTGTCGTCGTAGTTCCAAAAATATCGTGGCTCTGTTGTTGTTGTGATGGTGGTGAGAAAAACTGCGATAGCACTGATTGTGTCTCAACGGCACCAGTAACAACAGCTGCCGAAATCTGACTTACTTGTGGAGATAGTGGTGGTGGAGCCGGTGCTGGTGCTGGTGGTTCTTGAATTGCACTAATTTCCGTGTGCGCACCACCAGTCTCAATCTCTTTATTGTCAAATTGTGCAGGAGCTGGAATTGTTGCTTGCGGCTGCAAAGTATTCCAAGCGTTTGTTTCAAGCAAAGCTGCTGTCTCGTCAGCAGTGTTCGAATCGTATATTTCTGCTGGCTCAGGTTCGATTATCGGTGGTAGAAAACTGCTTTGAACAGATTGGTCTGAGTTATCAAGCTCAGCTTCTGTTTTAGATTCAGCAAAGGGCTGCGGCTCAGGCGTCGGCGCTGCTTCCGTTGCTGGAGCAGTGGCTGCGAATGGATTAAAAATTGCTGGCGTTTTCAATGGTATCGCCGCAGTTGGTGCCTGTCCCACAGGCACTGGATCGACGTGTGTTGGTTGGAAGTAGGCTACACCGATTGGATGTTGAGCTATCGGTGGTAGTGTTGGTGCAACTGTATGCTGAGTCGTTGGCGTTGGAACAAGCGGCGCAAATAGCGACGATGGCGTTGTTTCGGACGCAATTGGCTGCGATGAAGTTGGTGCTGGTGCTGCACTGAAAAGTGTTGCTGCTGTAGTCGTTGTTAGTTGTGCTGGAGGTGGTGGCGTTAGCGACGGCAATTGGGCTTGTACTGCAACACCCTCCGCAGTCAACTGTATTGGTGTAGTTGTCTCCTGTGCTGCACTAAATGGATTGAAAATTCCTGTTGGGTTTAACGTTTGTATTGACGCTTGGAACTGGTTTAATGGCAGCTGTTGATTTGGATAAGCTGTAGTTTCCTGCTGCGTCAATGGATTCTTATAAAGCCGTGTGCCCTTTTGCAACCGAAACGAAGTCTGACCACTTGCCGCTGGTGGTTGCGCACTGATAGTTTGTGGTTGGTGGAACTGTTGCTGAAGCAGAGACGGCGTTGCTGCAGCAATAACGCTATCAACGTTGTGTTGTTGCGGTATAGGTGCAGCGGTATTAGACGGCGTTGGTACTCTTATTAATGGTACTGTTTCTTGCTGCTGAGGTATAGGCGCAGCGGTATTAGACAGCGTTGGTACGCTTATTAATGGTACTGTTTCTTGCTGCTGTAGTGCTGCAGCGTTATAAAATTGTATCGGTAATGGAGGCTCCGTTGGAGCTGTATTAGGATTACCGAAAAAGTTGCTAACTGTTGGCAATGGCGGCGGTGCAGCGTCTAACTGCACAGCAGCAGCTACAGTCTCAGTGGCGATTGGAAGTGTGGGAATGGATGAGTACTGAGATAAAGCAAAATTAGACGTCGGTTCGGGTAGAGTGCTGCTAAAATTCGACGGCGGTGGCGGCGCAAAGATTTGTGAAGTTTCACCAAAGTACGTTTGCACACCGCTGGGCGGAGGAGGGGCAGCAGCAGGAATTGGATAGAGCGGTAAAGTTAATGGTTCCTGTGACTGATACGATGGTTCGTTTGTCGATTTCGTGTTCTGTGTTAGACTACCGGTTGCCGATTGTACAAGCCCTGATAGATTCTGCAGCACACCTGTGGGCACAAGGTTTGTAAGCGAAAAGAGACCACTACCGCCAGTACTTTTGCGCTCTTCACGTTTCTCAACAACAGCAGCTGGTGAATAGAATTGCGAGTTCAATGTATCCTGCGCTTGAGGTACAAAATTCAACTGCTGTTCCGGATACGGCGGTGTATTAAAGGCAGTAGGTGGCGGTACGCCTTGATGTGGTTGTTGTTGTTGTTGTTGGCTTTCTTGTGATAAGCCAGGTATTGGTGCGTATAGCTTTTTTCTCGATGCAAAACGGTATGTATTCTGATTCTGGTTTGCAGCTGTTTGCTCAGTGCCGCTTAAACCAGGCAGCGATTGCAACTCAGTGGGCGTATAGAACTTAGGTGGTTCGGCAGCTAATTGAGGTGGTTGTGGCGCACCGCTATAGAACGTTGATGGTGTTAAATATAATGCCTGAGACGGCGGTTGCTGATGCTGATGCTGCTGTTGTGGCAATGGTAGCGGCGGCGGTGGCTGCTGTATGTAGGCAGGCTGTATATCCAGCTGCTGCAATGCCGCAGTATTTGCGTTAATAACGTCGTCTGAATCCTGATCGGTTGTTTGTGGCGTGCGTTCACGACTGCCACCGCTGTTGGCGTAGATGCGTTTCGAAAATGTTGAAAAAACGTTTGATGCAACCGCGGGTAGTGCATTAAACGATGCAGTCGCTTGACTTAATATAGAATCTGAGGTACTACTTTCTACTCGTTGACCCTGATCCAATAGCGTATTGGCATTGTCATCTCTATCGTTTAAAGTGGTAGTCAGCTGGTGCTGCGAATGCTGTTGATCCTCGTTGCTGGAATCCAAATTAATTTCGTCAAGGTTGTCGTCAGTGTATATTGCCGAAGTTTGACCAACGGTTACTAAGGATTTGGGTTCTGAAAACACACAGAAAAAGAAAAACGTTGAAAATTAATAATACTCCAAGTAGTGAAATATATAATTAGAAACTAAAAGGCTTTGAAATATTATTTTAAATAGGCTGGTGCTGTTAAGTTGAACAGCCATTGGAACCAGAACTATTTCAGCATAAAAATTTATTATATAATAAATAGAATACAAGGTGCGTCTCATGGAAAACGAAACTATTTGAATTAAAAAAGTACCACGGTACCTATATATAACATAGTGCATTCATGCATGCTTTTTCTTACTTTCAGGCTAAGCTTTAAGAAATTTGGTGCACTGGAAGGAAAGTTATTGCATTTCGTGTGACAGTATATCAGTACAAGTATTTTGAATGACTTCTGCGTTCACAAAACGCATTTCTTTCATCGGCAAGTGCATTTTCCGAATAGGCAAGAACCGCACAGTACCAAACCAGGTGAATGTGGGGAGTGGTTGTTGTTAAAATTGCAATTTTTAGTCAAACAATCGGTCTAGAGTCAACCAGACTCAACATTATTGGTCGTCAATCAACTTGTGCGAAACAAACTGTACACACACCTTTCGGTAGCCCAAATGTGCAATCAGAATGCGAGAAATTGATGTTCTGACGATGCTTGGAGATGGGCTCATTTGTTAGGAGACGTGTCCTCTGGGTAGCCTCTGTGCATGCCTTCCGAGGTGAGCAAATTGTGAGAATGCAACTCCCTTTAATTAAAAGTTGGTCCGCTGACTTTGGTTCATGCCACCGCAAAACTTTGACCACTGTAGACAAAGAGCAAACCTCAGATGCAATCCGGCTCTGATTTCCAACGAGCATGCGTTGGAAATTTCAAGTCTGGGACTACGTCTGCATACTTGGTATTATCGACAAGTGGCACCAGGGGCACTGTTGCGTCCTTTTATGTGTGGCTATGACCGACAAACGGTTATAGCGCCATGAATTTTCTATGAATTTCAATGAAGACTTTGGCTGAACTTTGATGAATTCACGCACAGTTTAAATGGATTTTGCAGTGATCACGAATTTCAGTTGACCAATATGTTGGTCCTAAGGACCGTTTTTAAAAGAAGTTTACCACTCATGAACTGTGCCGCGGGATGAAAAATCATCAATATAAACTTGGTTCATCGTTTTCGATTGGAGTTTAACCTCACTCATTGTTCGAAGTTAATTTAGCGACTGATGCCACAAAAACACTGTCACTTTGAGCGCGATATCTCCGCTTCCAGTTGACCAAATGTCTTGAAGTTTGGCTTGAAACTAAGCCAAATGTATATAGTACAGTGGGATTTTTTGTTGTTGTTTTTTTTTTTTTTTTTTTTTTGTTTTGTTTAAAGCAGCGCATAAAGAATGAATGAGAGTAATCGTACAAAACGAACGAGAAACTAGTATAGCTAAGGTTTATTTAATCGAGCATTTTAAAGCTCAGAAATACAATCGTGTAGTCTTTACAAAGTGATTTACTGTCAGATGCAACTAAAATAAAAACATATTCATTTATTGTAAACTATCCAGCAATGCAATGTGATGTAATTTAATTTATACTATTAACATTAACTATTTTTATTAAAAGCTTCATAAGATATTGAGAAGCAGTAAATATTGTATCTATATGGAATATATTAATATTTTAACGCACTTTAAACGGAACTAATTACTTTCAAAGTATAGGTTGGTACATTCAATATACAAATGTGCATACAACGATATATAGATAGTAAAATATACGTTTATGAACCGGCGGCAACAACTCAAGAAAACTCGTTTGCCTGTCCAGCGCAATTAGCAAAGTAATTATAAGACACAAAAGCATTTTAAGCGAGCGATTAAATATAAGAATAAAATTAATTTAAATCACAGTTGAGACAGTATGGTAGAGGCGGAAGGGGCGGCAATGTGGATAGGGGAATAAAATAGAAAAAGAGTAAGAAAGAGATGAATTACGAGTAAGACAGAGATAACAAAAATGGAGCACATTGGAATATTATTAGCTTGAATTGGTTGGAAATAGTAAAAGATACATTAATAGACACACAACTTCATTGTACTAGACAAAATAGGTTATCTTTCAATTTGCGCAGAAGATAGAAGAATCGATTCTTTCGATTAATTATTACATTACATAATTATGGTTATGGTACACTAAAAAAAGTTTCTCCATTTATAAAAATAGTTTGTATACGTTCGTTTGCTTTGCGCAAAGTTGTTCTGATTTCCCTCAGTATAGGACATCTGCCCATAAAATGCCTCAGATTTTCTACCTCTGCTAGATTACACATTTGACATAAAGTGCTCATACTCGTATCTGCTCTGTAGAACATCACTTCGTGGTTTCTTTGCAAGTTTTCTAAAAATTAAAGCTTTTCTTCTGCTGGTTTCAGATTTCTGTAGACACGTGTATTGCTCCCTAATGCTCTTCGCTTTGGCATCCTGTCGCTGAACGCGTTCACCAGCTCAGTTTTTTGAGATCTCCAGTCTCAAATTTTATATTGAATTCTGCATCGAGTGTGTTTAAAGCGGAGCTTCACAATATATTGTTACTAAATATTTTTTGTAGTATGTGAGGTACTCGGTTTTCACCGTATTCAAATAGTTACAGTTTCTAGTTGTACTGTGCCGTTCGGCGTGTTTTCTGTACGTATCCTTTTTATAGAAAAACGCTGCAAGTTATATACTTCATAAGCTAGTGTGCGGCGTACGCTTGTATAGAACGAAAAACAGCTTGGAACAGTCTCCACTTTAATGCTATTGTGACTTATATAGGTTTTTCAAATTGCGTTGGTACTGCTCATTTTCCCAAGCACCCAAGAAAACATACACATTTACTACCTTTACTAATTGGATATTCAATATTGAACATTCAACTTTCCTGTGTAGATAACCTGACACCCTTACGAAACTCCAATACTTCAGATTTTTTCAGATTGACTTTCATGTTCCACATTTGAAAGTAAGTTTCTAGTCTAAAAAAGTATGACAG
This sequence comes from Leucophenga montana, assembly GCA_035044765.1. Lineage (NCBI taxonomy): Eukaryota > Metazoa > Arthropoda > Insecta > Diptera > Drosophilidae > Leucophenga > Leucophenga montana. The sequence goes on from JAWNNQ010000188.1 coordinate 384,331, forward strand.
AACAAAAGGGTCAAGTTACTTTGAGAATTTATTGAACATACATTTACGATAAATAAAAATCTTCGACCGACGAGAGAAATGTGGCACTGGTAAAGGCCAGATCTACGTTTGTCACAAGAAATGATTGCCGATGAACTGGGAATAAATGCTATTCCTTTGTCGCAAATATTGAAAAACGATCGGCTGTACACAAAGAAATCTGCGCCATGCGTTCCACGAAATTTGAAAGACGTTCAAAAAGAGGCTCGAGTTGGTTTTTCCAAATATTTTTTAAGAAACTTCCAAGACAGTAGGTCTAGCTACATTGCCTAAAATCGTAACAGGTGATGAAGATTAGTTTTATAAGTACGACCCGGAAAACAAACAGCAGTCCAAAGTATGTGGAGCATAAAATTACATACTAAAGAAAGACATCAAAATTTACTTCATTTACTTCACCAGACCACAAATTGTAGCTGCTATTCCCCTTAATATTGGTCAGACAGACCACAAAATAGTGTACTGAAGACTGCTAACCAAAAGTTTTCGTTTTTAAAAAACGGCAAAAAAGAACTTTCCCAAACTTCTGAAAGAACTTGAAACTTTTTATTGCGGTCTCTGGCATCGAAGAAATTCGCACCATTTTATGGCACCTTGTGAATTCTGATTATATTCAAAAATAAAAAAAAAAAATGTAAGTAGAAAAGTCTTCAGTAGCAAAGTGGAGATAGTTGATGCAGCTAAAAAGAAACTACAAAAGCACAATTTTCAGTACTGTTTTTACAGTTGAATCTGCAGACTAAAGAAATGTATTGAAATTAATAATGATTATGTACTGTAGGGAAGAAAAATAATAATGAAGATTAAAAATAAAAGACTACAAATTTCTTTTTTTTTAAAAAGCAACTAACCGGACTTTTGTTAGTACCCCGTATATGTAGAACGAAATAAATAATAAAATCTTCATAAATAATAAAAAACTCTGATTTGTTTTTTTTTTTTTTTTTTGTACTGAAATTCCTGCGCTTCATTTTTTCTGGAGGTTTTTTGTATTTTTTTGTATTTTTTTTTTGTATTTTTTTTTTTTGGGATTTCTGCGTGATTTGTTTAGTATACTTAAAGGTACATTCTATACACTTCACCTGCTCCCTTCTCACATTCTCTTCCCGTGCGATCGTTCGTTTGCAATGTCGTTTTCAACTTAAAGATCGAAGGCAAAGTGGCCTCCAGTCTGTCCAGAAGAACAAAGAATGTACACAGACGGCGGCAAAGAAAAATATGTAAATGTTTTTGCTTTTTCTTTATACAATAATTGCCATGCCATCATAACCACTTCAAACAGGTTCTAACGACGAACAAACACACACACACACATATATCTATATATATGTATATATATATATATATATAAATGACATGCACACAGATATTCAAATACATAGGAAAAAATACAATAACAAGAGAAAAATTTAACTTCGATGGAACCGAAGCTCTGATACCATTCAAACTAAATTTGAAATCGTATAGCATCTATAAAGCTCAACCATAATTTTTATACCATTCACACATAGTGTGAAATGTTATTATCAGTTTGTCTGAAAGTTTGTAACGCATTCTTGATCAGCTCGACGAGACGAGTCGATCTGGCCATGTCCGTCTGTTTGTCCATCTGTCCGTCTGTCTGACCAATTTTTATGCTATCCAGTTGAAATTTTGCACATACACTTATTTTTATTGCAGTTAAATAGAGTGCCAAGATTTACCCGCCACGCCCACTTTTTGGGGTACCCCCATACAAACCATCCGCCCACTTTTGACTTTTTGTATGAAAGTTTTTTATTGTAGTCAATATCAACTTAATAATTGATATGGTAACTTTTAGTGGACAGATGCTTGACGTATACATATATTAATGGGTGGGACCCACTGTTTGGGGTAGCCCTCATACAAACCTACTGCCCACATTTGACTTTTTGTAAGAAAAACTTCTTAATTCAAGTCAATATTAGGTTGAAATGCTATATGGTGCCTTTTTATTGACAGCCGCTTAACATACATAGACTAATGGGCGTGGCCCGCACACTTTTTGGGATAGCCCCCATACAAACCTACTGCCCATTTTTGTGTTTTTTTATGAAAAAATCTTTATTTAAATTAATATTAGCTTTGAAGTTCGATTTGGTGGATTTTAGTTGACAACCGTTTCATATACATATACAAATTATAAACCCACAGTTCACTTTTATACATTTGCATGGAAAACGTCAATATCAACTTGAAATTCGATATGGCGGCATCTTACACATCTACTACATCGCTTCATTCACATCTACTAGTGGGCGTGTACCACCCAATTTTTGGGGTAGCCCCTATTTAAACCCTATTTATATTTTACAATACTATTTAAAATTTCGTGTGAATGGTATTAGAGCTTTGGTTCAACCGAAGTTAACGTTTTTTCTTGTTTTGTTTTGTTTTTGTAAAACCTAAAAACACAAACGTGCATGGTGCGTCTGTTTGGGGACTACCACTCAAGCTGGATGGAACACGTTGATATAAATTTATTTGTGAAGCTTCTGTTCATAATAAATCACCATCACCATCCAATTTCAAGTTGATATTGACTGTAAAATAATGTTTCTTTTTTTTTTCATAACAGAAAAAAAAGAACAAAATAAAAAAATATATGTGTGATACTTCCGTCCATAAAAAGCCACCATATCCAATATAAAATTCACTTTGACTGTAGTAATACAAAATCCGAAAAGTGTGTGGTGAGTTTGTATGGATGCTACCTCAAAAAGTGACAGTGTCAGGGCCATTGTAAGATATGTTTAGTGTAGCAACATACGAAGCCTCCATACCTGATTTCAGATTTCTAGCTTTAAAAATGTGAAACGAAAATAGTTTTAAAGCACAGATGATAGCCGGACATGGCTAGTTCCATTCATCTCGTCGAGCTGACCAAGAATACTATACTACAATATATACTTTATGCTGTCTCCTTTAATGCGTTACAAACTTTCTGCAAAATGAATAATACCATTGCACACTATGCGCAAAGAGTATAAAAAAAAAACTTTCAGTTTAAAAAAGAATTTCTTTGATACACGTTCACTTGCTTAAACAATATTAAGGCTTGAAAAAAAATTGGTACGTAATTATTTTTTAAGCAGGCTCCGCAAAAACAGAAAAAAAAACATTTAATTAGATCTAATGCCAACAGTTTCTTCACTGCGTCAGAACCTTTAAACAAACGAGTTCGGATAAGCAAATTTATAAAAATAAAAATTTAAAACGAAGACTACCTAAATGTAGCAATAAATTAAAGATAGACGACACTGACGATGTCAGAGAAGATCATTATTATGATCTTAAGATTCAACATTAACATTAACATCATCATCATCGTCATCATTATGATTATCATTGTCGCTGTAGTATTCATTATCGTAAAGTCGACATTAGAGTCAAATTGAGTAAAGAGTCATCAAGCTATAAGATGCCTGAACTGAACTGAGCTAAGTTGTGAGCAGAGCTGAGCTGAGCTGTAAGTTAAGATGGGATGAAGTAAGCTCAACTGTGCTGCGCTCAGTTATTGTCGATTTTTGAGTTTTGAGGTAAGCTTAGCTCGTTCAAACGTGCTAAGGTAAAATCAGCTTGTCGCTCGCCAGTCAATAAATCAAGCAACAGAAATGTCATGACATTTTGAGCTAACCACCGAATTAACTAACTAATCGACCGACCGACCGACCGACCGACCGAGAGATCGATCAACCGACAGACCGAATTATTATTATGTATGCTATATCAGTTGCTCAGCGGCTGAGGCGTCTGTAGTAGCAACGATCGGCATAGACACAACCGAATGAATGTCAGATAAGCCAAGAATTTCATTCAATTAAAAATAGCATAAAAATATTTTTAAAATTTTACAATGGTGATGTCTTGGAACGTGCTTGGCACATGCACAAAAAAACATCACTTATACTTTTTTGATTTCGTTTTTCGATTTTCGGCCAAAATATTTTATCTAATCTTCATGCGTTATTGAAAGCGTTAATCTGAAATAAAAGCATCAGAAGAGCTCAGGTACGAGATTTAGTGCGATTAAGATTTATTATCGCCACAAAGAGTAAATATTTTAAATTCACATATGTGTGAATCTGTACAGTCCTAAGATAGTTATTTGTAATAGAAGTATTGGTAGAATTCGGGAAGTTTAACAAGAGATACAATATAAAACACAGCAACAAATTTATACAAAATGATCTAAGTCTCTAATATTATGGGGACGTACTATTGTATTAAGACACTAGTCTACAGCCAAAAAGTGCATTCGATGGTATATATTTGTTTCTTATGGATTTTACTCTGCTGAACTATTGTAGAAAATACTCTCGGGACATATTTTCAATGCAAGGTATGATCTAAAAATAACGGAACTTTTAATTTATGGACGGATGATTGACATATACATTAATGGGTGGGACGCGCCCACTGTTTGGGGTAGCCCCCACACAAACCTACTGCCCACGTTTGACTTTTTGTATGAAAACTTCTTTATTAAAGTCAATATTAGGTTAAAATGGAATGTGGTACCTTTTTATGGTCAGCCGCTTAACATACATAGACTAACGGGCGTGGCCCGTCCACTTTTTGGGATAGTCCCATAGAAACCCACAGCTCACTTTTATGTATTTGTATGGAAGACGTCAATATAAACTTGAAATTCGATATGTCGGCATCTTACACACCTACTACAACGCTTCATACACATCTTCTAGTGGGCGTATACCGCCCACTTTTTGGGGAAGTCCTATTTAAGTCCCCACTTTTATGTTTTACAATACTATTTAAAGCTTCGTGTGAATGGTATTAGAGCTTCGGTTCAACCGAAGTTTACCCTTTTCTTGTTTTTCTTTTTAGTTTATCGAAACATCCGGAAATCAACCATATATAGTTCTTTTTTTTATTTTAAAAAATAGCATAGATTACAAACTGACAAAACTATCAACAAAAATTGGAGAAGGTTCACAAATGTGTTGATTCTTATTATAAAAAGTCTCCATACGAAGTTTAAAACCGTTCTGTTAAAAGTTAACGGTTTAATTTGCGATTTTACAGACGGTAGAGAAACCAGTTTGAATATTGTAGAACTATTTGTCTCAACGAACCGATCAAGAATATACCTTCTGATCAAAAAATATCCCAAATTTCATATTTAAACCAACCTCGCTTGAGATATTGTGAAACAAATAATTTTTCGAAGTTGATAAAACAGTCATATGCCCCTATAAATGTTGATACAAATGTCAGACATTCTATCAGATGCTTCGTGCGAAATAACTTGGTTAAGAAGTTAGTGTTTGTTGTGTTTTGTGTTTTGAATTTTTTTTGTGCGAAGTTTGTCTATAATTTCCAAGAAAATTTCATGTCCTAAAAAATTTCCACATTTTAGAAATAGCCAACGCAAAAAAAAAACACAGGCATACGAGCGTTAGAAGGAGTTCAAATCGTACCCCAGTTCTGTTGATGATTTGCCGCGTCATGAGCGTCTATTCACCTCTTCGACTGACCAAAACGTTCAAAAATAAACCAAAAAAATATGTTTGAAAATCGTTCGAAAGCTAGCAGGCGACCGTGGGGTCTCGTTTTGAATCAATGCAGAACATTAGGCACGATATTTTGGGCAGGAGACGTATTTAAACACGACTCAGATCTCATACGCGACTATTTGACCAAAAACAATGTTAATGACTTTCCGCAAGCTCCGTATTGAACTGACATAGTTTCGTGTGAATTTTTTTCTGGTACCACGACACAGTTTACCACTCCCTGGAAACCGTTTTAAGCCGATTGCGCTAAAAATGAAAATTCGCGATGGGCTCTGAAAGTTATGCCAAAAATCAACCAATAAAATATATTTCAAAGATTGAAACTAGTGTTGGAATGTAAGTATTTTATGTGGTATCCGTTAAGGTGTTATCCGTGGTAGCCGTTAAGGTGTTCCATACACAATGACAAATAATACTATTTGCACTATATCTGATGAGTTCAAATTTGTCAGACATTCTACTAGTATTTATACTTAGTGTGAGTTGTATTAAAATTTTGTCACAGAGTTTGTAACGCATTGAAGAAAGCATCGGAGAGCCCATAAAGTACATATACTATACCTACAATATATTATTGAATAGTTCGACTAGCAATGTCCGCCTGTCCTCTGTCTGTACTATGAATGAAAACTAGTCTCTCAGTTTTTAATACTATATCAATCAAAAATCGAGTATGAAGACTTCCTATGTTCCTAAGCTGAACATATATCACAACTATAATGACACGCTCATTTTTAGGGTTAGGCTCCATTCTAACACGCCTCCCATCTTTTGGATTTTGTATGAATAACTTTTTTTATTGCAGTCAACAATATTAACACGAAACTTGATTTTGTGGCCTCTAATGGACAGAAGTTTCATATAAGTAGTTATGAGCTAATCACCTTAAAAATAAAATGAAGGAGTGTGTAGAGTATTGTAGCTTCGGTTTCACCAAAGTTAACATTTTTTCATGTTTTAGTCCATAATATTAATATTGGGCCTTTACGTTATAGCAACACAACAAACTGATGACAACACAATTTTCTATTATCGTACATAGCCATGTGTGCCGGCTAGAAACACATTAAAACAAATGATCTAATGACTTCCCCTACAGTTAACTACTCACTCAAAAGCCTTGCGTTCAAGTGCGAAAATTAAAAATAGCACAAAACGCATTTCCACTTTGTCAATTACAAACCTACATACGTGTATATACATACTTATACTATACAGTGATATGCAAAACATTTGCAAACAAAATCAAATTAATACAAATCTGTAACTTAAAATGTGTAAAACTGAGGTTTTCCATTAAAATCGAAAAAATCAAATTTCAAGCTAATATTAATCTAAATTAAGAATTTTTTCATAAAAAACTAAAAATTCCACAATGGGTTTGTATGGGGGCTACCTCAAAATGTGGGCGGACCACGCCCAATTGTCTATGTATGTTAAGCGGCTGCCTCTTAAAGGGCACCATATCGCAGTTCAATTTAATATTGACTTTAATAAAAAAGTTTTTCTTACAAAAAGTCAAAAGTGGACCATAGGTTTGTATGGGAGCTACCCCAAATAGTGGACGGGCCACGCCCGTTAGTCTATGTATGTTAAGCGGCTGACCATAAAAAGGCACCACATTGCATTTCAACCTAATATTGACTTTAATAAAGAAGTTTTCTTACAAAAAGTCAAAAGTGGGCAGTAGGTTTGTATGGGAGCTACCCCAAATAGTGGGCGGGTCTCACCCATTAATGTATATGTCAAGCATCCGTCTACTTTAAGTTACTATATCAATTATTAAGTTGATATTGACTACAATAAAAATGTTTTTCATACAAAAAGTCAAAAGTGGGCGGTGAGTTTGTATAGGGGCTACCCCAAAAAGTGGGCGTGCCAGGTCAATCTTGACACTTTATTAAACTGCAATAAAAAGAAGTGTACGTGCAAAATTTCAACTGGATAGCATAAATATTTGGATTGAGTGACTAACAGAAATCTCTTTAAAAGGAAAATATTTTTCTATATCAGAGAAGGTCGTTAAATATTTTGTTTAAAAAAAGAACTTATTTACTTTGAAATTTATAGAACTTATTTAGTTGTTTTCAGATGGAAGTTTTGATACATTTTATTGTTTTTGGGCAACATAAGATCTATATTAAATTGGTTTTGGTTGCAAACGTTTTGCACAGCAATGTAAGAACATCAATACATGTACATAAAAATATTTGCATAGCCTGCACGCATGGTGGAAAAGGGGTATTATCAGTTTGTCTGAAAGTTTGTAACGCATTAAAGAATGATAGATCCTATAAAGTAGACAAAAAAAAAATAGGTGAATTTTCAAATTTCATGGGCTTCGTACTACGTTCGATTTTCGAAGGTTGGCATGATCAGCCATTTTGCATTTTTAGTTTGCTTTTGACAGATATAAAGATAAGACGTGATTTGCGTGCTTGACGATTTTTGAATGGATCAAATAATCTGTATTAAATTTTGTATGAAAAATAAAATTAAGTGCTCCAACGCACGTAAAATGTTGATTGTGGCATTTGGCGAGTCTACACGTCAATAAACGGTGTAAACGTTGAAGCAGTAAAGAAAATGTTTGTGGAGAATCGTCGAATCGCTATTAGAGAAGCTCCTGTGGAAGTCGGTTGGCTCAGGAGCTGTTAAATGATGTCAAAGATGATCAAGATTTGGTCAAAAGAATCATAACAGGTGACAAAACATGGGTATATGTTTATGACATCGAAATCAAAACCCAATCATCCCAAAGTAAGCAGCCAGAAGAGCCAAGATCGAAAAAAGCACGCCAAGTTAAGTCAAATGTGAAGGATTTGCTCACTGTTTTCTTCGATTACAATGGCGTGATGCATCGTGAGTTCTTGTCAGAAGGTCGTACGGCCAATAAGGAATACTACCTTGTCGCGATTTGTGGGAAAACAATTCACAATAATCATGCATCAGCTGCCGTATTCACCCGACTTGGCCCTCTGAGACTTTTTCATGTTCAAAAAGCTAAAAAGACACATAAAAGTACGGCGTTTTGCGCCGATTGAAGAGATAAGGATCACATTGCTGGAAAAGCTGAAAGCTATAGCAAAAAGCGCTTGTCAGAAGTGCTTCGAGGGTTGGAAAAAGCGCTAGCGCAGGGATATTGCTTTGAAGCAGACAAAATAGATATTGACAAACAAATAAACGTCTTTTTTTAACACACCTCGTATGTTAAGTATACATATAACCTATGAAGTATAAATATTCTTGATCAGCATCGGAAGAAGAATCGATATAGACATGTCTCTGTCATACTTTAAGATTTGATTTTTAGACTCGTATTTTCCCTCTTCTGAGAAAGGGTGTAAAATAAACATGCCAACCACACTGTAAGGAGTAGCTCCATACGAACCTGGCCCCCATTTTTAAGTTTTTATATATAAAAACGCCAAATTTGATGTATCTTCAGTAAATTGTAATAAATTAGACCGCATAGATCCATATCGGACCACTATAAGGGTTAGCCGCATACAAATTTATTCTCAAATTTTTTTGTTTTTCTATGAATTTTTTGTTTTGTTTTCGTTCTTAATTAAGCTAGAAATGCCACATTTGGTGTATTTTCTGACAATCAATATAGAATATTCCATATAGGGTCAGATCGAAACACTTCAAGAGGTAGCCCCAAGCAAACCTCTCATTTTTTGAGTTTTTGTATGAACATTTTATGTTTTTATTTTTAATTAATTCTAATTTTTCATCAATTCAAATAAAATATCTCGCATATGTCCAAATCAAACCACTAAAGAATATAATCTATGATTCATATAAGGAGCCCTAAACAAGGTACAGGGTACCTCAAAGTCGTGCATACTCGTCTGCAGCGTTCATTCTTGTTTACATGCACATAAATATTTAGTAAAACGCTTCAAATAAACATACATATATCTATTTGAATTATGACAAGTGCTTAAACTAATCAGTCATACTATTAAACAAAAAAGAGATAAAAGCGCCACCCTGTTCTGCGGATGCGCCAAGGCTGCCTAAATTCAACTGAAGTTGACGCACATCCGGTCTGGTGTATATCCGCCCGAGAAGAGCACGAGACTGACTCACGTTTTATATTTTATTTTTGTATTTTCTAGGGAATACCCCAAGTTCTATGTACATATGAATACATGAACTTACAGTCTTATCGCAATATTATGCAAAACCAGCAACTTAAGTTGTACATCAAAAAAAATTAAATAAAATAAAAATAGATTAAACAAAAGACGTCTTTGGCACGCCCTGAAAACATTATTGAACTGACTAAAAGGTTTGACAACAGCGGCGGCGCTTAAATACATATTTAAACAATTATGTAAGTGAATGCTATGTACTACATTTGATATATATATATATATAGGGTGTTTGTTTTTTTAGGTGTAGAACTTTGATTTGAATTAAAATACAGAGATTATATAATTTCAAATATGATTTAGGGCATGTGAGCCGCTGCGGCTGGTTCGAATATGGCGCATTCTATCCATGGTTAATCAAATGGAAGTATCATTCAGCTGAAGCATTGTTTTTAAAAATAAATTTGCGCAATTTTCAAGAGTTGTTCTGGCGTTAGTCTACAAGGTATGATCTAAAAACAGTCGAACTTTTAATTTAAATCGTAGAACACGTAGCGCCATCTCTTAAATGTTGGCAGTGCTAGAAAGGTACATTTTTCTTCTTTCGAAAGTAGCTAAGTTCATGCTAATCGTTTGACAGGTTACCAAATGATACACGTTTTAATAACAGCAGTTTTTGTAGTTATGTCATAAAAACACAATGGAACAAAGAGCAAATATGAAATTTTGTTTTAAACTCGGTAAAAAATTTGCTGAGACTTACGAATTGTTGGAACAAAGTTGATGATGATGTTTGTATGAGTCGTACTCAAAGTTTACACGATTTAAAAATGGTAGTTCTGAATGATTATCCAAGACCTGGACGACCCGAAGCATCTAATCGTGCTGAGTTAGTGGAATAGTAGGTGAAATAATCGCTATCGATGCAAACTACCGAATTGTGATAATGCTGGCAGAAGAATTAAATACATCTTATTGTACAATCTACAAAATATTAACTGAAGATTTGGGTAAAAGAAAGGTGTGTGCTTTTGTTTTGTTCCACATCAGTTAAATGATGATACAAAAAAATCGCTCGTGTAGAGCATTGCAAAGTCATCATTTCAACAGCTGAAAACGATTCAGATTTTCTTGATTCGATCATAGCTGGTGATGAAACATAGTGTTTTAAATATGATACTGAAACTAAGAGAAAATCTGCAGAATGGCAGTCAAAAGACGAGCCAAAACCTAAAAAAAAATTGCGTTTTCAGGTGTCAAGAATCAAGACAATATTGATAACTTTCTATGATTGTCTTTCTATGACTGTCAATGGAGAATATTGTTTACAAGTTTTACATCATTTGTGGTCCAGAGTTCTACGTGTTAGGCCCGAATATTCCAAAGGAAAGCAGCTGTTTTTATTGCATGATAAAGTACCACCGCACAAGAACAAAAAAGTCAATGAATTTTTGATAAAAAAAAACAGATTTGTCTCATCGACCACACTCCGTATTCGCCTGAACTATCACCGTGCGATTAGTTTCCCTTCCCAAAAATGAAAATGAAAACTGCAATGAAAGGAGCTTTTTACGATGACATTCCAGACATACGACAAGCAGCCGTGACACAGGTGCTAAATAACATCTCAAAAAGCGAGTTTAAAAACTATATGGATAAATTGGTTGAGCGTTCCAAACGTTGTATTGAGTTAAATGGATCGTATTTTGAATAAATATTAGCTTTGAAACATAATACCATGCTTGTTTTATTTTAAAACTAAAAATTTCGGTTAATTTTAGATCACACGGTGTATTTATGATAAATGACAAAGCAAACTGAGCGCAAAAGCAAACTGATCAATTTATGACAATTTAAAAATGTAACATTTAAAAAAAAACACCCTACATATGTACATTGTCTGTATATACTGTATATGTAATATTCTTAAGTAAATACATATGAGATATGTAGATATGGTGCCACATTGTGCGTTCCAAAGCCTCTGACGGACTTTTACACAAAAGGGCCGCCCGCGACACAATTCGTCTTAGTTGCGTCGCAGTATTAGCCGCGTGCTTCATTCTACATTGAGAGAATAAGCAGTTGACAAAGGATTAACGAAGGATTAATTGAGGATTAAAGCTTTTTTTTGTTTTGTTTTTTTTGTAAGTGAAGTTAGTGAAGATTCAAAGTTTGAAAAAAAAATAATAAAAAAAAATGTTTGTCAACGGCAAAAATAAAAGAAAAAAAAAAGCATAAAAAAATATTTATCATTAAAATAAATGTTCGCGCAATATGTGTTAATTATTTGCTAAAATTGTGAAAACGACATATAATATTGTAACAAAATATTTATATGAAATATGAGAGACATTTTCGCGGTGCAAGGGAGGGCAGAAAAAGTCAATTTAATTTACATAATAATTACGACTGGTTTTTTTTTCTCTAAATTTATTTTTATTATTATTGTTTTTTTTTTTAGCTTTGAATACTCAAAGCTCAAAGAGCAATTTACGCTTTGTTGATACATTTGTGACTAACAATACTATTTAAATGGCGAAGTTATTATACGATTCAATAACTAAATAGGATTCCATGATATAATGAAACAAACGTGCTAGAAATAAAATATATATATACATATAGGCTTAATAAAACTAATTATGCTTGGGATTGCGGTCTGGGGGTAAAAACCCATTAAAAACTGAGTTAGTTCTGTTTTCGAGCTTTTAGCAGACAGCAGTGTTAGCGTTACAGGAGCAAGTGCAACCAAGAGCAAGTGTACATTTTACCGGAAAGTCAAGCAGCTCTCAAAGCGCTAGACTCTATCAGCAGCAATAATATAAAAAGCTACTAATGATTGCCACAGTATTCTTAGCTCGTTGGAAGAGCACTACGTCTTTCATCTCATCTGTAACATAGCATGAAATTGTGAAGCAGATAAACTGGCCAAAGAAAGTACCACTGCCGACATTATTTGCGAGAAGACCACAGTAGTGATAACTATTTCTACTTGTAAGCCAAGCATCACATTGTGATCGAATCGTATAGCAAACAATAGATGTGGCGTGACATAAAAAAAAAAAATATATAAATTCACCTAGCCGAACTATAGCCCTAAAAGAACAAACAGCGCAAATGATGAACCCAAGGTAGCACGAGTTAGTCGTGGATCACTTTGTTGGTGTGAAACAAGTGAGCATTGAAAATAATCCTCAGCGACCCGTTTTGGAACTTTTGAATTATATAGAGCAGTTGCTCCTGCTGGCAGTGCACCAGATCGGGATTCCGTAGATCCATACAGGCTTTATTATTGCTTTATAGACTAGAAGCTTGCTCCTCAGCCTGAGAGTTGACCTTCGACGGATAACCTTTCGTTGTGTGCTGTGTCCTTTTGGTGAGGACGCCATGTTAATCTTCGGTCAAGGTCCAGGCCCAGATACTTGGCTGTAGCGTTGCTTGGAATAGTTGCTCCGTCGAGATGAACTTGGAGAGAAGACTCTCTTCTAAGCGGAAAAAATCATTTGAGTGGACTACTCAGGGTTCTCTCAAAGGTGGTAAATTGTGTTACGTATTATTGTGGAGCATTAGATGAAGAATTTGTCTATTATAGCCCCAAAATAAACGTCTTAGAAGCTCAAATACCTTATTACAACTGATATTTGCCACATTAAGCTACGAGCAAAGCATTAAAAATTTCTTGAAATAAAGACTCGCAACTTAAGGCATATTTCTAAATCCGTTTAAGAACAAAAACCTCAAATCTTCATTTCGAAGTACCTATAATATTTACAATCAAAATAAATTAATGCCATAACAAGCAACAAATCAAATCGTCGGTAGTAAATCTACTACAAAAACTATGAAATAATTCGAAAAAAATGAACATAAATTCTTTATAAAAAAAAAAAAATAAATAAATAAAATTAAAGACACCACAACAAGAAAACAAGGAAGCATACTACACGCACGTAACTCGAGACGAACACGATTTTCGCTGAAAGTAGAAATATTTCTTTACCTATGACAAAAAAAAAAAAAAAAAAAAACAAGAAAAAGTAATACTCCAACTAAAAAACAAACAAAAAAAATTACATGCATAAAACAGACCTTGAGACAAACTCAACAACTTGCCATGACAATTTCCAAAAAGCAAACAATTTGCTACGAAATACAAAGAAAGTTTTTCAATATATTTTGCTTATCTTTGCAGTTCTACCAAAAAAATCGTGTATAGAACTTAAATAATAATTGTGAATCTATTTAATAGAGAAGCAGTTGAAGCTTCCGAACGAACTCTTTCAAGCCGTCCGTCGGCTTTATATCAAATATGCAAATATTTGATTCGATTTCCGCTTTTGTTAAAATTTTATTAACCATCTTATTATTATTGTTATTACCTACTAATTTTCAAGTTTCAATTCCGCTCTTCCTAAGTTGTTCGTTGAATATTGTCTTAATTAATTCATTTCACGCTCTATTTCTATACTATGATAATGCTAGAATGCCAGTTTATATAAAACAAAAAAAAAAAAAAAACAAAAAAAACACATTTTTATTATTATTATTATTATTGCATGAGAACAAAATCAACGAAACGAACCAACTACTATATAGCAAAACTTGAACTCGGCGAACAGGTCGAAATTACTTGCCTTTGATTTGCTGCTGCTTGGCTTGACTTAGCTTTGCTTGCATACAAAAAAATTCCAATCCGCGATTAAAATTCAAAGTGTGCGGCAATGAGCAGCTGGCGGTGGCTCTGGTACTGGAACTGAAACTGAAACTGGTGCCGATAGAGTAGTAGTCTGAGCTAAATTCGTATAAAATTGCCAACAACAACAAAAACACTTTTGGCCAAGATTCAAGTCGAGGGATTCGCATATAGCGTCCGTGACCTATAGAAGTGTGCAGAAACATACATATACATATATACCAGTATGTACAGTTACATTGATAAAGATGCCATCGAAATATGGATTAGGTTAAAAGCTATTTAAGGATTTTTTTTTTCTTATATCAATTTTGCGAGTTAGAGTAATCTATGTTAGAAAATAATATCTAAACATTGTTATTATTCAATTACAATTTTTTATAATTGCCCTTATTATATATGCAGCTTTTTTAGAGATTCCATTTTCCGACAGGGATTAAACTGGGCAGATCTGGCAACGCTATTGTCATTTGAGTTTGCTATTTTATCATGAATAGACTAACGCCAGAACAACGCTTGAAAATTTATACCGAAAATCGTGGTTCAGTTCGGGTATGTTACCGTGCGCTACTTCCATTTGATTAACCATGGATCGCTTTGGCACCACGTGCATATACTCTAAATAAAAACTGGTCTCTCTCGAAAATTGAACCTTCAGAATGCGCCAAACATTCCCGAAATCATATTTAAACACTGATGACATAAAAATATTGTACCAATAAAGCCAATGTTCAGTTTAATATTATGTAATATCAGTATTTTAATTCAATACAAAGTTCTACTCCTCTAAAAACACGCACTATATAACCATAATTTGTTCTTTAAATTTTTAGCTATAGTTTTTCTTTAATCTAAAAGTCGAAATCCTGAAGTAACTTTTATATAGCTGATAACTGTTTATATATAATACATAACCTCTTCTTGAACTATTTGCCAGTTTCCACACCATAAAATTGCTTTGCACAATTTATGGTTACTAAATATATCGAACAAAAAGTATGTTATTTATATAATTTGCGAAATATATAAAACTAATAAAATATCATACATAAAAAGACATCGAAACACTTCGTATACCAAGTTTCATCAAAATATCTTTATTATTTTCGGATTTGGCGAACATATTGGATCCATCATTTCGATTGAACCAACAAAAGGCATATATACCTTTTAACTAAATCGAATATGTTGAAGTGGATGTAAACCGAGTTTTCAGATTTGAAATTAACGGCTTATTAAACAATTTAACCTCCTCATCGCAACTGCGGCATCCCCGATGTTATAGTTAAAATCGAAAAAAAAACATGGTTATCATTTCCCGAGGTTCAACTATTTTTAGACTCTTTAGACATAATAGTGTGAATAAAATTATAATATTGTCACTGTGTTTTTGCAATAGCTTAAAGGAAGCAGAGAAGTACACCCGTGATACGGTTTTTGAAACGGAATATATAGTTCGAATTCGGTTCCGTTAAAATATTTCTCTTTCAGGCATATTTCGCGATTCGAATTCATTTGAAATTGGCACTATGAATTTCATATTCTTAAAGTCTGGTAAATTCATAACGCAAAATTCTTCTTCCAAAAAGAAACCGAACAATTTATTCAGATTCGAAAATATTTGTAATTAGCTCGATTCTTTGGAGCAGAAAACTGATATTTGAACCATGATCAACGGCGCTGAGCGTAAAGAGTAACCAGCTTAGCTACTTCAGCTAACAGGCACTCAATACATTGATTCTCAATCACAATCGCCGTAAGGACAGAAAATATTTTATTCTTCCATCATGGCAAAGCCGAATTAGTCGAGAGCAGCTGAGAGAGAGTAAATTTGGTTGTGCTATCAAAGATTGATTTTCTACTCAATTCAAGTCAAAAAGGACTTTATTCTGACACTTTTGTACTTGATTTAACTACAGTTTCGTACTTAAAAATATTTTTCATACTTATTTTGAAGAATTTTATGCTAATTCTAAGGATTTCAGCGCTTGATTTTTACATCGACACCATTTTTTACTTAATTTAAGTATAATTGAGTACGAATTGTACTTAAAATTTTAACTACGCTTTCGGTCAAAATCAAGAATTTTAAACTTCAATTTAGAATGCCGGTTTTTTCCTGAGTAAACATACTACTGCATTTCCTAATAAAATTAGATACTTGATTTTATTGACATGCAAAATTCGCAACACCAGACGTACATCACATTGTAGATTCTTGTGATATATTCAATAGAATACGATGTTTGTGATGATGAAAGTATCGTAAATACTACTCATATACAATATGTACCTATGTATGTACATATGTACATGCATTTATCATCATCAAAACCGCAATTGACGAAGCAACTTTTAATTTCTATTGATGAATTGTTTGTCAATAAGAAAGAAAAAGGAGAGAAGAAAAAAATCTCTTTCTTTTTCTTTTTTTTTTGAAATTTAGGCCAACAGAAAGCGATGCGAAATAAAACCTAATTGTTTCTATGTACGTATACAAGGTCCAACTCAAACAAACTAAAAACTTATATTTATAATAGTTTCATAATATAGTTCTTAAGAACGAGCGACATTTATAGATTATTAATAAAATAAATGTGATGAAATGGACCAATTCGTCCCGAATCTAAGCCAGTTTTTAGCAATATACGGTAGGCTGGCGTATTAAAAGCAAACCTTAACAATTTGTTTATAAAAAGAGCCGCAATATGTCAACTTCTTTAAATTCCTCGTATTATTTGTTTTTTGAATGACAGTTTTGCTAGGTTGCTATGTTCTCTAGGTAGCAGTATTATGAAACTATCTAAATTTCGTTAGCTCTAAAACTTAATTTCATCAAAACTTCTAAATTTGCTTGAAGGTCATTTAAGTATAGAGCGCAAAGAAGTGTGGAAGGCAGATAGAGGTGTACAAGTTTTCCACAAAATTAGTCAGTTTAGTGAATATGCCAATGCTTCTGAGCTTGTAGAGCAGCCGTTTTCTATGAATATCATCGAAGGTAGCTGTTTTCTTGCATTTTTTCAATTTGAGTTAAAAAAATGTGCAGATTTGTAAAACAATTGATCTTCGTCTGAAAAATCTATACATATATGTATAAAATGAAGATGTATGTCGTTCATTGGTGTATGCTATCTCCAAGCACTGATTTTCAGTTAGTTTTCACAAATAGACAGGCAGGTGCACGAGGATGGTTTAGGTATATATATATTAGGCGGTACCCACGTCGATATATAAGAGAAAATATCTCATTGTATCTCAGCAACTATTTTACGCAGATGGATGAGATTTAGAACATATGTAAAAGACACCTGTAGATGTAAGATACACTGGAAAGATAGGCGGTGATATGCCACCATATAACAAATTCGCATTTCGTTGTATATCAGTAAGTATATTATACAAAGAGATTTGGTACATATGTAAAGAGCACCGGAAGAAATAAGTTCCACTTGAAAAGTTGTTGGTGTACCGCCCCCAAAATATAAAGAAAACATCAAATTCGTTAAATCTCAACAATTGCTAACAATTGCTTGATGCTGCTGGAAGAGATTTGGTACAAATATAAAGAGCACCAATAGAAATAAGATCCATTGGAAAAGTGGGAAGTGCCACTTCCCGATATAAGATAAATACCAAACTCGTTATATCTCAGCAACTTTAAACGCTGATGGATGCGATTTGGTATATATGTAAAGGACATCATGAAAAATAATATATATTGAAAAAAATTGGCGGTACCACAATATTAAAGCAAGAGGGAACGACGTAACAAGGCACGCCGGCTACGCTAATCTAAAATTTATTCAACTCTTCTAAACGTAAAACTTATGGCTACGCACGCACAATATGCTGTAAGAGATGGCGCCGACGACAACATTTAAATCATGTCTTGTAAATATAGCGATATACATATGTATGTATGCATGCATGTGTATGTCTGAATATTGATCTATCTTGTATGTTTGGATCGGAGTTTGGCAATAATACGCAATGTAACGCAATGAGATACATATGTATGTACGTACGTACGGTGGTTTGGTTGAATGTTGTTAAATTCAATTTATCGATCAAGATTATTGTCAACAAAATAGCAAATAATTTTCTGCTGTTATTTGCAGTAAAAACAAACAACAACAGCCAACAAAAAAATAAACAATAAAACCAACACCAATAGCGACAAATGCCGCAGACCCAAAACCTAACCGAACCAAACTGAACCATCCATTCATCTATCTATCCAGCTATTCATCCATTTAGTCAGCGCATGTTAAAACTTAAATTGAAGTTGAAGCTCATACGAAGCGATTTGCTACAACCAATGCTGCTGCTGCCGTTGCCGTTTGTTCGTCCGCGTCATCGTCATCAACGTCAGCAGCGGCAACAACAGCAGCAGCAACAACAGCAGCAGCAGCAGCAGCTGCTGCTACGACGTCGATGTCGCTGTCGCGTTTGTCGTCGTTGTCGCTAGATCGCTCTGCGTTTGCTTTTGAGGTGAGCTTTTTGCTTTCAGTTTCATTTGAGATTTCGTCGCGGAAACATGTGTTGAGAGTAAAAAGCAAAAAAATAAAAAACAAAAACTCATTTACGAAAAGAATTAAGTACGCACAACAATATTTACATACATACTTGTAATATGTACAATATATGTACATATTTATGTTAATACGCAACGTAACGCACGTGCATCTGTTTAAACTATGTAAATCATGCATACAATAAATGCATACAAAAAAATTAATAAAACAAAAACAAAAATATTCGCGCAAAAATTCACGCATGCAGGCACGAGTTAATGCAAAAACAAAAATATAAGAAAACGCGTAGTCGCAGCATCCACAACAACAACAACAACTTCATTTTAACATAAACCGTAATGCGAAATTCTGCTGCTACCTGATATTTGTTATTGTTGTTGTTGTTGTTGTTGATTTTGTGTTTGTGTTACTGTTTTTTTTTTCTGCTCTCTTTTTCTCTTACTGCTACGCTATGCGACAATGATCTGACTCCATGAAGTCTGCTTAATCAACATCAATAAACAAACACATAAAAACCAAAAAAAAAAAAAAGTTAATGAAATACAAAAAAAAAAAATTTTTTTTTAACGCAATTAAAAAGAGAGCATATGGCGCGCGCGCAGCATCCATGCCGGTCTCACAGCAAGAAAGATAGAGAGACAGACACACACAGAGTGAGAGAGGCAGTGTGCGAGTGTGCAAGAAAACCGCAATAACCAAGTTCGTTGCTTAAGTCCTTCGTTTTGTGGTTAATTATGCTGTAGACGGTGGAAACGGCGCGACAACAGATACTTTGCGTTTGGCGTGCTACCTCATGCGCTCTCTTTGTCTTTCTGTTTTGAAATTGGTTTTTTGTTTTTTTTTTTTTTTGGTGTTTTAATAAAATGTTTCACCAGTTTTTTTTGTTTTTTTTTTTTGTTGTACCCTATACTAGTACGGGCCCAAAAATTTCAAATGAAAAAATTTTTAAATGCTTTCCTATGCAAAAAATAAACGTAAAATAGTTTAAGATACTTTTAAAAGTTCATACAAATGTATCTAAAAGCCAATGGGAAGTTGTGACAGACTCCATAAAGTGTAAATAGACACAATTTATCAAGAAAATGTTTTAACAAGCTAAAAAAATGTTTTATTCTGAAGTACTGCTTGGAAAAAATAGCACATCTATATGGTTTTGATTACTTTTTTAAATTAATTCTATTGAAACATTGTATTTACTAATGAATAGCAACAACAAATGCAAGTGAATTAAAATATTAACAAGAAAAAACGTGAACGTTACTTGCCCTTTCTGCTGTGTTTCACATAAGTTTTAAAATTTTTGCACAGTTATTTAGATTTAAAAATTTATTTTATTTCATCCTTTTGAAGTTTACAGATGGAATAGAGAGTTTTGGTTAGTTTTGTTGCGCATGACATTATTAAAAAGAATTAAATTGAAAATAAAAGAAATTTTGGTTCGAGTGGGGCTTGTATGCAGTTCGTTTGGCATATTACGCCGCACACTAGACAGTTGAGCTATGAATGCCTCATGTATTTATTTACTGAAACAAGTATAGAATACATATTTGTTATTATTAATTGCATTTAGTTTTTATATGTAGTTGACCAATTTAAAAATAATTATTATTTTAATATTAATAATTGCTTTAATATTCAAACATGTTCGATACAACTAAATAAATACAAAATGTTTTTTGTATGTCAGATGTAGCTTCTATTTATTAAATCGCGGTCATTATGAAACTTGTCTTGCTTGTGATTATAAAAATTCTCGATAGCAACTTTCAAAGTTTGAGAAAATAGGGCGGGGCACGAATGCATAGACAGACAAACGGACATGGCAAGCTCAACTCGTTTTGTCATGCTGATTACAAATATGCGAGTATATATATATAATTTATGGGTTCTCTTCTGATGTCTCCTTTATTGTGTTGCAAACATTGAGACTAAATTATAATACTATTCACACTGTGTGTGAAGAAGAGTATAAAGTATAGTCTAAAATTTGACTGTCACAAGAAATAGTTTTTACATAAAACATTTTACTAATGAAAGTGTACGAGAGCTCACTAAACACTAATAATTGGCACATCAAGCATTTTCTTCATAATTTAAATAGCTATAATTTAAATGTTTACGTTGAGTGCATAAACAAATTTATACTTTTCTGAAAGTTTGTTTAATTATCTTTCATTTCATAAAACAAAAAATGTAAACATATTGCAACAAAATACTATTTTAACTTAGGTTAAATCATACGAGTAGCACTTCAATATTGTACGGTCAAGTGTACAGAGAAGCAAACTTTCTTAATTAAAACTGTGTGTAGAGTACCTTACATTTTTTATTCTAGCTTCCCATAGATTCTGCATTGTATTTATAAAATTTTGGCAGTCTTGCACGTATTAGTGTTTCAAATTTCCTGAATCTAAAACTTTAAATCTCTTAAAGTTCGTTTTGAGTCATTCCAGAGCTTTCATTTCATAATTGCGCACAGATATTCAATTGTGTTGAGATCCAAGTTAGATGAAGGCCATTCCAGTTCATCAATTTCATTCACTCGAAGTAAATTTTTGTTTAATTTTGGGGTATGTGAAGATGCACCATTATGTGGAAATACATATGCACTACAGTCAGCTAGTTTTGATACAGAAGTAACAATGTGATTTTCTAATACTCGTATAATAATGTAGTTTTCTGCATTTATGGTTCCATTTACGAAGTAAAGCTCTCCTACACATTTTACCGACTTGTATACACACACCATAATGTTAGATGAGAACTTAATTTATTTATGAACATTCCAATCGTTTTTTAATATTTTACTAAAAATCTGTGCGGCTCATAATTATAAACGCATATAAATCTTAGCTCACTTAATCACAGTTAATTTGAGAACTACTCAGGTTTATCCATGTTCATGGTGCGAAGTATAATCGCTTTTTACTATGTGGTGCTGAAAGCAGTGAATTGTTTCGAACTATTCTTTATGATGTGGTGTCAAACCACAGCATTACATTCTTCATCAAGTTCTTACGTGTCTTCGTCGAAATATGGAGGTTTTGGTTTACTCTGCTTAGCTAAATATGGTGTGCTCGATCTGATATTACACTAAGTTGACGAATTCAAAGCGTTACTTGGCTAAACACTTAGTTTTTTGAGTGATGTTGAATATTATCGTATTTATTGTTTATCTGATGATCTGATAATATATGAAACAGTTGAGCAGTATGAGCAGTTTTTTCGATGCATTGGTTGAAATAATGTAACTGAGTTACAAATCAATTGATTTTATTTTACCAGCCATCTTCTGTTTCTAAGCAAATTTCAACGATATTCATATTTTTGGAAAATTTGCAAATAAAAGCAACAAATTGATTACGGTCTATATAATCCGTATAGTTTTAATTTAGTTAAAATAAAAACGCTTTCTTGACCGTAAAATTTTTGAGTTTCATTGGTTTTTGTTGCTGTTTTTAGGTTCATCATTTTAATGTGCGCTAATTTGTAACTTTTGGCTTGTAAACACGGCAATTAAATTAAAATAATGATAAAGAATATTTAAGAAGAACTTTAAGGAAGTACAATTATTTGAATGGAAAAAGTCAAATTAACGAATTTTTTCTTTGTCAAAACATTTTCTTGATCAAAGTCAAGCCGAAATAGTCATGTTGTCGGTAGGTCTGTCGATATCTGCGAGTTTATAAAAGTTATTCTCCTAAGATCTGCTCAGCTAAACTAAAGTGATATATTTTTTACGTTAGTCCCGATAAAATCTTACACATCTTTATATATAACAAATCAATAGTTCAAATAGAAACTCTAGGAGTAGATACTCTCGTAGTTTACTGGTTGATTTTTTCATAAAACATTTGCCATTCGGGTTCACTCACTATCTTTAACGTTTTCCAAGAAGTTTAATAATGAAATAATGCAAAGATAGCTCTTGTCCACATCTACTCACCATAATAAAATGGGCTTCTCCGTAAAAATTCAATTAAAAGAATTTTGCTCATTTTTGTTAATTTTTGAACGAATTTTATGAATTTGACAAACTATACTTAGCAAAAATCATAAACAAATTATACATAAAAATCGTTTCAATTAAAACAAAAGTGCATAATTTGCTCGTTTGTTAGCAATTTGTAAGCATTCATTTGGCATATAATTTATTCTGGAAATTTGAACTTGAAAAAATATTAGTTATTAGTTTTTCTTTATAGGCTGACGCATTGTAGCACCTACATACATACATATGTATATAAATAACCATTTGAATTTTAATGAAGCGCCAAAAAATTAGTGTTTAAATATGACACTATATGCATTTAATTATGATGTGATTCATGATCGGCACATTGTGTGTTAAGTATATATATTAAGTTACAATTCAATTAGAAATTGATATTATTATTTGTTAAATTAGTTAAATATTTATTTACCATAAAATTGAAAAATTATATGAAATTATACATCGATAAGAAAGTCATTGTCATGCTTAATATGCAATTATTAATATGCATAACTCTCTCCCAAAACTATTTCAATTCCTTTTCCTGATCACTATGATCAATCACTAAGTTCGTCACTCACGTCACAGAGACTTTCTGCAAAAAATCTAAGTGTGAATTCAAGAAATGGATTTTGAGGAGAGGAATTGTAAGACATATGTATGACTGAAAATGAAATAGAAATATAGTACTGTTCTTTGTTTCTTGTATCTTTGTAAATGTCTTGAGTAAATCTTCAACAATTATCTTGTAGTTCGTGTGTAGGCAACTCTACTCAAAAATTCTGAAACTCTACTCTTAAAAAAAACAAGAGAACACATGACGATGCCTTATATACCAAATTTATATGCTAAGTCCTTAGTATCTTCTTTTGTTTGCCTATTACTTTATGAAAATGAAGCATATGTTTGTACTAAACAAAAATGCTGTTGGAATGAACATTCCCCAGTTCCCTGCACCTAAATCCGCCAATGAAACATACACCGCAGTCTTTCGATACATTTATAATTCAATAGTGCTTGGATCGTCCATCTCTTTCTCACTTTAGTTATCGCTGCTTTGGCATTCTACAGGCAACAAAACTAGTTTTTTTTGGTTAACTAACTGCATATGAGTATAAATAGAAATATATGTACATATCTACACACATACACACACACACACACACACACACACACACACACTTGTATATTCATACATACTAGAGCACAAACCAACAAATTCTACAAACAAATTTTTGAATTAACAAAAGCATACAAGAAGAAAGAATACAAGCCATGCCAAAGAACATATTCAAGCACGTGGCTACTCTCTCCACTTTTTGTTTGCCAAACTTTTAGTTGAATGTACATAGATGTAGTATATGCGGAGCGCAATTTTGGCAGCCGATTATTATACCATGCTCAGGCATATCGTTCATTTACACTCGATTGTTCTCATTATAACTTAATCTCTGCGCAAACATTTCGTTTTTAGAAATACGAGCGCAGTGCTTGCTTTTGTTTATTTGGTGAAATGAAAACATGCAAGTTTATAAATGCCTTGTTTACATTTTTGCATTAATTTTTGCAAGGCTTGTGTCGATTTAATGCCATCGCCGTTGCCTACTTCACTGAGTTGCAAAAAACTTTCCCACAAACTGATAATGACTAATTCACACACTACATATTTATGATGTAGTATACAAAAATAAAACATTAGACATACCAACAGATCGAATTATGTTTATATTAATATCATAAAAAATTCAAGCTGCAGATCGTGCATGGTTTGTTAAATATTTTGTAACGTCATGCTTATGAAGAACGTAAAAAACTTTTACCCAATTGACTGTCTGACATTCACTGACTGATATAGTAGTACATACATACATACATACATACATATGTATTACAATACAAGTTTCGTATCACCGTAACAACGCTCTAACACAATAGTAGTTTAATAATTCTATCTTTTCTATTACCATTGTTCGCAGAACATTGAACTAAAAACCAATAATGAGAAACATCATAAGCAAATATTCGGCTGTTGAATGACATATTTTATATTTTTGAACAAAACTTCAAATCTTAAATCATGTACGAATATTTTTTTTTTACAATTTATTTGTCTACTATAACTTTTCATATTTTTCAGTAGTGCATTCGATTTGACGTATTGAAATACTTGAACGGAGTATTACAATGTTAAATTTATTGTGCGTCTAACAATCTAAAGCAACTTATACTAACAATATACTATACTGACATTTAAATCTGTCTATTTGCTAATTCTACTCAAATCTAGTTGTCTGACTAACATTTTTTTTTTTGTTGAAATTTTTCATAAAAACGATCTTCAAGCAACCAAATATTTAACTTATTGCATGTAAATTAAATTTGTTGCTATTTATTCTCGCTTAGAGTCACACAATAATAATATTTGTTGGTTTATTAGAAGGCTGTCAGATTTATAGAAAAAAAAAAAAAAGAAAAAAAACGCCTAGTTCAAACAATTTACTCATATATAATTGTGAGTAAATAGACAACAGATTATAGTGCTTACAAAAAAATTAAATAAACAAAAAGCCTACAATGATTTTGTTATTTTATTGTTCAAATTTATGCATAATTTGTGAATATATTTTAAGACATTAAACTATAATAGTAAATACATTAAATGCCAAAGAAATAGCAAACGTGATTCAAACTAAACTAAGAAGATTCTAGAGCAGTGGTGTGCTCAAAAGAGTTTCAAATGGAAGTGCACACACCAATACATAAACAAATTGTATTACTTTATAAGCAACAAGAAAATTGTTTGTGTAAAATTTGCTGGTTGACTCAAAGAGCTGTGTGTGTGTGTGTGAGTATTTTTTTAACAACATGGGAAACTGTTGTTGTATTGCACTTTCTTATAGGGAATTATATTGTTTGTACAATTAATATGGTTAATGCAAAGAGCTGCGTGTGTATGCAACAACGCTCAGCCTATATTGCAGCGCATTACAAAAACAAATGTGCATGAAGAGCATACGACCTCTGGTCTAGAGCTTATATTACTCGTAAAATCTAAAATTGTTCAACATGTTTTTACAAAAAATCTTAAGTAAATTTTATTTGTTGTATTAGTTCGAGTTTATAGACACAGTATTATTCCATACAGTGGCATACATACTACAGCGCTAATTCTAATTTATCGCCGAGAAGATCACAAAACTTATGAAAAGATGCCGAACTAAGAAGACAATTGCAACAAAAAAAAAAAAAAACAAGACACAAGCCAGCTAAACTTCTCAGGAAAATAAAGCCTCCTGCCGTTAGTTAGCTGCGTCAATATGAACCGGCAAATCCGCAAACCATATCAAGAGCATCTTAAATGTATCTTCATATGCAAATACGAACAATGACAGAACAAGCAGAAAGACAGGTTGCTTTAATTACAATACATCAAACACATCAATAGACATAGGCGAGAAGAAAAGCTGACGCGGAAACTTCTACATGAGAGCTTTTCAAAGGAACGTTTAGCTTGTACGATATATATAATGTCACGTCACACAACTGGATGGAACATAATTGTGTGTCAATGTTTTAACAGCAGTAGCAAAGAACGAGCACGTAATTATAAATATAGGAACTCAATAATTCCCATATACCTTCTGGTCCTATACCTTCGTTCAATGAGGCGAATCAATCTATTGTGTATAGTATCTTATAGTAGCATAAACTCTTTTGTCTTTCCAACTGCCTACTGTTTCTGTAAAATTGCAAACTAATCTCGTGGAATATTGGCTTGGAACTTGGTATGGTGACTTTCTGTATGTAGAAGCATCTCATCTTTAGTGAAAATTTGAGCATGTTTCAAAATATAATTCACTGCAATGAAAATGTGTTTAAGATTTAAGACAACTTTCTGTTACACTTTTTGAGAGTAATTTTGGTGCGCTGAACACCGATATTCTTTTTTTTTTTTTTCATTTGAGCTATTTACCTAGGTAACGATATCTTGGAATTTATCGTTGTTTTATTTTAATTAAACCAGCGTCCAGATTTAAATCATACATTGCAAATATACCGTTATATATGTAAATAGCCCAAATAAAAATGAAATGAGTATGTTTTTCGTGTGCAGCGCAACCAAATTATGTATACTAAAAATCTATATATTTTTTTCTGTTAACTAATGTAATACATACTACTACCTACATACATATATTTCTTGTTGGTTATGTTCATTGCATATAATAGATTAAACTATTTTAATTAGTCTTACCACATTTAATGCTATATATATTCGTTTGAGTTTGAACTTCAATCAATGTATCTTGTATCTTGAATCACTTCAGCTTAAACCATTGTACCATGATATTGTATAAAATTTCCTTCAGTACAGCTGTTTGTTGCCCTTTTAAAAATATAAAACAATTAGTACGAGTATAGTATAGAAAAGGTAGATTTGACTAACACAAAAATAACTATTTTCTTATCAAGTTTAAATGAAGGAAGAAAAAAACTCCAATTCAATTAAATCTGAAAATAATTAAAACACAGTCGTATGTACTACTTCTACAAAAATTCAATTGAACGAAGACATAAAAGTTAATTGAAAAACTATTCGAAAGTGCTTGCAATTTATGTGAACAATTGAAATAGTAGGTGTAGAAACAGGTATTTTGAAATGTGTTTCTGAATACTATTATCAAAAACTAATCTATTCGGCCTGTTCTTAGTCATATAGGAAAATGGATTGTCTAGACACAAAAACAAAATGACCAAAGCCAAACTGCGCAGTTAGAAAAGGTGCACATTTTATTAGAGCAGCCGCTTTTATTTTTTAATCAATTAATATAAAAAAATAAAAAAAATCACTCGGCGTTAAATTAAATAATTTAATTGCTACTACAATGGAGAGCGAGTGAAATATAAAAAAAAAAAACAAAAAACAAAAAACAACTCAGCTTCCAGCAATTACCCAAGACCTTGTGTTGAAAATAAAACAACAAAAAATATTAATAATAATTTTTGAGCCGTCTACGCGCGCGCTTTTGAAATATGCAAAGAAAAAATATTATTTATAAACGCTGCAAAGGTTTCGATTATAAAAAAAAAAAAAAAACTATATATATAAATGTATATTATATATAGTATACTACATTCGTATATACTATTGTAAAGAAAAGAAAAAAAAGGTGCAAACGAAATGAGTTTTGTTGTATATTTAACTTTTCCATCTCTCTTTATCGCACTTCTCTTAGATACTCAGCGAAAAAAACAAAAACAAAAACAAAAAAAAGATATAATAATTCATAATTTATTACTACGCAAGCAAAATACGCAACCGCACAGCACAGCACAGCACAGAGAAGGTAAGTGCTTTAATATTGTATTATAAATACTATGATGTTCACATTTAAATAATAATAATAGTCGTAAGAAAAAATTTTAACTACTATCAGACCGAAGTTTTAATACTCTTCCCAGGCATTCGAAATAAAAGTCTGATATTAATGCGGGAAACATACAAAAATAAAACTATTTGATGTGTGTGCGTGAGGTGTAGTGTGTTTCTATACTACACGGTGTTATCTAAAAATAACCGAACTTTTAAGTTATAAAATTAAACAAGCATAGAGTATTATGTTTCAAAGCTATAAATTGATTCAAAATATGATCCATTTAACTCAATACAACGTTTGTAACGCTCAACCAATTTATCCATAGAGTTTTTAAACTTGCTTTTTGGAATGTTCTTTAGCACCTGTCTGTCACGGCTGCTCGTATGGCTGGAATGTCATCGTAAAAAGCTCCTTTCATTGCAGTTTTAATTTTTGATGTGATAGATCAGGCGAATACGGAGTGTGGTCAATGAGAAAAATCTGTTTTTTTCATCAAAAATTCATTGAATTTTTTGGTCTTGTGAGGTGGTGCATTATCATGCAATAAAAACAGCTGCTTTTCTATGGAATATTCGCGCGTAACACGTAGAACTATCGATCACAAACGATGGACAATTCGCGCTAGTTTGTATGGGGGCTACCCCTTAGTTTGCTTGGTATGTTCATTGAAGTCTCTATCTCTTATAGTCTACAAGATCTCTTGGTTCAAACAGACGATCGGACGGACTTACATGTCTACAGCGATTCGACTTTTGCCGCTGATCATGATTATTTATACATTATGCGGTCTGTCTTAACTGTCTTACTTTGGCAGCTACTTAACTTTTACCCTGGGCTTGACGTGTTCACTTTTTATACATTTTTATGAAGTTTTCTTTGGAGAGTTGCGGCGCCTATACGAATAAAGAGACACGACATACGGATATGTTTAATTCGAGTTAATTTTTGATGCTGATCAAGAAGATATATACATATTTGTTTGTATACTTTATGTGATCCGCCATGCCATGCCATTCTGCTGTTACATACATTTTCAAAAACCTAATATATCATTTTACAATATTAATAGAGGGTATACAAAAAAAAAAAATGGTGTTTGTAAGTTTCCATTGCATTTATTTACATATTTACCAAATTAGTTGTGTTATAAACGAAACTTTATTTTTCATTAAATTTGAAACTACACGTGAAATATACATAGGCGCAAATAATGCACTGGCATTTTCTTTTGCGGTGTAGTAAAAGTATGAAAAACCTTGATATGTCACGAAACACACGGAAAATTATGTTTTTTTTTTGTCAATTTGAAAAGTTTATTTTTAGCTTCAATTCGTTTCTTTATCGCACTAAACACTAAATAGCATTTATAATTCCCAATTAGTTTTTACACATTCTTTCTTGAATTTATTGCCGATTTGTCGTTTGATAACGATTTTCTATGATTACTGCTCTATCCTCGGTTATTTCTTTAAGTAATGATATGATACGATTGTAAAATGTTTCAGATTTCAATAAAATCTATTAAAGTGTCTTAGTATCGATCATAGGCTATATTAGATTTGGAAAAAAATATAAGATACAAACAAAATACTTCATGTCTCAGCAATTATTCAATGTAGAAGAATAAGAATTGGTACATATATATAAATATATGTATATATAAGGGTATAGAATTAAATAAGTTCCAGTAGAAAATTGAAGGGATTTACGTCACCAAAGGGAAAATGTGTTAGCTTAAACAGCACTAGGAGAAAATAGTTTAAATAATTTTAAAATAAAATATTTTTGATATATATATATATATATATATATATATATATATATATATAGAGAGAGAGAGAGAGAGAGAGAGAGAGAGAGAGAGAGAGAGAGAGAGAGAGAGAGAGAGAGAGAGAGAGCGCGCGCGCGCGCGCGCGCGCGCGCGCGCGCGCGCGCGCGCGCGCGCGCGCGCGCGCGCGCGCGCGAGAGAGAGAGAGAGAGAGAGAGAGAGAGAGAGAGAGAGAGAGAGAGAGAGAGAGATATATATATATATATATATATATGTATATTCAAAGGAAACTCCAAATTTGGTGTATCTTAAGTCAATCTTAATAATATATCAAACATAGGTCCAGATCAAACCACCATAGAATAAATCCTCTATACAAATCTATGGTTAAAATAAAGACATAATATATGTAAAAACACATAATAGAGATATATAGAGACACTGTAACTACATATATAATTTTATTTTTATCAGAGTTAAACTCTCATTCAAAAATAAATGCTAAATTTGTTTTGGATATATTGACATTGGAAAGCAAACTTTCAGGGCGTACTATACTAGCATCGTGCAGTGTATGTAATTTATACCCATATAGTACCTATTAAACTTTCTAGATTCAAATTTAAGCTATATATGTATGTGTGTGAAGGGTACATTTTGTATTGTAAAGTACAGAACATCAGGTTTTGTTTTGTTTTGTTACGTTGAGCATTGATGACTTAGCCTAATGTGAAAACCAATTTCAGAATGTATTGACAAGTATTTAAAGTCTAAGCTCATTACTCATATTCTAAGTGCTCTTAGTTCAAGTTGTATACAATTAGTTATTGTTATTGTTTTGGTCTTTTGTTTTTATGACGGGGTACCTACTACGAGAGAAATGACAATGATTTATGAACTAAAAGTCAGTTCATCAAAATGATACACGACGAGTGATGTTGACAGAGGCTGCACAGTCTAAAAATTCAAAAAAAAAAGGAAAATCTTTTCGAAATTGACAGTGGCGTTCTGCATTGGATTAATTTGTCTCATATATTGGGTGGGTGTATGCATTAATTTCCACCGTATTTATTAAATTTATTTTAGTATTATAAATTTATTCAAAGATAACGGTACAATGTTCCACATTATTCAAAGTATTGCCCAACGCTAGCCATTACTGTTTCCTATCTTTTTGGTTGCTTATGGATTGCGGGTTGAAAAAACTGTACATCTTTTGAGCCTATCCACGCGAACCGAAACTATTTTTTACTTCCTGAAAACTTCTTATGAGCGCAACGCTCAGAAAGAACAAAATATATCGATCGGACCAAGTGGTAATCGGAATGAGCAATCTCTGCTGAATACAGCGATTTTGACGCTTGGAATTATCGTAACGAAGCTTTACATTTGTGAAGTTGGAAACAGCTGTTTCCATGCCATCTTTTGTAGAATGATGGAAATTCATATGTACACCCAAATATATTTAGATAAAGCATTAAAGGGTATAGAAATGTAACACGAAACGAAAATTTCATAAATTTCGCTCTGATTTGGATATCATTTCGGGTTTAGTTCCTTTGCGTAACTTGTTTTTTTTTTGTTTTTTGTTTTTTTTTTTTATTTAAGTTCAAGCAACAGCAAAACGATCGATGAACAGCAATAAATAAATTCGATATACATATTATTTGAACGAACAACTTGAAGTGATGAGGGAACATTGTAAACGCAGATATTTCATCTTAATTTAAATATTTTCAAAGCGTTTTAAAAATTTGTTTTTGTCATTGTTGATTTGTTGTTCGTTTGTATGTTTGTTGTTGTGTTTTTATTTTTTGAAGTTTTTTACCTCTTTCCTTCTCTCTCTCTCTCTCTCGCTCACTCTGTCGCTGCATCAGCAATATAACAAGTTATCTTCAAAACCTTGACCATTCCATTTTTTTATTTATTCTCATTTAATGTTGTTGTTTTCTGAAGTAACTTTGTAGCAAGATAAATAACAACAACAAAGAGCAATAAATAATAAATAAAAGTAAGAGAAAAATCTTTAACTTTGATGAAACCGAAGCTTTAATACGCTTCAAATTTTTAGAATTTCAATTTAAGAAAACCAATCCCTTTTTCGCTTTTTTTTTATTTATACTAGAGTGTGAATACGAAAAAAAATTAAATTATCAATTCAACGGCGAAAGTGTGCCGCGTGCTATTTCACATCGGTCAAATAGTTGTCATTCGCATGTTTTCGTAAAAAAAGTTATCGACACTCATTTAAAGTCACTTTAAGTGTGAACTCCCAAAATTAATTGTACAGTTAACTGTGAGTGGCAAATTTGTGTGTTGGTAAGTAAATTGATAAACAAAAACGTAAAATGTAAACACGTTTTAAATAAATAGAATTCCAACTATATGATTCTGTATGTGTTACAAATTATCTTCATAAAAATATTCAAACCGATATCACTTGTTGGCGATGTTACACAAAATCAGATAAAGTCAGACGACTCGCCTCGTTGAGCTGATTGAGATTTTATGTACATAGTACATATGTAAAAAATTCATGCCAAATAGAGTTACATATTAATAAAGAAAATAGTACCTTCTGATCAAAAAGTACCAGGAAGTTGTCAATAAAACGAAAGCGGTTTAATTATTCTTTCATAGTATTTATTTTGTCTTCTTCGAAGTAATTCCCATTAGATGAATTACTCTTATACCAACGATTTCTTCAATCTTTGAAACACTATTCGTAAGCCTCTTTTTTCTATTCAATCGACTCAGAACGCTTTCCGCGGTGTGGTAACTTGAGTCGTGGTAGCAGAAAAAAGTCACACAAAACTATGGTAGACCAATACGGAGCTTGTGGAATGACATTAACATTGTTTTTAGCCAAATACTCGAGAATATCTGCAAAAATTTAAGCAATCTAGGCACTAGTCGCGTTAAAATACGTCTCATGCCCAAAATATTGTGCATAATGCTATGCATCGATCAAACGAGATCCCAAGGTTGTGGCTGCTATCTCCCTGACGATATTCAATCATACTATATTTATTCGACGTTTTGGTTAGTCGAAGCGGTGTATAGACGTCCATTATGAGGTAAATGATCAACCACAATGCGGTCCGATTTGAACTCCTTGTGATACTCGTATGCCTGTGTTTTTGGCATTGTCGACACTCCGTAGGCTTTCTTTAAAATTTTAAAAGCTTCAGCACATGACATTTTCTTGGCGACAAACAATTTAAGACAAACTTCGCAAAAAAAAAATTTCCAAAACGCACTACACACCAACTTCTTTACCAAGTTATTTCGCACGAACCATCTTACAGTTGTACCAACATTTATACATGACAGTTGTATCAACCATAAGAAAAGATTTATTTCAGAATGTCTCAAGCGAGGTTCGTTTAAATGAGATGAAAGTACGGCGGTTAGTTTGAATAAGACTAAATACTTCCTTCATGCATAGAAAAGTTAAGCTATTGTCCATAAAACTTGAATACACCAAAATTTATGTTGTTGTTTGTAATACAAAAAGTTCTCAATAGGACAATCTTAAAGCAGACGGTGAGTTTGTATACGATCTATTGCGTATAGTGGTTGTAACATGGCATTGCGACGCATCCATTAGTACGAAGCCTAAATTTTTCAATTTATGATATACGCGCTTTCCTAAAAAGTGTCCATGGCATATTGACTAGGCAAGTTTGAGTTCCAGAAAATCTCCAAACATATAGTTTTACGGGATTAACAATCGGTTGGACTCATTTTGTCGAGCTGATCAGGAATACATGCTTGTATACTCGTATATAATTTATGAGATCTTTGACTTATATTTCTTTTTGCTATTACAAATTTAGTGATAAAATGAATGTACATACTATTCCATGCACTGTGTGTAAAGAGTATAAAAATAAAATAAAAGAGCGATATAAAAATAATGTAGGTATAATTTTTTGTTCAGAGTCAATTTTTTATTAATTTGTATGATGATATATTTGTTGTTGTCGGGTTTTTAGATTTATTTGTTACTTTTCTTTATTGTTGTACACGTGACAAGAATTAAATGCGTTAAAATTTCGATATTGCACTTGCAAATTGCGTTTCGTATCGAATTTTCAGTGTTGGATAAAGAATTATTGACATTAAGCGAACCAAGAACGCGCAATGCTATATATACAGGGTGCAGCAATTGTAGTCGTATTTAAAAATGTCATATTAATTTGTTTTAGATTTTTCATGGTGGAATTTGATAGTAAAAGACTTTTAATATAAGACGTTTCAAATATAACTTATATGTCATAACGGTCCGTCTGTCTGCCTGCCTTACATGTACGCGGCACTCAATGGCTGTTAAACACAAACTTAATGATGCAGATTGCTCAAAGTTTTAACAGTAGTCTAATAATAATTGGTACTCGTCAGAAACAAACTAGATTAAAAACTAAAAGCACCATTCGACTGGCACTAAACTCGTATTTTACATCTGCCTATCAAGCACAAATGAGGGACACATTTAATATTTGGAAATAATTTTACGCATCTAGCATAACGTTTGTGCGCACAACTTCCTTCTTTTCTATACAATTACAATTCGATTTGCAACTTCAACTAAAAGATCATAGTGCTGCTTTAAAATTATTTGTGTAATTTGTAGGTACCATTCTATTAAAAAATCAAATAAAATAATTAGTTTTAAAAAGCCTTCGGACTCAGCCAAACGAACTTGACTACAACGATTGGACTTGTTGAAGTGATTAGGATTAGATAGCTTTGTATTTAATTAATTTCCCAAGATTTCATTCAATACATTAATGAAAACACTTGGCGCATTCAGCAAACCCGTTTTATCACTAATATCTCTGGTTGAATCTTTTCAATTCCGTTGTTGTAGACAAACATATATCAGAAATAATACTATGCGCGAGGGTTAAATACATACAACATGTAGATCCACCAAAGACATTCAAAACTGCTGACGTCAATCGTACGAAAATGCGCCCAATATGTCCGAGATGTATCATGGCATGCAAGCTTTGATACTGGAGTTGAATCCTTAGATTATTTTGTACGTTGATGTGTACATTCTTTAAATTTGGTCTGAAAAATTTTGTCCATTTTTTGAATTTGTAAAGAAAGCCAAAGATTATTGTGTAAAATTAAGTTTTCGGACTTCTTAACAAAATGGCTCATCGCGAAACTGCAGTTTACACAGAATTTTAGCACGATATTATTGAAAGATTCAATGCCATCAGCAGATATTTGTAAAACTCTACAATGGTACTTAGTGGGGGAGAAATCGGCAAAAATTGAAGAGTTTGCCTCAAGTTCGAGAATACGAAAATCAAACGTACGACCACTTGATTACGAAAAGTCATCCGCCCTGGACTCCATAATAACGTCGCCGATATTAACATATGTATAGCATAGTTGTTTACAAAAAAATTTGGAATGGACTATTTGTAACGAATTGTTACAACTTACCAAATTTATCGAACCTCTATGAGTGGTTTGGCGAAGAGCCTATGTAAAAATTATTGCAGTGGAGAAAGATCGTTTACAAATTTAAAACTCACCAAATACAACCTCACCAGAGACAAACTCACGAAAGGGTATTCATTGAACCATAGATTTGTATGGAGGCTATATTCTAAAGTGGACCGATCTGAACATATGTAGAATATTATGTTAGATTTAACCTAAAATGCACTAAATTTAGCGAAATTAACAACAAAAACAAAAAATGTTCATACAGCAACTCATAAAGTGGATAGGTTTGTGTATGGGGGTTCCTTCTTATATAGGGGGGATAGCACTTTTATTTAATACACTTTTTCTTTCTCTATATGAGAGTCCATATATTCAAACTTGAAGTCTGTAAGATCTTGTAGCTCAAATAGACGATCAGGTGGACAGACGGACATGTCTATATCGCCTTATCTTCCGATGTTGATCAAGAATACACATGGGGCCCCTTGAATATTGTGCATGTGAAGAGTATTATAAAGAATTTGTCTCTTATTTATATGATATATTTATATATATATATACAAGATGTACAACTGCGGATTTTTAAATAAACTACAATTAAACTATTTAAATTCTTTAAACAGATTCCATTACTTTTCATTCCGAATGTAAATGATTTGACACAGGCGTATTGAAGACGGAAGTAAAAACTATTCTGCACATAAAACTACGTGGGAGATTTAAAAAAAAAAAATAAAAAAAACCAAACACAAGCATCTGACACACAGTCATCAACGTACATGATGGGCATATTACGGCAGCTACGATTGCCACGCTTACTTCTGCTGATGGTATTGCTAATTCAATTGTTATGCGATAACAAAATGCGTGCCACAGCAGCTGCCGCTCCAGCGCCATATGCAGATGCAGGCGATACAGATGAAGGAATACCGGGCAACAGTGCTGCATCCTCAGCAACCAGTGACGGTGTGGGTACCGTGGACGATGTCTATGATACTACACTGCTGCAACAGACAATGGACACCGATGTCTATCGCAACAGCATAGAACGCCAAACGCAAACGGGACAAACGGAGTCGAATCTGTATATGAGCACAGGCGGCAACTCTACTGAAGAGCTGGATGACGCTGCCACGGAAATGAACAATGATACTAGCATACAAAACTTGACAAGCATAGAGGAACGGCAGGAGCATCAAATGAACAACGATTCGCATGAATATGTCTATGAATATGAAATTGCAACCACACAGAAAACTATAAATCCATCGGCTAGCACAACAATATTGCCAGAGTATATCACCAAGCCGAAGGCAACAGCAACATCGGATAGCAATGAAGATGTATCAACATCGGATTATGTCGAAGACGAAACAACTTATTATGATGCACAGTTGAATCCTCTGGAACATCCGCAATTGCCAGATGCGCTACCGCAAACAACAAACAGACAATATGATGAGGAACATACGTTGGACGATCATACATGGAATATATCACAAAATCCCATAGATAATGGATTGCAGCAGCCAACGCAACCACATATACAGACGCCGAAACCGTTGCCGTCCCAAATATTTCAAAATCATAGCTCCGATGAGGAGTACTATGATGAGACAAGTGAAGCGAATATTGATTTGTATAGCACAGAGCGAAATGGTATTTCGGCTGTAAGTGACTATACACCAATTGTCTCCACAACTGAAGCGCCCGTTACAACAACATCATCAACAATAGCAACAGCAACAACAACAGCTTTGTTGTCCACAACTGATACCACAATGACAACAGTGAAAACCACGCCACGAAAGCAACCCAAAAAAATACATCCGCCTAAGCCTAAATTATTGCCCGAACAATTACGCAACTACATTAAGGATGCCTATATACGGATGCCGTTAGCAGTTATCATTGATCCATCTGCAGAAACATTGGATAACTCAAAGATTCTATATCATGAAGCGTTGCAAGAAAAGAATATTAATATTAAAATAGTACTTGTAACACTAAACAATTCAAGTATGTACATATATAAACACCCCAGCCGAAACAGAAACAAAAGTTCGCAAAAGGAACAATTTCGAATTCGAATAATTTTCGAATCAATATAATTCGCAAAAAGTTCTTAAATGGTTTATTTTTTTTTTGCAAAATTAGAATTAGATGGTTAAAACAAAACAAAATACTATATGCCAAAATATATTATTATAGTAGATATCTGTAACGAACTATCGAAAACGAAAATTCAACTGCTTTTCGAAAAAGCTTCGTTAGCAACTGCCGTTATCGATAGTTTTGTTCGAAAAACGTACGCGAATTCTTTCGATAATGACATTATTTTCGAACTTTTGGTCGGCTGGGTTTACATAAATGCAAAATGTTGCTTAATATTTAATATTTAATTTTGTTTTTGTTTTTGTTTTTTTTTTTTTTTTTTGTTTCTTGCAGGTCGTCCCTCATCTTTTAATTTCAACAATACGAAAGAATTTCTTGCTGGTCTGAATAGTACACGCCAGAATGTAGGCGGCGATCCATTTGTTGGTGTTCTGACCGCTGCCGAATTAGTGCCCTTTGACAGCGCGGTGTTTATATCGACGGCAACAATACCAATGCATACGAATATTGTGCACGATACCGCAATTACACTACTGAAGAAACGCATACGCGTAGGTTGAGATGAGATACTACATAGAGACATATTTACAAATGTATTTCAAATGTATATTTGATTTAAAATGGTTTTTCTTTTATTATATTCTTTACAGTTGATCCTGCTCTGGTATGGTGAGCCCTCGAGCTGCGAAAATGAAACCGAAGAGCTTGGTGGCGGCATACTTGGAGATGTTGCGATGCGCTCTGGCGGTGAAATAATACATATTGTGGGTAGCAACAATTCGCAGGAAATTGAAGGCGGAACGGTGAGTGGACAGCTAGTCGGTCGGCTGGTTGGTCGGTCGGTCGGTCCGTTTGTCTGTCCGTCGGATGACCATATAAAAACCAGTTTTTGGTATGACCTTCTAACAGGGGGCTCGACTGCGTTTCACTGTGTGTTAGTTACACAAAAAAAAAAACTCACATTCACATCTGTTCTTCGCACAATAATGCACACAGCATGTAATCCAAGCTTAGTGCATATTTTATAAACAATCTAACACTTATGGAGTAATCTATTTTGCGAAACTGGGTCAAACACAGAGAACATGATACTCTCTATACAATATGTATCTAATGCATATTATAATTTGGTATATTAATTTCATAATCTCTTTCTCTCACATTGAAGATTTCTTTCGCATAATGTTTATTGTAGTTTATTATCAAAGAATGTCTCTAAAGACAAACAAACAAAAATTAATGCAAAGGGCTGAACGTTCTTAGAGTTCTGCAATAAAAATAGTCTGATAGTATTAAATGAAAAACGAAATCTGACGAAGAAGGAAATTTGACGTTTGTAGGAAGCATGTGGAATGCAGTTAAAGGCATTTGTGCAATAGACTAGCATCTTGACCAAATAATTTGTGCAACTTAGTGAACATTTCAAGAGAACAGCAAGTCCAGTCCAGCATGCAACAGACATTGATTATGCACCGCTGAAAATAGTAATTGAAGCACTTGAAAAACCGCACACCAAGAATGAAATACAAAATATGCTTAGTAAAATCAAGTAAGGAAAGCACAATAGACCAAATCTTAAATGAACTGGCTAAAAGATATCATAGAAGACTGTTTCCAAACAATATTTATTATAGAGGTATATCATTTATGAATTGTGCAGCAACATTTTAATGGGCGTAGTGTATTAAAGACTATCTCAATGGGTTGAAAACAATAACATTTTGGCAGAGTTTGAAGTCGGTTTCAGACCGAATATTCCACAGTCGAACAATATTTATAACCTTGCGTCACTAGTACATCTTAGTTTTGACGAAAACATGGTTTTACAAGGTACCTAGGAGACTGCTAATATATAATATATGGATGGAAGCCGACCTGTCTGACCAATTCTCGACAAAAACAATAGTAAAACAATGATGTCACCTTTAGTTGTTGCTTTATATTTAAATGTGCTATACATGATGAGTTAGGCGGAGTACTACAAGTTGACAATATTGTTTGTATATTATGGTTTATTTTAGCAGATGACAAAACTGTATTACAAAAAAAAAAAACATGATACATAATTTAAAAGTATAATGCAAAGATTAACCAAACGATATCGGCAATAATGGTCTTCCGACGCGGCGGAAAATTGACAAGCCAAGAAAACTGGCAGTATAAAGGACGAACCATTGATATATCTATCTACGCAACAAATTACTTCGGAAATGACCCTTAGCTTTCCAACAACTAAACCAAGTTGACCTGTGTTATTGTCTCAAACGCTTAATGCAAATGCTAATGACGTCGAAGGGATACATTTCGTAACTTCGAATAGCCATAACTTTGCGAAAATTGCGTAATTCACTTTTTTGTTGACTTTTAAATTAAAGGGTAAGAGTGATACTAAATGATGTAACTGGAGAGACAGACCACAAAAGTAGGAAAAAACGCCATTTTTAGGGTACATAACCTCAAATATCTCAAAATCCTGACGTGATGGGCCAATTCTGACCACGGATTCGGACTCTACGCAGTAAATTACTTCGGAAATTACCCTCAGCTTTCCAACAACTGACATGACCCCGGTATTTGTAGACCTGTGTAATTAACAGTGTCCCTATTATGTAATGCTATATAATAATGAAAATATATTTATATCTAGAGCTAATTTTAATTATATTTGTAATCAAAATATTTATCTATCTAATCGCTCTCTCTCTATCTCTCTCTCTCTCTCTCTCTCTCTCTTTTAACTTTTAGATGACAATCATCGCCGATGCATACCGTGGTGCACAGCAATTGGATGTTCCTGTAGATACAACAATGTCCAGTTTACATGTGAAGATCGATGCACCAATGCGACGTGCAACGCTAATAACTCAAAACGGTGGTTAGTGCAAAATAAGAATTTTAAATACAGTGAATTCAGTTGTCACTCTAACTTAATTTATTGAGTGTATGTGTATTAAAAAAACAAACGAAAAATAACTAAGCTTACTAACAAAATGAAAAGAAAAATCATATTTAAGAAAAGTACCTACAGTATATACATAAATATTGTAGTATATATATACATACTATATAACAAATAAGACCAGTAGCTTTAACATGCAAAACCAGTGTCGAGAAATTAAAGCAGAGCTAGTCCATAGCTCTAACAATATTCTCCGTAAACTGAGAACAAGCATACGATTCAGTCTAAAAAAAAAAACAAAAAAAAAAAAACAAAAAACTTAAATATGTTATAATATAATTATACACAATCATATTTACAAATACAATCTCAGCTAAGAGTATTTCGAAAAATAATCGAACAAAAAGAAAAGTTTATTAAAGCAGTAGACCTGGTCAGAACTGTTTCTTCACTACATATACTACCTAGCATATAACTTATGAGTTTTTTTCGAAAAATTTTGGGCTTCCCATATATTCTGTAAAAAAATAGAGCAGCCATATTTTCAGTGAGCACACATTTAATGCACTTACGAAATAGTTAGAAAAACTTTTATAGAGCTAAACGCATTTATTGGCTTCTTTAAACTATTTAATTGATGCAGAAAATATAGATAGACATAGTTAGTCATAAGATACAAAGCGCTTTGGTATCCTTTTAAGTATGTTATATGTACTAAAATTTTGCTCCAGTCTTTTAAAACTATTTAAACTATGTTAACTCCGTTTCGATTGTTAAGAAAATGCACGTAAATTGAAATCAAGCACTCTAAATATCCATTTAAAAGTTTGTAAAGTTTTAACTAATGCCTAATATTTTGTTTTGTTTTTTGTTTTAGTTTTATACCTACTACAAGTATATGTAAAGAACGATTCACTTGAAATTGAAACGACTTCATATATTTGTGTCTTAATGTTTTATCAAAAATGTGTTTTTTTTTTTGGGAACTTTAACTCTGATATTACCACAAATAATCCTTAAACTTCTATAATATATTTTAGTTATGTGCTTGAACTATATTCTATTTCACAACTGTTTAGCATACTTCACTGATTTTCCAACAATCTTTCTTTAAAATTACAGTTTGATAACTAAATTACTAAATATTTATAAAGATTAATTAATATTTATAAAGATTAAACTTTATAAAGAACTTATTTTGAAAAGATACTATTGTGTCTCTGAACTTTATACACTTGCTCGAAAAAGTCTACTTACACCACTAATAAATTTTAAATTTTAACTTTAATCGCAAGTATCTCAGCTAATGTTTTATGTATTGAATCAAACTTTGTTTTATATTATATAATTTATTCATTTCTCTTAACTAATAATGTTAGTACAGCATTTTAATGCTGTAAACTATAGTTTTAATTCATTTTATGCTACAACATGTCAGAAAAGCATAACCGCAAAAGTCTGCGTACACGCTGCTTTTTTCGAAGAAACTGAAATGTTAATAACTGGTAGGATAACCCTTTCTCGCCAGTACCTACGTAGATGTCTTGGGATGGATTCCACAAGTTTTTTTTTTTTTTTTTTTTTGTATCTACAGTTGTAATTTTTTCCCATTCCTCCCTTATGACTTTTTTCATATTTTTGGCGGCAATGCTGTGTTAACGGATTCTGCGTTCGAGTAAGTCCCACAAATGCTCTATGGGAATTATGTCCGAATATTGGAGAAGTGTCGCCAACTAGTTTTTTTTTTATATTATAAAGAAGGCAGCGCTTTATTTTATGCGAATTGTGCTTGGAGTCGTTGTCTTGCTGAAACCAAAACTCTTCTTGCAGCTCCCACTTCTGGAAACTTTGCAGTAAATTATCCTTTAAAACTTGAATGTAACTAGTTTGATCCATTATTGACTCTATAAATGTTTGTTTCCCAACACCATTGGCTGCCATACACCCCAAACCACAACTTCTACTCCAACAACCTCCTCTTTCTTCATACCAGCTTTTTTCCTTTTGTCCCGAAAATACAAAATTCTCAAAATGCTCTCATCCGAAAAAATAACCTTATTCCAAAAGTCTGGGGGCTTGGAAGCGTAATTATTTGCAAAGTCTATGCGCTTCTGTTTATTTACAGCTGAGATATGTAGATATGGGGCTTCTTACAGACAACTCGAACATGATACCCAGCTTTTTTTTTTTTTAAATTTCAGGGCTATATTATTGGAAATTATTTTTCAATACCTTCTATTCTATCGCACTAACTTAATGTCGCGTTATTTCTCTTGTTTTGTTAAGAGAGATGGACGACCTGATCCGGGTTTTGGCCGAATGGAACCCGTTAAAGTATAGTTAGTTACAAGTTTTTGTATTGATGAGTGAGCTCCGCCCATTACTTTTCCAATTTTTCTATAGGATTTCCCTCAAGATATAGCTTTAAAATAATTTTTCATAATTTTTTGCGGTTATGCTTTTCTGAAATGTTGTAGCATAAAATGAATTAAAACTATAAATTTAAATATTAAAATGCTGGAAAAATATTATTAGTTAAAAGAAATTAATAAACTACTATGTAATAAAACAAATTTTGAAACAATACATAAACAATTAGCTGAGATATTTGCGATTAAAGTTAAAATTACAACATTTTTTGTGGTGTACGTAGACTTTTTCGAGCAAGTGTATCGATCTAAAACAAAACAAAACAAAGAATGTCGTTAAAATATTATGTGAATTGTTCTTCAAAATGTTATTATGTAACAGAACGTTAGTATCACAAGGCTTCTACCTAAAAGCTTCTAACTAATTTAAAATAAAATTTGTATCTGTACTTTTTCTTTATTTTATTTAATTTCCATCTTTTAACCAAATGCCAACACACTATTTGATTTCTGTGGTCTACTATACTATGAACTTTAAACTATTGTATTGTTGTACTCACTATCGGAAAGATTTTGCGAAAATGAATTCAATAAAATCGTAATTTTTTTTTTACGATATGAATTTACTGGAGATTTGAATATCATATTACTTACTGCAAGTGAATTCCAAATGCAAAATCTTCCCAAACGTTTAAAACTTATCCTTTTGTTCCGAGAGAGTGAGAACCGGAACAGCCTAGATATTCTTTTAATTAAAAGAATAAATATATATATATAAACTTTTTTTTTTGTTACATACCCTACATATTTTTTT
Organism: Leucophenga montana; assembly: GCA_035044765.1. Classification (NCBI taxonomy): domain Eukaryota; kingdom Metazoa; phylum Arthropoda; class Insecta; order Diptera; family Drosophilidae; genus Leucophenga; species Leucophenga montana. The sequence goes on from JAWNNQ010000188.1 coordinate 428,068, forward strand.
TTTTTTTAATTGTAATTGTATAGTCCTAAAAACATAGTTATACGTTTATATGTTATTAATTGTATCCGTTTAATTAAAAAGAAATCACAATTTGCTTTAAAATATGCTTTTTTGCTTTTAACTTAAATTAATTTTTATAATAGCAAGCAAAAAATAAAAGCGGGCTGCTTTATTCTAATACGGCGCTGTAAGTATTGTATTAAAAATTGTCCAAAATAATTAGTACCTATATATATATATATTTTATTTTGTGATGTCCCACTATTTGCACTTGTGGTTTTTATTGTTCCCTAACCTTCACGTATATATATAGATATAACGTAGTACGAGGGCAGTTTGATAAGCCGCTAGTGACTTTTTGAATTTATCGCATAGTAACCAAAGAATGCTGCTGTCAACTACTACCAACTGTTAATAGACTACTGTAAAAGTTTAAACATTGAGCGCAAACATGAAAGCCAGACAGACGAACAGAAATCGGAAGACGCCGGTGCTACCAAAGAAAATCACTGTTTCATCTACTTCTTGGCCGCTGATGTGCTGATATGGATTCATATTTTATGCATATTCATGAAACGACGCAATAACTTGACAATATTACGGTTACCCAACACCAAACACTACTTCGAAGTTATCACACGATTACGTTTAGAGTTCAATTACGGTACCGACTTGCTTTCTGTACGTCTGTCTGCCTTTCATGTCTACTTTCAATGGCTGTCAACACACAAACTTAATGAAGCAGATTAGCTACTTCAGGGACTCTCCTCAAATCAATATAATTCTACATTAAAAAAGTCATTGACTTATCAAACTGTACTCGTATATACCTACATATATATAGCAATGCACTTTGTTTTAAACTAAAATCTCACCAACCAAAATTTTCCTGCGACCTAAAAGTTTCGTTTGCAGTCCCGTCCGAAAAGACATTGCCAACTTCTCGCATTGTACGATTTACCCAAATCAAATAAAAAAAAAAAGGTTTTAATATGCGTCATTAAAAATTTGAAAGCGTTAGCTCAAAGTACACTAATGTCGTTCAATAATACATATATGTATATAAAAAGAAGCTAATCTGCTCAGTGACGGTTCATCGGACAGCCGATGTCAGGCGGCAGACAATGACTAACTGCTGCTTATCTATCTTACGGATACTGTACAGCGCACCAAGAGCGCTGTGCTAGAATAATAAATATTTAAAACAGTACGTGTCCACTGAATTATCATACATGTGTATACTCGTATATATGCATCAGAGAATTCTATTTGAACTTTGACTTCAGAGTGTATTGATGATTTATGCATATGGGTATACCCAAATGAGATAGAACGCTTGTTTTATATCTAGCTAGAAGCCTGATGAAGTAGTGACTATTTTCAAATGGGCGTAAACCTTCGAACCGTGTTGTTTGTAGTTGATGAGGTTGAGAAGTTGCTTCATCGACTCATAGCTTACTTTTTTTAGTTCATACTACTGAAACCACAGGAAACTTCAGTCAGCCATTTTTCAGCCGATCGAAACGTAAAATTTCAAATCAAAATTCATTTTCTTCTATAAACTTTTTCATTTTTTATACGATCTTGTTCTGCTAGCGCTTCAATAAAAAAAAAATATACAAAAACAAGAAATAACGTTGCAGTCGACTGTACTTGACACTGTAGCTTGTCTAACGCTCCTTATATGAACCACATAGATTTTTATGTGGCTATACTCCTTAGTAGTCTGAACTGGATCTATATGTGATATTTTAATAAAATAGACGAAAGATACAGTAAGTTTGGCGTTTTCACTGAATTTAAAACAAAAAAAATGTTCATACGAAAACACATAAATGGGGGGTAGATTTGTATGAGGGCTACCCCATATTTTGGGATATATGGAATACTGGTGCGTTGCTGCCCTTCTCCCCGCCCCACTTCGCCCTTCTTCATGACCCCTCGGGTAATAAAATTGTTCATACAAAAATGCTAAAGTCGCGATTAAAAAATAGGGGGGTGGGGGTAGAAGGGTGAAGCATACTTAACGACTTATTCTCATATGTATATATTGTAAACATAAATGTTAGTATGTCGGGTCATATATTGTATTAGGGTTAAGCATGAATATTGTATTAGGGGTTATATAACCGATAACATGGAAACCGATCGAGAATGATCAGAACGGGTATTCTCAATGTTTGCGCTGATTTTGTTTCAAATTAATTAAATAAATGCGTTACTTTAATCTTCATAAATTATAGCCTATGTGTTATTCTGATATATGAGCTATATTATTGAAAAAATAATATAATAATATAATAAAATCCATTCAGTAGTTTTTGCGTGAAGGAGTAACAAACATCCACACATGCATACAAACTTTCGCGTTTATAATATTAGTTGGATTTCATAAAGATTGACATAAAAGACACCGAATTTGACGTACAAAGTTAAGTTAACGATTAAGTTAAAGTTAACAAACTTAACTTTAAACTTTGAAAATTTTGGCTCATTCATTGGTTTTGGTAAAGTATTAAGGTAGATATGGCGATATTAAATGATAATACACACAGATAATACACAAATAATTTTTACATACACTCTTTCTAATTTATTACTGATTTGTTAGGGCTCACATAAAGAAATGAAAATTAAATATTGCTAGATAAACTTCGCACTTAGTTTTAGAACAATATTTGTAAAAATATGAATCTAGTAAGTTGCGTCAAATATACACAGACGATACATGACTAGTTCAACTTGTCTCGCCGATATCCAATGTTTTCGATACTTAACAAATCATTTTCATCTTGAACACTTTTCGATCCTTTGCATTGAAGTGAAAAAATCTATTTTTTTTTTATGTTGCAAAGCATACTTCCTTGTTTGTTCTATTTTCAATTGTAAAACTTCAGCAACGAAAAGCATATCAAAATCTTAGTATTGCGTTTTGTCTGCCAAACCAGAAGCCATTACAAATTTAGCATCTTCGTATTAAAAGGTTTCTTGATAGTTTCATATTTATGGCTCTTTCATTTCAATTTGGTGGAGCTATTTCTTCTGTTAACTTTGTATTTCTTAAATTGTCGACTAGAATATCTTCCTCACTACCATTATAACTGCTAAAAAGTAATGCCACTTCGCTTTGCACATAATTTGTCATGTCATCACATAATTTGTTCGCTTCGTCGATAAAATCGATAGACAATTGCCAACTGAAGTACGAAAAATGTTGAAATTTCAAAAGTTGGTCCACAATCGCTATGAACGCATATTCCTTCTTTACACTACAAAGCATCATAAATATTTTTAAGTTTACAAACAACAAGATAAAACATTAACTTCCGAACTGTAGAACCGAAGCTTTAATACTCTTCACAAGCATCTAACATTCAATTAATTAATTTGACGTCTTCATTCAATAATAACTATATGAAGCTTTCGTCCATAAGAAGCCATCATTTCGAATATCAGGTTGATATTGACTGTAATAAAAAAGTTGTTTTAAAACAAAAACCGATGAGTTTGTAAGAGAGGTGCCATTTAAAATATAAAATATTTATATAATACATTTATATAAAGGATATTATTTAGAGGTGTAGAACTTTGAATTGAATTAAAATACTGCGATTACATAATTTCAAACTGAAAATTGATATTTATTAGAAAATTATTTTTATGCCATTAGTGTTTAAATGTGATTTCAGGTATGTGTGTTCTCGTCACGGTTGTCTCGGATTGTGGAAGTCAAATTTTCGACTACTTGTTCAAGCAATGAAGGTTGTATTTCGCCAATGTTTCGCACAACATGTTTCAAGTCGTACAAAGTTGCTGGTTTGTTCGCATAAACCAATGACTTCACGTTACCCCAGATAAAATGATCCAAAGTTAGTCGCGTTCGAGGTGACCAATTTCGCTAAATGTTTTCTGCAGTAAGTCGATTGTTTGATGCATTGTATGGCATGTGGCACCGTCCTATTTGAAAAACATATCTTCGATAAACATTCCATTCAATTGGTGCACGAAATAAACGCTAATCATGGCTCTATAGAGCTCGCCGGTGATGCTAATATTCTCGTCGGTTTAATTGTCAAAGAAGTATGGGCCAATAGTTCCACCGACACATAAAGCGCACCAAACAGTGATTTTTTTGTGAATGTGCTCGAGAAACTCATGTGGATGTTCTTCACTCCAATTATGGGAATTTAACATGCCCATTTAGGCAAAAATGAGCTACGTCCCTGAACAGAAATAGCGAAAACGGTACCATGGTTAATCGAATTCGATATCTCAAAAACTGAATTACTAGTTTTGATTCACACAGACAGGGGACAGACGGATATGGTTAGTTCGATTCGCCTCGTCGAGCTGCTACAGAATATACAATACTAGCTGGTACCCGGCGCGTTGCTGCCCTTTCCCTTGCCCCTGCCACTCGTTCTACTGTCCACATCACCCACCTTCCTTATGTCCTTTACTCTACCTCCAATTCTCCTACCCCCCCTTCTCCTGACCCTTCCACCACTTCTTCAAGCAACTATATCGCGATTAAAAAGGGGGGGGGGGCGGCTATGAGGGTGCAAAATAATTTACGACCTATTCTCATACCTACCAAATGTACATAGAAAATTTCATAAATATCGCTTGCGCCGTTTCGGAGGAGTGCGACCACAAACGCCGTGACACGAGATTTTTATATATTAGTAGAAGATTAGAAGATGAAGAAGAAGATATAGTTAATGCATTACATACTCTCTGACAAAATTAAAATACTATTCAGACTAAGCTGCCTATTTTTGTTTTGTACTCCAGCGAGTACAATGGGTTGGAATGGGTTAATCTTATGTTTCTATTATTGCATTAAGCCAACACACATATGTACATACGTAAATCTCTGACCGCTTTGCGATGTTGTTGTTGCCGTTATTACTGTTGATGATTCTCTGTTGGCCTTTAACGCTCTTGACCGCAGCGTTTTAAAAGCTTTTAGCGTCCACAAATCAATATATTAAATACTCGTAGTATATGTAATTAGCAAAACTGTTTCAAAATCGACTAAATACATTGAGACAACTGTTTGATCTGTACATAGATATCCGTATATATGTACATAAGTATGTACATATATACATATACGAGTATTAAACGCGAAACTTTGTAAAATCGAAGCGATGAAGTACTTTCTCTTTCACACACTCGCTCACTCTCTCCCTTTCTCTAATGTATTTACAACATTTCTTGCGTTTTTCGAAGACTTTTTAACTTTATTTTTATTTATTTATATTTGCCCCGGATTTATAAACAATAATTCACGCGGTCACGACGTATCAATCGAGCATCAGAGCAGAGCGACAAGCTGTCATCATCTGTCTGTCCGTCCGTATGCCTGGCTGCTGTTGGATGGGTCTGAGTCTGTCTGATTACGAGAGATTACTGGAGCTCGAACTCTCGAACTCGTCGTCGCGCAGCTTGTTGTCACTTTTGGTTTCCGTCGGAGATTTTTATACGATTTAAACTTTTTTTTTTCGTTGTTTTTGTATACATATACATATATATTTTGGAACTGGATGGATTTTATTTTATTTTTGTTGTTGCCTTTCACATCATTACGTGTTTAGTTTGTTGTTGTTTGCTTTCTGTTTTGTTATTTGCTTCACAAAAAAAAAGAGGAAGATAGACAAAAAATAAAAACAAGCGAACGGCAATCAGCTGTTTATTGTGCACAGCTGATTGAACAGACAAAAAGAAGAAGACGAAGCCAAAGTAAATGCGCATCACAGGCTGATTCTTAAATTCATATTCAGAAAGCCGAAACCTTTCAATTAAAATAATTTTTATTCGCGCATATTTATATCGATTAAAGAAAAAAAAAGAAAGGACTTCATGAATACTTGGTCAGCTATTTCAACTGTTTAATTTATGTTTAAATAATGTCGGGTGACTTGTGCCATCGCTATATCTCTACCAGACAGACAGACAATATCTTTTAAAAATAAAAATATTTTGATGAATTTTTTAAATACTCGTTTAGTGAACAGTTTTCAACGATATTTCAAAATTTTTAGCCGTGAGAACGTGAAGCACTGTTTTTGTGCATATTTCATTAAATTTTATTTGGAACATAAACGAAACCAGCTTCTCGACAATCAGTAAGGATTCAAAGAATAGCGTGCGTTGGTCAAACTATTCCATTCCCGGCTAGGTCAAATTAGCTGTAATGCTTACTCTTCGCCATCAAACCCATATTTCAGGTTAGGTTTTCTCAGATATATCATACTTCTTCATATTCAGTGCGATATGTAAAAAATCAAAAAAATAAAAAGAACATAAAAAAACAGCTCAAGTTACCAGACTCTGTCCTATCTAAAATTTCGCAATTTTGTTCTTCAAATTGCACTTTTTTGTGTACAATGAATACCGAAATAGCAAAGCTTAACTGCTTTATAAATAAATATATTTGGGATGTCACAGAAAACTGTTTTCGATCAAAATGTCCAAATTTCATTCATTAAATTTAATTGTATGTATGAATTTTAGTGATTTTGTACTTTAGGATCGATACTTATCATAATTTCAAACAAAATTATTCACACTAGCTAAATTATTGGTCTAAATTAAAAATGCCAAATCACTTGGCTAATTACGGAACATTTCTGAATGAAAAACAAAACAATTGCCGGCTTCTATTCTAATATCAATATTGAAGTTAATAAATCGTGATGAAACTCTACTCTTCACCAGAGACGTATCGGTTATTAAAAAAAAAAAAAAAAAAAACTAAAAATTGCACATAATTGTTATTTCAAATTTAAAATTTCCATTTAATTTGACCAATACTTTGAATTGTTATTATAATAATAAATTTCTCAATATGCAAATGATTTCAAAACTTAAAAACATCTGAAAAATGAAAAATGTAATCTTTTGTCGAATATACTTGCACAAAACCTTCTCGAAAGTGAAAACCAGAAATTAAAGCATTTGCACTACAGTAAAATAAAAATGCAATTTTTTTGTATGTGAGCTACATTTTCTGGGGTCCATAACATGTTTATTTTTACTAGTGTTTCACCTGCTAGTAAGAAGTCCTTATACACCAGACATAACTTCTACAAAAAGTTCGTTAACAATATAGCTATCGAACATTTAACGATACTATTTCGGCAAAAACTAACGTCAACGACTATCGCAGTTTGTGACGGTCAAACTATCGATCGCAAGTGATCGTTTAAGCTATGATCATTTAAGCTTTGGATCGTTGTAGCGTGCAATTGGCGAGTACTTTGCTCAATGGGTTCCTTTAAATCGTATAATTCTTATCAAAAAAAAAACTTTTAATACAGGGAATTATTACAGGTTACATTTTTTTTAACTACGAAAACTTAAATTGACTAGTAAAATAGTATAGAATCGGAATGAAAAACAACATAAAATTAAGAACTCTTAAATTTTGAAAAGTGATTTAATAAAATTCAGCATACACCCCTCCACCTTTTCTAGATTGCAAACCGAATAAATTGTTCATTAAAATGGTTTGTCCATTTTTCAAGAAGTATTTTGATTTCATTGAAAATTGGTACTATAAAATTCTTATGCACACTGTGAAGTGAAATCAAATAGCAAAATTCTTCTAAACATGACAAAACGAAGCATTTAAAATAAATCAATACCGTTCAAATTATTCGGAACGCAATCTAGAACATGGGGTATAAAATGTACGTTAAACGTTTCTTGGTGTTTAAAAGATCTTACGTTGTTACGTTATAAAAAGTAAGTATGTATTACGCTTTAAAAACAAGTTCTTATACTTTATAGCACCTGATATTACGAAAATTAGCCAAATTTGTAAAATAATGCACATGAATGTTGATAACAGAAACTACCTGTAAATTTTTTATATAAAACACCATTTCGCTTCTTCTTTTTTTGTTTTGTTTCTTTATTGGCATATAAATTTTTACAGAAATAAATTTGAAGAAACTGGTTAAGTTTAAACCACTTGCAACGCACAAAGAAGACGACGATGATTATACACTCGATTCATATATACCGCTTAATAAATTGCACAAATCGACGACATTTACGCTTAAACTAACGCCGGAATTGGAATTGCTTGACCGAGAGTACAATGTATTCATACGTGCTGAACGTAAAGCCGATATTTTTCTGGGTAAGTCAATGGAAATTACTAAGAAACAAAAAATATTTACATATACATATTTCGTTTCGTGTATGCGGTTCGACTAATTTGAAAACGAAAACAAACGAAACGATAGATAGATAACCCAATTATTACACAGTTTTTCAATTAATATTGATAACATATTCACCCGGACCGGAGGCTGGCAAGCAAGTTAGAATTCCGTTGATTCGTTGGTTACGAACGTCACGAATTGCATGCCCTTGATGAGAATGTTGAAATGCCATGCCATATCATGCATACGTACATATAAAGCAAATAACATCTTCCTCATACGTAAACACAATTTTTAAACAAAATGTTTCCCATATGCCCGTTCTGTTCTGACAGGTGACGTCATAAGGCGTTTCGAAAGTTATTTCATCACCAGCATGCATAAGCAACAGAATGCTGCTCCATGGAGGCTACAAGATGCACGCACTGCTGCAACACATGCAGCTGTAAAGTTTCCAAACGATGATGATGATGATGACAAACCAAAAACTGAAGTTGAAACATTCTCCGAGTCGGAAGTACACGGCACAATTGGCGCCAGTGTGGAGCATAATCAAACTACTTTTGCTGCAGCAGCAGCAATTGGAGATGGGCAACAGCGTACCACATCCAATCTGCTACAGCTTTGTGGCACTAAAATCGAAATGAATTCACAATCACAAGTGCGCATAGCACCGGGTACAACGGGACAGTTACTCTTCGAAGTAACAAATATGCGTGGCGATGCTGTCTTTCATAATATACAGGTGACGGATGAACGACGTTTTCTAGTGCGTTTAGCGCCACAAAGGTAGTTAATGTTGTGTGTATGCGTTAAATAAATAAAAAAAATAATAATAAGCAATAATTACACATAATCTAGTTTGCAATTGGCGCCCTATCAAACCGCAACAGTTGCGCTCACCGTATTAATTCCAGCTAGTACAGCGCAGGGTACAATCGATCGTATTACATTTACCATACATGGACGTGAGACATCATCGTTGCCGGTCATTTTAAAAGTGGTAACATCAATTGAAACGGAGGTAACTATGCAAATGCACTTTAATGCTGCTGGTGTGTTACTAATTGAACGCAAACAAACATTTTTTAAAGGATACAACAGCACCAACAGTAAATTGGGAATTTGGCAATCGTTGCGACTATATAGCTGCTGATGCACAAAACTGTGCTGAACGTTTTTGGACATTGGACATTGTAGCACAGGACTGGCAATCGGGCATATTACGACTGCAAACAACACCATCGGATGGCTTATTCTATCGCAATTCATACACGGTCGGTTCAACGGAACCACTTAAGGCTAGCTATATGGCTACTTGTTGTGAACCGCGTGTATCATTATTGGCATACGATGCTGCGGGTAATCAACGTACCTATAACATAGATGTACGTGATATTGTCCTTACGGAGGCATCGATTGCAGCCATTGCACTGGGTGCAATATTACTGCTATTACTATTAATTTTAATTATTGCGGGTATAGTTTGGTGTTGTCGCCGACGTAAAGTTTCATTGGAACTGCCCACATACCGATCGCATTCAACACGTAGCATGGAATAGACTTAAGTTGTTTTTTATTCATTGTTAGCGATTTCGTTATTGTTCTACGTTTAAGTACATAGAAAAAAAAAATAATAATAATAAATACTACATACGATATACATACGAGTACATACATATAAAGTTTGTTTAAAGAAACTATATTAAGTTAGTTCAGCTGGACATCTGTTATTTACTTATATAGCCGTATACTACTGGGTGTAGAACTTTCAGCTATGAGTGAAAGAACGTGTCGTGAGTGGTTTCAACGTTTCAAAAGTGGTTTAATGAAGACTCGTGTCAAAGTCTAGTATATTTCAAAATTCCTTAAATTCCTAAAAATGATGCAGAAGCAAGGATATTGCGTGCCATACGATTTGAAACTGAGAGACGTGGAAAAGTATTTTTTCAACCGTGAACAGCTGCTTGAACCACAGAAAAGCAAGGATTTCTGCAACGAATTGAGACTGCCGATGAAAATTGGATCCGCTACGACAATTCGAAACGCAAAAAGTCGTGAGTTAAACCCGGCCAACCGTCAACAGCAATGGCCAAAAGCCAAATATCCAAGCTTATGCTCTGTATTTTGTGGTATCAACTTGATGTAGTCCATCCATCACGGAGTAACGCTAAGAACAATAAATGTTGCATTTGAGCCGAGCATTGAAGAAAACAAAACGGTCGCAATTTGAGCAGAGACACAAAGTAAGTTTTCATCGGTACCATGCTGCAAAACCATTTAAAATCATGTTGGACACGCTCAAATGGAAAGTCATAGCCCAACCGCTGTATACAAAAGACATTGCTCATTCCGATCTAATAGTTTTCAACTGACCGTGCAACACTCTCGTACTAATTAAGAGGAAACCAAATTTTGAGTTGATTCTTGAATTACTACTAAAGACGAATCATACTTCCGACGCGGAATCCGTGTGCTGCTTGAAATATGGGGAAAGTAGTAGCTAAGGTTGGGCAACACTTTGTATAATCCAATTGTAAACACCGCGACATTCTGACTAATGCAAGGTGGTTCATAATAAAGCGTTTTTCAATTTTGTATTTTAATAGTAATGCACTATTAAATTTTTAAACTTCAAAGCGTCTGTCAAGGTTTACTTTTTTAACATGGTGATGTGCACGAACGTGTTTGGAAATTATAAAAAATTACTAAAGCAATTCTGAGTCGATGATCACAACTTTAAGAACGCTTACTCCAATTTTCGGTCGTAATAATCATTCCAACGTAAAAGCTGAGCTCCTCTAATGTTGTTGGTTTGTTGGCTTAAAACCAACGACTGCAAGTAATCCATAAAAAGAAATCAAACGGCGTTAGACTGCATGGGCAAGGTAGCCATTCGACCGGAATATTTCTCGAGGTTAAACCATTACCAAACTTCTCCTTCAACAGATCAGTTGTTTGACCGACCACCAACTTGTTGGAATCGACGAAAAAATATAGCCCAATCACAATTCCAGCATAAAATCCATATAACACGGTTAATTTTTGTGAATGCAAACGCGTCTCTTGAACCACATGTGTATTAACAAAGCCATTAAGCGAAAAATTGGCTTCATCGCAGAAAATGATTTTTCGTTTAAATTCAGAAAATTTTGCAAAAATTTGAGCACACAATCGGAGAAGTTTCGGTGCCTTAGTTCTTAAATTAGTTTGATCTTGTAAGCGTATATGTCAAATTCTTTATGCAAAATTCGGCATAATATAGTTTCAAAGTTTTCCAATTCCTGGGAGCGGCGTGGAATCGACAGATTTTGCTCATTTTGAACTGTACCACTTATGGATGCAAAAATATCGGTACTTCAATAGGTACGTTGTCTCCCTGGCACAGGAACATTCAATAGTTGATCCGAATTTATCCACTATATCACGCATATACTGTCTGGTGGAACGATTATTTAAGTTGCGACTCAGAAGAAATGCGGTCGTAATTTTTAATAATTTTGAAACGTTGCTCGGTCTTTTGTACTTCACCATGATACGAAATGTAAACCTTGACTGACGTTATGGTGCTGATAAATCCTGAAATATATTTAAGGATGCGTTAATATTTAAATACAAAATTTTATGTTTCTATAGAAAAACCTTTTACATTCTGGAATTCACCGTGCAATTGCTGCTTATACTAATTTTGATAATATAGCATTCTATTATTTTAAGTGTGTTTTAATTAATATACACACAATAATTATATCGCACCAGCAATAATTTTTATTGCTTTCATTGATAATAACACGCAACAGGTGACAACGAACTCCAGCCAGCCAGCCCAGTTACGTTTACTTACCCCGATTGAGTATGCCAGCAATGAGCGCTGGCGATGATTGCGGAGTCGTATGTATGATGGGCGGTGCGGCTGGCAGCAGCTGCGGCTTATTGGGATAATCATCAAATGTTAGACCCGTAACAGATGCGCTCAAGAGCGGATTTTTCACAATACGCGATGTAGAATGCGACAGCAGCGTCGACGGCGTTGAAGACGACGACACGTCACCTTTTGACTTCTCTGACATAGTTTTCAGGATACTAGTGCAAACTAGACACACACAAGTGAAACGCTAGTGCGTCGGGGAATTGTACAATTGAGATTGTAAAATTATGCGTCTATAGTTTATAAAATAAAAATTAAAATCGCGATAGGTTGTCAGAAAAAAAAAACAAAAAAAAATATTTAACACACAAAATACTTCCGCAAAACGCGACTGCTCTTCCTCTTTCGCGCAGCAGCACTCACATAGCAGTGTTGCAAAACACTAACTATAACCATCACTGTGGGCGGTAGCCCACGCAAGTGAAGAAAACACATCTCAGTACGAATACTAATTTTACTGATAAGCCCCATTATGTTATAAACGTGTTATTATCAATAAAAAGATCTTTGAACGTACATTCATATAAAATCAGATCACCTCAGTCTGAAACAAATGGTAGTAGAAAATATCCACCCTTAAGTAGTGTTTGGGGTCAGGGAGGATCTATCAATCAAAACATATTTGTAACGCGATGTATTGGGTTTATTGAACTGTCAAATTATTTCCAACATAACGAAGGAATCATAGGATATGCCATAAATTACATATATTCGTCATCAGTGTGACAAGACGAGTCGATATAGCCATGGCCGTCCGTCCCTCAAAGAGAAAAGTTCACCGTCTAAGGACATAGACAAACAAAACTCACGGTAAAGGTTATCTACGAATTGTAATCTGAAATTTCATAACTCGCAACCGTTTTACTGCAGTGGTAAAAAATACAATCAGTTGTCAACTTTTTGAAATATTTGTTATAATTTTATAGCAAACCTTGATTTACCCCAAATATTTATTAGCATATTTTGTAGAATAGTTTCTGAAAAGCAAAATTTGTAAGCGAATTTTGAATACCCCGCCAACAATACCATATCAAAAAAACAGAAAATTTGCTTCCACAATTGCCGAAAAATGAGCTCAAATTTTCGTGCTCATATTTGGAGTGAAATTCAGCAAATTTTGATATTACAAACTTTTGGGATTGTTTTCGTATGTATTCCATATATATGTATTTTTGCATGTCCAAAGGTATAAAATATATGTATGGTATATGTATATAAGCAATAACATAATATGTACAGATGTATATATGGCCAAGAAAAGAAATAAGTTATTTAGCATCGCACATTTATTGCCATAAATTGATATATAAAAACAAAACATCTGTATTCTATATCCTGTACCATATGGTAAAAAGGATATAAAATACAAATACGCCTCTTTCAAGCAGAACCCCTTTACCATAGGGTAAAGGGCTTCTGCTTGGGCCCATAAAATATATGTATTCTTGATCAACATCGGAAGACGAGGCGATATATGTAGATATGTTTGTCTGTCCGTCCGACTATCTGTTTGAAAAAATCTCGGACACTATAAAAGATAAGAGACTTCATTATTTATACTCTGTTTTCCCTCTTTAGAGAAAATGCATGTACCGCCACACAAACCATGCCCCATTTTTAAAATTCTGTATGAAGATTTTTGATTTTTATTTGGAAATAATTTTAATTTTTTCGTCAATTCTGTTGGAATGTCCCGCATATGTTCAGAACAGACCACTTAAGAATATAGCCCCACACAAATCTATGGTACATGTAAGGAGCCTTAAACAAGGTACAGGTTTACATCATGTTGCAATGAAATGGTGAATTTTCGAGATGTTTTGAATTAAGTAGAGAGTAGATAGTAGAGTGATGTTCTAGAAAAAAAAGTGAATTTTTATAACATAAAAAATTTCGTAAGTAATATGTAAAAACTCAGTTACATGAAATTACAATACATTCGAACAATACAAATGCAAAACAAAAATCTTTCTTCACGAAATTCATTTCAGAAGTTTCGCGAGTTGCACGTAGGTTTTCGTCACTTGGTTTCTACCTCGTCAAGAGGTTACTTTTTGGTTTGATTATAAACTTACACTGAAGTAAATAGAAGCGGTTGTTTTTATTGATGTAGCGGTTGGTTCACGTTGCCGTGGAGTCGTAATCCTTCGACATTGGTATTCCTGCTCGGTCGATTCCGCGCGAAGACCCGTTGCGGTTGTTATTGTTAAAGCGTTACATTCGCTGCTGTCATTTGCTCAATCTCAAGTGAGCTTGCCGGTAGCACCTTTGCCACTTTGCGCGGCTCCTTGATTAATGACTGTGGGCACTGCATTTCCTCCCAACCGATTGGCACCATTGGTATACGACTGTGTCGCACATCGCTTGCATAGGCAATCACAACGCCCAAATTATTTTCAGCTGTACTCAGGACAAGCGATTGATCTAATTGGTTTATCACACGTGCTATTATGACGTCGCCGGGTTTGAAGCTTTTGTAGATTTCAACACGATCCTTTTCAGTTTCACGTACATCCTCCTTGCGCAGCAGTCCACGGTAGGTGCAATCGAGCAGCGCATCGCCAACACCGAAGATTGCGCACTTTGCAAACCGTAACGTTGTTACTAGAACGCGTGCAGTGACAATTGCTCCAACGCAGGGCACAACAACGCAGCTACCGGGTTTACGTACATTTATCACTTTCATCTAAATCCAACAAGTAAATAGTTAAGACTGTTATGCTGTGTATTTGTACATTAATACTCACAGTTCCCCCGGCTGTAGGCTCTTCGATTTGCACTACGCCCGATTTGGATGCGTGCAGGTAGCCATTTGTTTCATAAGTACCCACTCCGGGCACAATATTTGCATCTGATCTACACAAACGTTGTCCTGGCAAACAAATCTTAATGTCGTGCTTATTTTGCGATTTGTTTTCTTTCGACATTGCCGCTAAATTAAAAATAAAAACAAAAAACTTAAATGCTAAACCTCTCGACACGCTATATACGGGACAGTGTTGAAAGTCGCTTTGCGAGAAACACTATAGTTACACCGTGCAACACTTTTCGTATTTAAACTAACTGCCCTGTTCCCGTTCTCAAAAATGTATTTCATTTTCAAAACGAATCAAAACCGAACGATATAAATTAAGTTGTTCCCGTCTCCGAACGATTTGCTTGCGTTTACAAAACCGAAAATTTATTTTCAAAATGGTGCAAAATGAAAAAATTTAACAGCTAAATGTGTTAAATACATTACATTATACATTACATTATATTTTACTTAATATAAATATACTAGCTGGCACCCGGCGCGTTTCTGCCTCTCCACCTGTCTCTTCTTCCCCTGCCACCCCTTAACCCTCACCCTCCTTCCCAATGCCCGCTTACCACACCGCCCATTCCCCTACCCATCTTCCCCTGTCACATTTCAACCCATCGCATACCATTCTTTACCCTGTGGCGGCCTCTTCTATTTTTATCCCTCCTTCCTTATAATCCCTTACTCTAGAAAATTTAAAAAAATGTCAAGCATCTAAACGAATGGTGTAAGCCCGGAGTTTCTTTCTGCAAGGACGATAATGGAAGTCTGGTTACAAATGCACAGGAATCACTGAGACTATGAATAGCTCACTACTCTAATCTACTTGGAGGCGACGAAGAGAACAATGTCACCGATAGAGAAGCATGCCTAGAACCACAAGTTGATTATGGTTTTCTTGTAGAACTACCGGACTACAATGAGGTCGACTCAGTAATTAAAAAGCTGAAGAATAACATAACCGCAGAATCCGATCACGAACCCCGAGCTGCATGATGAAGTTAACATAGTACACCACATACAATTCCAGCGGCTGCACTGGGCTGGTCTCCACATCGGGATAAACTACGAAGCTCCGGCACGGAAGGTTTACGACGCAAACCCGAAACTAATTGGTGGACGGCGTCAGAAGGGATGTCTGAGTTCACGATAATATGACCATGATGATCTGAAGAAGCTTCGTATTGCCAGCGATTGACGCCGAAGCGCACTTAACTGAATGGTGCGCTTTCCTTGATCGATATACGGTTGTAGTGCCACTTCAGAAAGTAAGGAAGTAAAATGATCTGATTTGATAACTTTTAAGAGTTTGTTCATGTACGTTTCAATACCATTTTAATAGTAGAATACAGTAAAATATCGTTATTGCGGGTATAATATAATGTTAACATCCACCAGTATGCATTTGTTGCGTAGTTTGTAGTTTGATTAAAATTTTTATATGAAAAAATTTACTTAATATAAAAGGTGCAAAACCCATTGTAAATTTTACATTGATAAGACTGAGTGTGGCCAGTTAACCTCATTTAACTGTGCATAAGAGTTTGCCCTTAGTGTGAGTAGTGTAACTAGTGTTGTTTACTGAAGTGTTTACAAAAACAAAAAAGTATCGGTCTATCGATTATTTCCCATCTCTAATCACAAGATTAAATTCGTGGGTTCGTAATTTGTTTAGCTGATATGTTGAGGCACTAATCAAATAACGTAACCGTATACGTGTACGCCAAGCAACACGACCACAGCATGTCGTGGGTATCGGATTACAAGTACAGCTGGTACGAAACACTAGCACTGAACGTACTTAAATGCGGGCCATATGTGCCGGGACACATAGCCTTCGTCATGGACGGCAACCGGCGCTACGCACGTTCCGAACATCTCGAGAAGATCGAAGGCCATTCGCGCGGTTTCGATAAGTTAGCCGATTGTCTGCGCTGGTGTCTGGACATTGGCATACATGAGGTAACCACATTCGCCTTCAGCATCGAGAATTACAAACGCTCAACGCAAGAGGTCAACGATCTGCTCAATCTGGCGCGTGAAAAGTTCAACAAACTGCTGCAGGAGACGGAAAAGCTGAAAGAGTACGGTGTCTGTATACGCATTATTGGCAATCTGCAGCTGTTGCCCGAGGATTTGCAGCAACAAATCGCCGATGCTATGCTCAGCACCGAGCATAATGACAAACTCTTTCTTAACATTGCATTCTCGTACACGTCGCGCGATGAAATCACGCAGGCAGTCGAAGTAGTGCTCAAACATGGTGAGCCAGCGCAACTCATTGGCGAGAACATCAATGAACGGCTACTGGAGGATTGTTTGTATACACGGCATTCACCGCCACCCGATTTAATATTTCGAACATCGGGCGAAACGCGACTGAGTGACTTCATGATGTGGCAGGTGAGTTGTGGAGTGTGTTGGGCATATTATACATCATTTACAATAATTACACTAACTTTTTCTTATTTCAGTTGTCCAGCAGTATACTCTATTTTACAAATATCCTATGGCCACAGATTACAATTTGGAATTTCCTTGCTGGTATATTCACATATCAACGTGCCCGACTGCAAGGCGATGATTTTCGCAAAACCGAACGACTGAAGAGTGCCCAAATGGCAAAGCAATCACAATTCTATGGAGAGCGAGTGCAAAGTTTTCTGCGAAGATTGAATTTGTACCGGCGTGAAATGCTATTGCGGTTAGCTTCCAATTAGCAAATATACCCATTCCATAGAAAATATATATATTATACACATAGTGTGAAATGGTATTATAAGTTTGTCAGAAAGTTTGTAAAGCATTAAAGCAGACATCGTAGACTCCCATAAATTATGTACATATATTCTTGATCAGTTTGCGTGACGAGTCGATTTAGGCATGCGCGCATTTTTATGCCCTGTACCCATTGGGTAAAAGGCTATATTAAGTTTGTGCAAATGTACATATGTAACAGGCATAAGGAGATGTATAAAGTATATATATTTTGAAACAGCATCGGATGACAAGTCGATATAGATATGACCGTCTGTTTGAACAAACAGATTTTGGACACTACAAGAGATAAATTTGGATATTTGAACGCTCCTTCTCCCTTTTCAGTAGTAACTAGTATTAATCCTACTTCAATGGGTAACACCCATGTAAATCTGTCCCCATTTTAAAGATTCTGTATGTAAATTTTCGCGATTTTATTTATTACGCTAGAAACTTCAAATTTGGTGTATCTAACTTAGATCCTAATAAAACATACCGCATAGGACCAGATCGGACTGCTATAAGCCATAGCCTGCATACAATCTTCACCTCCATTTTTATGAAATTTTTTGGTTTTTGTTCTTATTAAGCTAGAAATGCCAAATTTGTCGTATATATATTATAATCCTTACAAAATATTCCATATAGGCTCAGATCGGACCACTACAATAGGTAGGCCCTTTCAAACCAGCCCCCCCCCAGTTTTTAGCTTTCGTAATATCAAAATTTTTTGGTTTTTATTTCCATGTTCGTATGTCTGTGCGTTACTGTCTGTCCCATTTTCTCAAACTTTGATATACTGACTGAGAAGTTTGTATGGGAGATAACTTTTTGTAACCTGAAGCAACTCAAGTTACAAAAGGTGGATCCAATTATAAACATTTTAAAAATAATAATTGTTTTTAAATTGGCCAAAATTTAAGCATTCATTCAAAGATTTAAAAACCAGCATTGCCGAGCAAAAAGGAGTACTAAAGCTTCGGTTCCATCGAAGTTCATTTTTTTTTCTTTATTGTTAATACAAAGAGCGGTTTTGACAAAAGTTTAAAGAAATAAAATTTAAATAAAAATTGAGAGACAGAAAATCGGTATTACACGACAGATCAGCAATAAACTTGTGAAAGATTTACGTAAAATCTATTTGCAAATTATAACAACAACAAAATTAAACCATTTTAAAAATTTTAAAGTAAAGGAATGTGGTTCTGTGGACCTCAGGAGCAGGCCCGTTGAGAGTGTGGGGAGGGAGAGTAAAGGGTGGTAAATTACCAAGTGCCTGGGATTAATAAAATCCATCGCATTTTACACGAGTGCAAAACAATTGCTACGGCATGTTAAAATTTACGCTCGACGTCCCTGCCCACGAGGACAAAGTGAGCAGCAAAAGAAAAAAAGCCCACAAACGTCTACTAATTACATACTCAGCAAACCAAAAAAAAAAAAACACAAATTTGGAGACCCTCTAAGCCGGGCGCGTATTAAGATCAAATGTGGCTACAAATGAAGTAAAACTGAATATGTATGAACTACGCCATGTAATAGCTCTTATGGTTTTCACGAAAAAATTTTAATCCTACAACTTAAATTTTACACAGATGTTTAGGATTACCACCAAACACATCTGCATTTGTCATACTTGCGCTGGTTGGGAAACTTCCTCTCATATGAATGTCCGCTAATGTTGAAATCAGTTTCAATGAAAAGAAAGATGTGATCATATTTGGTAAAAATATTATTCTCAGTGTCAATTTGAAGTAAGCTAGTAATAGGGGGGTTTAAGAAAATATCCTCGGAGATGTGAAATAATCGATGCCATGAAATTTATAGAGAGAAGGGTTTGCTAAAATTTTCCATAACATTTTCCAAGTCGACCTTGGTTGATAATCTTTTAGTGAAATGAAATGCCTGAATAACTTCCTAAGCGAAATAAAAGGAATTCTCTTAAGACAAAGCCAACGCTGATTTTATATATGCCTAATGATCTGGTAACTACGAATTTACCTGTAGCTACTGCTAGCGTAATATGTTTAAAATAATAAGAAATGCTCCAGCATAGAAACATCATACAAAATTGATTCATGACATACGCTGTAAGGTAAATAAATAAGCTTATAAAATAATAAAGAACAATTTTTCAAAGAACATACTAAATGCCTGTGAATCGTCGAGAATTGCTTGGAATTTTAACTTTTCGCGGATATACCTGACCCATTTGTGAATCGATTGAAATACGTTAGGTACCGTTGGACGCCATTTAACTTAGCAACTTTAAAAAAAATTTGTAAAAGCTAACAGCTTGGGTGGTAAGTTGCTTTCATACAAAAAGGCAAAAATGGGCTATATTGATTTGTATCGGCGCTACCCTAAAAGGTAAAAGATCCCACCCATTGATATAGACGTGGAATATCTGCATATAAAAATGCAACACAACAAATTCTAAGTTGATATTGCCTGCAATAAAAAAGTTTTTTATGCAAAAAGTCAAAAGTGGGCGGTTGGTTTGCAAGAGGAGACACCAAAAAGTAAGGGGATTACATTACTCATTGACATACATGTATGTGAAGTGCAAATGCGCAAGTCACCATGTCAATTTTTAAATTGATATTGACTGCAAAAACAAAGGTTTTCATACAAAAAGTCAAAAATGGGCGGTGTTTTGTAAGGGGGGATACCCAAAAAAATGGGCATGGCATGTAAATATGGGTACACTATTTGACTACAATAAAATGAAGTCTGCATTTACAACTGGAAATCATAAAAATATGTTCCCAAAAAATACCAAAATCCAGACGAACGACAGACAGACGGATGGCGGCTTTAATGCATTACAAACTTTCATCAAACTGATAATACTATTTCCCACAATGTGTGAATGGTATAAAAACCACAAATCATTTCATTTGGGCATGGCTTGGCCCACTTGTCTCCAAATGATATAGAGACCATTTACGTATTTTTGTTAGTCGCGTAGCAACGCTTATTATTGACAATATTATTTCATTATTTCTTGTCAGTTATGTATTGAGCTTAAGTTCTAAACTTAATAAAATGCTTACTTTGACGTCTACAGAAACAATAGATCACGGGAGAAATATAAATTGCTTTATAGTCTAGCGACTCAGGCACAATTTCTTCAATTTAAAATATCTTTGCGCGCGTATAGCCGAAACAGCTGTTGTTCTTTTTTCTCTCTGTCTCTCTCGCGCCAAATTGATCAACACTGACAAGATCGGCTGATGCTAATGCTCGAAAAGGCGCCAAATCGGCAGCGCATTTTTTTTTATTTATTTTCTGGATGTGTCTTTAGTGTATTTTTATCTATTTGGGTTTTCTTTTTCAAATAAATTTAATAAATTTTTCAAATTAAACAATGGCGCTTTGGGTGGACAAACATCGGCCCCGTGAATTATCAAAACTGGATTATCATAAGGTATGGTGTTGCTTGGCATTAAACATTTAAATCGTTTCTAATCTTTTCTTTTTGTTTGTTTATATACAATAAGGAACAAGCAGAAGACTTGCAAAATTTATGCCGGCAAGCGGATTTTCCGCACTTGATGTTCTACGGACCTTCCGGTGCCGGCAAAAAGACACGTATTATGGCTGTGCTGCGTGAGTTGTACGGTTCAGGAGTGGAACGTCTACGCAATGAGACTTCAAGCTTTACAACGCCATCAAATCGTAAAATCGATATTATGACCATCAGCAGCAACTACCACCTTGAGGTGAATCCTTCGGATGCTGGCATCTATGATCGTGTGGTTGTCATTGATTTAATCAAACAAGTTGCACAGACACAACAAATCGATACGGCTACGCAGCGTGAATTTCGTGTCATTCTACTTTCCGAAGCGGATGAGCTGTCCAAAGATGCACAGCATGCGCTGCGCCGTACAATGGAAAAGTATGTGGCCACCTGCCGTATTATACTATCGGTGAATTCAATATCGCGCGTCATACCGGCCATACGATCGCGTTGTCTCGGCATACGTGTGCCTGCGCCATCGATAGCGGATATGAGCACTGTGCTGCAGAGCACATGTAAACGCGAGGGAATTACGTTGCCCAAGGAGCTAGCAGTTCGTTTGATAGATAAATCGGAGCGTAATATGCGCCGTGCACTGCTCATGCTAGAGGCATGTAAGGTGCAACAGTATCCATTTACCGCACAACAAAAGATCGTCGAATTGGATTGGCAGGTCTTCTTGCGTGAAGCTGCCAATCAAATAGTTGAAGAGCAGACGCCAGTCAGATTGGAAAAGGTACGTGATCGCCTGTACGAATTGCTGGCGCAAGGAGTGCCACCGCACATGGTATTCCGTGGTCTGGTCGAACAGTTGGTGCGCAATTGCGATATGTCGATCAAAGCGAAGACACTGGAAAGCGCTGCGATGCACGAGCATCGCATGCAAAATGGTTCAAAGCACATATTTCATCTCGAAGCCTTTGTTGCACAATTTATGAGTATTTACAAGAAATTCATCGCTGACTCAATGATGATGGATGATGATTTTTAATTAATTTATAGTAAGTTTCCTTTTTTTTTATTTTTTGAGTGAATAAAATCAATGAATGTATTTAATTTAATTGTATATGAAACTCAGCTTCGTAGAGGGATAATGCATATGTTTCTAAAATTAGGCCTATTTTCTACCTTTGATTTAGAATTAACTCTTAAAGAAACTGTGAATAATATGCAATCGGAGATGTGATCAGAAATTAACTTACAACGGATGGGCAAAGAAGAAGGTCCCTTTTGAATTGACAATATTTGTTCCGCACATTCTAAGACGATACTTTCGAAAAATCATTTAGTTCTTCGGATTGCCATTCTTGGCTAACATTATTTCGTAGGACAATTTATGAGATGCTTATTTTTTTCATGCAAATATAAAGCAATTTTACCATTAAACACGAAAGTTTTGCTTCGGGTATTCACATCTTTTTCGCTTTAGTTCGTAATGTGGTTTAGAGTAAATCTCATACCAAATTCGCCTTACGACCCAAACATACTAAAAGGCGGCCTGTGCATAATAAATGGGAGAAAACGGAGATCTCCATTTCACAAATTGTGTTGTAAAAATGCATTTTCGGAGCATTTTTGTTCTGATTGATTTTGCATGAGGCCCATATACCACATTCACACATACATACATAGTACATATCAATACCGTAGCTAGGCAGGGATATTGGGGGTTTAAGAAAAAATTGTCTGCATTGTATTTTGCGATTCTTCCCAGAAAATCTCGAACTACTCAGCAATGAATAGTATAAATGATTCCACCAAGAAATATCGACAATGGAAAACCGCTTTGATGAGAAGAGCCAAGTTAGAATGCTAGCTAATTACAGCTGATCACTTAAGGAGAGTGTAAGAAATGTCATTGAACTAGTCATGTCCGTCTGTATGTCCCCTGTCTGTGTTAGTCAAAACTAGTCCCTTAGTTCTTAAGATATCGATCAAAAATTGCGTGTGGAGACTTCTTATGTTTCTAAGGTGAACATAAGTCACAATGACCATGCCACTCTCACTTTTATATGTAGCCCCCTTATAAACACACCACCCACTTTTCGGTTTTTATACGAAAATCTTTTTCATTTTAGTCAATATTAACTTGAAATTCTATATGATGGCTTCTTATGGAGGGTAGCTTTCTCTCCAAAACCATTGAGAAGTATAATATCAATTGAACATTTTCTGAGTTAATTGAATGTTAATTGGATGAAGTGCACCAAAAACTGTTTTTTGCGGGTTATAGAGATTTTTGAAAAAGTTAAGAAGTATTGTACTCGATGAGACCTATATAAACTACAATAGGTCACTTTAGCACTATGCTATAGATTAACCTGTAGGCATTACTGGTCGTCTGCCGATCATATACATAGCGTTACCCACATATATATATAACACTCCGGTGTACGTGCCGTAACCGTAACACAGATGGTAGTGCGACCATATTCTCTCCACGGAAGCTTCCAGAAACAGGCTTTTCGAAAGTTAATTTACTCACTAAAAGTGCTGGCTAGTCTGTAGTCGGGCGTAGAGAATAAATTCTATTAAATAAATTTCATTATGTCACTTCTCAGACATATGTAAAACAGATTGCATTGGACTAGCGATCTGACCATTAAAACTAATAGCCACGGATGCAACCCTATGTACCATAGTATGCATTGTATCAAACAAACTGATAATACCATTTCACACTATGTGTGAATGGTAGAAAAATTGTCATAATAATTATACACCCATTTTTTGGTGTAGCTCCCATACAAAACACCCGCACTTTTATGAAATCACATTTTGAAGACAAATTTCAATTTAAAAATTGACAAGGTAACTTTTTATAAACGGACGCCTAACATTTATATCAATTGGTATGATCCCCCCCCCCATTTTTAGGGCTATCATACATACAAGCCATCCGCTCACTTTTGACTTCTTGTATGAAAAGTAAAGAAAAATCGTAAGAAAACCGTAACCTAAAGAACGCTCAAAAAAAGCAAGCTGTTCAATTGAAAGCTATTGTGGAGACTTCAGAGAAAGGTACGAAAAATCACGAGAACAATATAAACGCCTTTAAAATCCGCTTAACTAATGTGAATTATGAATTGAGTAACTTGGAAGAGAAACTGTTTGGCATTTTACCCAATCACCACCAAATTCTGAAACTAAAGGCCAATATGAACCGAAGAAGACATCACCCCGTCTAGTACATTATATGTAGCAAGCGCAAAACTATATAAGCTATTGTATAGAAAAAGTATCCTTCTTCTTTCTGTACGTACCCTGAAAATGTGGGCTCAAAAAGTTCATGTAACCAATCGCTTACTAAAACTCTACCCACTTCAATACATACTATGATGAAGCTCCACAAAGTATGTGCCTTGAGCTTCAAATTCGACAGTCGTACAGCTACGATAAATCGTTCTACACAACACCAGCACCTGTAAGCTTTGTTCAAGTAGTAAAACACATAAATTTTTTTATTTCAGACTAGTGATTGGTTTGACGTGATTCCGAGACAGCATTTGAGACAAACAAATGTACGAAGTACCGCTTAAAATAGCATTTAAGAATAGTGTTAAGAAGATAATGGAAAAAAGAGATGAGTTAGTCAGGGAATTTTGAGTAGCAGTGATTATCGTGACTGCTACTTTGAAATCACTGTGATTTTCAACTGCTACTGTGACCACTGTTAAAATAAAAAGTACAAAAAAAAAAACTGACAAGAAAAAACGTTAACTTCGATTGAACCGAAGCTCTAATACCATTCATACGAAACTCTAAATAGTATTGTAATACATAAAAGTGGGGGTTTAAATAGGGGGTGGTAAATGCTCACTAGTAGATGTGTATGAAGCGGTGTAGTAGATTTCAACTTGATATTGACGTTTTCCATACAAATGCATAAAAGTGAACTGTGGGTTTATCTGGGACTACCTCAAAAAGTAGGCGGGACACGCCCCTTTGTATATGTATATGAAGCGGTTGTCCATTAATTTTTTTTTTCTTTTTTTATTAATTTACAATCTATCAATAAGACAATAAGTAAATTAGTTGAAAGTTCATAATATAACAGAAATAGCTGTACTCCAGTGAGAACAGCTATTATATTCAAAATTCTATAATTAAGAGTTTATTTACAATATATACAAAATTTAATCTCTAAAAGGTAAATCTAACACATGATTTCTTTTAAGTCTTCGAGTTGTATCGCTATTATCTAGTAGGCCTATTGCTAAAACATTTAAATGATCATGTAGTCTCTCAACATACCTTGTGCTTATTCTACGTATTTCATCTTTAATGTATGGAATATTTAAATCTTTGTGAATTTGGTCATTAGCCACAAACCAGGGGGCGTCAACAATAAGTCTAAGCGTTTTGGACTGATATCGTTGAAGAATTTTAATATTTGATTGGCTTGCAGTTCCCCATAATTGGATAGCATATGTCCACACAGGCTTTAAAATAGCCTTGTAAAGCCGAACTTTGTTCTCCAAACTAAGCTGCGATTTTCTCCCAAGCAGCCAATACATTTTTTTTTTGTTTTTGTGTTGAGTTTCTTTGTCTTGCCTTTAATATGACTTTTCCAAGTTACTCTCCGATTTATATCGAGTCCAAGATAATTTGCGGAGTCACTATGAGGAATTTGTGAATTATTTAAAAATACTGACGGACAATCTCCTCTTCTCAGAGCAAATGTGACATGTTTCGACTTCTCAGTATTAACCTTTATTTTCCATTTCTTAAGCCATCGCTCTATTTCAACTATTTCGTTTTGAATATCTTGAGATACTTCTGCCGCAGTGTCTTTAGATGCAATTATAGCTGTATCATCAGCATAAGTGGCTACTTGAACATCACTGACAACAGGAAGATCGGCAGTGAATATTGTGTAAAGGACAGGTCCCAGAACACTGCCCTGTGGAACACCAGCATGGATACTATATAGTTTCGATGTTTTTCCTTCCATTTGAACATAAAAGTGTCGATTGCTTAGATACGATTTCAATAAGAGGAAAAATGGAGCAGGAAGCAGTTTTTTCATTTTATATAACATGCCTGGATGCCACACTCGGTCAAATGCTTGTTGTATATCAAGAAATACTGCCGCAGAATAAAGTTTCTTCTCGAATCCACTTGTAATTATATCCACTATACGATGACATTGCTCTGGAGTCCCATGACCTCTCCTAAACCCAAACTGACGTTTGTATTCATCCAAAATTGATAACAATCTACTCATAAGTATTCTTTCGAATACTTTAGAGAATGTCACCAGCAAGCTAATAGGACGGTAGGACGAGAGAATATTTTCAGGCTTGTTTGGTTTTGGAATCATTATTACCTCCGCACATTTCCATTGTGTAGGAAAGTGATCCAGCCTCAAAATCGCATTGTAAATTAATGCTAAAAATTGAATACACTTTTGAGAGAGCATTTTCGTAACTCTTCCGTCTATTTTATCATAGCCTGGTGACCTTTTTTGATTCAGTTTTGCGAATTCTTCTTTGATTTCAGACACAGTAATTCTACGAATTGTATCTTCAGGCGCAAGATTTGAATTTGGTTGAAATGTTGAGTGTAAATGTTGTGCAAATGCCTCAACCTTAGCTTTGGTGGTTTTACACTATTCTCCATTATGATTACGTATAGCAACATTTCGTTTTGCTGGTCGTTTTAAATATTTGGTAGCTCTCCAAAGGCTGTATTCATAGTCTTTCGTGTTAGGATCCAGACTTTTGAAAAACTCTGCAGTTGCTTCATTTCTTACTTCGTGCAAGCGTTTTTTAAGTTGGAATGATGCTGTATTGTACCTAGTTTTATCTGCTGGACATCTACTGGTTTGCCAATTTTTCCGAAGCTTTCGCTTATTATTTATAAGGTTCCTAAGCTCAGCTGATATAAAAACAGTATTCGCTATAGAACTTTTGGCTGGTGCAGTACACAACAGACCTGCTTCATGTATAATGTTTGTGAATGATTCCACAGCCGTATCCACTTCTAAACCAGTTTTGAGAGATATATTTGTATTTAGTTTCGCATCTATCCAATCTTGAAATGCTAAAATATCTGTCCTAGATGTGACAATTTTATATTTATTTGATAGTGCTGGAAGAGCAGTGCCATATGTAATTATAATTGGCGAATGGTCTGAACTTAGGTCATAGTTGTCCGAAATTTGCAGATGATGCCGTGCTATTCCAAAATAAACTGCAAAATCCAAAAGATCCAGTATTTTGCGGGGGTCTGATGGCCAATACGTTGGTTTTCCCGTAGACAGTGTTGAAAAATTATTGGTATTTATGCATTTATATAGCTCCTTTCCTTTGGGATTTGCTAACCTTGATCCCCACCAAGGGTGTTTGGCATTATTGTCCATTAAAATCCACAAAATCAAATAGCAAGCTAATATTGATCTAAATGAAGGATTTTTTCATAAAAAAAACACAAAATTGCACGTGGGCGGGCCACGTTTTTCCTCTTTTATAAAATTCACACATAGTGTGAAATGGTATTATCAGTTTGTCTGAAAGTTTGTAACACATTAAAGAAGGCATCGTAGACCCCATATATATTCTTGATCAGCTCGACGAGACGAGTCGATCTAGCCATGTCCGTCTGTCCGTACGTACGCACGTTTGTATGTTGTTGCACAGTTTTTGGGGGCTGATTTTTATGCCATCCAATTGAAAATTTACACATACACTCCTTTTTACTGCAGTTTAATAGAATATTAAGATTAACCCGCCACGCTTACTTTTTGGAGTAGCCTGCATACAAATCCACTGCCCACATTTGACTTTTTGTATGAAAACTTTTTTGTTGTAGTCAATTTGAACTTAATAATTGATATGGTAGCTTATAGTGGACGGACGTTTCACTTTCTGGGGTAGCCTCCATACTAACCCACTGCATCTTAGCATCTTATAGATGGTCGCACTAGCACTACCTGACACATTACTATTTAATTTGTTTTTACTTATGAAAATTTTATGAAAAAATACAAAGAATTAGATGTATGTACATAGATGTCTGCTGGGAATCAGGACTTCCGACCGCCTACGTAAGTTTACAATCCCGAGCACATACATACATAAACACACTTCAGCTAATGCAGATCCTCTATAAACATGTTGAGCCTATAAATAACTGTTTTCGGTTATCGGTTTTTGAATAATTTTTATAAAGATCGTTTCCGGTAACAATTATCAAACGGTTAATTCCGTATATCGATTCCGATTTCATTGCAATCTTTCGATCTAGACTTTAACAAACCGGTTGGACAGCCGATAAGTTTCCCGCATCGCAAGTTTACCGTTCCATACAAATGAATTCTTGCTTCAAATTCGCATAGTGATGTCAACCCGTTAACGGTGCGGAACGGCAACGCGTTACTCGATCTCTTATTCCAGATTTGAATTTTGAGTTCGTATTCGAAAACCAACTCAACCAAAAAAGAAAAACAATATTTTTAATTAAACACAGTGTAACATTTGTACTGCAGAACAATTAATATCAAAACAACGAATTTAAATCAGTTGTAAAATACAAAAAGTTTTTTTTTTTTGAAAGTTTAAAAAAAAAAACAAAAATAACATATTAAATTCGAAAAAGTTAAATTTCAGTACTTTTGTGCAGTACGAAAAATTGTCTGTAAAACTATGTTTAACTAATATGTAAATTTTTTTATTAAACGCTGATCTCTTTTCACATTCGGAAACAATTATCAATTGCATATGCAAAAATTTTTGAAAAGTAGATAAAAAGTGGGCGATACAAGAATTGAGAAAACAAAAATTTTTTTGTTAAGTTATTACAGCAAAGTAAACAAAAAAAAAATAAAAACAAAAAAATAAAAACAAATTATTGCATAATTTTTTTTTTTTTTTTGCTTGATTAATTTCAATTCATTTAATACATAAGAGTACTAAAGTCAATGTGCCTGATCATATGATACCCTGCAAAGCATCAAGGTAAGGTTTATATTGAAGCAATGGTGAAACATATACATACTTACAAAAAAAAAGAAAAAAAAAACAAAAATAAAAAAAATGATTTTGAGTTTTTATGCAATGTTCGAAACGTTCTTTTTAAAGTTATTTCTATACAAAGACGATTACACCGTTTATACGAGACCGGAGTTCACAAATCCATTCATGATATACGAATAAATATGCAAAAACACGCAAAAGTATATCATGATTTAAAATGTTTAAAATCAACTTCGAAAATAGATTTTATTTTATTTTAATAAGTGCTTAAAGATACAACTCGAAACATATTTGAAATATTTCTTCGCTTGGAGAAAAACTGTGGAGTTAATGGCACATGCTGTATGACCTATGGTCACAATCATTGGGATCGTTTAAGCGATTAAGATTATAAGAGCGTAATGAATGATATCATTTTTGTTTTGTTTATGAAATACTTTAAATGAAATTTATACTAAGTGCTTATCTGTAGAATTTCTGATTACTAAGGTTTAGTCTGGTAATGCAAATTTAAAGAATTCTCGAAAAACAAAAAGATATTACATACATATCATCTTGAAATTCAGTTTGGCGAATTCGTTTGGACAGACATTTCGCAGTTAACTAACGAAGTGTTCTTTTATGCAAAGTTTTGCGTTTCGTTAAGGATTTGACTAGACAAGTGGGTGGTACAAGAATTGAGCTTTAGTGTTGAAGCGCTGTCCAAAAACAATAGAAAAACTAATGTTGTGAATTGAATCTTCATTGAAATCTTTCCGCAGTACAGTGGCTAATTTTAACTTTTATGTTTACAAAAACTTCGAAGTAGGAGACTTAAAATTTTATTTATTTTCTCTATAACCACCAATCATTGGTTGTAACACTCATATAAACCTACGCCCATTTAAATACTGTACTTTACAGTAGTTTTTAATAGAACCCAGTACCCATAAGTTAAAAGTTATGTATATGTAAAAATGTAGTATACGCCCCATAAAGTATATATGTATATTCTTGATCAGTTTGTTCGTCTGAACGTCAAGATCTTTGAGACTAAAAGAGGTAGTTAATTCAATTTAGATACATATTTGCATTCTCCTATTAACTGCTTCAGATAAAGTATTTTAAATGAACGAGTTAACACTTCTATAGGAGTAACGTAACACCTTATCTTCCATTTATAAATTTTATTATGAAATAGTTTTTGTTTGATTAACTGGAAACAACAAATTTGGTGTATCTTGCGTCAATCCAAAAAGTGTAAAGTATAGCCTCCTACACACCAGCCGTCTATAATCTAGTCCTCTATTTTTAAGTTTTTGTATGAATTTTCTTTTACTTTTGTTTTTAATTAAGCTAGAAATGTAAAATTTGTGTTGCAACTTATGTCAATCCTACTAAAGTATCGCATAGAGGTTCAGGTCACACCACTATAAAATATAGCGCCCATAACAAATAAAGAGTCTCAGGCAAGGTACTCGTACAGGTTATTAGCACCGTGGTTTTTATACACTGTACAAGAAATATTTGTAATATGGTATGTTGAGTTTAATGAGCTGTTAAAATGTATTTAACATAGTGACGGAAGCATCGCAGACTCCATAAAGTATATACTACTATATTCCTGAACAGTGTGACGAGACGAGTAGATATAATCATGACCATTCGTTCAATTGTATGTCTGTCTCTCCGTTCAGAGAAGACTTAGGTTAACTAAACTCACTGTATAAGGATACTAGGTACCGCATTGCTACAAGATTAACTCGCAACCATTTTTACGCAGTGCTAAAAAAAATAAATTTAGTTGTCAATTTTTTTCGAAATATTTGTTATAATTTTATAGTAAAAGCCTTAATTAGTGTCAAAAATATATTGGCATAGTTTGTAAAATAGTTTGTAGAAAACCAAAAAATGTATGCGTACAGAGTATAATATAGTCGAAAAGCTCAACTGTAGCTCTGCCTAGTTTTGTTTGTTTTCCTTACGATGAATAGTACCGATTCGCAACATGGAGATTCGTGAATGAAATAACAAGTCGACAATGGGCGACATTTTATTTATACGTACTAAATTCTTAACTGAACTTTGAATTCGGCTCATGTCGACCAGTTATGTGTTTGCATAATGATATTCCAAATTGCATATAAACACAAAACCGTGAACATGCACAAGCAGTTAAAAAACGACGTTTGTCACAAATGTCTTAATAGTTGAAATACTATAAAATTTGGTACATGGTCATAAGTAGATATATATTGTAACAAATAAACGGTGTGATCTAAAACTAACCGAACTTTTTAGTTATAAAATAAAAGGAGCATTGTATTATGTTTAAAAGCTAATATTTCTTCAAAATACGATCCATTTAACTCAATACAACGTTTGTAACGCTCAACCAATTTATCCATAGACTTTTTAAACACGCTTTTTGGGATATTCTTTAGCACCTGTCTGTCATGGCTCCTTTTATGTTTGCAATATCAGCGTAAAAAGCTCCTTTGATTGCAGTTTTCATTTTTGGGAAGAGAAAATATTCGCACGGTGATAGATCAGGCGAATACTGAGGGTGGACCATGAAATAAATCCGTTTTTTCATCAAATTTTCATTGAATGTTTTGATCTTGTGAGGTGGTGCATTATCATGCAGTAAAAATAGCTGTTTTCCTTTGGAATATTCGGGCCTAACACGTAGAACTCTAGACCACAAACGATGTAAAACTTGCTAATAATATTCTCCATTGACAGTTTGACCATCTGCAACAAATTCCTTGTGAAGAATATCCTTGGAATCACAGAAAGTTATCAGCATTGTCTTAATTCTTGACTTCTTTAGGTTTTGGCTTGTCTTTTGACTTCCATTCTGCAGATTGTTGCTTAGTTTCAGAATCATATTTAAAACACCATATTTCATCACCTGCTATGTTCCAATCAAGAAAATCTGGATCGTTTTCAGCTGTTGAAATGATGTATTTGCAATGCTCTATATGAGCGATTTTTTGATCATTATTTAACTGATGTGGAACAAACTGTGCACACGCCTTTCTTTTACTCAAATCTTCAGCTAATATTTTGTAGATTTTACAGTAAGATGAATTTAATTCTTCTGCCAGCATTCTCACAGTGAAATTTGCAACGATAGCGATTAGTTCACTTACTTTTTCCACTAACTCAGCACGATTAGATGCTTCGGGTCGTCCAGGTCTTGGATCACTCAGCAAATTTTTTACCGAGTTAAAACAAAATTTAATAAATTCGCTCTTTTGTTTTTACGACATAACTACAAAAACTGCTGTTATTAAAACGTGTGTCATTTGATAACCTGTCAAACGATTAGCATGAACTTAGCTGCTTTCCAAAGAAGAAAAGTGTACCATTCTACTAGTCTATGATTTAAAAGAAAAGTTCGGTTATTTTTAGATCATACCTTATAAGTAGAAATATCTTGTAAATACAATCATATTTATATCTAACTGATAATAAATTACATATAATGCATCAAGTTGGTATTTCCAACACAAAAACAAGCAGATTAAAAGGACTTAGTTTAATTTGTTTTTTTTTTTTGTGTTTTTAGCATTATTTATATTATTACTATATTAATAACAGTAATTATTCATATTATACATAATTTTCTTTGATGACTTTTTAAAATTTTATTCTGAAACTACATACAAAAGTAAACCTACTTCGAAAATTACTTAACTTTGACTAGCTCTACTGGTAAAACTAATCGACCAAATGAGTTGTAGTTTTAAGTTTTCTTAGTTTTAAACATTGCACAATCAAAAAAAATCATACATTTTTTTCAAGCCAGAACTAAGTATAATAAGTCTGATTTTTGCCACAACTTTTCGCCAAACGAACCACTGTGCGCCGGTTGTAAATAAATTTAGTAGAATTAAATGGAATAATAATATTATGTTGTGCTATTTATTACTTTATAATAATTCTCAAGCAAATCTTTAAACGGTTTATACGAAAATGTTATACCAAGTTTCAACATACTACATCTATATATCCAAAAATCGGGGCAGTACTAGTTTGCGATGTTACAGACAGACACGCTACGACGACTGGTCTTCTCAAGTAGATTAACTCCGATGCATTCTTTCATATATTGTAAACTGCTCTTTATAACATTTTAATATACTATTCACCACTCTATTTATCAAGCATATACACATTTTTAGTTTATTCGAGAAAAATTCATCCAAGACAAGACAAAAAATTTAAAGAAAAATTGAAAAAATAAAAAAATGTACGAAATAAAAAATTGTGCAAAATTAATTTCAATTCATTTAAATGTTTTCGAATTGAGATTTATTGAAATTAATTGAATACCAAAGCCACTCTTTTGTCTTGGAGATTGTGTTGTCTTTCACGATTTTCAAGAAGTATGCTAACATATACATATATACTCTATATGAAAGTGTGACATCAATCTAAGAATTGTGCTAAGCGGGTGACGTTGACGCATATTTAGATAGATGGGCAAGATCATAGATGTCATTTGTGGCAATCTTCCAAGATTCAATACAATCAAATGTTTCCCCTCATAAGGCTATATTGTACTTGTTGTCATTTAACGCATATCGTTCGTTTAGCTCGCCTTGTTTTCATCGATTGTTCCTGGATCTTCAGTTCAGTTCAGTTTAGTTTAGTTTAGTTCTTCTTCAGAAGTCGCTTTAATCAACTGCCGGTAAAGGAACATAAAATAATGAAAAAGAAGCAAAAAAATATTGTATGTATATAAAAAAAAAAAGATAGAAGTTTATAAATTGTTGCGTTCAAGATTCTTGGCAACGCATGAAGCACTTTTGGGCAGCTGTGGCATTGAAGATGAAAACGGGTGACCATGGCGGTGGCGGTGATGGCAACAAAAACAACAAACATAGTCAGTGGCGCGTTAATTTCATAAGTAGTTAAAGACGTGATCGCCACTCTTTGCTTTGTTTGCCGCGCGTACATACCATACAGACGGACATACAAACAGAGCATCCAAGTGGCCAAGCAACAGACCGGCAGGCAGACAGGCAGACAGCCAGCCAGCCAGCCAGCCAGTCAGCCAGTCAACCAGTCAACCAGCCATCCTCGGTCACATTCACATCGTTCACCACAAGACCGGCACCTGCAGCATAGCACATTATATGCCCTGCTTGTTGCTGTTGCTTCTGCTGTTGTTGTTGTTACTTCTACCAACTTCTGTTACCAACCAACAACCTTAGCTTACCTTGCCACTCGTTTAGCTGTCGCATGTTCCAAAGGCTCTGTACAACAAACCAGAGCCGGATTTAATCAACAACAAAATACAGTGACTAATTGATATTGTACTACGAAGTATTTAAACTTTTAAATTGAATTGATATCTGGTATTGTAAATTATCGAGAATTTATGAGTACCATATGTATGATATGTAGAATACTGTATTATACATATAGCTTTAACCATGTATAAAAATGTATAAAATTCTAAGCCTTAAAAAAAACAAATAACTTACAAAACTATGCAGCATAATAACTTTCTTAGCATAACTTTCTTACCTACATATAAAACCCAGAGAAAAAGTTATTTTCTTTATGTATCAGATGTACCTATGTACCTACTAGAGATGGGCACTGGACGGGAATCCCGCGGGACCCGAAAATTTCTTCAAGATCGGGCTGGATTGAGAAACTTTTAAAATGTGCAAGATTTCTCGACTATCCCGAAATCGCCGCCGGTCCCGAAATTTCGCTCGGGTCCCGAAATTGCTCTCGGGACTCAAAAATATAATATTATTTTAACTAAATATGTTAATTATGTTATATTTGTTTTTTAATTGGGAGCCCCATCTAAAAGTTTTGCGTAGTGTACTAGCATGAGAGACAACTGTTCCTGAGTGTTTCGGTCTTGCACCCATTTTGATGAAGAAAACAATGTTTTGTCCAATTACAACCAACAAAATGGACGATGATTTTTAAAAGGCCGTAAACGCCAATGAGATGGATGCAGTCCAATAAAAGTAAAGTGTCTGTTCAAATCTATGTAAATTGATATTAAATCTAAAAAAGTAACTTGCCATATAAATATAAGAGAGCAGTCTTTACATACCTACACGTTGAGTTCCACAGAGCTTTGAAATTTTCGGAAAATGCCATTTGCTCATGAAAACATGCGCGTAATTAGGGAAGGTGGGAGAACAATGGGGGGGGGGACGCCCATACCCATAAAACTTATCGCACCCCTAGAAAAACTAACAGTTTTCATTTATATCTGCATGACTTCAAGATACCGTGTACCTTGTTTAGCGCACTTCATACGAACCACAGATTACATTCTTTACTGATCCAATCTGGACATATGCGAGATATTTTATTAGAATTGATGAAGAATTTCATACAAAAACTCAAAAATGGCGCGAAAGTTTGCATGGGAACTATCCTTTAAAGTGGTTCGATCTGGATTTTTTCTACGTAAATGGATTTTTTTTATGGATTGACTTAAGCTATGCCATATTTGGCATTTATAGCCTAATTAGAAAACAAAAACAAACAAAAAAAATCGGTCGGACAGACAGACTCGTCTTCCGATACTGATCAAGAATATATATACTTTATAGCATCTGCCACCCATTTTTCTGCCTGTTACATACATTTGCATAAACTTAATATACCCCATGAGTACATGGTATAAATAGTCTGTCTGTGAAACTAGTATTAGCGATAGACCCTTTAAATTTAGATATTTAGGTTCTCCTACTTCCTATTCAGAAATCATACTAGTATAAGAAATAGCTTTCATTTAAACTTGCTTCCCATGTGTTAGAGTTTTATTATTTTTATATTATTTTTTCTTGGTGTCAAAATTTACGATCATGGGCAATGTTCATATATTTTTATATAGTTTTATATTTCTTTTGTTCCATGCTATCGTAACAACAATAACAGCAGCTTTATATGTAGGACACGTACGTTTGAGCACGACAAATAGTTAAAATTGTGAAATCTAATATGTATAAATGATGCTATATCTCTTGAAACATAATATATAGAGAGATATCTAATATATAGAAATTTTTACAATTGCACAAGCTATTATCACATGAAATATGAGCACGAAATTTTGGTCTCAGTTTTTAGCAAATCGGTGAAAAGTTCCTTTTTGAAATCTATTTTGAACTATAATTTCTCAAATAATGATATTGCTACACCAACTAATAGAAAAACTTTTCCAACAATAGTATATGACAAAATATAAAGGTATTGGAACATAGTAGGGCCATACTTTCTTGTTTACTAACCTTGTCATTCGTTTGTCGGAAATTGCAAAAATTATAACTTCTGAAAAGGTATTCCAATTTGCATCATCTTACGTTCGTTAGACTCGTAGACTCAGCGCCTAGAAAAATAGTTTTGGGACGAAAGTTCTCCTTTTTTCTCGATTAATTGGAAGTCTTGGTAAAGTCGTTCTCCTTCGTCGCTAGTTTCAACTAAGTTGTCTTTGCAGAAATTTACTCAAGAATAAAGGACACCCGTTTTGTGGTAGCTCCTCTAAAATATTGGCAAACAATTTGCTTGTGCTTTTTGCTCTTTGTATTAACAAGGAAGTTTAGAACAATGCTTTGTATATAAAAATAAAAAATTATAGCTTATATTACTAAAATGGTATTTACATGTTCATCGATTTTGACTTCTTTCCGTTTAAACAAGTGATGTATTGATGGTTGATACGATATATCTTATAACCTGTCGAGAAAAATAGACTTTTTTAAAAGCATTTAACCGTATATATAAACATTGCTTTGAATTCACTCTTGAAAAAAAAATTTTTTCATTTATCTCAAAAACTAGAGCTGATAGAAAAAAAGGACAACGGATTTTAGTTTAGCGCGAACTCCAGTCCAAAGTCCAAAAGTTGAGCTTTAGCTTTATTTGTAAACCTTATTACTGGAACAAAGTTGGCACAAAATAGTTTGAATAAAAAATTTCAATAAATTTGAAGATTTGTACATAGAAATATTTGAAGATCAGTATCTCAAAATTGAGCACATAGCGCAGCCTTCGGAACTAAAAAAACTAACCAAATCAAATTTAATTGAACAACTTTCGAGTTTCACAAATAGTACAGAATAGATCGCCCAAATTTGTAGCTGGCCTCCATTGCTGCTGGCAACACCGACACCGAGCCGACACCAACTTTACCTCCTTTTGCCTACTCCACTACTTCATACTTCTCTTCTGACTCCTTTTGCAAACTCCACACATGTTGTGTGTGTACTTTTTATTTTTATTTTGCTCGTTTTTGTGCAAGATGATTTAAAAGTTCGTACTTTTCAAATCGCCTCTTTGTTTTGCGGCTTGTTATAACTTTGCTTGTATCGTGTTTCGCCTCGAATGTCGCCCAGGTCACCGTTCATAGCCCGTTCCCTTCGTACTTTGCGACGATGTTGCCCAGCACATTTTTTTGTATTTTGTTGTATTTTTTTTTTATTGATGACGCTCGGAAATGGAAGACGAAGCGGCGACAGACGCCGGTAACAGCTACACCTGATATGATCGAATACACTATCCTAACTGGCGAGGGCTAACTTCGGAGCCCAGCCGGCTACAGTGTCTGAGGACCGATCGGAAGGACGGATGGATGGACGGGCGGACGGACAGACATAAATACACGCTGGCTGATTCTTAACACTGGCGCAATCTTGTTGGTATTGTTGTTGCTTTGCGTTTTTTTTTTTCCATTTTTTTTTTAGTGCGCTTAAAAATGCGTAAAGTCATCTGCCGAAAATGGCTTCTTCCCTCTTTACCTCTTTGATGATATCTCACAGTACAACTCCTCGAATGAATTCAAACTTAAACGCTTTGGATCTCACTTCATACTCCTCCACTCTACAGCGTTTTCAAGTGTTTGCTAGCTGGGATTGTTTGTTAGTTGGTAGCTATATATACAAAGGCAAGGCAAGGCAAGGCAAGCAACCGAACCAGCAACCACTTCAGTCAACTACTTGGTTGGACAAATGGACAGACAGACGGACAGGCAGACAATCGGACGGACAGACGGACGTGGTTGTGTGCATCTTTAGACTTTTTGTCTCTTCGTTTTTTTATACATATATATATAATACATACATACTCGTATTGTACACTTCATATATGGTGTGTCGTCTTTGTGTATAATAATGTGGATAAAAGGCTAGTATCACCTTGTAAATTTATTTGAAACGAGTTGATGACAGCATTGTCCAATATATTCGTATAGATGTTTTTTTTTTTTTTTTTCTTTTCTAACAGCTATCTATGTATGTATAGGGCTTTAAATTTTAAATACGACATCTATCATATATGTAGATCGATTTTATTATATCTAAAACTGGAACTTTTCTAATTTGGAAACGTTTTCTTTTTTACAAATTGCGCGTAAATAAATATTCGTATGTAGGGTGTGTCATCCTAGATCCTCGGTATTTCAAAATTTTTCAGCCGATTTCGACAAATGAGCAAAATTTGATTAGTTTATACTTTACCATTTATTTCAAATCAGTTGCTATTACGGCTCGTATATTAGCTTTGAGTTCATCAATAATCCCACAGAAAAACTCTGATGTAGTTAAATCTGGAGAACGTGGAGACCAGCCCACAAATCAGCATTTTCATTCGACAAAGCGTGTCTCGGAAAGAACTGCATAGTAGCGGCTGCGGCGTGGCTTGTTGAAAATAGAAGTTTTCAGAACTTTCTCACGCATTTTTGGACACACAAAGTGCACCAACATTCAACGATAGAGTGTGCTGTCGGCGGTCTCTCCAACTGTCTAGAAACATGGCCCATTGCTGGTTATTGAGTAGACTCCGGGCCGCAATGGTGTTTCGTGGATGACGTGTGGGTTCTCTGTTCCGTTTGTTTATTGACTCCGCCAGAGAGTGTATAAAGAGCCTGGTCCATCATCAAAATTTTGTGCCAAAAATCAGGCTTGTTATCGATCATTCTTGCGGCGACGTCATTTCCATATTGCAAGTGACGCGGCTTGTTCGCTGTCAAAAATCTTTCCGTAAGTTACGCTTTGTAAGGAAAGAGATGAATATTTTTTGCTTCATAATCCTCCTTAGGGTCGATAAGACACATTTGGATTATCGGCAACACTGTCTCTTAACACTTTATTGGAGCATTAGAAGGTGTTTTGTCAGCTTAAAAATAATATATAAAATGTATATAAAAATAGGCAAGTGCAAAAAGTTCACATCCTTTTTAATCCACACAACATATTCGCTTAATTTTTTTTGGAAAGTTGGTGAAGACGAGTAGGGACGAATGTAATTTCTTTTTAAAGAATTGTGTCGAAGCTAGGTAAAAACCAGATAAAACCTTCAGCCAATGACCTTAGACCAGAGATCTCTCCCTATCTCAGCTCACTCAATTTGCTAAAAAAAAGTGCATTTGTCCATTTTCTTATTTACATATTTGTAAGCACTTTAACGTTTAGCCCATGGTAGAATAATATGTATAAAGTAGCGTATTCCGCATAACTGCTGTATTACTATTTGTTCCTTTCGAATCCTATGTGTTTCAGTTGGCAGAACAGAGAAAAGAAAATATTAAAAAATAAGATCTATCTCTGTCGTGCTCTAAAGGGCGATTCACATTGTAGAACATGTCGCTCGAGCTGCTCGACGTTAGGCTCGAAACTGTTTAAGACAAAAGTTTGATTTCGACGACTGCGAAAACTCTAGTTATAAGCATCATTCCAATTGAAATTGGCGCTTTGGCTCTTGCTTGCAAATTCGTTAATGAGAGCTTCCTTTTTAAAGTTTTTTACCATTTCTGATTCAACAGCCATAATCATGAGGTGAATCAAACGATTTCACAGTCTTTAATGTGGAGAAAAATCATTCGCTGTAATACTTCTGAGAAAGCTATTGACAGTTTTTCCAAACTCTGCACCACATTTACACAATTGCTAACTTTTGTTTCAAATATTCTCTCGCTAACGAGAGGGAATAGTTTCTGCCGGTAGAAGCCACTAGAAACTGCCTTGTCTAATCAGTACAAATACTTCACGTCTGTAGAGAATGCATTTTTGTCTTCAGTTTTTAAAAGTGGAGGCATATTCTCCAACGAAATGGGTTCGATATCGGATACAACATATAGATTTATGTTTAATAAAAGTTCTTTTTATTTATTAAGTCACAAAAAGTAAAGTACTTATCTGAAGTTGTTCGCAGGTTTCTAGTACTTTATTAAACACCCACTAACACTTTGTGGTCCACTCGTACTCAAATTTTCCAATGCGGTGAACAAGTGACAAAAAGATAATTCATTGTGTGAAATGCAATAAACAAATAAACAAACCATTGTAACGGTCTACTTAACTTTATTTCAAATCTTCGCAAAATACCCTTTTTCGATGGCAGTATTCGTAACTTCTCCACCGCCGCAAATATGAAGAACTCGTGTAAAGAATCTTCTTTAACTGTTCTTGGACAACCGCTCTATTTGAGGTTCTTTTACTATTTTCTGATAATGTTTCTCATTTATTTCCTCCCTTGTGAATCAATTATTCTTTCCGCCATCAAATAAGAACCGCCAGTATATGAGAATCGTTGCACTGCTTTCGACGCAGAGAATTTCTACGTTTAATTTTTTTCGCGAGCCACTTTCACTTTATCCTTAATAATAAAGTTTCACTGGTCATCTTTGAAACCAATGTATCTGAATAGAGCACTGGCCAAGCAAGTTTAATCTGAAACGTCAAATTTAAAGCACTTTATGGCACAATTCAGAGTCCTCGTTTCAGACAAATTGGTGGTTCGACAGTTGGTATTACAAAATCGAATTCTAATCAATATTTAAGAAAAATGGTTCGGCCTTTTACGAGTATGTTGGTTCTAGACTAGCTGCTTGCTGTGTAGATATTTGATCAACAATGTCTGGTATATATTTGGGTATCGTTACGCGTTTCCTAACGGTGTGTTGGTCCATCATAGACCGTTGCAGGTGGTCTGGAATTAATTTACAGCAATAAGGTGTGGTTTTTGTGCAATGACATTTTCCAATATAAAACACATCATTTATTCTTTCCCAGAATGTTAAAAAGTTTATATTTAGTCAAAATAATTCACCTTTATTTGCGCTGACTAGGAATTCATTTTAGGCTCATGGTTTCTTGGACAAGTTTTCTCAGAATTTTTCGTAGATTACGTTAGATATATACCCGTATAACAAATATCATACCTATATCTTGTACAAGATCAGCACATTGGGACAAATGAAAATATCCGTTCTTGCCTATGAGTTTCTCCAAGTGTCTGTTTCTCAGCGACTAAAAAAAATTAAAGACTTTGAACTCTATCAGGTTAATTCCGGGAAAAGTTTGTGAAAGCTAATTCGAAGCACCATCAAATCAATTAACTTAAGGCAACTCGAATAAGCGAGATGGCGTTCAAAAGCATTCC
This sequence comes from Leucophenga montana, assembly GCA_035044765.1. Taxonomy (NCBI): domain Eukaryota; kingdom Metazoa; phylum Arthropoda; class Insecta; order Diptera; family Drosophilidae; genus Leucophenga; species Leucophenga montana. The sequence continues at coordinate 469,643 of JAWNNQ010000188.1, forward strand.
TATTTAAGCTTCTTAAAGTAAAAGTTAGAAACTTTTTCTGTATCGATTCAATTTTTTTGGAGCGAACTTCATATTAAGGATTCCACACTATTCCACCATACTCAAGAGTAGGGAGCACTAAAGCATATAATTCCAACAACTATTATATATGTACGTATATACTATATATGTACGTATATAAGTATCGGCAGACTCTTTGCACCATCTTTTAACAAAGTCAAGCATCGAGGAGGCTTTATTCACCGTAATGTCTATATAGGCGTTAAAGCTCAGCTTAGAATCTATCATTATTCCAAGCTCATAGAAAATTTCTACTTTTTCAAGCCATGCACTGCAAGTGCAATAAGACGATTGAATGATTTTTCTTCTAATCATCAAATCATATCATCCTGTAGCAAAGAGTATTGGGATTGCAATGCACAAAAAGTTTAACATCGTACGCGTGCATTAAAGTTCTGAATTGAGAATGACAGATGGGAGAACGTTTGAAAACAGCAAGAACAAAGTCTACCTTGTGGGACCCCAGAAGTTAGGTTGATCGTTTTAGAAATTTCTGATCTAAAAATTACCCACTATTATCACGCACAGTCGTACGATTTTATACATTGAATAAGTTTTTGAAGGGAACCAAATTCTATTCTATAAAAATTACGTAGTTCTGATAGCCATCATTAAAAGTATCGGTGCATCTTGAAGTAAGCTTCAAAATATTTGTATTAAAAGAACGACCATTGAGAAAGTAATGCTGAAGGGGAGTAATGATGCAAAAGTTGGTTCGTAATTATTTTTTCACATAACTTAGTGACGACAGATACTTTTGCAATATCTCTATAGTTCGATATAACTGATTTAGGACCCTTTTTGTGCAGTGGAATACTAAATCTGAAAACAATCTGAAAAAAAAAATAACACTTTTTAAGGATATGTTAAAAAGGAACATAAGAGGTTGGCACAAGGTGTCACAACAAAGTTTTAAATTCGGAATGCTATCAAAACCGGTTAAACAATTTAGATCAACCAATTTAAACATATCCAACCGCCTCCATGGCTCCTCTTACGCTGGCAGCACTGACACTGCAATTTTCAATAAGCCTGTGGGGCATTTGAGCTGCTCGGCTGTTGGCTTCGAAGATATCATCCAAAGTTGATGTAATCAAATAATCAAAATATTTAATATAATTCCAAAGAAAACAATACAGTGATGTTATATCACATCATCTTGGAGGTCACTTGTTAGAGCAACTTCTGGAAATAATTAAGTCACCTAACCTTTGGCGTAATAAATCCATTGTTATGCGAGTTGCATGACTACTAGTTGCGTCGTCTTGTTAAAGTTTCATAAAGATCGTTCCCATCGGTTTCTATCAATCCGGCAAAGAAATAGTTAATATCATGGCGATATCTGGGAAACGACGTGAAACGTATAAATTTATTTGACTTCAACGCTGACAACTACAGTCAATTCCGATTCTAACTTATTCAGAAAACGGTGTAGATTTCGCTTATTAGACGCAGAATAAATACCATGTTTTGCATGAAAAGCTCTTTCGGCTTGAAAAATTTAATTATCGAATTTCGATAATAAATTTTGATGTTTTCCAAACATTGTGGCAGCGTGAATGTCCAATAATGTTAAACAAATATGTCCGCCAGGTGCCGTCAAAGTTCGGACATTCATAGTTTAAAGGTGTCGTACAAGGACAAAGTCAAATAGTTGCTGAGATATCTCACATATCATCAAATCTGGGTTTTGTCATTGGTTTGGGTGGCATGTAATGCTCTGCATATATTTTCAAACGACATAGATCCTATAATCTTCTCCTGACTTTTAGCAACACACTGTAAATATTTTATAACGATCTATCCGAAAGTTTAGACGTCTGGAAAGAACGTACAAACAAATGTATGTATATAAAAATTAAATTTTATAAACATGTATGTATAGATAGATAGATTAAGGTTTAACCCTTTGAATAAGATTTCAGATCTTAACTTTCGCAGCCGTCTTTACCAGGTTTGTTAAAAAGAAATTCGAAGCTAAATTCGATGTATAGATTCTTGACCAGCGAAACTTTAACTTAAAATACCTTTCCTCGCAATGGTAAATGGTTTATAACTCCCAGAATATTGGAAGTATACATATGTAGGTACAATTCGAATAGAACAAGTAAGAATGTTCAAAATACATTTCATATTTTTAAGTCTTCAAAGTTTTCTAAAATCTAAAATGTACATATAATCAAAAATAACTAGATGGCGCTACTAGAACCGCAAAACAGCGACATCCAATACGAGTAAACTTTAAAGGACGCAAAAAGCACCATTGTATTATTGTAGTTGTACGATGCGCCAATATTTTAAAGTATGCATACGAGTATAGAAGACAAATAGCCGTATTATGGACATCCTATATTGTATCTAAACTTGACCTGCGTATTTATCCGGCGATTTTAAAAGTCCAAGTTTGAAGGCTGTATCTTTTATAGTCTCCGAGTTCATGTTGTTCAAGCATTCGAAGCAGCTATCATATATCGACACCAGTTTTGATGCTGATCAAGATTGATACATATGTTTTTGGTCTGCAGCGACATCGACTTACCAGTTTTCAAAAATAGAGTGATTGAAATTGGTTTTCTTTAGTTTTTATTTTAATTTTTAATTTTTAAGAAGACACCACATCTTGTCCCTTTTCCTCCAACTTACTCCTTATCGCTTAAGGTAGATATAATATAGACGAGATCTCCTTTTATACTTTTTAAGACTAGATTTTTGGATTTTTTTTTTTTGTTAACAAACCTTGTGCACTACAGCAATAATGTTGTTGTTGTTTGTGCAGCTTCTTATATTTATACCCTTCACACATAATGTGAAAAGGGTACTACCGGTTTGTCTGGAAGTTTGTAACGCATATTGTTTTATAACGAATTTTTTTATCAGTTCGACGATACGAGTCAATGTAGACATGTCCCTCTGTCTGTCTGAACATTGTTGCGCATTTGTTTGACCGTTCCACGTTGCTGTAATGGAACAGTTCCGACGTGACCAGTTTTTCAGGAAAAACAACAAGCGACCATTTGCTTTACAGTGCTACGTCCGCAAAACAGCTTTTGTTAGATTTGGTTTGTTTGAAGAACAGCCATACAGTCGAATGCTACGAGTATATTGTTTCGGGCTTATATGCATAGATCTATGATCGATCCTTTTTCGATGTCATAGACGTGAAGTGAAAAAAGTGTTTTGAAAAACAACACTTCTGTTTGCACCAATCGATAGGACTCTTTTGTGGGGATTGCCAAATTATATGATATATGACGCGAACAAATATTCTTGACCAATGATGCCTCAATCTCCCGGTATGTTACATGATGATCTTGTCATATCAATCGAAGTATGTTGATTGATGCACTCTTGTTGATCGCACCAAATTTCATTACTTTTGAGGGCAGCATCATACAAGCCCACCACCAACTTTTGGTTTTTTTATGATATACTTATTATATCGAACTAAAATTGTATATGATGGCTAGAACATATGTATCTAAAACAAGCCCTTCCACCATTCACCATGGGGGAATAGGTTGTGTCGGGTTGGTCAAATTGCTTCGCGAAAAAGATGAACGGTGGTGACCATACCATTTCGATACCATTCATTCGCAAGGAAATGTTATGTACAAGGAATAAAACCGGAATGTATTGTATTTTGGTTGTTCCGGTTTTGGTACGTACTGAAGTACCAAATCTGGATCCATATTGATACGCCACGCACACTTTTTGTGGTAGCTCCCATACAAACTCTCCGCTCACTTTTGACTTTTTTAAGAACAACTTTTTTATTGTAGTCAATATCAACTTAAAAGATGATATGGTATCTTCTTATGGACGGACGCTTCACATATACATATATCAACAATTTTTGTTGTAGCCAAAATCAATTTGATATCTTGGCTTCCTATGAACGAACGCTTCGCATAAATATCAAAGGAGGTGTTTTGCTCACTTTTAGGGGTAGCCTCATAGAAACCCAGAGCCCATTTTTGGGTTATTGTATGAACAAATGTTTTATTACAGACAATATCAACTTTAAATGCAATATGGTGGCTACATCTGGACGGACTCTTCACATATATGCAAATGAGTGTGCTCCTCCTTTTACGGGCAAGCATCTTCCCTCAGTTTAAGAATTTCGTACGAAAAATTATTTCATTACATTGAAAATTTGATATGGTGGATTCTTATGGATGGACGGTTCACATAATTATCAAGGAGCATGTACCGCCCACTTTTAGAGGTAGCACCAACAAACTACAACCAAAAATCATCCGACTCTTCCCTACTGCTATACCATTTAAAATGTCGTGTGAAGTATGTTAAAGCTTCGGTACCAACGATGTTAGCCTTTTTTTCTTTTTCATTTTTCTTGTACATACATTTCATCGACACTTATATGTTTTATGTTGGCTCTCTATATATTTTCTTGGTAATAAGGTGTGAGAAAGGCAATAATCGTAAAGACCTAACAAATTGTTTTTGGTTTGTATTTATGTTCAAGAGAAGAATTGATCTGCCATTCCACTTCTATCTCTCTCTCTCTCTCTCTTTGACCATCTCATCATATATTTATTTACTTGACTCGATTTAGATCGGATCGATCGTTGTTTTGTCCGTTTGGCTCCTCGTTTACCTCAGTTTTGTTATCTCTTTCTCTCTCTCTCTCTCTCTGTCATGGGCTTTGGTCCATTCACACGCTTCTTGCGCTTAACTGAGCTGGGTTTTAATTGAATTTAACTGGCCTGACTTTGTCTGCCTTTGCTTCTGTCTGTGTGTCTGTCTTTCTGTCTGTTTGTCATATTGTCCACTCCATCCATTTGTTGGTTTGTCCAACCATTCATTTGTCTGTATGTCCGTCTGTCTGTCTGCCGCCTCTTAATCTTGTTGTTGTTGCTGTTGATGTTGATAGCTGCGTTGATGTTGTCGTTCTTGTCGTCGTTGTTGTTGTTGTTGTTGTTGTTGTTAATTAACAAGATGATTTCTTGGACAACTTCACTCCTTCTCCTTTTGGTCATCACATTGCCTAATTATAGATGCAGATCACTGATTTATAACTTAATTTTTGACTCATTAATTTAAATTACGCTAAATGCGCATCGAATCGTAAAATTTATTTCATTTTAAATGCTATCGTATATTATTTTTGTATTTTTATTAAGATCATTATTAGATTGTACTCTTAAATAAAACAAAACATTGTGGGGACTGTTCCACGGGAGATCGCACTAAGCTGAACATGGAGAAGAAGCCTGCAAGTAACTATAACTTTTCTTCCAGTTGCCAAGCAAATCCAATTTTAACAGCATTGATGAGCTTCCGACATCTCGCTTTGTGCATATTATTGCCGTAACGTAGGTAAATATTATCGAACTCACCTCAGATATGGCCTCACCTGATATCCCAAACCAGTCTCTGCACAAAAAACATGTCCTTTCTTAAGGCGAGTTAGGTTAATCAAGCCGTTCGACCAAGCTTGAGTTCATCCTTGGGTTTTATTTTGGCAGAAGTAGCTCAGTTGGTTTCGTTTATCGCTCAGGGCACTTCAAACCATCCCATAACCATAACCCATAACCATAACCCATAACCAGTGCGTGCCGTAGTGTCTGGACCAAAGCCGCATGACAAGCAAGTGATCACTGCGAATCAAGCTCGATCAGCCTGTAACGCTAACTAAGACTCAGTGTCAGAGCTAGAACGTCAGAGGGCCATCCTATAGGAAACGAGCACTGCGACAGGAAATGATGTCTTTTGTACCCTATCCCGGATATGGTTAAGTTAATTTATCTAGGATCTCATCCGTAATTTTAATGAAACGGAGAACAATCTAAGACGAGGTGTTTCTGATCTTATCGTATGTAATAAAGGGTCTATTCATCTGCTCAATTCTGAGCCTGGCCAAGGCCGGGCAATCGCAAAGCAGATGTAAACTAGTTTCATCATCCTCTAGACAGAGTCTACACCTTGTTTCTAAGGAGAGACCTAGTTTATTTAGGTGATATCTCAGTGGACGATGGCCGGTGAGGTAGCCCAAAAGCAGCTTCAGGCCAGATCTATTGAGATGTGAGAGTCAATAAAACGTTCCAGATTCTACGACATGTTTGACAGACGTTCCAGTTCTTCAGTGCATCGCAGTCTCATAGATGGTGTTGGTTAGTTTCCATCTATTCTTCATTATTACAACTACGACAGATGTCCTGACAGGGGACATACATCCGTTGGATGGGGATTGGAGAATGGTTTAGATTCACAATTCGATCCACTGTGAATGCCCGCGAGTATACCTGGCCTAAAAAATTTATGATAGAGGGATGAAATGTTGTTTATGGGATTGAAGAGGGAAGAGATGAAAGGGAAAGAGCCGGAATGAAAAGAGGTGGAAGGAGGTAAACTCTACTACCTCACTGTTTGAGGTAGCTCCAATACAATATTCTTGTACACATTTGACTTTTTGTATATACAACTTTTATATTGCAGTCAATATCAAATTGCATTTTGATATATTGACTTCCTTTGAACGAACGCTTCATATAAATAGCAAGGAAGGTGTACCGACTCATACAAGCACACGACCCATTTGAGTGTTTTTATGTGAAGAACTTTTTTTATTACTATCTAGATCAACTTGAAAATGAATATGTTGTCTTACTATATATATAAAGTACCAATGGACGTGTCCCGCATACTCTTAGGAGTAGGCCCCATACAAACAAATTGCCCATTTTATTGTTTTTATGTAAAGAAATTTTTTTAATAACAATCAATAGCTTCTCTAAAATGGATATGGTAATTTCTTATGCACAGACGAAGATTTATTTCGGGATCCCAATGGAGACTCCTAAGAGCAAAGAGAAGAAATGAATAACATAGTATGGGTTCCAAATACAGAAGCCAAATTATAAAATCGAATGAACAAGAGAAGTATAGAGGAGTTCCTTAGACCAACGCTTAACAAAGCCAAGGACACCTTTTGCTTTATTTACTATTGAACAAATGTGATTATTATAATCTGCATACATAAGTGTATGGGCTTGATTAATAGACAAACTAAGATTATTAATAAAAATGTTGGAACAATATGGGAACTAGGTGACTTCCTTGGGAAACACCACAAGGAACAATAATAGTTTTAGACAAACAATTGTTAAATAAAACTTTTTGTGTTCTACCGGATAAGTATGACTCAATCCAAGTAAAATGAGACGGAGGAAACCCCATTGCTTTTAATTTGAATAAAAACTGCGTGTGACACACACTATCATATGGACCCACTGCTCAAAAAACAATCTTTTTTTTCGATTTGGCTATACGATTTACAATTTCGTGTGAATGATATAAAGCTTCAGTTCCACCAAAGTGGCACAGGGTATCTAACTATCGGACAAGTCGGTCGACTGTAGCATTTTTAAGCAAGTCGGCAGACTACTTGACAGTCGTGTGGCATCGATTTATTGGTTGGCTTTGAATTGTTTATAAAATATTTACTCAGCTGCCGATGGAACTGATAAGCATAGTATATTGAATAAGCCAATACGTGTTCGGTTCTATTGCTGAATCAATTTAACGAGTACGACCGACTAGTACGACTTATCAGGCCAGTCAACTATTTATTTTTATTTGTTTATAAAATATTGCTGCGCTATTTTCAGTTCAAATTTGCAAAAAAAAAAAAAAAATGAAAAAGGAAACCAAGAATTATGAAACACAAATAAACTTAGAACGCTTGTTTGTTTATTCGCTTAAAAAATCAGCAAAAAAATTAAATTGCGCGGTCACTTGAGCCATTCGAAGTACTTCAAGATGTTGTTATTGTGTGCCGATGAGCGCTCACTTCCGCGTGACTAGCTGACTGGCAAAAAAAAAAAAAAACGAAAAAAAAACCACAAGTATCGATAGCTTCGGGCTATTAACCAAAGCTTGAAATACTCTTCACAGGACAGAAAAACTTCATTATTAAGCAAGCGCAAATCATTCCCACGCTTTTTAACCCTTTTAAGCACAACATATTCGCTTGAAAAATCAAAAAAAAAATGTTGTTGGTATTTCGTCTAAGGTAGGTAAAAACCAGGTAACGCCCTTGGCCAATCAAAAAGACTCTCACTCACAAAGCACTCTCTTTCTCTCTCTCTCTCTCTCAGCTCTCTCTCTCAACTTGCTATAGCTTCTTTGGATTCAGTTGGAAGAATAGAGAAACAAAATATTCTCTATCTCTGTCGCGCTGTAAAGACCGATTCACATTGTAGAGCATGTCGATCGAGCAGCTCGATGTTAGGCTCGAAACTGTTGAGGGCGCACTTGCAAACATGTTGGCGAGCATCAGTTGAGTGTATTTTTTATACTAGTATATTTATATCACTTATTGCCGCTCCCTTTCTGGGCGGCCGTGATTTATATCAGGAAACTAAAAAAACCGGAAACGCCCGATATTACATAATAACAATTAACCAGGCACTACGTGGTGTTGAATTTTCCAATTACAAATTTCCCATATACAAACCAAATTTGAACACATTCGAATACAATATATTACGCTTTCTCCCCTTACGGTTGGAAATTTCCCAAAATCTCGCCTTAGTGCCCACTTTCATCATAATAGCATAAACGTAGGCAAAACGTTTTGATGTACGAGCACTATTTGTGTTGTTTACAGTGAGTTGAAAAATTCAACTCAGACAAAAAAGTGATTTAAATTGTGAAAATTGTCATACGATGATTTATTACGACTTTCGATGTGAATTATTAAGACAAGAGTGCCGAGAGATTGAGACTGAGAAATTGAGACATCATTGGGCATACATTCGATATTACATGAAGATTTGATAAGCGCTCAAAAAAAGGCTCCAATCGATTGGTGCAATTGGCATCCCCATTGGCATCGTAACAGGTGACGAATCATAAATCTAGGCATATAAGCTCGAAACAAAATATCAATCGTCTGTATGGGTGTTCGAAGACGAACTAAGTACAACAAAAGTTGTTTGCACACGAAGCACTTCGATTCAATTGGAAAAACTCTACATTTTGCAACTGTTCCTTTTGGTCAATGTATGACGGTGAATTCTAAATTCGGAGAATTGAGGAAAACCAAACTCCTAAGATGGATTATCCTCTCATACATTGGATTAGTCAGAAAAGGGTTTTTGTGCACTCAGAACATCGAATTGATGGATCAGCCGCTTTACAGCCCTGCCAAATCAATGCCAATGACTTCTTCTGTGTTCCTGCACATCAAAAATAAATTCCTAGGTCAACGTATTCAATTATTCAATACGAAAAAAAAAAATTCGAATATATTTTTTCATATGAGCAATATAAAAGACTATATCGACTCTGTCGAACCTTTCCACAAAAGTTTTGAGTCTGGTTACAAGAATTTGTATGCCATGTTGTCAACCGATATTTCACAAATTGCGAGACGACTAGTCTGCAATGTTACAGGCGAACATACAGACTTAAAAGTATTAATATTTTATGCGATATTCGATACTTTCCTTTAAGTCGTTGCAAACACAATGATAATATTATAATACAACACCATTCACCCTACATACAATATGAAGAGTATACACTCAAAAGATACACACACAAACAAACAAACAAACAAAAATGAAGCACTTTACGATCATTTGCACACTTTGGCAACTTGTAGCAAAGCAATCACTAATTCACGCCAACGTTTTCAGAGAAGTCTTATAGAGAGGTCATGACCAGTGCAAGAGAAGTTAATCGTTCTTTTGTAATAATTGTTATAGTAATTAGTATACAAAAACTATCTCACGCTTTGCTTCTGACTTAATTAATTGCAATTGTGTGCAAGATTCTACTCTGAAGTTACGAGTATTTACCGTTCCTCGATAACACATACGGGTACATATATACATATATCTCGAGCTAAATCAAATTCATTTCAACTATTTATAAAGAACCTATCAGTGCTCATTGTTTTTAAAGAATTGTTTATAACATATCTGTTTCAATTTTTGCAATCGTATTTCTATATTATCTTCTAATCTTCTAATATATAAAAATCTCGTATCACGGTGTTTGTGGTCGCACTCCTCCGAAACGGCGCAACCGATTTTTATGAAATTTTTTTGTATATATGGTAGGTATGATAATAGGTCGTAAAGTACCGGAACAAGCGATATCTGGAGAATACAGCGGTAGGATTAGGACTTGCCATTTCAGCGTTTCCAAGTAGGTCTTGACCGGTTTTGCAACATGTGGCCGAGCGTTGTCATGCTGGAAAATCACTTTGCCGTGCCTTTCTTCGTATTCCGGCCGTTATTGCTTCAGTTCGCGGCTCAAACGCATAAGTTGAGTCCGATAGCGTTCCCCGTGATCGTTTCATTCGGTTTGAGCAGATCGTATTAGATTACGCCGCGCTGGTCCCACCAAATACAGAGCATAAGCTTCATGTCATGAATATTCGGCTCTGCGAAGGATGTTGATGACTGTCAAACCCATGACTTTTTGCGCTTGGGGTTGTCGTAATGAATCCACTTTTCATCGCCAATCACGGTATGGTACCCAGACGTTTGCTGACAACTCCTGAAGCGTTTGGCATTGGTACATATAGAGCAATGATTCCAATTCTTCGTCTTCACCACTTTTAAAGCGACCAAAAACCACCTCCGACACGATTGTTCAGATTGAGCATGCTCGTCGTAAACTTCCACTATGATTCGATGACCCTCTTTCTTCATATTAAAGTAATGAAGAACTCCCCCCAAACACACTTTATCTGGTACGAAATTCGACATGTTCGAAGCAATATGTAGTATTGTTGTTTACGTTTCAAACAAATGACAAAGACACTCATTGACAATAGGTTTAGCGGCAAATTTCAAGCTAATATTGATCTAAATGAAGGATTTTTTCATAAAAAAACAAAAAATTGCACGGTGGGTTTGTATGGGGGCTACCTCAAAAAATGGGCGGGCCACGCCCAATAGTCTATGTATGTTAAGCGGCTATCTCTTAAAATGCACCATATCACATTTCAACCTAATATTGACTTTAATAAAAAAGCTTTTCTTACAAAAAGACAAAAGATGACCATAGGTTTGTATGGGAGCTACCCCAAATAGTGGGCGGCCCACGCCCGTTAGTCTATGTATGTCAAGCGGCAGACCATAAAAAGGCACCACATTGCATTTCAACCTAATATTGACTTTAATAAAGAAGTTTTCTTACAAAAAGTCAAAAGTAGGCAGTAGGTTTGTATGGGGGCTACCCCAAACAGTGGGTGGGGCGGGTCAATCTTGACACTCTATTAAACTGCGATAAAAAGAAGTGTACGTGCCAAATTTCAACTGGTTAGCAAAAAAATTGGTCCCCAAAAAATGCGCAACAACATACAGACGGACAGACATACAGACGGACATGGCTAGATCGATTCGTCACGTCGAGCTAATCAAGAATATGTATATACTTTATGGGGTCTATGATGGCTTCTTTAATGCGTTACAAACATTCAGACAAACTGATAATACCATTTCAGACTATGTGTGAATGGTATAAAAACTAAAATTATTTGAGTTGAGGTGATTTTTCGTTTGTTTTGAACCTTTGAATTTTTTATACTCTGTACCCATAGTGTAAAAAAGTATATTAAGCTCAAACGTACGTAGCAGGCAAAATGAGGCGTGGCAAAGTATATATACGAATATTCTTGAACAGCATCAGAAGACAAGTCGATAGAGGCATGTGTCCATCCTTCCGTTCCTCTGTTTGAACGAACAGATATATTTTAGTATAAGAGATAGACACTTTAAATTTGGATATTGAGACTCTCCTTTTCACTCTTCACACAGATAACTAGTATTAAATGAACATCCCAACACAACTTTAAGGTATAGCCCCCATACAAATCTGCTCCCATTTAAGAATTCTTGTATGAACATTTTGTTGGTTTTGTTGTTAAAACGAAAAAAATTGCCAAATTTGGTGTATCTTTTGTAAATCAAAAATATTTTGTACAACATTTTTTGGTTTTTGTTCTTAATTAATATTTCATATAGGCAAAGATCGCACCACTTTATGTTGCCCCACGGAAACCTGCCCCTTCCCCCCCCCCATTTTTGATTTTTGTATACACATATTTTTATTTTTAATTTTTCATCATAATAATTTTCTCCGATCGTATCACTAAAGAATATAATCTTTGGTTCAAAAATTTAGTCTTAAACAAGATACAGAGCATCTAGAAATCGAATCCACTCGACTTCAGCATTCAATCTTGTTTCTGATCACTCTATGAATATGATATCGTGTAAGGCGAATGTGCTCGTTTCTCGGTTTTTCCATCACTTTTCGAAGTGTTTCTGATTGAAGTGCGACCATTTTCTGTCGAACATTATCTTTCAAGGCTTCCAGGTTTTCTGGCTTGTTGGTTTAAACATTGGACTTAAAAAAAAAAAAATCAATAGGAAAAGCTCTGGAGCAACTAAATTACAGCTATCGCCATTCAAACACACCATTTTTCAAAATCTGTCGATTGGCGAACAATTTTCGCATTAAAGCGATCGTGACTCGGGCTGTGTGAGTTGTCAGCCAACAAAAATATGGTATCATGGCCCGATAACGATCTTCATTGACGGTGACCGGAGCCATCTTCGAGAAAGAACGGTCCGATGAGCCTTTCTGCACAATTTCCGGCCCGTGGTGTGTTTGTTTGGTTGTAAAGAGTTTACAATAACAGCCAGTTGCATAATTTAATTTCGATTGAACAGACTCTTCGTTCGAAGCGTGCTGGATAACTTGCCCATGGAGAAGCCTATACCTACAGTCTAAACACAAGCAATATGAAACTTCAATAATTGTTTTATGCTTCAAAAAAAGTGTCAATTCTATGGGAATGTAATTTCTGTTTACTCCGAATTGTATTGATTTGTAAGCTAAAACGGCGTTTTCGTGATTGCTTTCAAATTTACGAAAACAAAACCCACTTTTGCCAATCAGTCAGTCTAGACAGATATGTTTTGAAACCAGATACGATTCCGCATCAATAATTGATTTCGTGCCAATTTTGAACAATAGACTTATATGTAAATACTAACATACTAACATAGCTATCTACACAACAACACTAGTCTACAAATTAAACAAAAAATTAAAAGTGCATTCCATGCCATATTATTTTTAGATTTTAAACTGCTGAACTCGAAAAAAGTCGCCAAAAACTTTTAATAAATACGTTTTCGCGCTGTAAATTTTGTACGTTTTTGTTTCCATTCACCTAGATAACGGTAGTTTTGTCTTTTTTTCGACCTATGATTTTAATTAAACCTGTGATCACATACCCGTTCGAGATATATTATGTGATTAAATTGCGCGTCTAACACGGTAAATGAAGAATTTTTTTTAGAAAAAACACAAAATTGCACTGTGGGTTTGTATGGGGGCTACTCCAAAAACTGGGCGGAACAAAAGGCACCGTATCGAATTTGAACCTGATATTGACTTATATAAAGAAGTTTTCATACAAAAAGTCAAAAGTGGCCAGTAGGTTTGTATGGGGGGTAGACCCCCCATTAATCTATATGTCAAGCATTCTTCCACTAAAAGTTACCATATCAGTTATTGAGTTGATATTGACTACAATAAAAAAGTTGTTCATACAAAATGTCAAAAGTGAGCGTTAGGTTTGTATGGGGACTTCCCCAAATACTCTATTCTACTGCAATGAAAAGAAGTGTATGTGCAAAATTTCAACTGGATAGCATAACAATTGGTCCCCAAAAAAATGCGGTACAACATACAGACGGACATACAGACGGACATGGCTAGATCGACTCGTCTCGTCGAGCTGATCAAGAATATATGTAGATACTTTATGGGGTCTACGATGCCTCCTTTAATGCATTACAAACTTTCAGACAAACTGATAATATTTCACATCACACTCTGTGTGAATGGTATAAAAACCAAATCAATTCACGTAGTGATTTAATACGAACTTTCAAATGTTTTGGAAAAACGAGCATATTTATTCACCTTTTGTTCAATGACTTCGGTCGAGCGAGCAGCACTGAGTTGAGAACGGTGCAAATTACTCTCATATTTTGTTTGGCTCTGTAACTATATCTCTATATCAATCTCGACCTAACGCTCTCATCATTGTAGGAACAGAACGAATACGCCGATTTGCTTTAATCCACCATGGGCGGGGCGAGGTATTCCTTTTATTGCCTGTTTCTTTAACTATGGGAGAGTTAGAGCGCGAGAGACATTGAGAAACTGCCAACTGAAAACATTGGAACATAAAAGAGAGCAGCCAAGCTGCTTGCGGCACCTGTTGAGTAACGATTTTACATGTTTGTGTATAAACCAGTTGGTTCCCACGGTGTTCACAGTGAGAAAACATACATACATGCTACATGGTATATCATTGGGGTACAGAGTATAAAAATAAAGAACGAAACTTGGTAAACTACAGTTAATTGAGTAACGATTTAACAATTCTGATTTTTATTCTTACTCTACAATTTAAAAAAATATCATTGTGTAACTATTGCTCGCTTGAAGCAAATGGTGTATTAAAAAAACTATGCGAACACAACAGAGTATCTCTGCTGTGGGTGCCTGGTCATAACAATATTCCGGGTAATGAACAAGCGAACAAGCTCGCTAGAAAAGGAGCGGCAACGCTATTGATAGGACCCTAGCCGTATTGCGGCATCGGGAGACACACTGTATCTGAAGTAATCCGCAAGGAGAAGAATAAAGGAAAAGAACAACACTGGGCTACAAGTCAAGGACTAAGACAAGCAAAGCTATTTCTAGGGGAATACAACCCGAGCAAATCGAAAACTATGCTCCAACTAGGTAGGAACCAATTAAGAATGTTAACAGGACTACTATCAGGCCACTGTAGACTAAGAAAACATTTATGTGTTTTGGGGATACATAACTCACCCGAATGCAGATTCTGTGACCATGAAGAGGAGACTCCTCTTCACATTCTTGCTGAATGTGAGGCTGTAGCTAGAAGCAGACTGCGAGTGCTAGGTAATCACTTTATTAGAAAGGAGCAACTGAGAAGTCTGGATCCTAGGGAAGTACTAAGATTCATTCAACATATAGGCTTAGGGCAGGTCATCTCACTCAGTAGTAATAACAATAGAACTTTTTAGGTCGCAGTTTCATATGTCCCCATCATAAATAAATAAAAAACTATTGCTCAGTATATCCTATTTACACTGAGTATTGAAAAAATATACCTCTTCTAAAATTTTTCGACATATTGGATCTGTAAAAGTTTGAATTCACTATCATAATCAGCGACCAGAAAATGTCAGAGAAATTTGTTCATAATATTGGTGCCGCCATTGTTGTTTCTGAACAATTAACATCAGGTTCATAATCATTAAACATATCATTTTTTGAATTTGGGCCCACTGTGCGTATATCTGTCTATCCGTCTTTCATATGTATGAGAAACGAGATCACGAAAACTGTAAGAAATAGATTCTATTAACATATTATAGAGTATATTAAAAACTATCTGGTCTTTATTACTCCCGGTGATGACATATTTATCAAATCTTACCTATTTACGCCAAATACTTACAATTTGGGTTTTTGGGTTTATGGCGATCGTGACTGCGCCCACTATTCCAGTGGATCTTATTTCTTGCGATGCTCTTTACATATGTACCAACTATTATCCTTCTTAATCTAAAAGTTGCAGAGATAAGACAAACATTATTTATTAAGTATAAGCGCGTTTGGCTCCGCCCAGTTTTTCCAAATGATGCATAGCTATATATTTTCTGTTCGATAGTAACAAACTCTATAAATTAAACTAACGGTCAAGTCATACAGAAGTTGAACGAACTCTAACATACGTAAGAACGATTATATATACAGAATGACCGATGGACCGATATAGGCCAACCTTCATAGAAACACTCTGTTTGTTTGTTTTATTCCATGGTTAGAATAAATAACTGCTATACTCGTAGAATTTAAATTTCGTGTGAAGTATATTAAGTAATCGGTTAGAACCGAAGTTAGAATAATGAAATCAGTAGAGAATACACTTGTATACTTCAATATTAAATTCCAAGTACCGAGAAACGTTTTAATTCAAATTTCGAACGTTCGGAGAAATTGTCATTCAGCTGTACGCTACATACGAAACAGTTGTGTTGCATAAATGTGTGATTTGCAATAATTAACAAAATAAGTACAGTTCTAACCATTTGAAATGAGTTTTCAAGATCGGCATACATATAAATGAACGATTTTTTGCTCTATTTAAAACATTTCTTATAATATGTTTTACAAGCCCCTTCGATGTACATTCTACTCACTACTGCATATATATGTACATATGTACGTACATGCCTAAACACACTCATACTTGTTCATTAAATGCTGTAAAAGCCACTTGCCATTATAAGCAAGTAATTCCTCATAATCGCCATAGTTGATCTTATTAAGACACCTTAACTTGTTCAAGAGCTGCTAAAAGTAATTTCTTGTTTGTTTCTTTTCTTCTATTCGATTCGGTCGCACAACATCGCTCTATACTATCCTATCGTATATCCTATCCCTTCCTGTCACAACCCACTGTGTCCATTCAGTTTTTTTTTTTTTTTTTTTTGTTGCTCTGCAAGTTTTTATAGCTCTTGTCTCTTTTGATACCCTTCACACGTATTGTGTGCTCAAGGGTATTATCAGTGTTTGCCACGCAGAGCTAATTGTCGAGCCTTCAATTGGTTACTATGGCCAAACAACTTCATATTTCTAAAAATAGGCGGAGCATGTTGATATGGATGTTCTACGGGGCTAGGGCCAAAATAATTTTCCATACCGGGTTTCAGCTAGATATTTTAAAGTTTAAAACAAAAAAATTGCAACAATACCCAGACAGAGCGACTTGATCCGTTCAGCTGATCACGAGGTCTCCGATGGTTCCTTCAATGTGTTAAAAACGTTGAGTCCAACTGATGATACCATTTCATGCTACTATGGTGAACTTAACTGTGTTTTTGTTTTTGTCGAATTTATTGTCGTTCGTCGAGCAACTATAAATTACACCCTCTTAATGCGAAACCAACCGAAGTACATGTACCGTCATCTATTCACTTACAGTTATAGCCAAACACTTCATTTATCTGCCCTATTCAAATGACTGATATCAAATACTAAAAAAAAAAACAACCTCTTGACGAGGTAAAAACCTCTTTTATTTAAAAACAAAAAAAAAAATTGGTAGCTCGAGAGTTAAAATCAAAGACTTTTTAAGTTGCGCTATGGTAGATATCCAAAATAGTATCTCTGTATAATAATAGTACATAGTATGAAAAATTGATTGTAAGTTATACATCATTACGCATTTTCTCTAATACAGTATCCTTTTCAACAATTTTCAACAATTTTCCAGAACTTTTCTTTTCGTTTTCTGCTTTAATTTTGTTATTCAACTAGGAGAATTCTTATTCTACTCAGCAATTAGATCACATCTAGCATGAAGTTTTGCTGAAGAAAGTTATAAGTTAATAGAATAGTGCTACACTTTCTATGTATAATAAAGTGATATAGTAAGTATGATAAAACTAAATCCAATTTGTCACGAAACTTTGGCTTTTCTAGCAGCACTTTTGCGTTCGGGCATTGAATCTAACATACCTTTTATTTTCTGCGTAGTAATGCACTTATACCAACAAAAAAAAAATGTAATAAAATAGTCCAAACTGGCTCTTTTTCATTATATGTCAGAAGTTTTTCGATGGTAGTTTTGAAAATATATTTTAACCTGAAAAAAAAATAATGCAACATCTTAGAAATCAATGTTACAGAAAAAATGCTCGATTAGATCACGTATATTAAATGTACTCTTCTATAGAAAGCAACGAAATTTTCTGAAGCAAGTGTTGTTAATTAGCAACATTTGCGTTTTCTTGATCAGATCCAGTTGTCCAACAAAATAATATTGTAGAAGAAACACTCCAGACCAAAGTGCACTTTGATTCTATTAGCTCTACCTGTCCGAACCGAACTTCTGTACATATATTCTGTTTGACAATGTAAATATAGACGTATGTATGCAGTGGAACAAAGCATGTGAAGTGTGTGATACAAATAAAACTTTGATGATTTGGCTTACGCTCTAGGATTGTTGATATTAGAACGATATATTGATATTATTAATTTTCGATGCGATAATATCGGTGCGTTATTTTTAGGACCTACTCGTATTATATTGAATATGGAAAAGTTTTAGTCTGATATATCGAAATTTGTATTTTAATTTGAAATACGATACTTTTTCCCATAAATTCATTGGTTTTGACCGTAGAGCAATGCTTATTTATTAAACTGATACTTGTATACCTACAAATAACCCAAAATATGTTGAGACTTTAGAGAAAACCACCGAAAAAAACGAACTACGCAAGTTTTTCTGAACTAGAAACAAATTTTTATACCAACGGTAAAGCTTTCACAGATAGTAGAAGTAGTATGCTATACTACTGTCTGTATACGAGGTAAACAAAATTAAGTGATAAGAATATTTAACTTTGAAAAGGATAGAAGACGGAGTTTCTTAAACACGTGAATCGTCTCCACTTATTTAGCTCAGTGTCTTGCAGAATGTACCCCAAGTACTTTCTTACGAGCTGCAAATAAATGCTAAATGAAGATCTAGATTTGTATTTGCCTTAAACTTGAATCTGAGCATCTAGAACACTACTATTTAGCATATCATATATGATTGACATTAAAAATCGTAGTGAACAATATAGTGAGTTTTTATGTGTACGAGTAAAGGGTATACAAATTTCGTTAATACCGAATTTAAACTTTAATATATATATATATATATATTTTTTTTTGTTCTCTTTGTATGAGCGTTATGTTTGTTGTTGCTGCTGGTGTTGTTTTTGTTGCCACATTATTATGTTGCCGTTGGCGATGTTGTTGTTGCTGTTGTATTGCTTACCACTTGAGTTGGTCATCATCTCATCATAAGCGGTAACAACATCTCCAGCCTCATCATTATATTCGCTATTGATGTTGTTTATGTTGTTGTTGTTGTTGTTGCTGCTGCTGCTTCTGCTTCTGCTGCTGTCTGGTTAACTCTTATTGCATTGAGTTCACACCATGTAAGTGCTAACGACTTTATACCTGCGCTCCGAGTCCTCTTCTTTATCTTATCTTACTTCTCATCTGTCCACCCATTCATTTGTCCGTCCGTCTGTCTGTCTGTATGTCTGTCTGTCCGTCCGATTATCGTCTGCTCATTTAATAATGTCCAGTAATATCAGCAGCTGCCACTGCATACACTCAAATGAAAATGATTAGTAATAAATGGTGACAATAAGAATACATAATTTTGTATGAGAGCATGTATACCCTACACACTTAGCCTATGGCTCGGCTTTTTGAAAGGTTGCTTAGATTTAACCATTTTCAATATAATAACATATTTTTGGCGTTTGTGAATGTGATGGAGAGGCTTGTAAATACCCTTCATACATCGTTGTGAACTCTGAGATAATAGGAAGTACGCTACACATTCCCGTATAAGCTATTCAGGCCTATTCAAATCATTGTGCGTAAAATAAGTGTAAAATATTTTTTATGCAATAATCAGGGAATAAAACCGAAATTTGTTTCGTTATCGGTAAGGTTCTTGGATTTTGGTTTCGGTATACCGTTACCGGTTAAGATTAAAACTCCTGAAAAAAGAGAATAAGTACGAAATAAACTATACTGTATTCAAGTGAGTAAGTAAATACAAACATATTTATATATTTGTACTCTCACACGGAGTTTGTAACGCATTAAATGAAACATGGGATCTCCGTTGTAAAGTATATGTATTCTTGATCAGCTCGACAATACGTGTCGAACTAGCCATGTCCGTCTGTCGGTCTCTCCCCTGTCCGTATGAATCAAAACTAGTTCCTTCGTTTTAAGATATCAATCAGAAATCCGGTATGCATACTTCCTATGTTCCATACTTCCTATGTCCCTTGTATGTTCAAGTTGTTGTTGTGTTTTTTTTTATTTTTGTTGAAAAATATTATTTATTAATCAATATCTGTTTTGTCCCCTTCAAAGTAGTTCCCCACAATTATAATACACTTGTGTGAGCGCTTTCTCCAATTCTCGCAGCACTTCTGATATTCGCTTTTTGGTATGGTCTTTAGTTCTTCCAGCAATGCAGTCTTTATCTCCTCCATCGTGACAAAACGCCGTACTTTCATGTCTTTTCAGCTTTTTGAACATGAAAAAGTCGCAGGAGGCCGCATACCGGTGAATACGACATGATTACGGTGAAGTTTTGGCCAAAAAAGTCACGAAAAAGCAACAATGTGTGTGTAGGCAACTATACCGGTACAAATGTTTTGGTTACAGTACGGTTCTTTTATTATAAATTAAAATTTCGGTTCTGTTTCTGGTTCTCAATATGAATCGGTTAATTTCGGGTAAAAGTTCCCAATTTGATACCCTGACAATATAACAGCTATTGTTGATGATAACACCAGTCTACAGCCAAAAATTCTTGGAGTATAAGTTGAAAATCGATAATAATCTTCAGTATCAATGGCCATCACATTACAACGTTGACAAATCTTGCTAACAGTTTGAAAATTTTTGTCTCCATTTTCTCTTATGACCCTTATTTCGTCCTTTGTAATATCTGCCAACTTAATGGCTTCAACTAAATCTTGTTTCTTAGTTTGAAGGATCTGACTTAATGATTGAGCTAAAGATTGAATTGAAAGGAGAACGTGTCGTGATACGTTGAACTGCAAAGTTTGTATTGCTCTCAATAGCTACAAAGCATCACTTGATGTTTTCAGTTCAAGCCAAGAAATAAGCTTCAAGCCATCCTTAACTGCAAATTGCAAAAGTTGTTATAAACTGTGTCCTGAAGTGCAAGCTAGCATTGATTAAAAAATTGCACACGCTCCGAATGGTACCTAGCAAATTGTTACCATATTGAAACTGTCTACCACACAATGTATTCAACAGGGTGTATTTTTCCCTTTACAGATGTACCAAATCTAATCCAACTACCGTTCTCGACATGAGCAGCTACCATCGTCGAAAATGCAATAACTTACAATTCGACCTTAGCACGAATTACGTAGTAAATTTTTCAAATCTCAACTATTTGCCACAATTAGGGAAGCGTGGCAATGCCCACTTTTCCAGTGGATATTATTTTGTCCCGGTTTCCTTTACATATCCCATCCATCTGCGTCAAATAGTAGTTGCTAAGATATGATGAAATTTGCTTTTCTGTTAAATGGAGGGGAAGTGGCTTCAATTAATTTTCCAATATATCATATTTCTTGTGGCGCCCTTTATTATATGTACTAAATTTCATCCATCTGCGTCAAATAGTTGATTAAATATGACGAATTTGGTTTCTTTCCCTTGATTAATAAAAACTTATTTACTTATGTGGCACTACAACCGTACATCGACTGTATATGGTCGCACGTAGGAAGGTGAACTAGCCGCTATAGTCTTTTGCACGCTGGCGCCATTCGTTGTGCCAATACCAAGTTTGTTGAGGTCATTCCAGATCTATTCAACGTAAGCTCGGTCGCCAATAAATA
The DNA here is from genome assembly GCA_035044765.1 of Leucophenga montana. Classification (NCBI taxonomy): domain Eukaryota; kingdom Metazoa; phylum Arthropoda; class Insecta; order Diptera; family Drosophilidae; genus Leucophenga; species Leucophenga montana. The sequence goes on from JAWNNQ010000188.1 coordinate 491,278, forward strand.
GGGTGAATAAATATTACCGGAGATAAGCTTCTGGATGAATAAAGTACCAAGTATATTTTTACGTTTTTCTAGTGTAGGCAGATTGATTAAGTTTAATCGATGTGTATAAGGCGATAAATTTATACTAGGATTCCATCCCAAATTACGCAAAACAAAAAGAAGAAACTGCTTTTGCACAGATTCTAACTGTATACTTATAAACTGAGTATTGCGGATTCCAAATACAACAATCATATTCAAGTATTGGGCGGAGCAATGCAGTAAATAAAAGTTTCGTTACGTATGGATCATTAAATTCTTTCAACCATCGTTTGATAAAGCCAAGCAAACCCATTGCCTTATTACAAATAATATCTATGTGAGTAGAGAACAAAAGTTTTGGGTCAAAAAGAACACCAAGGTCATTAATTCAAAATACACGCACCAGCGAAGAGCGTTCGATAATGAATACAGATAAAATGGGTATTCTACGATAAAAAGTCATTACTTTGCATTTATCGCAATTTAGCACTAGGCCATTACGACGACACCAGTTATGAAGCACATTTAAATCAGATTTTATCAAATCATGGCCCTCAGTACCATTCTATAACTCAAACATAACTTAACATCATCTGCGTACAACAGTGTATGGCAGTAAGATATGGTATCAGGCAAATCATTAATGTACAGTACAAATAGAAGGGGTGCAAGGTGATTACCCAGAGGTACACCTGAAATGACATCAATTCTGTGAGATAATGACATCAATTCTGTGAGATAAATGACATCAATTCTGTGAGATAAGATGCTAACAAATACTACACATTGTGAACGGGAATCCAAATAGGTTGAGATCCATTTGACTAAAGCTGGAGGAAAACCTAAACATTCAAGTTTGTAAACCAAAATCCAATGATTAACACAATCAAACGCCTTACTAAAATCGGTGTAAATAACGTCCGTCTGTAAACCATTAACAAAGCCTTGGTTAACCAATGTCGTAAGTTCCAATAGTTTAGTAGAAACTGATCTATTTCTAACAAAACCGTGCTGTGCGGAAGAAAAAAAAAGAGGCTTACAGTAAAATTGTAGTTGATCGGTATTTACCTTTTCAAAAAGTTTAGGAATTGCGCATAACTTTGCAATAACTCTATAATTAGATATATCCGATTTACAGACTTTTTTATGGAGAGGAATTATAAAAGATTCCTTCCAAATTTTAGGTACTGTACATTCTAAAAGAGATAATTGATAAAGGTGTAGTAAAGGATCACAAAGTGTCAAAATGCACACTTTCACACTGAAGCAACATTATCAGGACCACAAGAATAGTTAAGTTTAAGTAGAAGTAAAAGTAAATGTTTCAGTAGCGAATCTTTAGAGATAGTAGGGTTTGGTATATTATGCGCATGACCATTTGGAACAGAAACTTCGCTAAGGGGGTAGCCAGTAGACGAGTAATCTGAATTGTGAAAAAATTGTGCAAACAAATTGGATGCTTCTTGCGAAGAAGTAGCAGTAGAATTGTTAAAGAGCATACTCGAAGGAGAGGAATACGAACTTTCGTTTAGAATTAACAAAATGGAAAAATGATTTTTGGTCATTTCGAATGTAGTTTTTTATTCTAACTAAGTAGCTATTGTATGATTTTTTATTAGCAGATTGAAAATTTGCACGTGCAACTGCAAATTCCATGGCATATCTAGAAAATAGCTTTTACGCAAGTCTGTTAAAGTCTTTAAATTGCCATAAGCGCAACAGAATAAACAAGAGAAAGCGTTACATGGGTAGAACCGAAGCTCCAATAATCTTCACACGTCTTCAATCAATTAATTAAAAAGAAGTTCAGGCAATTGTTCCTAATAATGCAAAGCACGAAATGAAGTAAATCGTGATCTATGATGGTATAAGAAACACACTGAATAAATTTAATCATTAGAAATCAATAAAAATTATTGAAAATGCCTTCCCTGCAAAGGTTTTTGTCATAGAATTAACCAATAATATTTTTTTTTTGGCATTGCTCAACTTGTAGTACCATGTAAATATTGTTCTAAAAAATAAACATACAAGGTTTGATCTAAAAATAACCGAACATTTAAATTAAATCATAAAACTCGTAGCGCCATCTATTAAAAGGTGGCAATGTTTGAAAGATACATTATTCTTCTTTGGAAAGCAGCTAAATTCATACTAATCGTTTGAAAGGTTTCAAAGTGACACACGTTTTCAGGACATCGGTTTATGAAGTTATGTCGTAAAAACATAATGGAACAAAGAACAAATTTTAAATTTTGTTTTAAACTCGGTAAAAAATTTGCTGAAACCTACGAATTGTTCAAAAAAAAAAGTTTATGGTGATAATTGTATGAGTCGTACTCAAGTTTATACGTGGTTTAGCCGATTTAAACACGATCGTGATGATTTAAATGCTGATCCAAGACCTGGAAGACCCGAAGCATCTAATCGTGCTGAGTTAGTGGAAACAGTGAGTGAGATAATCGCTATCGTTGCATATTTTTGACTGTGAGAATGCTGGCAGAAGAGAATTAAGTTCATCTTACTATACAATCCACAAAATATTAACTGAAGATTTTGAGTAAAAGAAGGGTTTCACGTTTTGTTCCACATCATTTGATGATATCATTTCAACAGCTGAAAACAAACCAGATTTTCTTGATTCGATAATAGCTGGTGATGAAACATGGTGTTTTAAATATGATCCTGAAACTAAGCAACAATCTGCAGAATGGAAGTCAAAGGATGAGATAACCTAAAACATTGCGTTTTCTGAAGTCAAGGATCAATACAATCTTGATAACTTTCTATGATTCCAAGATGTATTGTTCACAAGGAATTTGTTCCAAAATGTCAAACTGTCAATTGAGAATATTATTTGCAAGTTTTACATAGTTTGTGCTGGAGAATTCTACGTGTTAGGCCCGAATATTCCAAAGGAAAGCAGCTATTTTTATTGCATGATAATGCAGCACCTCACAAGATCAAAATATTCAATGAAATTTTGATGAAAAAACGGATTTGTTTCATGGACCATCCTCCGTATTCGCCTGATCTATAACCGTGCGATTATTTTCTCTTCCCAAAAATGAAAACTGCAATAAAAGGAGCTTTTTACGATGACATTCCAGCCATACAAGAAGCCGTGACAGACAGGCGCTGAAGAACATACCAAAAAGCGTGTTTAAGAAGTCTATAAACTCTGCACTTCGGAACATAAATTGGGATCCTACCCGTCGCATACATTCTTATGTCTTATGGCTTATTAATTTGTTTGCAGCTTAGGTTTATACACTGCCCTGAACGGTCAAGAGTCTAATAAGCTTGTGGAAATGTATGTAACAGGTAGAAGGAGGCGTGGCAGATCATATATACATATATGTATATACTTGACCAGCATTAATTTATATAGCTCTGTCCGTCTGTCTATCTATGTTTCGTATATATCTCGGTGCCTATAAAGCATAAATTCGCCTGACAAATTCGCAGTTCAATTTGAGAAAAACTTTTGGACGCCACACCCACAATATGGCTATATGACTCTGATGTGCATACTTTTCAATGTAACCTTACGTTCCATTACATTAATTACCGACAATAAGCAAATAGACGAATATGTCTACATAAGAAAGTTACCAGGGTATTTCGAAGTCGTAAGCTCATGCTTGCAACATTCTTACTTGTTTTTTTTTTTTTTGTTTATAAAATTTTCGCAAAAATTATAAATCAACATTTAAAAATTTGCAGAAATATGACACACAATATCGGATGCTGGATTAAATGGATATATCTGATACTGATTGTGCAAGCGCTGTGCATTGGACGTCTGGCCGAATGTCGTCAGCAACAGCAGCATAAGCACAGGAACAATGGCGGCGGCGGCGGCTCGAGTGAACAGCAATCTAGTGATTTATATGACTCGACAGAGAACGACAGTAGCAGCCCCGTAGACGGCGGTGGTGGCGGTGGTGGCCATGGACATAATCACGGACATGGTCAGGGTAATGGTCATAGACGTGGCGGCGGCGGCGGGGGAGGTCGAAGGCGTCAGCATAATAATAACAACAACAATCACAACGGAGGTGCCAACAATCGTCAAATGGAAGTGAACGATCTATCGTTGTGGATCAACGAACAGCAACTGAAGATGCTAAGTTGTAAGAGATTCAATAACTATATATGTATATACAATTTTTGTTTTTTTTTTTCTTTATGTTTCACAGTATATTGTATATATACATATATACTATGTATGTGCATAATTTATTACATAATCACTTCTTGTTTAGCGCTATTCTTGCCGGAAGGCTACTCAGATCGCATTTATGCCATCGAGAGTGGACATGTGCTCAACGATATACGTGACATAAGCATATATAAATTCCTTGCCATACCGTCTGAGGTGAATTATGTCAACTTTACATGGAAATCAGGAACGCGGAAATACTTCTATCATTTCGATCGTTTGCAAACACTCGATGAAAGTATATTAAAGGCGCCTACACTATCGATCAAGACAAAGGGACGCATACCGCAGGAGGAGAAAAGTTAGTAATTAGTTAGTAATAGCTAATTTAATTTTGTATTTATTCATTTATATATTTTTTTGTTTTTTTTTTTTTAATATTTTTTGTGATGTGATTTGTCTAAGCTAGATTTTAGCATATTTCTGCCCTGCACCGGCAACAATTCGGGCACGGCTATGTTTAATGTCGGCCTTACGATACAGAATCGTCGTGGTAAACCATTGCCGGGCACACCGATACGTCTGAACTTTAAAAAGGAATGCGCACATAGAGGTGTGTATGATAGCCTAGACGCTTCCAACCCTACTTCACTAACAACTGCACAAGGTAGTGTATATAAAAATATATGTGTGTATGTAATATCACATTATTGACAACAAAAACAAACGAAGAAAAAAAATACAAGAGAAAACGTTAACTTTGGTAAAAACCGAAGCTTTAATACTCTTCACACGTAGTCTCCACAAAAAGGACAGAGTGAGTGGGCGCATTAATATGTAATGTAAAATATGTGTCAGTAATAAAAACTCACAATTGCAAATTACAAGCTGATATTGGTTGTACTAATAGAATTGCTATATATAGAAACCCTAATGAGCAATGGGCCCTTCCATTTAAGTGAGCGTAGCAAGCCGCTTTTAACTGTTTATACAAAGTCCTGACCATGCATTTCAAATAAACATTGATTGTAATAAAAGTTTTTCTTACCAAAAACCTTTAAGGGTTCATATGGAGGCTTAGGGTAATAATGATTGCGACTTAGGTACGAGGGATACTATTTATATTTCGGGAATAGCAAATAATAACAAACATTTTTAAATGAAAATGGCTTTATTATTTTCAAAATATTCCACTTGATGATCAATACACTTTTGCATTCGTTCAAACTATTTGTCATAGCAGTTTTTCCATTCCTCTTGAAACACCTCCAAAACATGGTTTTTGAACGCTTCAACTGCTTCTTCGGCGCTCGTAAATCTCGTAAATTTGATACTCGGGTACAAGAAGAAGTCATTGGGTGCCAAATCAGGATTGTACGGAGGATTAGTTATTAATTCGATGTTTTGACTGCTCAAAAATGCACTTGTTTGACGAGATGTGTGAGAGCTCGCATTGTCATGATGGAGAATGATTCGTCCTTGGCGGTTGGTTTTACGAATTTCTCCGAAGACTTCACGATATGTCACATGACGTTCTTGCATTATCAGCTCACGCACTGCATCGATGTTTTTGGGCACAACAACCGATTTTGTACGACCTTCACGAAATTCGTCGGCGACCGAACTACGACCACGATTGAATTCACTATACCAGCGATATACTGTGGTTTTTGATGGTGCTTTACGATCATACAAAGAACTGAGTTCATTAACACATTCTTGTTGAGAGAATCCACGCCGAAAGTTGTGAAAAATAATCCAACGAAAACCTTCTCTTGAAATTTCCATTTTATGGCCAAATTGCTTTTCTTAACTCACTGTACGTTTATGCCAAATAATGTCAAACTTTATTATGGTTTTGCCAGATTTTAGCTTTTGACATTAGTGTTGCCAGTTCCCAAAATATAAATAGCAGCCCTCGTATACTGCCCAGTGAGTCTCCAGACCGATTTTTAGCTCGATTCGATTTAGAAAACTGAGCGACAAGTTCCCATATTAACACACAGACAGACGAACAGGACAGCATCGACTCTATATGAGGCCTCTGTTCCTCTTTATGGGCGTTATATAATTTGTATCAAAATGAATGAACTATTTACCTAATGTGTGAAGAGTATAGAAACAAATAGCAACAAAAATTACACAAATACTCGTAATCTATCGCTTGGCTTCTCTTTGGTCAAAATCTATATAGTAAAACATATTCTATTTTGAAGCACTATAAAATTCACTATGATTCACTATGAACGGCATTAAATTGTGTATTGTTGATGTAAATCGATAAATGAAGAAAAAATAAAAACAAGAAGAAAAAAAGGTTAAACTTCGATGGAACCGAAACTCTAATACCATGCACACGAAATTTCAAATCGTTTAGCAGAGATATGTAGCCCAACCAAAGAAAAAATATTGGTTTTCTGTAACACGCCCATTAATTTAACTATGAAGCGTCTGTCCATAAAAATTCACCATAAAATTTTCAAAGTTATATTAATATTAAAATAACAATATTTTGTCACACAATAACCCAAAAAAGAGTGCTGTGTTTTCATGGAATCTTCACTTAAAAGTGTTAGGAACACACTCATTAATATATACATGTGAAGCGGGTGTCGCACAAAAGCCATCATACTAAATATAAAGTAGATACAGTAACCCAAAAGTTGGTGGTGGGCTTGAAATATTGATATGGATACACAGAAATAAGCCTCTATACCGAATTTTAGCCAAGTAATTAAAAAACTTATACAGAAAAAAAAAATTCGCAGCAATACTCTAGATCAACTTGTCTCAATCTAGCTGAGCAAGAATATATATGCATACACTTTATGGTATCTTCGAAATCTGCTTCAAGACATTACAAACTTTCAGACAAACTTATAAACGAATTTGTACTATATTACTTTTTACAATATGTGTGAAGTAGAGTTGAGCGATATTTAACTACCTGTGATTCAATCACGGTGACTGAATAATCACAGATATCAGTTGCTACTCGTTATTGCAAGTATCAGTGATTGTGTATCATTTGTTTCGTACTAGTGCCACTGTGATTCACCGAGCGTATGAGTAATATATCATGCATGTAGTGTTAGCAGCACAAAAAGTATCAACGTATCAAGTTGAGGCCTGATATATTACTGGCACGTCGTGAATTGCAATATCGAGTGTGGCAACTGTTATCAGTTATTTTCATTCCCATGAAATGACTATCTCTCAACTGATATATTGTATCTTGGCGGTTTCCTGAAGTATGAAGGGCGCGGCACTGCAATCAACAATAGTTGGCACTAGAATATGTACAAATCAGATGAGTACCTAAATTACCCTGTTCCCGCCTAAATTCTCAAGATCTTTGTAAGGAGCCACATCTGGTGGCACATCTGGTTACCACGCATGGATATTAAAAAAATATTAAAAAAAACAACACATGGTGTTGTCAAAATTCTGTTTTGTAATGCCAATTTCTAGAGAGGATTTGCTTAAAATGGTACAAAAAATGATTCGATGGTTTGGGAGATAGTCAGAATCATTGCGCTCCCGCAACAAGATATGGGCTTCTTACAATGATCTTGGGAATTATTTCGGGAACAGGGTATTTCAGATATTCAGATTTAAGAAGACTATGAATAAAAAGAAAAAAAAAATTTAAATAGAAATTAAGTTTTTCTTTGCTTATTATTTTAACAGTGAACGCAGTAGCAGTTGCAAATCACGGTAATTTCAAACCAGCAGTCACAATAATCACTGCTACTCAAAAATCACTGACTAGCTTATCTCTAGTGTGAAGGGTATAAACAAGTGTATAACTTTTATCGAACTTTTTGTAGGAAGTAAAAAATAATTAATAATTTTCTAGAAAAGTGAACGTTTTTGTTTTTTTTTTTGTCATTTTAAGCTATAAAATCGATTTACCTAATATACTTGTACTATATAATACATTATAAGGTATACAATTTACGAAGTTCATAGTTAATTTATTTTATTATGTGTTACTAAATGTAAACACTTTGTTTTTTACTACCACACACTTAGCATTTTTTTCTTATATTTTGCATATGTATGTGTTTAAGCAGGACATCTATAAATGTCTTCTTATTTTTACAAAAAATCCGACATAATATCCCGGTGCCGAATTCCGAATCAGACAAATTTTTTCGGAAGTGATTTCTTTAAAATGGTCTGTTTTTTTACTTTCAGAAGGGTATTACTATGTGCAGTGTGCAATTTATATTCTCAATGCCAAATGAATTCAAATCGCCTTATGCTTCTGAAAGTGACCATTTTAACGAAATTGCTTCTGACATTCGATATTCGAAATGGGAAAAACGGATATACATTTTATATATATTTGTTTTAGTTTGAAATATACTAAGCATTTCAACACAACTAGTCTAAATATACATATACATATATGTATACATATGTACAGGCATCCAGATAAACCAACCAATCGCACAGATTTATGTTTATCAGCTTTTTCTTGTATCTAATATAGAATTATAAAAAAAAATGTATTAGAAATTTGCACATTTAAAATTTCAGCTCTGTAAAAAAGGACATGTATGCATAATCATGGCAAAACTGCCAAAAATCGGAAAAAAAAAACTTTCATAAACACCTTTGATTTAATTCACTATCATCATTTTTATTTGTCCTGCTTCGTCTTCTATTTTTCTAGTGATATCTTAAAACTCTTTGTTGATTTCCTTTTTTCGCAGTAAATAGTATATTTTCCTTAACACCGAAGATGCGATAGCTGTAATATTGTTTTGTGAACATCTTCTGGGCAAAATTGGGAAATAAAACAATGTGGAAGATGCAAAAAATATGTCAGTTTTGCTAGGGAAACCAGTGTGAATTGCAATAAATATCCCCTATCTTCATTTGATAATTTAGAAAAACAGAAAGTTAAGGTACAAAGGTCCTTATACCTAAGTTAAAGATGGGTGTTCCGCAGGGTGGAGTTCTATCCTCTCTTCTATTCAACTTATATTTGACATAGATGCCTCTTCCTCCTTTCTGTATAAAATTGGTGACTTATGCGTATGATTGTACCATTTTATCCTCGGGCGTGAACGTCGATGAATTTTTTTTCGAGAATTAACATCTATTTGAAGAAATTATTAAATTTTTTTAATGCTCGCAACCTCAAGCTTTCAACGGACAAGTCGTCGGCTTCCATCTTCACTCCATAAACTAAGGAGGTTAGGATGGAACTTGATGTCTTTGTTGGAAGTTTGAGTTTTCAGTACCCTACGAAGGCGCTTGCTGGGTCTTCTTGGCGGAAAGACAAAGAGAACAATTACCACCTATAAAGCAATTGGACGATCTGTCCTAAATTATGCTGCTCCTGTCTGGACGCCTTTTTTAGTAACACTCAATGACAATGCCTGCAACGATAATAGTGCTCTGAGAACTATTACTGGTTGTCCACAAACGACCCATGAAGACCATCAACATGGAGAAGCGATGATGCTACCGGTTCACCAGCATATTGAGCTGCTTTCGAAGCAGTTCCTGTTAGGTGCGTGCAGGAGCAATCTGCCTAATCATGGCACTCTCAAGAGAATAGAACCCACTCGAATAAGGAATATATCAGAAGCTATAAAGCGAGTATTGCTCATTTTGTACCACAGGGTCAAATAGAGGAGTGAGTATGTTATACTTCTGGTAGGGCTCAATTCCATAAACATGCAATTGAACAGTCTATTAGCTCTCATAGGGTAAATATCGTACTAGGTTATAGGACCATTTCCTATTGACGAGAGCGAAAAACGTTTCATTCGTAACACCAGGACTAAACTTCCACAGTTGAGATCCGGATGGAGCAATATGCTCGAGTGTTACAGGCAGCAGATTGGGATCAGCACTAATGATTGCTGGCTGAATGTGTGTCCGTCCCGTCCGACTCAATTGAGTCCTATAGATCTTTGATTACGTCCAACAGTAGTAGCTTCGTTCCTGGGACTTGATACCTATGGTTACATTTCGGTTTATCTTTCTCTCACCTTGCACAATACATTCATTATATAATAAATTGTAGTATATATATTTTTTCTGATGTAGCACAAGTCAAGCTGTGTGTTACAGCACCAACAAAGGTAGCTCAAATTTCATTTCCACGAGCTGTATCGACGCATCCAAATATTTTATTTGGATGCCGCGTTAAGAGAATTGACCACAGTTCCACTCAAAACACGTCAGCAACTTTTGCCAAAGAAAATAGTATTTGTACCAAAAGGTAATCGATGCAGCTTGAAAACTGCCGTTGGATCCTCTCCGTAAGACTTCTTCAAGTCCTGCCACCATACCAGAACTCCATGAAATAATATCTGTTGTTTTACTGAAATGAAGATGCAGTACATCAGTCTTGGTGAAAGGTCCCAGCATCTATTAGCGAAGCACAGTGCGCGTTAGTGGCTTTTTTCACCATTTCTTCCACATTGAGTTTCGAATCAGCTTGGTATTCAATACTATTACAAGATATTTTACGCTGCTTTTAGGCACAAGCAGTATTCAGTTTTCTTTCCATTGTCCAGTATTGGTTTTTAGTTGACTTTTGTATGGAAAGCTGGCTAGAGAGCAGCTTTCGAAGTCTCGCTGTGTCGGAGACTTTCTGTATGCCGGATCAGAAGGATCTCCACGTGTTCCTCTTCGCCCTCCGAACCTCTTTGAAGTTGCGCAGTTTGGAAGCTTCGTTTTCCTAAAAAGTAAGTGATTACACACTTTCAGCAAAGCAGTTACGTGTATTTATTGGGTTGGGCTAGGAAGAATTTTCAAACACAGAGAAATATTAACTTCAATTAAAAAGACAACAAAAAGAAATCCGGCTCAGGCATTAGTTATGTATCTGTTTAAATTAAGAACTGGTAACTAAAATAAATTGATAGTTTCAATACTGGGACTAAAGTAGAAACAACAACTGTCTGAGTTCAGTAACGCAGTCATTACAGCTTTTCAGAAATACTGTTTTTTAAATATACTTCCACAAAGAAAAGAAAGTTATGAAAAAATCATGGCGATGTATTTTTTTTTTTTTTTTTTTTGTTTTTCGAGTGATGTTTATGAAAGTTTTTTTCACTTTGGGGCAGTTTGGTCATGCTTATCCACTTATGTGCTTTTACGTATACTTAAATTGTTTTATATGGTGGTGTCACAGAAACTTCTTTTGCCTCAAAATCTTCAAATTTCAATCATAAATTTTAGTTTTTTTAATTTGAAAATTGGGAGTTTTTGAGGCGGAAGAGTTATCTGTGTCACCATCGATTGAATGCTTACTTGAGTAGTTATGGCATAAATAAACTAGCTGTGTGTTCTAAACTAAACACTTTGATGTGCTTTCCTAGTGATTTTTTGTGCTTCTATTTTCAATTCTATAAAAATTGGGCATATGCGCATACGCAATATAAACTTGCTGAATCTGTCTTTTTCATAATTAGAAAATATGTATTACGTCGTTAGATGCTCTCTATTTTCTATTTTCATTATTTATATTGTTGTTCTATATACCTATACCATAACGATTATCGATACGACTATACGTGTAATAAACGATATACTATTATCTAAATCTGCAATAATTTTTGAAATGCACTAAACTAAAAAAACCTTAAGGTCCCGATCCAGAATGCATTCTGAAATGTGGCAACAATGGCTTCTGTAATCACAATAAAATCTGTCAGTGCAAGGTCGGCTATACGGGACAGTATTGTCAGACAGCATTCTGCTTTCCGCAATGCATGAACGGTGGCAATTGTACGGCGCCATCGATTTGCACCTGCCCGACTGGTTACCAGGGTACACAATGCGAGGGAGGTAAGTCAATACAAAATGTGCGTATGAAATTTTTTCTTTTGAAGATCCCGTATATTTTTATATATAAAAAATAAAAATAAATGTAATTAAATTGAAACCATAAAATATATATATATATATATATAGTTACATAAAAATAATAATGATAAACAGATTTTGGGAATCACATTACACTGATAATGTACGCTCGCTGCCAACAATAATTGACGTTTGACGACTATGTACACATGTATGTATGTTCATATGTCTTCAGACTCCATTAGACTTAGATGCGCTTCGATATTGCAATGGCAGTCTTGCAGCCGAATTTGATCACCTCAGTCATAGCTTTGTAGAAGGGAGCCTGTTCGGCACCATACTCGATGCCCGTATCGTGATGTTCCTGTTCCTCATCGCGGAATTTTGTAATGGTTGCAAGTAGCTCCTTATCTGGTTTTGGTGACTCCATAATCTGTCGTAGTTGGTCGTTATAGTGCTCAACAATAACCGTTTCGACAGCAACGGTGCATGCCATGGCAGCCTTTTCGCCCATTAAAGCTGTGCCGGCACCAAGCACAAATCCAGCAACATTCCAGATGGGTGTCATCACAGTCGGTCGCACACGATGCTGCTGTATGAGCTCTTCGAATTGTTGACGATGAAACTTTTCCTGCTCCCACATATGTCCAATGGTCTTGCCCATTGGCCCATTGCCGAGTATAGCCATCTGACCGGCATATATACGATCGGCACCAAGTTCGCCTGCATGATCAACACGTATGATTTCATCGGTAAGCGCACTGGGACGCTCACGGAGCGGTGGTGACGAAGCCTTAGTTGTTGGTTCTTCGGCTTCCGGTTTTGCGGTTGGATTTCTGCCGCAAGTATTCTCTTCACGCATACATTGTTGTGTCTGAATGGAACGTTTTTGTTGCATCCCAATTAGAAAACGACGCCGTATTCCAATTCGTAACATTCTCGTTACAATGTTTTTTATTTATGAAAATATGGTATGGCGTCCTTTGAATCTGTAAAGCATACAAATAAAAAATATAAATAAGTAGATAGTTATAGATACCATATACGCTATATATATATATATATATATATATATATATATATATATATATATATATATATATATATATATATATAATTTCAAATAATTTTAAAATAAACACACACATTTTCATCACGCACAGGTATTTGCACAGAGAAATGCTTGAATGGCGGCAAATGCATACAAAAGGACAAATGCCAGTGCTCGAAGGGATATTACGGTCTACGCTGCGAATACTGTAAGTTCCAACTGAGCTAATCTTGTGGTTCAATACAACAACATTATGTAACGCTTGATCGCAGCTAAATGCGTCATACCGTGCAAGAATGGAGGACGCTGCATTGGCAATAATCTGTGTCGCTGCCCGAATGGATTACGCGGTAATCACTGTGAGATCGGACGGAAACAGCGTTCCACCTGCAAGTGCAAGAATGGTATATGCCTGCCCAACAAACGTAAATGCAAATGTGATCCAGGATATTTTGGACGCAATTGTCACAGAAGTTAGTACATCAAACGAACAATATACAATATACAATGAAACGAAGTTAAATTTTTGTTAAATATCTTATTTTCAGGTGTAAAACGACATCCGAGGCTAAGATCCTATAGCTAAACTGGCTTGGCTTGGCTATTCGCATTTTCTATCAGATGCGAAGCAACGCCGACGAGCGATTGATGAAATAGGAACAGCATGCAGTGATCTGGGATGTCTACGACGGAGTTTGACTCTCCCTTCTCTCTATGTGTTTGTGTGTGTGGATGTGTGTTTGTTTATTTTTTTTTCGCTCAACTTTGAAATAAAACATCTCATATTTATCGTGCTCTATACTTTAGATGTAATCATAATACATATAAATATTTCGTTTTCCAAATCGCCTATATCTACAGCGACAAAACAAAAACAAAAAAGAAAACAATTATTGTGATAATCTTTTTTTTTATAAATTAAATAAAACTAATCATTTGAACGTAAACCTTGCCGAAGATCAATTTCTACGTTGTTTTTTTTTTCATGTTTCCATAATTTATATATAGGATAATTTATGAATATTTTCAGTATTCCAGTAAAATCGTTATATCTATATAATCTCTTACACGCGTTAAAGATGTATGGAGACATCTACTGAGTTACAGTCTAAATTTGGTCATTCAACGTTATACAGCCTTGGAGAATTTGTCGTCCAGTCGAGCATGAGTACTCGCAGGGCAGCATTTAGGAGAGAGCCCGTGGTTCTGATGATTGTACCATTTTATCCTCGGGCGTGAACTTCGATGAAATTTATGCGAGAATAAACATCTATTTGGAGAATTTGTTAACTTTGTTAACTCAGGCTTTCAACTCACAAGTCGTCGGCTTCTATCTTCACCTCCTGGACTAAAAAGTTTAGGATGGAACTTGATGTCTTTTTTGGAGGTATGAGTATTCCGATAGTTCAGTACCCTACTACGTTACGTGGTACAACATTCGATAAATAAAGTGCTGAAGGCTCTTGCTGGGTCTTCCTGGAGTAACGGCAAATTACAGCTTATAAAGCAATTGGACGATCTGTCCTAAACTATGCTGTTCCTGTCTGGACTCCTTACCTCAGTTAGACTCAATGGCAATTCCTGCAACGAGGCTAAAACAGTGCTCTGAGTATTGCTATTGGCTGTCTACAAATGACCCATGAAGACCACCTACATGGAGAAGCGATGATGCTACCTGTTCAGCAGCATAATGAGCTCCTTTCGATGCAGTTCGAGAATAGTACCCACTCGAATAAGGAATGACGTTAGAAGCTATAAAGCTAGTACTGCTCGTTTGCAACGCAGAGTAGATCTCATAAAGTACATACAAGCTCATACTTTTAATTTAAATGACAGAACACGTAGTGCCATCAATTAAATGTTGGCAGGAGAAGAAATGTACATTTTTCTTCTTTCGAAAGCAGCTAAGCTTCACAAGTCACATAATGACACAAGTTTTAATAACAGCAGTTTTTGTAGTTATGTCGTAAAAACATAATGGAACAAAAAGCAAATATATTAAATTTTGTTTTAAACTCGGTAAAAAATTTGCTGAGACTTACGAATTGTTAAAAAAAAGTTTATGACGATGATTGTATGAGTCGTACTCAAGTTTACACGTGGTTTAGCCGATTTAAAAACGGTCGTGATGATTTAAATGATGATCCAAGACCTGGAGGACCCGAAGCATCTAATCGTGCTAAGTTAGTGGGAAAAGTAAATGAAATATTCGCTATAAATGCAAATATAACTGTAGGAATGCTGGCAAAAGAATTAAATTCATCTTACTGGACAATCTACAAAATATTAACTGAAGATTTGGGTAAAAGAAAGGCGTGTGCACGTTTTGTTCCGTTAAATGATGATCAAACAAGGAAAAACATTAACTTCGGTTGAACCGAATCCACACGAATTTTTAAATAGTATTGTAAAACATAAATATGGGGGTTTAAATACGGGCTACCGCAAAAAGTGGGCGGTACACGCACACTAGTAGATGTGTATGAAGCGATGTAGTAGATGTGTAAGATGCCAGCATATCGAATTTAAAGTCGATATTGACATTTTCCATAACAATGATAAAAGGGAGCTGTGGGTTTATATGGGACTACCTCAAAAAGTGGGCGGGACACGCCCATTTGTATATGTATATGAAGTGGTTGTCCACTAATAAACCACCAAATAAAATTTCAAGTTAATATGGATTTTTTTCATAAAAAAAACTGAAAATTGTACTGTCGCTTTGTATGGGGGCTACCCCAAAAAGTGGGCGGGCCACACCCATTAGTCTATGTGTGAATGGTATACAAATCGCTCGAGTAGTGAATGAATTTTTGATGAAAAAACAGATTTGCCTCATCGACAACCCTCCGTATTCGCCTGATCTATCAGTGCGATTATTTCACCTACCCAAAAATTAAAACTATAATGAAAGGAGCTTTTTACGATGACATTCCAACCATACAAGAAGCCGTGACACAGGTGCTAAATAACATTCCAAAAAGCGAGTTTAAAAACTCTATGGATAAATTGGTTGAGAGTTCCAAACGTTGTATTGAGTTAAATGGATCGTATTTTGAATAAATATTAGCTTTGAAACATAATACCATGCTTGTTTTATTTTATAACTAAAAAGTTCGGTTATTTTTAGATCACGCCGTGTATATGCGTTATCAACATGAGCAGACCAGTCTGTATGTGCGATACTGTCCGCCCAATTCTCATAATCTTTGAAATAATGGTTTGAATGTTGATATGGAGACTTTCTATAACCAGAGGCAACTCAAGTTCTAAAATGAATGCGATATATCCACTAGAAGGTATAGCTAAAGTGCTGCGTAACATTTTTGACGATCTGCGTTCAACCCAGATCAGTTGGCTACGCGCAGGCTATTGTTTATTATTTGTGTGTGTGCTTTTGTATCTATGTAAAATGTAAAATTTATAATATACTCGTACTTGCTATTATTAAAACGCAAGCATTACGCTGCGAGAGCGAACGAGACAGGACAGTTTACGTATTTTATTTTGTATGCGCTTCGCTCCGCTCACTGTTTGTAGTTGTTATTGAGATTGGCGCGTAGTGAAATAGCAATAACAACAAACGCATAAACGCAATAATATACTATATAAATATGTATGTATATCTAGAATCCGGTCGCTGATCACCAGTAAACTCAAAGCAGCTAATGTCGTTAGTCTGTAGCTGTGGAATAGGACTAGTTCGGGTGCCGTGGCCCACTTATTGTTAGCATGTGACAACCAACGTTCGCTCTTAATAAAATAGAAACAAAAAAACAATAACATAAGCTCTTTAATCTCTAACCATATTACCGACGTTTATTTCCTCTTGTCTACGCCACTGTTTATAATGCATGTCTATTGCTATGCAGCCGTAGCCATCGCCGCTCTTCGTTTAGTTGACTTGACTATGCAACTTGAGTAACCGGCAACAGGTTGAACAATGCAAATACTACTTGAGCATTTTATATGTAAACGTGCACACTCACCTGCTAGCACGGTGCACAAACACTACTTTAATTTTATAATTTCCAATGAAATCGCTTAGACAAAACAAAACATATTTGTTTTTTTTTTTCTTAAAATTTAAGAACAGCAAAAGCAAAAAAGTGTTTGTTAATGCTATTTGTAAATGTCAGCAACAGCTGAGCGCAAAACACATGCGAAACTACACTTGCTTATGCGTTTACTTAGCAACACTGCAAATTTGTGTTTAAAAAAAAAATTAAGTGGTGCAAGTTAAAACTTTATAACTTTTGTTTTTGTGTAATATTAAGATAAAACTATAATGCAAATTAAAAAGGATAATACATCTACGTAAAAATCTTTACACTAGAAAATGTACTACAAAATTCAATAATTCAGCTAAAAGACATACAAAAAGTACCGGACTAATGCCGGGTACTAACGCTAGACAGTAATAAAAACAAAAAATTCAATTTAAGCTTAGAAACCACGCAACGTTTGACAGATAATCTTTCAATTGAATAGTAAGGCGTAGTGTCGAAAAATAGTTGATATTTGTACGTACATATATATTTATATATATATATACGCTATTTTCTTTTTTTTATCATGGGGCAACTAGAATACCATTTTTTTTTTTTTTTTTGTTTGTTTTGACAGCATTGAAGCGACAACCGACAACGACGGCGGCCGACTTCTATTGAGCAGCAAAGTCAGCTGACACATTTGAACGATAGTAGTTGGAAAAGAAGAAAAAACGTAAGCAGCACAAAGTGGACCACGGCATGGCTCCGAATCACGATCCAGAACCACCTGCTGATCCCAATAAAGTGCAGGAGGATGATCTCCAAGGTAAGTAGCAATTATTGCACATAAATTTAATTTGAAAAATTAAAATTATTTGTCATTTGTGGCCTCGCGCTTTATTTGCTTTAATAGAAATGGAGGCTGTGAATCAACGCCTCGATGCCCTTAGTTGTGCCCTTGATGTCTTTGAGGAACGCACAGATAATATACTTACACAGCTGCGTGAGTTATTGGATTCGAACCGTGAGATTCGCCGTCAAATTGCTGAACAAAAGCTATTGGATGAGCAGGACGACGAAGACGATGAAGATGCTGAAGATGCTGATGAAAAGCTAGAAAACCAGAAGCTGAAAGAAGGTTCTGATGAAAACGATGATTTTCAGACCGAGAAAATGGAAGAGTAAGCCGTATATGGTGTAAATTATACCATATATACATACATACATACATACATACATACATATACATATAAATAGCGACAGTGATGGCACCACTGCTTACCAAAAGGAGCTAACAGCTTTAACACCAACAGAAGCTGCATTACAACCAGACATCAAAAAACAAAAGAAAAAAAAACAGCGCGTCTGGTTCATATAATAAAATTTTATGAATGTATATGTATGTTTATTTTTAGTAATAGCTTAAATGACACGTTGAGCAAAAATGAAACAGAACACTGAATCAGTTGTTTCACTTTTTATTCTAAGAGTGTCAAATGTTCTTTCGTGTTTTTTGTTTGTTTGTTTTGTTTACCGAGAATTGTTTCATTTTGTTAGTTGTCTGTTGATTAAAAATGAAAAACGACTAAAACAGTATTTAAAATAAATGTATATACGAATATGTCTATGCTGTAGTTTACTTCTAAGCGAAAGGATGAATTTTAAACAATTCAATTACACTTTATACCATAGAGCAATAATTTACGAACTATTCCATATCTAATATCTGTATAAAGAATGTCCGACTATGTACACATATATGTAGGGATACATATACTAGCTGGTGCCCGGCGCGTTGCTGCCTTTCCCCTTGACTCTTCTTTCCACTGCAACTCATTACCCCTACCTCACCTTCCCCATGCCCCCTTACTCTAACTTCAATTCTCCTACTTCTCCTTCCTCTACCACAACGTCGCAGCCGTTCCCTAGTTTTAAAATTGTTCATACTAAAATCGTGATTAAAAAAGGGGGTGGGGCGGAAAATACTTTACGACCTGTTGTCATACCCGCCAAATATACAAAAAGAATTTAATAAAAATCGGTCGCGCCGTTTCAGAGGAGTGCGACCACAATACACCGTTACAAGAGATTTTTATATATTAGAAGATAGATCATGGACGTCGGAAAGATCTTACATACTAAAACCACACACCATCAAGTGGTATACGAACGGATCGCTGACGGTATAGCCCTATGGGCTGTAGGCACTATGACTCAACATTGGGTATCAATGGGTAAACATACTCTAGCCATAAGCTGCCAAGTAGTAATGTGTGCAGTAAATAGATATGCGTGTAGTTCAACTTAGGTAGCGGCTATCACAACTATGATATTGCAATGCTATCAGACAGGCAGACGGCGTTAAAAGCACTCAACTCCAACACAACAAAGTTTCGCTGCTTTGAGTGCCGTGTCCCAACCATATTCTAAGAAATGAGCAGCCCTTTAAGCTTGCCAGAAAAGGAGCGGCAACAAAAATTATAGGTCCATAGCATATATGTAACATTGGTAGGCACACTACATTGGAAGTATTCCGCAAGGTAACGAATATGTTGAAGGAACAACACGGCTATGTGCCACGCACGGTTACGTGCAGATCGAAAACCATGCTCGAACTAGGTAGGAAGCAACTAGGAATACTTAAAGGATTGCTAACAGGCCACTCTAGACCACAAAAACATGTGTGTAGCTAGAATTATGAAGTAGATCGAAGATCAACTGACAGTATTAGATGCTAAGAAAATCCTAAGATTTATTGACCACATGGGTTTGGGGCAGGTCATCTAACTTAGTAGCACAAACATTACATTTTTCTAAGTCACAGGTTTATATTCCCCCCTCCCCCTAAAAAAAAATCTGTTCGCAGCATATTGTAATGATTGTTTCTCTTAACCCACAAGTCCGTCGACTTGCATCTTTATATCCTGGACTAATGAGGTTAGAATGGAACTAGATGCATTTGTTGGGGGCTAAGAACTATATTAGATTCTCGGCTCACGCCACCAAGACTAATAATCGGCTAAAGTCTAGAAACACGGTGCTGAAAGCGCATGCTGGATCTTGCTGAGATAAGAACAAAGAGCTATTATACGATCTGCCCTAAATTATGCTGTTCCTCTTCGGGCCCCTTACATCAGTAACACTGAATGGCAATGCATGCAAAGCGGTCAGAACATTGCTCTGAGGACTTCTACTTGTTGTACACAAATGACTACCTACGATGAAGAAGCGATGATGCTTTCCGTGCATCAACACAATTAGAGAAACGGATGGAGCAACATGCCCGTGAGTTACAGGAAACGAATCGGTATTAGCAATGATGATTGCTGTTCACAACACGACCCACCTTTTCAACTATCCGTTCCGTTCAACGCAATTTAACCCTGTGGATCTGTGAATGAATTCAATTGAGGTACCGTCGCTTCTGGGACTCGACGCCTAGGACACACACTATGCTATTCTATACAACGCAGCTCAAGTATGGGGTAGCACTCCATACGAAAAAGTAGAAAAAATCTAGGTATCTTTATCAAAAAAAAAAAAAAAATTCTACTTACCCAATAATACCCCAAATTATGAAATGTACCTAGAAACAGGGTTATGCCCACTATTTGAGTACCGAGTACAGAAATTATATGACTGCAGAGTTCTTCGAATTATCGTAGAGTACCTTCTGCAGAGAAAAGAGCAATACTTCAATGAATCTAATATGAAGATTTGCTGGCAAAGCACAGAGGTTTGATCTATGCAAAGCAATCATTGACTACACCACGCGAAAAAAAAAATTCACAAGACAAGCTCGACAGAATACAGCCGGAAATACATATAAGATGGATGCTAAAGCATAATCTTGCAGAGCAGAATTACTTGTTTGTCACTATGAGTCTTTATTACTTGATATCGCTGATCTTCAAAGCTACAGTCGAAGTGCGACGTATAAAATATAAAGTACAACTCTATAATTTTTTTTTTTAATATTCTACTTTATATTATTTTATAAAATAAAGAATCGTGCTGCTACTAGTATAAGACTTACAAGAAAATTATGACAAAACAATTAATTTCTTTGCATGTAGTTTTGTTTATTTATTGTGTATGAATTTATAATTAGTAGTTCTTTAAACTTAACTATAGTTAAATTATTTAAAGTTTAAGTTGTTGGTTTAACAAAAAAAAGAACATATAATTTTCGACTTCAATTCATAAAGTTCTTTAAAAATTTCAACTAAAAGTAAGAATGTTAATTATTAAAACTCAGTTTCTCGTCTGAAGTGTAAAGTGTATGAAAAGTGAAAGAAAAAAAATCGCTAACTTCGGTTAAACCGAAGCTCTGGGTGCTGTGTATAGTGGGTGTTGGGTTTATATGGGATGGGGGCTACCCCATACACTTATACTGCGTATATATCTGGAGAATCTAAAACTCCAAGTTCAAAGTCTCCAAGATCTCGTTGTTCAAACATACATACAAACGGACATGTCTAGAACGACACAGCTTTCAATGGTGATCAAGACATACATACATACATACTTTATGGGGTGTACGATGCCTCCTCCTTAAATGCGTTACATACTTTCAGACAAACTAATATCATTTCACACAATGTGTGAATGGTATAAAAATCTAAAGCAAGTAATATTATTTATCTAACAATAATCTTGTGGATGCCTCAAAAAGTTTTTTATTTATGTCCTTGAGTTTTGCAATCTCAGCACGCAGTGTTTGTAGTTCTTCCGTATCAGCAGCCGTTTTGGTAGTTTGTTTGTTTATAGAATTGTTCGCTACTGTTGCCGTAGACTTTACAGTTCTGCTGCATTTCTCTGCATTGTTACATTCTGTTGCATCATCTGGTGACACAATCGATTCGGTTACAAGCACCTCGATGCATTCATCCTCATCCGCTTCTGGCGGATCGATCATACGACGCAATTGTTCAGCAAAACGGTGCGGTTGTTTGTGTTCCGGATGAAAAATAGCTTGATTTGTAAGACGTAAATGCAGATTGCTTATGGCACCCTTAAAAGACATTGCCTTCACCAGTTGATGACTGCCAATATGCCATATACAAACTTGTTGATCAGCACCACCAGACACAAGAGTTTGACCGTCCAATGACAGCTTTAGGCAAGTAACAGCTGTGCCTGCTTTGTGTCCGACGAATTTCGTAATATGCTCTTGCTCCATGTGATATTCCTGTAAAATGTTGCACAATGTGATTTTAAATGCTGAATGCTAAATTTGCACAATCATACAACATACCTTTACACGCGGCACAGCATCTATATGAAATTCATTTATGTTACCATCGGCGGTACCAACATATACGCACGTCTCGAGCGTATTCACCGTGACACTGTGTAAACTCTCAGCAAAGACAACGCTCAGTAACAATTGGCCACAGCTTAAATCATAAACTTTACAGCAGCGATCCAGCGACACGGTATACATGTACGCACGTATGCCACCGTTGCCTATGTGCACATCGGTAACGGGCAAACCATGATCATTGAAGCTATACATAGGCACTTGGTTATTATCTTCACTGTGCGTCACCGCTTGTGTCAGATTCCAGACTAGAACGCCACCATCTTTGGATGCGGAGACGAAATAGGAGCTGTCATCGGTAAAACACAAACATGTTATCACCTGATAATGTTTCGAGATTGTATTAAGCATGCGTCCGTTTACCAAGCGCCAGATATAGATGTTCTCCTGTATGCCAGCTACCAGATAGCAACCATCCGGCGATATCGCCAACGCGCTGACACGTTCGGGCATTACGAAACGCGAGGAGGTAATCTGTTCCTGTGCATTGATTGGCCACACGTGCAGCAGCGGTTTATTTATATTTCCACTAATCACATATTCGCTGGCGCCTAAGATGCAAAGACTTCGCGACTGAACACAACCGCCACCTTTGTAGTTCATCAGAATTGTGCCGGTGCGCAGATCGCAAGCGCTGACAGGCTCATTTTCGTCCGTGGTGCATGTAAAGAGTACTTCCACGATGTCGCTCATATTTTGTATGATTAAATGATGATTTTAAACGAATTGCTAGCGCGTGTGTGCTGCTTTAGTTAGACCAACACAACAACAACAGCAGTTACAAGTTGCAAACAGTGTTGTGCTATGTTAAAATAATAACCTCTTGACGAGGAAAAAACCAAGTGACGAATATGAACCAAATAATATCAATTTTGTGAAGAAAGATTTTTGTTTTTCATTTGTATTGTTGGATTTGATTGTAATATGTAACTGCACATTCGTCATTTTTTTTTTTTGTGTTATGTTCTTCTAGAACATCTAATCGTTTTCTGATTTAATGAAAGCATATCTTGAAAATTCACCACACATCCCAACAATACAAATGAAAAAAAAAAATCTTATTTATTTATAAAATTTTATTTTTTATTTAATATTCAATTAATTCAAGGTTTTTTAAATTTTAACTAACTTAACATCTTATCACATTACACTACGAATCGAATCAAAATTTTAAAATATGAATCTCTATGGACTATACTATGAACTTTTACTGCGTTTCGCAGTGTAATATGTTTATGACATAACCTAATATAATTTAATCTATTGCCCTATTTAAAACCTTTTTTATTTTAATTTTCATTCAATACTTGAAAACCCATTAAAGTTGGGATTTCATGTTATTTTAATACACTTGTTGGATGTGTTTATATTGACTCATTTTTCGATGTACCTATGGTACACACACAGATAATTTATTTAAACACAAAGAACGTGTGTTAATTTATGGTAAAAAATGTGCGAGATTAAATAAACCAATTTCGTTTTTCACGGTATACATATGTTATTTCTTGCATGCATATTAGCTACATATATTTAAGATATTATACAAAAACAAAGAGTATAAAAGGTTTATGTCAACGCTGCGTATAACAGAAAAAGCAGTCATTAGTATGACTCATTAGCACAAGTATCTAATATTGCACAATATGATATTTGCGATGTGAGATATAGCATATAGCTTACATAATCTTAAAGTATATACAGATAAGTATAATATTCATTTTACCAATCTCACAACTTTTCAAAATTTAATTTGACATATGTATATTTTTTAAGTAGATATTGTACAGCGCCAGCTTAGCATTCATTTGAAAGGTATTCGAAATCCATTTGCAACGTCTATCACATGTTGACAAATATTAAGCAGCCAATTGATTTTTTGTGTCCTAAACAAATCCTTTATTATAAAATTTTGGTTGTCGAAAAGATTTAAACAAAATCACACACACCGCATTACTGTTATAACTAGTAAAAATTAAAAAAAAAAATTTTTAACTTTTCAACGAGTCACTCTATTTTCTTAAGCTTGGACTCGTATCGGTGCCAAGAATTAATTAAAAATAAGTTTGGAATGATATGTCACCCACGACCTCCCATACCTCTTTGGGGTGGGTATTTTCAACCCCCTTTATTTCGGACTGTAGAGATCAGTTTATATATGTTTTAAAATTTTCTGAATATACATTTTAAGAACTTTTTAAACACGCCTATATTATCATTTTCCTTATCAGTAAAAACTCTTTTGTTGCACATATAATATAGCTGCAGCTACACTGAGGTGTGCTTTCGTCACTAGCATGGACTACCGTCCACAGTAATACATAGTGCATTACAACACTACACGTGTTGAGCTGTTTCTTGTTACTTACCTCAGATAACTTCGCCGCCCTCGCCGGTATTGTTTACAACCGAACACAATATTATTTTGTTTCATCATGTTGCCCGGTTTGGACGAAAACGGCTCCACGGAGTTACCCGAATTGCCACAGAAACGATTTTACCGTCAGCGCGCCCATTCAAATCCCATTGCCGATCATAATTTTGATTAGTAAGCAAGTTAAAAATATAACATATAATTATTAAAAACTTAATAATGTCCTCCATATATCCTATTTTCTGCAGTCCATCAAAGCCTAGTGAATTCGACTGGTTGCCTTTGTATCCCAACATCACTGAAACGCAACGTGTAAAATTTGCCGATATTGGTTGCGGCTATGGCGGCTTTCTTCTTACGCTCGGCAAAATGTTTCCAAAGGATTTGGCTGTTGGCATGGAAATTCGTGTGAAAGTCTCGGACTATGTTATGGATCGTATCGAAGTTTTGCGCAAATTGCATCCGGGACAGTATCAGAATGTTGCTTGTATACGCACCAATGCTATGAAATATCTGCCCAACTATTTCTATAAGGCGCAGCTAGAGAAAATGTTCTTCCTCTATCCGGATCCACATTTCAAACGTTCCAAATTCAAGTGGCGCATTATAAACCCTGCGCTTCTCTCAGAGTATTCCTATGTGCTGCGTAGTGGTGTGAGTAGCATATAATTTTTGTTTTAATTCAATATAT
The DNA here is from genome assembly GCA_035044765.1 of Leucophenga montana. Taxonomy (NCBI): domain Eukaryota; kingdom Metazoa; phylum Arthropoda; class Insecta; order Diptera; family Drosophilidae; genus Leucophenga; species Leucophenga montana. The sequence continues at coordinate 516,731 of JAWNNQ010000188.1, forward strand.
GAATAATTTATGTTTTTAGGGCTTAGTTTACACAATGACAGATGTCATAGCAATGCATACATGGATAGTAAAGCATATGGAAGAACATCCACTATTTGAGCGACTTACCGAAAAGGAAGAGGTGAGAATCGTGAAAATAAGTTCTTATTTAATAGTAGCGTTCCCGGCTGGCATTGCTATAGCCCCTCTTACTTTTATATTATGGAGTCACCCATTTTTCCAGTATATCTTATTTTACATAAGTACCAAATATCATTCACCTGCGTACAAAGTTGCTGAAAAGTTGGTATTTCTCCAATATAGGGGAGTGGCAACGCCCACTTTACCATTGGATCTTATTTGTACCAACTCTTATCCTTCTGCGTCAAATAGTTACTGAGATATAATCAATTTAGTTTTTAGGGGCGTGGTACCGCCTATTATATACTTTTATATATCTAAACGTTTCTCGGGAAATCCCCACACTAGTTTCAGAGATTTGAGGTAACATACAGAGACATGAACGTTCGGCGACTGCAATTTATATATGTATGTTTAGATATAGATAACCGCTCTTTTGAATATGTATTAGTTGTTCATATTAAGTTACCACTTAGTTTAAGGTATAGTGAGAAAAAAAGGGCATATACTGATATTTCAGTAATAAGCGTTTAGTTTCGATAGCTGTGCGACAATTTCAATTACCATACGTTTACCTTTTCACGCAATACTTCATCTACAAGAAACTCACATATGTTACACTCAACGGTATCAATATAAATGCTATTTAAAAATATTGTAACCTATGTCACTTCCGCAATCAAACGAATCGAACGACACCTCATATGTCAAAATCTATATAGTCGTATAGCTACAGCAATATTAAGATGATTTTATAAAACTCTTATACCCTTCAGTACTCCCGTAATCAAGACGGAACTATCGATACATTGTATATCAAGATCATCAAGCCGATTAGGCTATAGACTAAAGAATATACAGCCACACATGCACTGAAAAATATAAGCCTTTCTCAGAGTTGGGTTACAAGAAAGAACGCCGCACTCGAGTGTACTCAACTTCAAGTTACTCTGTACCTTGTTTAAGGCTCCTTATATGAGCCATAGATTTCTAAAGAGACTATACTCTATAGAATTCCGATCTAGATAATCTAGATCTATAATAATACAGGTCTTATGCACAATATGTGTTTAAATTTAAAAAATTCCAGTTAATGTAATAAATTTTATTTAAAAACAAGAACGCAGCAGCCGTGTATTTGAGACGACAGACCCCGCAGCCTTGCTAATGTAGACCTATGTAGACTTAAAAAACATTTTTTCTGAAAGTTTGTTTGTAACACATTAAGGAAGGCATCGTAGACCCCATAAATTCGACGAGTCGTTTAAGCTCTTCCAGTTTGTCTGTTGAGATGTCAGAATCTCTTACGGGTTTCAAACATTCCATCGAAGCTTCAAATTTCGCTTCGTGCAAGCTTACCTCTGCCTTTTCGAATAACCATTAATTTTGTTTACTGAGTATCAATAAATAGTAGCGTTTTTTTATATCTTATAGGCTAAAATGGTACAAAAAACCATTCGAAAGTGTGGGAGATAGTCGGAATCATTGGGCACCCGCAGCAGAATATGGGCTCCTTACAAATCTCTTGGAAATTGAGGCGGGAACATGGTATATTATGTAGTCAGCTGATTTGTATATAATCCAAGTGACATATCTTCACTACAATTCTTTGAGACTAATTCCAAACTACAGGCAACCGCAATCAATTTCTGGAATATTTTTATGGTGTCATTTTCTGGAGAGAATTGGCTTGAAATAGTACAAAAATTCATTCGAGAGTATGGGAGATAGTCTCAATTATTGGGCTGCCCGTAGCAGAAGAAGTATTCCTTAAAAACTTCTTGAGAATTGAGGCAGGATGGCGATATATTAGGAAGAAATATGTTTTGATCATATATTTTTCACATAGTCCCTCCCAGGATTAACCAAGTGCCATATGTTGACTACAACTTGAAGGACTAAGATAATACTACTTGAAACCGCAATGTTATGTTGAAAAAGTTGTATTTTGATGTCATTTTCTAGATTGGATATAAAAAACTTTAGAAAATATCAGAAAGAAACATTTAATTTTCCACTCCAGTGAAAGAAACCTAATATTAGCAGAGATAAAAGCCTAACTGAGATAAAAACTACCTGTGATTTAAGCACGGCGACTGAAAAATCACTGATATCAGTTGCCAGACATGCATATCATCAACTTAATACGTTGATACTTTTTGTGTTGTGCTAACTCAAGTAATTGCAATATTCCAAGAATTTCAAAATATTTAAGATCGGATAAGACCAAGATCGAATAAAAAATCAAAATGTTATAGAAGAAAGGCTAGTTTAAGTAAGCTCATGCGTTGAAAAATGCAAATATAGCGTTGTCTAATTGAATGGCCCAAATGACAAACAAATCAGTATGCTTTTCCTGTTCGACGTATCCAGATTACTTTAAAAAACTATATAAGGTACTATTTTTTTTTTTCTGTAAACTAGTGTAATACATATAAATTACATATGTACTTATAAAAAAAATATGCATTAAATATTTTTGATCCAAAACTCAACGTATTTTTTTGCAGGATGAAGATCCGGTCACTCCGAAACTTTTCCAGAGCAGCGAGGAGGGCGCAAAGGTTGTGCGTAACAAAGGTTCACATTTTCTGGCCATCTTTCGTAGGTTATAACAGCCGTAATTACAACGATATTATTAATATTGCAAACAAATGGTGGTTCTAGAAAAAACTATATACTTATACATACATAAAAACAATCAACATTTTTCAATACACAAAACCAATTTGTTTTTATTTTATTCTTGATATTACCAAAAAAAAAAAAAAAAAAATTAAATTTTAAATAGAAATTTTTTCAGCCTGCTAATTTTAATTGATTGATTTAACAGGATCGATCCATGTATACGCTTGTCGTTACAGTAGATAAATGTAGAGAAGACCAGACGTCTGAGATCGAATTCGGACATTATTGAATATATGGATTGAGATGAGCAATGCCCGTGCAGCTAATAATAACATTTCCTCTTTCATTGTGTACCGTATTGAATTTTGCTCCTGTAAATAACTCTGCAGTGTATATGGCAGTGCGTGTGTGTTGTGTCAGTTGGCACGTCAGAATTTCAGATTCACCGCTGGCCAGTGCCATGTAGATAATAAGTTGATCCTGTAAATGTGTATCGACACATACCTCTTTGTTGATGTAACCGCAAAACTCGCGCGTTGCTTCCGAACCGAGCACATGGCCATCGATTCTCCGTTCTCCTAGTGCAGATACACCGAATATACAGCCTGTACTGGTTAGACCTGCCAAAGTTATGCCACAACCATTATCGTGCGCAAGTGCGGGTGACTCTTTGTAGACTTTAATGTTGCACGGCATATTTGGCCAGAGGCGATGGATTTCACGTTCGGCAGTATGCTGCATATCTAATGCAATGCTGCGCGTTAAACGTCCGGCCACATAAGACCAACCGCTAGCTTCAGACATTACCCCAAAATCGTTCAACTTGACTGCTTGCAATTGGCGCACTGGTGATAAGTCAACAACACAACTGCCGCCGCCGCGTGGATAATAGCCGCGTTGCAGCAGCTCAAAATGGAATATTGCACCAAACTTCTCCAAAGTCGGACCGAACACCTCGGTCATGAATTCAATTTGTGGAGCCATGCTTACATTTGTACCACCGTTGACCACAATCTTCGTTGGCTTCGAACCGAAAAAGAGCACCGGCAAAGCCGCTTGATACACCAACGTACAACTTGCTGCGGTACGCGTGTCTACCTTAAAGTTGGTATCGGAACTCCACGTTCCCGGTCTGAATTCGATCATTGTGGAACGCAACGTGTTGCCCACGACTTGGGCATTGGTAATATCCCGCAACAGATTCACAGTGCTCAGGTGTTGGTAAGATAGACCTCCATTTGGCCGATTTGCCCTTATGTTGTTAATACGTATCGGTCTGCCTAGTATGCAGCTAAAGCTTAGTGCATTTCGCAGTATCTGACCGCCACCTTCCAGATAACTACCGTCAATTTCAAGTATATCGGACATTGTATCCGTTTTTTAGTTCGGTTGTATTATTATTTAAATGATTTTGTATTCAAAAAGTTTTCGCTGCACGAAAATTAAATAACTACAAACGAAACACGTTGTAACGAAAAAATATTTCAATTTACAATATTTTGTTTATAGTAAACGAAAAGCTTTCAGTCGAGATTTTAAAGTATTTCGCAGCGGATTCTTTTGTATTTATCATTTTGTTTATTTCAATTTTTATAAATTTTTTTTTTACATCGGTTTTTTGTTGTTGTTTATTTTCAGTACTGGAAAGCGAGACATTCTGTTGCTACTTTGTGTCTGCGCAACGCTTTGCAGCACTGCTCAGTTCTTGAAACGGTTAAATTAATTGCATATTCAAAACCGTTACAAAAAAAAAAAATAAAAACAATAAGGGCCTAAATCTTTACAGCTAATTTTTTTCCACGCTATATCCTAGGTATATATTTCAAAGATATCTGCCAACTCGATAGCAAAAGAAAACAAATATAATTAAAACTTTTTATTAACAGTTGGAACTAGAGATGAGCTAGTCACTGATTTTTGAGTAGCAGTGATTATCGTGTCTGCTACTTTGAATTCACCGTGATTTTTAACTGCTACTATTTTTTTATTAACTAAACCAATCAGGAAGACAAAATTTTATACAACGGTCAAGTTGTAACTCTCCATCCTTATGCTTTATCCAAGACGTGCCGATTATTTGCCAGTGTACACCAAGTACTTCGTCTTGTCTTCGTTCGCCGCTAGGCCCATGACACGTGACTGTTTCTCAAACTCAGAGAACGACCTCCTAACTCGCCGTACGTTCGTGCCGATGATGTCAATGATATCAGCACAAGCGAGTAGCATCACTTTCTTATAGAAGATCGTGCCCGACTGTTCTGTTAACCCAGATGTTCCGGTGAAACGTGTGTATAATTTGTATGGGTATAACAGAAGTTACAAATAAAGAGTGGTCTGAAAGCTGTACGTCAGGTGTTTCTGTTTCAAACTTCTGCTTGTATATATGTACTTTGTCCAGTTTAGCCATCAAATCCATAGCTACAAATTAATTTGATTTCAGAACATCGGATTGTAATTTAATTAATCGCTGTGCAGTATGATCCAAAAGGTTTTGTAGTGACACTTGACCAGCAGTTTCTGTAACTTCTATACCCACGGGCCGACGGACACTGTAATTTAGCTTCCATCACTTGATTGTAACTTGGCTATATATCGCTGTGATGACTTTTATTCAAAAACATAGTGTTTACATATGGCTTTTTGGTTAGTGAATTTTCCAGGAGGTAAACTAGAGCTTCATCTGGTGTAAGTGGTTTCGGTTTTTGCATTTGAAGTTGCTTTCTCAATTCAGTTGGGTGTTCAGGTGTTGTAATCATTTCTTTAGGGACCAAGGCCACGTCCCTATTACATTCTTTCTTAGCAGAAACTGCTGCAGCATGCATAAGAAGATTTGTGTTATAATCTTTTTCATTCGCAAGCTCAGACGCCAGTTTCCTTTTTAATCTTATCACTGCATTTGTGTAAGATAAGGTTGGGCGTCCAATTTGTTGTGGTGTCTTACAATTTTCATTAACAGTAATTGATATGTTAGATGACATCCATTTAGCATGCTTCGACATAAATCGTTTCGTGACGCATGTTAGTTTTTTAAAAAAATACACATAAATTGGACATTACACATACTCGAAGCCTAGGACTACACATAAAATTACTATATACAGTAGATACTACATACCTTGATCTTCATATTCCATTATTAAGTTTAATATTTTGGGACTAAGTTATTTGATTCTCACGCACAGATGTAAGAAATAATGTGGCGCCAATTTCTTCCTCATAAGCAGCTGATCGATTGTTTACTTTGAAAAGCTCATAAAAAGCTTAAGTGAACCTTATATATATATTCACATAAAAATTTCGACTTTATGCAAAAAAAAAACGACTTCTGGACCATAGTGCACTGTAAGGTATAGCTGCATACAAACCTACCATCCACCATTCGATTTTTTCATTTTTTTTGTTTCATGTAATCCTAAACCAACCTAAGCTCTCAACTTGAAACTTGATACGGAAAAATAATACAAAATTTAATTACGGAAAATATTAAAAACGGTCAAAGAACACAGCCTATAAAAGCGCCCGAGCTTCTCGAATAAGGTAGCAGTTTTATTCTATTTGTGAAAGCAAAGCAGATAAATTCATAGTTCTTCTAAAACAAAATTAAATTCTACGAGTAAAAAGAAAAATGCGTTCGATCGTTATTTTCCTCGCATTTGCTGTGTTAACTGTTGCAATTGTCAACAATACTACGGATTACTGTGATCCGAGTTTGTGCGACGGCGCCAAACACATTGGATGTGACAACAACGGCGTAAGTTAATGGTTGTTTTTGATTTCTCTTGAAAGAGAGAGAGCAGAAAAACAAAGTTTAATTATTCTTCTTTTTTTTCCATAGGAATGGAAACTGGGCTGTCCCAGAGACGTGGAGTTGATCAACTTTACTGACGAATTAATTAATTTGATAGTACATGAACATAATAAATACCGAAATTTTGTAGCTGGCGGATGCGATTTTAAATTTAAACCCGCCTGTCGCATGACCCCCATGAAGTGGAATTACGAACTGGCATCTTTGGCTGCATTGAACGTCAAACAGTGTGACATGCGTCGCGATGCCTGCCACAACACTAAATTCTTAAGGTATGCAGAACAGAGACTTATGACGGTGATATGGTACGACAATATTACGGCAAATCTGGCCCGTGTCGTGGAAGTATGGTACAATGAGGATAGAGACACAAACCAGGCAAACATCGATCTCTGTTCGAGCAACTTCACTAGGTAGTAAGCAAAGCGTAATTAAAATACAATTGTAGTCATAATAAGTAATTGTTCTAATCTTTAGTTTAATGGTTGCCGATCGCAATACGGATATTGGTTGCGCAGCTTCTACTTATTTCAATCGTGGAAGTAAGTACAAGCATCACCTGTTTGTTTGCAATTATGCCACCTCAAAAATGGTTGATCCGATTTACACAACATGTTCCATGGCCGGCTCGGGCTGCACTACCGGCAGCAATCCAAAATATCCTAATCTCTGCTCTGATTCAGAAAACTACAATGCTATTACTTTCACAGTAACCAAGTGAAGGTATTTGAATATAAATGGCCTTCATATAAAAATATACATATTTAATTTTAATTATTAAATTCAATTAATTTTCTGTATTCAATTTCAAATAATATTCGAATATAATTTTTAATACAGAATAAAATCAGAATTTTATGAGCCTAAAGATATTTATTTTCAATTTTAATTCCGTGTTTCAGAAAGTGCTTCATTATATTCATAATTTAAAAGATATCGCCTTTTAGTTTCAGTGTTCATTTAGGAATAAGTTTGCTTTACAAACGCATCAAAGGTCATTTCGATCACTTTGTCCGGAGACATATGTGCGTAAAGCAAAAAAAAAATCGATAAATCGAAGAATTTTCAAAATTATCGAACTTTAACACCAACACATACAAAAATGAGAAATGCAAGGCAATGTGCTCAAAATATTTTGAGTGTTTGAACAACTAAAATATATTTCTCCAAGTCGAATTACGAATTACCGGTGCCGAGGCCATGAGAAAGTACAGTGATGGTGGCTCTAGACTTGAACAAGGCATTTGACACAGTTGATCATGCTATCTTGTTTCAAGACCTGAACTCTACCTCACTACCTGACAAAAAAAAGCGATGGCTATTGAACTATCTTAATGATAGAAGGGCATACGTTGAGTTGGTTGATGTTGTTTTAGGGCTACCTCACCGACCATCATCTACTGAGATATCACTTAAATAAACTAGGTCTCTCCTCAGAAACAGAGTGCAGACATTGTCTTGAGGATGACGAAACTAGTTTACATCTGCTATGCGATTGCCCGGCCTTGGCCAGGCTCAGAAATGTACAGATGAACAGACCTTTTATTACATCTGATGAGATCAGAAACACCTCGTCTAAGGACATTCTCCGTTTCATTAAAGAGACGGAGAAGATCCTAGATAAATTTACTTAACCATATCCGGGCTAGGGTACAAAAGGCAAAACTTTATGTCGCAGTGCCCGTTTACGTTAGGATGACCCTCGAACGTTCTAGCTCTGACACTGACTCAATGGCAGTACCTGCAACGAGGCCAAAATAGTGCTTCGAGAACGGCTACTGGTTGTCTACAAATGACCCATGAAGACCACCTACATGGAGAACCGATGATGCTACCTGTTTACCAGCATAATGAGCTGCTTTCGAAGCAGTTCCTGTCAGGTGCGTACAGGAGCAATCGTCCAAACTATAACACTCTTACCAAAATATCACCCAATAGAATATGGAAGGACATTAGAAGCTATGAAGCTAGTATTGCTCGTTTTGTACCACATGGTCAAATAGAGGAGTATATTCATACTTCCAGTAGGGATCAATTGCACAAAAATACAATTGAACAGTCAATCAGCGCTCATGGGGACAATATCGTAATAGGTGGTAGACCACCACCTATTGACGAGAGCGAAAAACATCTCCCTCGTAACACCAGGACTAGACTTGCACAGTTGAGATCCGGATGAAGCAATATGCTCGAGTGTTACAGGGAGCAGATTGGGATCAGCACTAGTGATTGCTGCCCTGAATGTGGTCAATCACCGCATAATACGACCCATCTGTATAATTGTCCGTCCCATTCGACTCATTTGAGTCCTATAGATCTTTGGTTACGTCTACCAGTAGTATTCCTGGGATACCTAGGGCTACTGATTAATTCCATAATCTGAACCCAAGTCAAATTCTCCATACGAATTACACAATTTTTTAGTTATTTCACAACGTTTCGTCATAATAATAGTAAAGGTTTCAATTACTCAATTTCCAATTAGTGTGACTTAATAAGACAAATAAAAAGAAACTAATTTACTTTATCGAAACTTGTAATAAGAAAAATAATTATTTAATTTTATGCATACTCAATTTCGTAAGCTTTGTTTGTTGTTTTAAATAAATTCGATACCTTGCAAGCAAAATAATTAATTTAATTGAATTTCCAACAAAAAATAACCGAGTGTTAAATATTTATTACTATAATTAACGCTTGGATTAATGTTGGATATCTTTGATATTATTATTAACCGTTCCCAGTAATATTTAGTTCTGATGTTAAAGGAATTTATCGGAACAGAATCCCTATCTGGAGTCATGAGTTTTCATGATATATGCGTTCAATGAAAATCCATGTAATATACGTTATAGAAATTTATATCAATTATCAAATAATATCAAATTTTACTTTTATAGCATCAGCAACATCTGGACCATAGGTTTGTACGGGAATCATAGGATAAAATGGTATGGTATGAATTTACATTGGATATTTTACGGAGGTTAAGCATTAGACCATTGCGCAAACACACTCGTTTGGCAAATGCCTCAAAATAATTTTATGCTTCTTTTCACTTGGTTCTTTATAAAACGTTAAAAAACAAACGAACCAAACATTTTTCAACTAGTTGTAACTTGTAGTGACTTGGTTCGATACGACCAATCTGCCAAATCAACTGAAAATATAATGCGATAGAACATAGCAAACAGAGCAGTCTTTCGATTCATTTACTATGCAATATTACAGAATAGAGACAACAAATTTCATTATCTCTTTACACATTTGTAGGTTCATACATGTGCAACTGCTTCATTCATACATACTAGAGCACAAACCATCAAATTCTTCATACATATTTTTGAAAACTCTCCAGAGGGAATATCGCGATTGCTTACTTCCCCACTTGTTCTCATTATAACATGAAATCTTTATAACCATTTAGTTTTTGATATGTGCGCATAGTATTGTATTTTCTACGTACAGAATGAATATTTACAAAAAAAAAAAAATGAGATACACACGAATAAAATCTATGAATAGTTTCCAAAGTATGATTTCACAAAAAATATTGCTAAAATTCGATTTTGGTTTTCTGATTTTCAATGTTGTCATGTCAAAATAATCGAATGATGGTCTACATGTAAGAAATATGCTGAGGGATAAAAAGTTTCACATATATTTGTCACCCGACGATCAAAGCATACGTTATCAAATTGATCATATTGTGATCGAGGGAAGGCAGGCGACGAGCGTGTTGGATATGCGAAAATCTACTCGGATCACTACCTTGTGGCAGCCAAGGTATGCACCAGGCTCAGCATGGTCCCAACACTCAACGAAAGCTAGACGACGGAAATCACAACAGACCACTGAAGATTTTACAGCCAGACTCTCCCAACTGTTCCGGGAGTTCGCTCCGGCTTCAAAAGATACATATATGCGATTAGTGGAGACATATATCTCACTCCATTGATATGGCTACTATACTCTGCTAATGGCTAAATACTCTGCAGTCGCGAGCAACACAAGCTGTTAGCGAGCAACATCGAGGCAAACGGAGATGCAAACATGGAGCAATTCGTTACCTTCAGAATGTTGAGGTGAGAAAAAAATGTTTCATTCAAACAGTTGTTGCACTGCGAAAAGTAAGCGTAGAAGGAATTGCTTCTAAGAGCGATTTTTGATCAACATCAAAACTACAGTTGATATATACATGTTCGTTTGTTTGTCTGTTTGAACGAAAAGATGTCGGAGACTATAACATATAGAGCCTCCAAACTTGGATTCGCCTGAAGTGTACTCAGATCAAGACATGCTGGGATGATGCCACGCTCACAAGTTTAATGTTAAAAAAAAAAAAGAAACAATTGCATTAGAGTATGGAATGCGTCAGGGTATTTCGAAGTCGTGAACTCACGAATGCAAAATTCTTTCTTGTTTCTTTCAATCGATCTGCAAAGAATACAAAGAAAGCCATTAAGCTTGGCATTAACTTTCTCTCATAAATTAAACATAAGTCTTCCCTTAAGTATATGGTGGGCTCAGCCTTGTTTTTATTAATTTTAATTGTTACTGTATATTCGGAAAGTTAAACATTTGTGGGAACATTACTCATTAGATGTCCGAGTTCATATACAGCGGATCAATGCTCCTCTTATTCGGATTTTCCGCGTAGTTGAATACTTCTTGGTTAACATTTTGTTGTAGTTGTTCCAAAAGAACCTTTACGTCTCCCTTTCCCTTCTCAGAGTCGGCTTCATTAATAAGTAGCTGAAAAAGTTAATAAAGATAATATTAGTATAATTATAAATAAGAAGAGAAAATGCAAGAAATTAGTTGGAACCGAAACTATATTAACATTTTGACTGGGAGCTATACCTTCGCGGTAATTTTGATAAGTATTTTGCTTACGGTTATAAAAAACAAACACCATGCCAGCTTTAAACCTAATATTTCAAAGACTGAGGCACAGCCAGTTGGTCATGGCTAGATCGACTCATTACGTCGTATTAACCACGAATATTTGTACAGGATGCTTTTTTTCGGGATGCCAGTTTCCGACTGATAAATTGGTCAGATCTGACAAATTTATTGTCATTTGTGCTTAGTTTGAACTGCCATTTTATCATAAGTTGATAAACGGCAGAACGCTTGCAAATTGTGCAAATTTATTTCGAAAATCGTGGTTGAAATCATTGGTCATTACTTCATTAAATATGAGACCGGCGGGGAAACGTTAACGGCGAGCGCTATAGAGCCATGATTAGCGATTATACCGTATCTCAGTTGGATGGGATGTTTATTGAAGCCATGCTTTTCCAACAGGACGGCGTCACATGCCATATAGTACGTCAAACAATCAACTTACTGTAGGATACATTTAGCGAACACGGAATTTCGCGAAATGGGCCAATTAAATTGACCACCGAGATAGTGCGTTTTAACGCCTTTCGAATTTTTTCTCTGGGGTTAAATGAAGTCGTTGATTTATGCGAACCAACCAGCAACTTCGGCAACATTGTCGAGGCACGGTCTGGGGATCGATTCAGTGGTGGGAAATGAGACTTACAAATTACGCCACATTTTCAGTTTGAAATAATCTAATTTCAGTATTTTAATTCAATTCAAAGTGCTACCCCTCTAAAAAAAACATACTGTATATATTTAATGGGGCTTTCGAAGCTTCCTTCCTTTAAATCGTTGCAAACAGTGTGACTAAATACTCTTTACACTCTGTGTGATCATTTGCTCAAACATAACACGATAGTACCGTAACATACACATTAAGGCCATGTCATTAAAGTCACACGAAACAAATGCATATTGTATATCTGTATAACAACACAATCAAGCTGTTTGCAACCTAGCATAATAATAGTAAGCATTCGTTTCGCATACTTTCAATCGGTTGTTTATCAACTTACTTGGAATTCCGCCTTAAGAAATGCCGCAGTGGGTCCAGTTAGCTCCTCCTGAGGCAGACCGAGCATCCCTTTGCCAAGAAAACGATACAATGCGCTGAAATTACAAATTCATACATTATCTTATGTTTTTATCATATTGTAGCAATATTTCTGTTTTATACTTTAAATCAATGCCATCCAATTTTTCCGGCGGCGGGTGCTTCTCATTGTTGGCAATGGAATTGACCATGGCAGCAGTTTCGTGGTTGCACAGCGTATTTATTTTTACGTCCTTGAACAGCTTCAACCAATCTTCAACATTGTCAAAGGAACTTGAATTAATCTGCCTATGTGCGTTATCCTCAGCATGTTTAAAGCAATTGTTGAAGTATGCTGCAATAGTAAATCATAATTACATGAAGTTTGTATTACACTACGTCATGGCATAGATTGGCGCTTACCTTTCGCAGAATCCATGTTTACCTTGTACTTGGATACAATGGACTCGAATTCCTCGTTTGACCATCCAGTACGTTTCATGTGTTCAATTATTTTCTTTTTCTGATAGTTGCTTAAGTCGTTTCCAACCGGCGGCTTCAACCTTTTTGATGTTGATGCTTTTGGCAAAGCGCCATCAGAATCCTCTTCACCATCTTGACTGTCAACGCTATCAGAGTCCTCAGCGCACTGTACCTCCTGTGTCTTAGTTTTGTTAGCCGCCATATTTGTTTAAATGAATATTTTAAAAGTTCTTTTGCAACAATTCGCGTCTATGATTGGCACAGTACGTCTACCAGCACAGTGTTGGAAAATGCCGCTGATTAATATTATTCTTAGTATTGGCAGGGATGGACCGTGTTTATGCTATTAAATCTTTAGGGACACATCACTACTTTATTACTTAAGTAGTGCCGTGTTTCCACCAAAAGCATTTCTAGTATCTTTTATTTTGCATTCACTAAAGGTATTACCACTGAAAAATTTGCATTTGAAGCATCTTGCATTCGTTGGAATATATGAATTTGCTTCGCTCGTATATACAGATACTAAAGAGCAAATTAAAAATTATTCAAAACTGTAAATTATTCTTGACCCCTCAGGTAATAAAATTGTTAATACAAAAATACTAAAATCGCGATTAAGAAATAGTGGGTGGGTTGATGGGTAAAAATTATATATATATATATATATATATATATATATATATATATATATATATATATATATATATATATATATATATCCAGCAATTTTGGTCCACATGAAGAGAAAAATTTGTTTTTTTTAATTTTTAGAACATGTTTTCGAGTTAACATAAATATAAAAGGGACTGTCACCTCCATTTTTAGCGGTAGACCTCTGGGTAACTTACCGCAGAATTTTGTAATTCTGTTCTTCAACTTTCTTATTAAATAAAATAAAAAATCGAAATTACTAAATTAAATTCAAAGTCGAGACCGCCAAGATTTTGTATTATTGTATATATGATTTACAGTATGATATAATATTTTGTGTAAATAGTATTAGAGCTTTGGTTCAACCGAAGTTAACCTTTCTTCTTATTTTTTTTAAAGATTTGATTTTTATTAATACAAAAAAAAAACCTTATTATCATTAGTATATCAAATGCTGCAGAGTTTTTTGAAGTCGTGATCTCACGCCTGCATCACTCTTTCTTGTTATGTTTCATATAGAATTTTTTTTTCATTTTGTTGTTAATTACGCTAGAAACTTCAAAAATAATGTATCTTACCTAAATACTAATAAAATATCTGAAACAAATTCAGATAGTATTAATATAAGCGGTAGCTCCCATGCCAACATGTCCTCCAAAGCATTTTTATTTTGTTCTTAACTAAGCTAGAAATACCAAATTTAGTATATATTATTTTAGTCCTAATAACAAATCGCACATATCCCTTCCAGTTTTAGGTTTTTTTACGAAATATAGTTTTTCTTAATTAAGATAAAAATGCCAAATTTGCCGATTTAGCTTACATAAATCCTTAGAAAATATTCCGTATAGTAGACCTATATCGGATCACTTTAAAGGATGGCCCAGTGTAAACCTACTCCCTACTTTTGAGTTTTCGTATGAAAATTTGTTGTTTTCATTTTTAATTAATTTTAATTTTACATAAATTCAAATAAAATATTCCGCTGGACCATTAAACAATATAATATATGGTTCATATAAGGAGGCTTAAACAAGGTACTGGATATCTCGATGTCGAACACACTCGACAACAGCGTGCTTTCTTGTTATCAACTCAATTTTTTGATTTTTAACTCGAACGGTAGCAAAAATTTTTCAAGAAAAGAAAATTACAAATTTTCGATATTGTCCAAAGTTAATGAGACATAAGCGAAGTTATGAATTTTTCTATACAACCGTAATAAACGTTAATTTTTATTTTTTTTTATTTTTGATTGATGATACCTTTCCTAACAAATAGTGGCAAAACAAAAAAATTGAGTTCCAAATATTTCCTGTAGTTTTTTCCTATAATAACCGAACTTCGTAGAGAACCGTGCCATTTGATCTTCTACACTTTATCATGGGATTGTGCAAGTGTTGAATATCACATGTTCAATATATCAAAAAGCAGACTCCGTCCAGTGTTGTTAACTCCTTTTTTTGGTATAATTTAGCACATTATGTTGTTATTTGACTCTATCTCTTTTTTTCGCACACTCACACATACTCAGGCGCAATTTTACTTTACATTATTTTGGTCTTATTTGACTTTTACGCGCGCGGTCAGCCACTGCCGGCAACTTTATTTTTTTTTTGGATTTGTTTTGTTTTTTGATTGTAAGCGAAGGCGCATTTTTGTGTTTAAAGTCATAGTCAACGTCTTGGGCCGAAGTTCACAGCAAATCTGGATGAATGCAAAGAAATGATCGCCGTCGTTGAACCACCTCTGGAATTCATTCCGCGAGGTCGTCCGACGGTCGAGGCTCATCCTGGGCCAGCGGAACAGGACCAGTCCAAGTGTTTGCCGTCAGAGCATCTTCTGTTGCAGCGTCTGGCCAATGTAAATATATCTGCAACGGAGGAACATCAGGAATTCTGGTGTATACGCGAAATCTACGATAATACCATAGCGCAAATCGATCATGACAAGCGTAAGCGTGTGCTCATTGGCATGCAAAAGCATCACGAGACTAATCGGGGCAAACATGTACAAATAAATCAAAATGCGGCAATGCTGCGGGAGCAACAACAACAACACACGGAGATGCAGCAACTGATGCACAATGCGGTCTGTGATTCAATTATAAACAATGAAGAAGAATTGTATGTGAACAAGCATACGGTGGTCTGGACCCGGGGTCTGCATGAGCAGGACAGTGTGCTGCCGCATATTAGTTTTACGTGTGAAACGCCCGTAAAGTTTGCCTTCTTTGTGAGCCGGCAATTCGTACGCGGCATGCGTGCACAGGTAGAAGCCGCATTGCAGCCGCTGGATGATACACTCTCTGCCATCTGTATTATCGATCAGAAAACTCTACGTGTGTATTGTAATGAAGGCGAAGATTATATTATGAATCTCGAATTTCCCATATCGCATGTGTGGACTACAAAGTACGGTTTACTGCTGGAGAAGCTTTCCGGCAGCGCCTTGTTACAGAATCTTAGCATACCTATGCCACGCATGTTTTCATTGTCACATCCATTAGATGAAATATGTCCGGTGCTAATTAAGAGCGCAACTAATTCAATGAGCTACATGACCGAATCGGATTTTCATATTGTCTTTACGGAGGAGCATTCGGATATAGTATTGCTCTATGATACTAAAATATTTAAACATTTTGTATCGCGTTTACGCAAGGTAACCACACAGGAAGTACAGAATTTTGTAAATGCACAAAATGAGACCCATTTAAGTCAGACGCTGCATCGTGCACATCTTAGCAATATACAGAGTTTCGCACATAGTTCAACAACGCAGGCCAAGAATACTGGAGGTAATTAAATGTGTGACTTAGATTGTTACAAACAAGTTTTCGGTGGTTAATAGATTGTTCTCTCTCTCTCTCTCTCTGCTCTCATTAAACAGCAACACCAAAGATGAATACATCGTGCCTAGGACGCAGTGGCACAAATGCTACCAATTATTCTGCACACATTAGTCGTTTGGCCAGTCAAACGCCGCATTCCTTTAGTACCACTGGCGTCTTTAGTAATTTGAAGTATGTTACATCATTACTTTGTATACAACATTGCTCCCGACGTTTTTATACTCTTCACACTTAGTGTGAATAGTTATACTCTTCACAATTAGTGTGAATAGTATTACAATTTTGTCACGGAGTTTGCAACGCATAAAAAGGTAGTCCATAAAGTATATATATTCTGTATCAGCTCAACAAGACGAATCGAATTAGCCATGTCTGCCCGTCTGTGCCCTATCTGTATGAATTCAAACTAGTCGCTCAGTTTTTAAGATAATCTGATATTCACATAAGTCACCTTAACTATTCCACGACTCCTTCTAGGGGTTGTTTCTAGAGTGGTAGTCCCCATAAATAGCTACCTATGTGATTTTTGTAGGTAATGTTTTCTTTTTTTAGTAGTAGAGTATTAAATGACTTGAATGTAATTTTTTAGATGCTTGTAAAGACTATTGAAGCTTCGGTTCTCCCGAAGTTAAATTTTTCAATATTAAGGCTTTATTCTACAAAAATATTTACAAGTAGATTATTCCAAGTTTTGTCCATCGTTCGGCACTACTTTTTCTCAACTTTCTGGTAGCATACGAATTTCACGTGGAAAGAACGATTTGAAGTACCAATGTCTGCTAAGTACAGCGGGTGGGATAGCACTTTCCATTTGAATATTTCGGATTTAATTTAAAATTCTTGCAGCATGGTGCCGAGAATTGACGTGTTGAAAAACCATTTTATCGTGACTCTGCCTCGTGATGGTTTTGGTCATTTGGTTTGATTAGTTTGTAGTAGACTACGCCCAGATGATTCCAAAAATACGGAGCATATACTTGGATCCATGGATATTTGGGTTTTGGCCGTTCATGTGGATGGTTTGCCTTTGAGATTGTCCACTTTTCATCCCCAGTCATAACTCGTTGTAATCATCCCTTCCTTTTCTAGCGTTCCTGCAGCTGTTTACAGGTGAAAAAATGTTATTCCATGTGTCTCGTTTTAACCCATATGTCACCCATTACCCTTGCTTCTGAATCATTCCCAGGTCTTTGAGGAGTTTTCAAATTGCTTGTTGAGTCTCTTTTATCTTGCCAACTCTTCTTGACTTTGACACGAATACCTCTAATTCTTGTCATGTCACGTTCTTTCACACTTAGCGACCTCAACATATGTGTCTTGAGAGTATTCGATGAGCATCAACTGCAAATTTCGTCATATTAAAGAAATAAATTGACACATAATAGCCATCTATAGGAAAACGGCGGGAGCCAAGCTCTGCACCCAATATATATGAACTATATTCCATAATTTTAATTGTTTACAGTCGCACTTGCGCTGGTACGCCACTAAGTAATCTGCAATCAACATTTGGTCAACAATCCATATCGATGCAAAAATTTCCACATGTGAAACCAGCTAAACCCATTGAACCGGTCTTATGTCTGGAGCACATCTGGACCGAAAATACCTTTGGCGCGTGAGTACTTTTGTGTATTATGCTTAATTGTCTATTACATAATTTTTTGTTCTGTTTTATGTTTCCAGCCAACGTGATTTCTGTGAGATGGCAACGCGTGCATTCATACACACCGATCTTGTTGGTCAAACGTTTTTGTGCTATTTGCTACAACGATCTTTACGCCTACAGATGGTTAAAGTGAATAGTTATGGCACCAGCGAATTAGAATTCGCTAACATATCGTCAATGATACCGGCCAAAGATGCAGTTTGTATGAATCGCATGCATATGATTGCCATATTAGATCCAGCCGGTAGTCTTATTGTATATACAGGCACGGTGCTTATATCTAAGGTGCATATTACGCCAGGTCTGTTGTCAGCCTCAACGTTAGCTAATGTAAGCGCATCCAGCAATGCATCAACGTCCGCAACGGCAGCGTTCGCAAATTTTGGCAAATCACCAAATACATCATTTCCAAGGTTAGCACAAAGTTTACATACATATATATAAGTTTTATTACATTATTGTATTTAGCTTTACGGAAAACTTTTAAAACAGTGTAAGGGACAACGTATATCAAACGATACAATGCATTAGGTTACAAGCACAAGTCCCATATAACCAACAGCTCACTTTTATGCATTTGTATGAAAAACGACAATATCAACTTGAAATTCGATATGGCGGCATCTTACACATCTACTACATCGCTTCATACACATATACTAGTGGGCGTGTACGGCCCAATGTTTGGGGTAGCCCCTATTTAAACCCTCATGTTTATGTTTTACAATATGATTTAAAATTTCGTGTGAATGGTATTAGAGCTTCGGTTCAACCAAAGTTAACGTTTTTTCTTGTTTTAAACTTCGTTGATCCCAAGTTTAAGCCGTATTCATATTGTTATGCCATGCCCACTTATTGGGTAGCCCCCATGCATACACACTGCACACTTTTGTATGAAAATTTTCTTTAGTTAAGTCAATATAAGCTTCAAATTCGATATGGTGGTTTTCTATGTGTAGTCGCTTCCCATAAATACTTACCGGCAGGCCCCGCACACTTTTTGGGGTATCCCCTATACAAACCCACCACACACGTTTATGTTTTTCATATAGTTTATTATTAAGCCAAGAGGAAACTCAAATATAATATTTACCTTTTATATTTACAGACGCAGCAGTCTATTACCGACAGTACAAAAAACAACAGATTCCACATTTGATGATGAATTACATCTATTATCACCGGTGCATCCTTTACCATCACAATTTTCCACCGTACGTCAAGTAAGCAACGTATGTCTTTCGCTACGTGATCCTGCCGGCAATCGTTTGACATTAGTTTATTCCTCGGGAAAAATGTTACGTATATCGCTGCCCTATCTCAACGAATCTAAGCTGATAACACGCTGCATCACCGCACTGCGACAGGTGCTCAATCAAGAGCAGTATTTACAGTTTATCATACGATGGTACAGTGCACGCAATCCTGCAGGTTCACGTGATTTCAGTACCGAGCAGGAGTGGCAGCTTTTTAAGAGCGTTCTACTGAGTCTAATGGGCTGCCATGCTGCATCGCAACAAGAGTACGATAATCTCTCGTACGGAACTCAAGTTAATCTCAGTACATCAGCACCGAATGAATCGAAAAAGCGTCGCAAACCCAATGATCATGAGGAGGGCAGCGATGGCGATTGGGAGTTCTTATTGCAGGCGCTCAGTGAGAATGGTGTCGACGGAGCTGCAGCTGCGGAAATACCAAGTGACATATACAGCGTAGACACAAATGGAACCTTGTTCGCTATGCTGCCAGCTATTTTTTATAGCTTTCATTTACTCTATGAAGACTTCAAAATGGACACAGCGCTACATGATCTATTGCCATATTTGTCATCGGTACGTACCATATACCCCCTACCCGTAAATAATTTTTAATTTCACTTTACCTTATAAAAACTCTTTTACTTCCAGTTCTTGCATCAATTAGCAATTGATATGCAACTAGCCTCCTACATATTACATTATATTATGGACTTTCCGGAATTGGCACAGAAGACCGCCAAGGTATCCATACTGACAATGGAGCACGGCGCTATGATGCAGCATCAAGAGCTGCTGCATGCAGCGGCGCCAAGCGTGTACGCACAATTGGAGCGTATATTACGTAACTACGAATCACTGCCTTATAGTTATGTGCATGAAATCAATGAGTTGAGTCGCAATGTATTGCAGATCATATCATTGATTATGCAGGGTCACACGAAAATAAAAACCTGGTTCATACCATTGGAGTTTGCCGATTCGGTGCAATCGAACTTTGCAAAGCGTCCCAATCGATCTATATCAGTTGAAGTGCCACGTTATGAACAAGTCATACAGTTGCTCATTAATATGGATATGACACGTACCGATCTCGAGCGTTTGCCCGTATCGGTACATATGATAATTGCAGAATCACTGGAGCAAGCACGCCTTGCGCCACCCATCGGCTGTTCATCGGCAACCTATGAATTGATTCTGCGTCCTGAACTGGCAGAGCATGCGAAACTGTTAAATGCCGACCATATGAAGCAGCAAGCACATCGCAACAAACGTAAATTGCCGTACATGGAAGATTCGCTATCGCCGCGCTGTCCGCCCAACGATATCATAAACTTGGATGAAGAAATACAGCCAAGAAATGATGGCATGGATAACATAGATACCAAATTGTTGCGTCTACGTTTTCCCGATGATATGCGCATTGAGGAGGTACGACGTTTACTTAATTCATCGGAGCCTGTGACAGTGGATGTTGTACAATCACCCGGTACGTCGGATCATGAGTTCATCGAAGAGCAGGAAAAACAGTTGTTTGCACTTTGTGCGCGTACCATGACACTGCCGCTGGGACGTGGTATGTTCACATTACGTACTATGTTACCGCGTCCAGTGGATAATATGCCTATACCGAAATTATTGTTGATTGGGCGCGAACCGACCAAGGGAACTACTATAGAAATGCAGCAGATCGAATATCCAGCGAATATGCATATGTGGCCATCATTTCACAATGGTGTTGCAGCAGGCCTACAGATCTCACCTCAGGCACAGGACATAGACTCAACATGGATAGTATACAATAAACCACGCAATCAATCAGAGTATACACTGGAGCATGCAGGTTTTCTAATGGCGCTTGGCCTGAATGGCCACCTAAAGACACTTTCGTTCATGAGTGTCTATGAATATTTAGTTAAGTGTGATGAAATGACCAGCGTTGGTTTGCTACTAGGCATATCGGCTGCACATCGAGGTATGTTCAAACACAAGTAAATAAATTAATAAATAATTAATATTTCTACATACATATATGAATCATATTAGGTTCAATGGATACGACTATTACCAAGCTGTTGAGTGTACACATTGAAGCTTTGCTACCGGCGACAGCTCTGGAGTTGGACATACAACAGAGCATACAAGTGGCTGCTTTGATGGGTATCGGTCTGTTGTATGAAGGCTCGGCAAAACGACATATTGCCGAGGTGTTGCTTCAGGAAATCGGTCGTCCACCTGGACCAGAAATGGAGAACAGTGTCGAGCGTGAATCGTACGCTTTGACTGCTGGTCTTGCGCTTGGCTTAGTAACGTTGGGACAAGGTGAGTCACCAGCTGGATTACGCGATCTGCAATTGCCTGATATGTTGCACTATTACATGGTCGGTGGCGCCAAACGCGGTCTTACCGGATCTCAAAAGGAAAAGTATCGCCTAGGATCGTTTCAAGTACGCGAAGGCGACAATGTAAACATTGATGTGACTGCACCGGGTGCTACACTGGCACTTGGTTTAATGTTTTTCAACTCGGGCAATGGTGCTGTCGCGGAATGGTTTAATCCACCAAATTCGCAATATTTATTGGACCTAGTGCGTCCGGATTTTTTACTGCTGCGTATTATTGCACGTGGCCTGATTATGTGGCATGAAGTGCAACCTACAGAAGAATGGTTGAGGAGTCAGTTTCCTGCAAATCTGCGTCCACATCTCAATGTTCCAAAGACTACAGCAATGCGCGAAGATAACGATGAAGAAACAATGGATTACGAAGCTGTTGCGTAAGTAGAGCTACATCTAGTAATGCCTAATAAGGACGGACGTTGAACAAAATAAAAAAAAGCGTTAACTTCGGTTGAACCGAAGCTCTGATACCATACAAATGAAATTTCAAATCGTAAAGCAGCAACGTAGTGGGTGGTGGATTTATATGTGGGCTACACTTAAAATTGGGCGGAACACGCCCAATGTAATTTTCCTTATATGAGCGAAAACAATTGTTTTATTAAATCAAACACGCATACTCTTTAATTTGTTTATGTTTGATCCCTAGTACCCAACTTTACATACTTATTATCACTTCGTTAACCCATTGACGAATTGACTACAAAGTTCATCAACATTTTTCTGTATAACAAATGAAAAAAGGACATAAGAAATAATTTAAAATACAATAAACCTCCTCGATGATTCATTTAAAGGGACATAACGTTTGGCAGAGCAGATATTTTAGTTAGTTAGTTAGTCATCGTCAAATTGTGATAAAATAGCAACTTCGTCAACTAAATAATACTATAAGTGATACCTAAACTTCTCCAAAGCTACTTGGGGTCTGCCTGTTACATACATTTGTACAAACATATGGTAATATACCCTTTTACCGTATAGGGTATGAAAGACGGTGGCTTTATTTGGGGACTATGCCAAAAAATGTTCGGAAGACGACCATATGTATGTGAAGGGTCGTTAATAAAAAGCCATCATATACAATTTCAAGTTGGTATTCACTTCAAGAAGTTCGCAGCTTTATTTAATACACTTTATCTAAAGAGGGTGTAGGAGAGTCTAAATATTTCAAAATATGAACTGTCCATCTCTTATAGTCTCAAAGATCTCGTTGCTCAAACATACGGTCAGACGGACGACATGTCTATACGGACTTGAATTTTGACGCTGATCCAAAATATATATACTTTATGGTGTTCATATATCCTTTTACCGTATTGGTACAACATGTAAAAACCGGAATTAAGCTATTTTATAATAACACTTCTTGCGCAAATTGAATGTAAATATGATTATTACTAACTGATGTATTATGATCTCATTTGCCAATAGTCAAGCATACTGTAATATAATTGCTGGAGCTGCGTTTTGCATTGGCTTGAAATATGCCGGAACTGAGAATCCGGTAGCATTTAAAACACTGCGCGCTACTATCAAGGAGTTCCTTGGCTTCTCGAGTAAGCCAATGGGCGAATATGCCAGTAGAAGCACCGTAGAGAGCTGTTTGATGGTATTGACCATATCGATAGCCTTGGTATTTGCTGGCTCCGGAGATTGTGAAATTCTACGCATCATACGTTATTTGCGTTCACGTGTCGGCAATCAATATCCACACGTAACATATGGTTCACACATGGCTATACACATGTCGCTGGGCTTACTGTTCATTGGTGCCGGACGCTTTACCATTGCAAAGACGCCGCAAGCAATTGCCGCGCTTGTTTGTGCCTTTTTTCCAAAGTTTCCAATACACAGCAATGACAATCGCTATCATTTGCAAGCGTTTCGGCATCTCTACATGCTTGCCATCGAACCGCGTCTATTTCTACCGCGTGACATCGATACGCACATGCTGTGTCTATGTCAATTGTCCGTATTAGAAGTGGGCGCCGTTGAATTGCGTGCCTTGCCTATTGCTCCATGCATATTGCCGGAATTAAGTACTTTGCAGAAGGTCATTGTGAACGATGAGAATTATTGGCCAGTGTGCTTCGAACGTGGACGCAACTGGGAGCAATTGGTGTAAGTTATGCATAATTATTTGGAGTATAACATTATATAATCATTTGTTATTTCATTATAAACTATAGCAAAGCTCTGGAGAACTCAGCTTGTATTGATATAAAGAAACGAACCGGTTGTCTGTCGCATCTGGAAGATCCCGACCGTCTGAAGAGCATGCTGGCGCAGACGCTAACCAAAGAGCAATTTGTTTGCTGGGAAGTGGATGTCAAAGATCTGTATCGCTTTGCGTCAGAACGTACCGTAAAGACTTTTCTGACACGTTTCTTGGAATCAACGAATGCTGAGCTTACCTATGAACAAATGGCAAAGCGTCATCAGCTGACATTGTTATTCTACAATGCGGTGGTTAAGGATAAGATGCACGTTTTGCCTGTTTATTTAAATCTGTATGATGTAAGTACTATTACGGGCTATTTGTATAAGCTTCTATATGTAAAAACATATGAATTTGTTATAGCACATTTCAAAAATGCAGCACAGTCCCGCCAATAATGATGTATGGCAAGTGAAGTTGGTTGACGTCTACATGTCTACCCGTCTAGATCCTACAAATCAGCACATACTTGTCTCAGAAGAGCTCATCAATATGCTGACGGAATCATTTAAGCTGTATCTCGATGCCATGCTGCAGGAGCACTCTATACAATTGCGACATTTTCTGACTAACGATATGATGGAACAGAATTGGCTGTCGGAACTTAGCACACATGATCTACGTCGCATGTTGGCGGTGTGTAACTTCTTTGATCTTGCGCCCAATCTGCTCAACATGGTCGATTTGAGCACGGGCACCGTCAACTATCTGCGAATTTTAGTAGAATTCAAAAAACTAAAGCTATGTACGCACACAATTTTCGGTACGCTGAAGATACTACAGGCGACCACAAACGATCGCCTGTGATGATTACAACGACAACATTCGTTCAAATAAAAGAAAGAAAAAAAAAAATGTTTCCTTTAACTCCTTGTTTAACATAGGAGTCCCATCAACATCATTAGGTAAAATAAAATTACATACATACATAAATACATATGTAAATAAATACATACATCTATGGAATATTTATACGTACAATTAAAAAATTGAAGCTATTAACTTAAAGAATTAATGCAATTTTTTTTATATTGTACAAGAGTAGTATATAAATTTAAGCTGGCTCAATTAATTATTTTACATGAAATGAGTTTTTTTTCTTCTTAATTTGCAATCTGTTCTTTGGGACAATGTGCCAATTTCTTCATAACTAAATCACATAAATTTAGAAAAATTACTATGAATAAAAGACAGAAGAAATCTGCAGTCGGGAGCAACGCGAGCTCATAGAGAGTGATATCTTGAGAAGCGGAGAGAGGAGAAATACTTTTTCTGTGCGAAGGTTTTAAGCCCGGAGTTTCTTTCTGCAAGAACGATAATGGAAGTCTGGTTCCAGATTCACAGGAATCACTATGGAGAAGTCACTTCTTTAACATACTTGGGGTGCGATGAAGAGAACAATGCCGCCGATAGAGAGGCATTTCTAGAGCAACTAATTGATGATGGCTTTCTTGTAGAGCCACCGGGTTATAACGAGTTCGACTCAGTATTTAAAAATCTGAAGGATAACAAAGCGGCAGGGTCCGAAGAGCTGCCAGCTGGATTATTTAAGACCGGCGGCAAAGAGTTTTTAAGGCGTATGCACCAACTCTTATGCAAAACATGGTCCGATGATTTCATGCCCAACGATTGGAATCTTAGTGTTCTTTGTAAAGCGTACTGTGTAAACGGCTGAAGCCATACACGCATGCACTGATAGGTCAGTATCAGTGTGGCTTCAAACCAAGGAGGTCGATCAGTGATCAAATTTTCACTCTTTGACATATCCTGGAGAAGACCCGTGAGTACATCAAAGACACAGACAACCTTTTTGTCGATTGTAGACACGTCAATATAAACGAAGTTATTCAAAGCCGTATTTTAACTTGATACCCCAGCAAAGATTGTACGACTTTGCATGATGACGCTGTACTAACCCTTTGATACCTATGATAAGAGAGGTTTCAGGCAGGGTGATGCTTTATCGTGCGACTTTTTTAATCTCTTGATGGAGTACATCCTACTCCAATTCCCATACGTAGAACGGTCGGGCACGATCTTCCATAAGGAAGTAATGGATGCTACTCGCCACACTACACCGAATGTTGCGTTTTCCTACGTGCGGCCTTGAATGATAGACGGGTTTAGAGCCACCTAAGTACTAAGACTAAGAATAAATATCCAAGTTTGAAGGGGCCTACCACGCCTTTCTCTGCCTGTTACTTTCGCACAAACTTATAAAACCCTAAGTGACGACTTGTGGGTGAGAGCTTGATATTGCGAATATTGAAAAAATTTAACAAATACTCTAAATACATTTTAGTTCTTGCACAACTTTCATCGACGTCCACAATGGAGCAATCTTTCGTATAGATCACCAATTCTAGGCGGAGGTGGAGGTAGCGGCATCTTGACCAAATGCAGGTTGAACAGGAGGGGTGAGAGAGTTCCACCCGACTGCACACCTATCTTTAACTTTCGATAAGCCATCCTACCGTTAAGATAGTTTAATAGATAGCGTTTGGTTTGTTAAGTCCATCAGTGATAAAAGTGCGATGAATGAATGCATTGTCGGCATCTCCTTGGCAGCGTCTTTTCTTTCCATGGCTGCTTGCTAGACTCTACATCCCCTATACGATGCATATGAAAGCAGCTGCAAAGCGTGTCTTTGGATTTGCTGCAGTCGGTCGATTTGCAACCAGCTCCACACTTCAGGCAGCGGTAGTCCTTTTTGTAAAAACGTTTAGTGTGCTCCTGTCAACGTTGCCATTGGATCATCAGATCATCGAATCTGCTAGCTAGCGCTCTTGTTATTACACAAGCATCTAAGCTTAATGATGGCCTTCTTGTTAATTGCCGGTTGAAGATCAATAAAGAATACTGGGTAACTTTGTATAATATAACATATGTAAATAACCGCATACACCTAGTATACATTTAAAATAATAACTTAAAGAACTAAATAATGTAATGTAAAAAAAAAAAAAGAAAAGCCAAATTAAATTGTATAATCTTAACAAGTAGAAAATCTTGGAAGACATGCACTTGATCTCAGCCTCTAGCTTCTATTTCCGTAACAAATTCTGATTAACTTGCTCACCATCCGTGGCACGTGCACAGCGTTTATACAAATAGAGACATAACAGCGGCAACGGCGTCATGATGGCCACCGACACGGGTACGACCGTTGTTAGATCAGCCTGTGGCTGCGGCAATCCACCGACGGTTAGCAAAAATATAGCAATGCCCGTATTTTGTATGCCCGTTTCAATGGCAATGGTCAATGCATCGGCACTATTTTGACGTAATAGCTTCGAGAGCAGCCAAGCCAATATGTAGCCTAACCAGGGTAGTGACAAACCCGCAACAGCGATCTGTGTAGAAAAAGAAAACATACTTAAATCCTTTGTAGCAACAATATCGTGACAATGTTAATAAATACCCACCTGCCATGAGAAGAGCTCGAAGAGATAATAGTTTGTTACAATTGCAAAGATCACAATGAATAGTATGAGACACATGGAGATCGGTTTGAGTAGACGCACCAGTATGCGTGCAAAACGTGGTGTAAAACGTTGTATTGCCAGACCAATGAGTAGCGGAATAATGAGTCCAATAGCCAAAGTGCCGATGCGTGCATAGGGTACTGTCATATTACCGCGCTCAAAAATCAAACGACCCAGCGTGAATACCCAGAATGGTATGGTTAGAAATGCAGCCAAATTACCAATGCTGGTCATCAAAACGGACAAATTGATATTGCCACCGAGCACCACTGCCCAAGTGTTCGATGCACCGCCGCTGGGTGAGACACCAGTAAAGAATAGACCAAGTTGCAATTCCGGTGAATCCGGAAAGATGAGCACACCAAGACCGTAGCTCAGCAGCGGCATGGCAATGAATTGTGTCAGTAAGCCGATTGCAGGACCAACGGGACGTGTTATTAGAGTATGTAGCACCGACATGTCCAGCGCAGCGCCAAAGTTTATATAGAGCAATGATGTCAGCAGTATTACCGAACCAATGAATGCATGATCGATGGCACGTTCCGGCCGTATTATAACCAATTGCTGCTCCACAGCGCTCAGCTCCGTGCGGTTTGTCTGCGGATCGACTAGTTCCACTGTGACATTGGTTTCACCAATAAAGTTAGCATGAATGGTGATGTTGCCACGCCAAATCCGTGACACTGCATCAATTTTACGTACGGATATTATATTATTCCGTATTACATTAGCCAAATGCGGCTTTTTACTTTGCAGTAGAAAGTGTTGTTCCACCCGTGATGTGTTCACATTGGAAAGCGTTAGCTCAACGTCCACAAAGCTGTCCATATGCACCCTACGGCTGGAATTTGTAAAGGACGCTTGCCAAGTGGGCACGGAACTGGCAGCCGCCGCCGATGTTGCCGCCATACATGCCAAAGCCAATAAACATTTTAAAGAAATCATGACGTGACGTGAGATTGCATATAAAATGATGCAACGCAAATACGACAGAAGCAAATGAGACGAAATCTCCGAAGAACTTTTTTTTTTTTTTAAAACAGCACCAATTGCTGCTCAGTGTTATCTCTCAGATACATATATATATAATGTAGCTTATTATTATTATCTTAGCTCATTGTTTAGAAGGAAGTAGTGATGTAGCCAAGAGCAAAGAAAACAAGTTGGAAATCTTCCAAATACTTAGTATATGTATACTATGTATGTATGTATTCGTATGTACATACATGTGTAAATAATATTTAATTTCATTTGCAATACAATCCCCCGGCACGTCATCATGGGTATAGCTATGATTTTTTACTAGGGGGTGCACAATGATCACAAAATCATATAACAATGTAGACGTAGTTAAAACAATTATTTTTTTTTATTATTAATTTTAAAACTTTTATTACCATAAATAATGTTAATAAACTTAACAGACCAAGATGAAAAAACCAAAGGCAGATCCAATGGGTGAATTCTGTAGAGCCTGCGCGAAATATTCAAGTGAAGAATGCAAGTTCAGTCTTCCAAGATAGTTGCTGCTGTGTCGAACAATTTCTTCGGCAATCGTTGACAGTCTAAAATCTCTGTGCATGTTATCGTTCCGAACATACCAAGGTGCGCCAGTGATCTTATGTAATGTAATGTTTTGGTATCTCTGTAGGATGTTAATGTTAGACCTAACTGCAGTTACCCACAGCTGTATTCCACACTGGCTTCAGGATTGCTTTGTAGAGCCTGATTTTGTTTTCTAGACTGAGTTCAGAACGGGAATCAAGTAACCAGAACATGCGGTGTATTTTAATGTTCAGTTGTTTTCTTTTTGCTTTTATATGATTTTTTACAAGTCCAAAGGTATCAATATATTATTAAATCTGATTCGAGGACTAGAACTTCTTCTGAGCGTAAAAAGTATGGGTGCTGACTTTTCTGCATTTACTGCTAGATTACATTTTCTCATCCATGTTTCTATACAATTCAGTTGAAGTTTTAAAAGATGTGTTGCGGCAGTGAATGAATTTGCTCTAGCAGTTATTGCTGTATCACCCGCATATGTAGCTAATTTTACTTCGTCATAGTTTGAAACAGGCGTACATGCAGTATAAAGCGTGTAAAGCAATGGCCCTAATACACTGCCTTGAGGAACTCTTGAGAAACTCCAGAGGACGCATTCTTCCATAAAAGCTATACGCTTTTATGGAAGAATGCGTATCTTCGAATATTACGTAAAAGTATCTCTCGGTCACATAAGATCGAAGGAAATCGATGGTGATGGTAATGACTGCTTTATCTTAAAAAAAATCCATTGTGCCAAACACGATCGAAGGCTTGCTTTACATCAAGAAATACTGCTGCGCAGTACTATTTGCATTCAAATGCTGTTTGTATTTCTGATACAGTACGATGGGTGCGCCATGCCTTAACCTGCTGGAAATTCACCTACTACTTTTTGTTTTGGTTGTTATTCGCTAAAAATAGCACGCAAAAATTAAAAATACTTACACTAAATATTTTTAAAACACTTCCATCTAAAATATATACATACGTATTCGTTAACACGACCAAGTAGCATTAGCATGCGGTTCGGATATGGTTCAAGAGCACATACCGCCCCCGCCCCCTATTTCCTAGGAGCAGAGCTGAACCAGTTGTGTGCTCTATACCGAACTTCAACATCATAATATTTTGCAGCGAACTACTTGGATAGAAAACACTGAACGATGCACGTTACAGTTACTACATATTTTATATATATTTGTTTATTATTTCAAAATTTATTTTTATGGCTTTTTAGAATCGTGTGGTTCATGTGCAGATCAAATTTATTTAAATTTTTTTTTTTTGCTAATTTTGCAAAATGCTAAAACAGCTGAAAAGCTTTGCATTTATTTTTTTTTTTTAGTACACCAAGTCGTTTCTGCTGTCATTTGTAATTGTAGAACAAAATTAGAACAAAACTAGTTCTTGAGTTATGGCCACGATTTTTGAGTTTTAATATATATATATTTTTTTAATTCTATGGGAAGCAATGTGTTGTTAGGGTGGGCACTATCCCCTGATATGAACCCCCTAGCTACGCGCATGGTAACTGGTAAGATAACCTGTTGCGTTGATGTTTTTATTTCGATTATTCGTTATTCGGCGAATCTAAATCGGTAAAAGTAGTCGTTTCGAATTTCAAATGTAAAAAAAGTGAAAACATTTATTTCAGTATAATTTAATGCTGATTTTGTCTACAATTCACATCGAATTAATTAGCTTACACAACTTAGTATCTATAGTGATCCGGTTTGAATTGCCCAGTTTTGGGCACGCCCAGATATTTGGACTGTTTGTCCGACAGATTGGTCAGTTTGACGCCGAGCTTATCCAGATGTAAACTGGCGACTTCTTCGTCCAATATCTTGGGCAGGATATGCACACCGATAGCATATTTATCCGATTTAGTCCAGAGCTCAATCTGTGCAAGCACTTGATTTGTAAATGAATTGGATATAACAAAGCTGGGATGACCGTGCGCACAGCCCAAATTGACAAGACGTCCCTCGGCCAACAGTATGATGTGGTGTCCGTTGGAGAGTGTGAATCTATCCACTTGCGGTTTCACATTGATTTTTTCCTTTACATTTGCATTCAGCCAGGCAACATCAATTTCGCTGTCAAAGTGTCCAATATTGCCAACGATGGCATCGTCGTTCATATTCAAAAAATGTTCACCGGTAATGCTATCCTCACAGCCCGTAGTGGTGACAAAGATGGTTGCCTCTTTGCTGGCCTCCTCCATTGTGGTCACTTCATAGCCCTCCATGGCAGCTTGCAGTGCATTGATTGGATCGACTTCTGTAATAATAACGTGACCGCCAAAGCCCTTTAGCGCCTGTGCACAACCCTTGCCCACATCACCGTAGCCAGCATCGCAGCAAACTTTGCGTGAAATCATGACATCCGTGGCGCGTTTAATGCCATCGATGAGCGATTCGCGGCAGCCGTAAAGATTATCGAATTTACTCTGAAAAAATGCAAGACTCAGCATACAAGATCAATTAACTAATAAAAATAAATTTACCTTGGTCACAGAGTCATTAACATTAATATGCGTATTCCTCATCGGTTTCACCTTTCCATGCATATACGGGCACACCAGCAGCATGTTCCTATGTACTGAAGATATTGCAGCTGGACCATTGCACCTAAAAAAAGGTAATAATTAACACCATGTATAAAATTTTTACCGCAGATATAACTCTTCCTAACTCTACAGAAATGGTTATCTATATGGACAAAATGCTGCTTGATGATGGCTCCGCGCTCTACTCCACGAAGCTTTTGAGACATGGGACAAGAGATAGAATATTAAAATCAATAGCAAAAAAACGCACGAAAGTTCGCTTTCCATGGAAAAGTGAAGTTCGTACTCGATCTCAAGGAACGTACTACAGCCGTTGTTGGCACATGAAGTTTCTAACTTTGGAAAACGTTTGGCTTCTCAACAAGCGGAGAGAGAAAGTTTTTCTCTCCAAAATAAAAGAACCGTACCCCGGAAAATCATTGCATCTACTTGGGAATACGGCAACCAGGTTTGACGTAACTGTGAACGATCGGACCGAAAACGGATTCAGATCGACTACTGCTTCTCCATCAGATGGCTCTAACGTAGTCACTTCTAAAATCTAATTTTCTATAGAAACGTGTGCATGCATTCTTCAACTTGATTTGGATTTCAGAATTGAATTGATCCCTGTTCAAAGACCTACACACACACACCACGTAACTTACCTCAGCTCCTTGTTCAACAAGTATTTCGATGAGCACAGCCGTCTGTACGGTCATATGCAGGCAGCCGGCAATACGCGCTCCTTTTAGAATCTTTGCGGGTCCGCCCTTCTTTCGTCACGCCATCAGACCGGGCATTTCATTCTCTGCAATGATAATCGCCTTGCGTCCCCATTCGGCCAAGCTGATATCAGCTGCAAGAATAGATAAATGCATGTAATGAAATACATATGTGCATATATTATTATTTTTATAGTGTATATTTTGTTTGTTCATAGCACTGATTAAACGCTCATTGCAAGATAAAACCAATATAGAACGCTGCACTCGAGTGTGCTCAACTTCCAGATACCTTGTACTTTGTTTAAGGCTGCTTATATGAACGATAGATTGTATTCTTTAGTGGTTCGATCTGGACGTATGCGGGATATTTTATTAGAATTAATGATAAATTAAAACTAAATAAAAAAAAATGCTCATACAAAACTCAAAAATGGGGCAGATGTTTGTACGAAATCTCTTAAATTGGTCCCATCTGGGCCTATATGCAATATTTTGCAAGGATTTGACATGTTCATATAATACTAGTTTTCTAAAAACGGAAAAGGAGAGTCTAAATATTCAAATTTGAAATCTCTAACTTTTATGGTCTTCGAGATCTCTTCGTTCAAACAGATGGTCGTACGGACGGACATGTCTATATGGACTTGTCTTCCGATGTTGATCAAGAATATATACACTTTATAGGGTCTGTCACACCTTCTTCTGTCTGTCGCATACACATGCACAAACCTTATATACCCTTTTACCGCATGATAACAAGGTATAAGAATGCACTGCCGTCGCTCCTGGTCGGCATACGTGTGGTTAAACACGTCTGCCGATCAAAGCAAATATGCAATACGGATCACTTTAATTAAAATTAAAGCCTTTTTTCTATATAAAAGTTTTTTTTTTTTTTAATTATATTGCGCGCGCCATCTACCACTCACCAACTTTGTAAGCTGGCTTTGACATTTTCGTTGTATTTAGTTATTGTTTTGAAGACTTCTGATGCTGTTGTAGATATAAAAATGACTCATTTTTTATTATTATGATCATCCAGGCAACTAAAAAGAATTACTTACCGAAATAGATGCGACCGGCTGATGCTGCTGCTGACGGGTTCAACCAAACGCGGCAGCTTTTAAAATTGAAGTGATCAAAAATTTGTGAAGAAATGTAAACATTCTCAGCACTACACGCTGCTTATCACTCGCTGGTTACTCGCTTGTTATCTAGACGTCGCACAGTGGGACAAATGATGAAACTGGCACGAAATAATTAATAACTAAAAAAAAAAATATGAGAGCAAAACTTGGGGTTGACATGTTTATATGTTGTAAATAAATTAAGGAATAATTTAAGATGTTTTTTTTAAATTACTTTTTAATTACGAAATTTTGTTCTTTAATTTAATTCTTTAATAATTTAAAAAAATTATATTTCATATATTTATTAGTAGGACCCCGCGACGTTGTACGCGACCCTCCCATTTCCCCTGCCACTCCTTCCCCACCTTCCACATGCTCCTTCTCCAAAAAAATTTCTGTTTATCCAATCGCCAAAGGATTAGCCACGGGACTATTTTGAATATTGCCACAAAATTTGATCAAAATCAGTTGAGCGGTTTCGGAGTCTATGGGGAACATACATACATACTTCCATTTTTATACATATATAGATTGATGTATTTATGTCTACACGGTTGTTCTAAAATTACCCAAACTTTTTAATTATAAAATAAAACAAACATGGTATTGTGTTTCTGTGAAAGTCCAATGTTAGATTCAAATGTTTCCTTAAGGGCTGTATGTTTTATGCCTTTTTCAGCTTAAAACATACTTCCAATTTTCATACAATCCCCTAGCCATAAAAACATAAAAACTTGCGTTTCTAAAAGGCTTTTTCTTTATCGCCATCATCTTCAAATCCTTGAATCCATCTTATAAAATCACTACGTAATGCAATTATGAAGCACAATCAACCGATGGCTTAGTTTCATGGTAAATTATAAAAAATACTTATAATATCGATTCCAAAAACTCAACTCGACTCTGCCCTAAATTGACTCCGAGCCATATAAATCCAAGTGCGTACGAAAAAATTAAAGTTAAATATGCCACTCAAGTTTTTAGCTACAGTTGTGATCGTCTCCTCGTGGTGTTCCCTGGGTACCGATTCCATAATGATTTTTCAACTAAATATTGAATTTATAATTATTATTTTCAGCCACTGATGCTAATAATTAAATAAGTGTCCAAAAACGCTTTATGCCTGCCTGTTAAATACATACATACATACATACACACATAGACACTTTCTAAAGATCTTAAGTCAATGAAAACAAAATCGGTTGAATTTTGACCGACCAGCGCAAGTGAACAAAATAAATAAACCAACAATGCAAAAATATATGAACATACGTATGTATGTACAAATACACACACTCTGGGAGCAGCCACCCAGCAATTGATCTCTCAACTGTGAGAGTAAAAGAGAGCATGGGAGCTGTCGCGAAAAAAATTTGAAGTGACGCTTCTTTGTATGAAATGACTTATCTATATGGTTGGCAGAGCTCGCACGAAGTGGTCTTTTTTTTACAGGCAGTCCGAAAAAAAAAAACTGTTACGAGCGGACACGATTTAAAATTGAAGCAAAAAGACATTTCAACTTTGTTTATTCTCATCATGGTCTTTGTTCAAGCATCGAGAGTTTTTTGTCGCTCACTTTATACATTTGTTCACATAAAACACTTTGTTGCGCAAAATTTGCCGAAGGTGTCTTTTGCGCATGTATGTGTGTTACTTATATACAACAACAACCTAACGCAACAAAAAAAAAAAAAAGACTCTTTACGCTTCCACTTGGCTCGTTTTGCTCAGTTGCTGAAAGTCGAACGAAAGTGTCACCATCAAGCTTCGTGAATATCGCTCATCGAGAAGCATGAAACAGAAAACACGAAAGAATCAAAAAGAAGTGTTCTGTTGAGAAAGTGAGTCTGCTTCATTTTATTCTGCCTCTTCGGTGAGCAGACAGCATAGAAAAACTTGGTTGAGCATATTTTGGGAGCTCTGATGGTTAGTGCTTCGATGCACGATACACGTACGAAGCTTATTTTACTCTGCACGAACACGCACGGCACACGCAAGAAAATCGACTTTGGTGCACGACCACACGATGTGTCACGACAAAAAGCACTGTATGCATCCACCTCTAGTATTATCTAGTTGTTTGTTGACAGCAATGTTATGTTGTTCACATCGAGAAAGCACTATATGTACTCTTCTGTGCTCAAAAATCTTGTTAGGACGACGACGCATGGATTTCGAAATAAAAACTTCAATAAAATAAAAGAGGGCATTATCGTTATCAGATAATGTTTAATTCGAATTTTTGAACTTTTAAGGTCATTTACGCACGAAGGAACATACATACTACATACATAAATAAATAAAAAACATAGACGATTGCTAAAAACAAGTTCTCTTTCTATATTTAATGCTTAATTTGATGAAAAAAAAAAAATATCACTTAAACAGAACAAAAAAAAAAAAAATAATTATATATATAGTATTATTACAAATGTTTATATACATACATACGATTACATTTATGTGCAAGTATAGGGTGTTTTTGTTAGAGGTGTAGAAGTTTGAATTGATTTAAATTACTGAAATTACATCATTTCAAACTGAAAATTGGCATTTTTAGAAATCTAACTTAATGACATTAGTGTTTAAATATGATTTCGGTCATACTGGAAGTTCAATTTTCGAACACTTTATACTTTAGAGTAGTATGTATAGTGTGATTCTGTTCTATTCATTCCCGAACTAAACCACGATTTTCGAAATAAATTTTCATAATTTGCAAGGGCGCCATAAGCGCTAGTCTATTCATGCTAAAATGGCAAACCAAACCAACTTATGACATTTTAATACATGCCGGAAAATGGAATCTCTAAAAACAAACACCCAATACAATACTTATGCATTTAGTTATACGAGTATGCTATACTCTAAGTAATTATGAACTAACACCAATTATCGACTCAATGGAAAAGCTTAACTTTGGTTTTTTGTTGACAAATTGTGTTTTATGTTGCGTTTCCGGCGCTATACACGTTACACTGGACACTGTGCACGGCAATTGCTCCTGCTGCTGCTGTTGATGCTGAAGATTTGTTGAAGGCGTACATATGCCATAGACACTGCTCATAGACAGTTCAGGGGGTCCATAGGAGGCGATGGGAACATTACTGCAATTGATTGGTCGTAGCTCCTGTGACATCATTCTGTGCAGCGGCAGCACATTCAGCCGCATAGGCGTACACGTGGTGGCATGAGCACTGAGTAGAGTAGCCGTTGTTGCTGCATCGAGCGCATAGTTTAGCTCAGGATCGGCGAAGGCGCGACGCTTGCGCATACGTTCCAATAGCGGTGAGTTAAATGTGGGAAAACGTTGCTTGTACTCTGCAAAGAAGAAAAATGTGGTAAAAAAAAAAAAAATGGGTGTTAATATGGGTGTGGTTGAGTCATGGTTGCGAGTTTGCTTTTGCTTTGATCTAAGGACGGACGCGAAAATTAATTGCATGAAATTTTCACTTAACACAAGAATAATTTGTTGGCAACCATTTTTCCGACGACGATATCATTTCACAGTTGCATTCAAGCATTGATCTGAGAATCGTTGGTGTTGGCAACGAACTGGAGCAGCAAATTAAGAAAAAAGTAGAAAATGTGTAATTTGAACTGCGTGACTTGCACAGACAGACAGACAGACGGACGAACGGACGGATGAACGAATAGACAACTATTCAGGCAAACAGCTCGGCACCAGACTGTCTGGCAATGTGTGTCTTCTGCTTCCATGTAAACCAGATGGAATATGCAAATGCAATCTCAAGTGCAGTATGTCTGGAATTGTTTTTCTTCAATCCATAGCGCAAACGTCTATGAAACTCTCTGTCTGTTCGTTAATACATTTCATTCATGCTTTCTTTTAATACTCGTATGGTATTTTTTCCGTATGTCTTTCTGTCTGTTGCTCCTTTTACGCAGCTCCTACATTAAGAGTCCTTGCAGCTTTGTTATTGTTTCTTTTGACTTCTTTTGAGGTTTGCTTATCTCATTCTACCGTTCTCAAGTGGTTTTTCCGTTTTTATACCCTTTACTTATAAAGTACAGAGGTATATTAAATTTGTGCAAATGTTTGTAACAGCCAAAAGTTTGCGTGGTAGAATGGTGGTACTCAGGCCATATACTCTTCATGCACATTTGCTTTTCTAATACTCTTACATAAATACTGAGCATTGTCGCAAACACACACATACACAGATCTTTGCATTAACCATACAAAGTACATAAACAATTTCATTTCTTAGAGTGAGTTTTTTAATGCTCTGCTAAAATTTATTTCGGGGTCATGTGAACACTGAGTGTACGGAGTACCCGCTCATATGAACGGCAAATGAAGCAGCTCAAATATTAGAAGAGACCATTAAATAGACTGAATTTAATGACAATAACTTTACAAAACATAGAAACTTTAGTTTTGCGTAAAATTTGCGATCTGGCAGTTCAAAGTCAAGGTCTTGGTAACTCCAAAAAAAATTGTCTTTGTGTTTGTTGTGCACTAACTGACAGTTAAATTTTAACCGGACTTTGAGTGAAGCTGGTTTTCAGACTGAATATAGCGTATCTCGTAGTCGAGCATACTCTACTGCTGTGAACCTTTCCTTTAGCATATCAATTTACAATATAATATAACAAATTTTTTTAATAATTTTTTTTAATATTGTCTACAAGTACTCCAATTGGGCAGACCATCGAGTAGCTCTCTATTCATGTGCGCATATGATACGGATCCAATTTCAGTTGTTAATTTTGTAACAATTTGTTGTTATTATAACGGTTGTTGTAAGGATATCCTGTCGCGCTGTGCAGGGGTGTACGATTTAAATAGAGACAACGGTTAGATATAGTAAACGCGCGAAAAAGAGAGAGGTAAAAGGTTTAAATGCCTTTCTAGCAAAGTCAGTCAGAGTCAATCAATATAATGCATAGCATTCATATGTCCTTCTGTCCGTCTGACTGTCTGCCTGTTGTTTCCTTGGTAGACATACTGTCTCCGCCATGAGTTTATATGTACATATGTGGTGTTAGAAGTGATTGGCATATGTACAATGTATATATAAATATAACTCTAGACAGTATCTTCTTTAAATACTTTTCACACATTTGTGAAAATAAGAAGTTAATATTTGTTTTTGTATAGCTTTAGATATGTACGGGGTGTTTTTTTAGCAGTTAAGTTTTTTAATTTGTTAAAACTCAAAAAATGTATCGTTTGGCGAATCATTGTGCATAGACTTCAATTAAAAAGAGTTTAGTAATGGGACACGTGAATGGTTTGAAGTTGATCAATTTTTTCGCTTACTTCTGCGTCAATGGCTATCTAATGGTGATCTTGTAGCTACCGATACACCCCGCAAAATGCATGGTTTCGTGCGGTTTATGAACTGATGCTATTATCATGTCATACTTCTTCAAAAACGATTCACCGAATACTTGAAATCGTTGGTCTATGCGCACAGGCCAGCATTGATTTTAGCTTTGGCACTATTAGTCAGATATTAACTCGAACCC
Organism: Leucophenga montana; assembly: GCA_035044765.1. Taxonomy (NCBI): domain Eukaryota; kingdom Metazoa; phylum Arthropoda; class Insecta; order Diptera; family Drosophilidae; genus Leucophenga; species Leucophenga montana. The sequence continues at coordinate 555,684 of JAWNNQ010000188.1, forward strand.
ATTGATAAAGTGGTGGATAATTGCATCTTCAGGATGCACTTCGTCAGACGTTGTCGTGATGGCAATTTGCCCTAAACCAGTTTCCATTAATACTACTATAAAATTATCTATCAAACAAAACAAAAAATTGACTTACTCCATTTATTTCTATGTTTTATTTCAATTTAAAATTCTGAACCTCTTAATAAGAACGCCTAGCCTGTACAAGCCTGAAATTTTACGCAGATGCTTGTTGTTTATGGTATGCAGTTAACACGATAGATAATTTTACTCTGAATATTGCCATATTATGTTGGTTTTCAATTGGAATACCAACAAAGTTATAAGAAAAAACTAAGAAATGTTTATTTTTACTTCTGTAGAACCGAAACTTTATTACCACGAAGTTTCAAGTTGTGTACTTAGCAGGTAAAAAGAACATGTCTGAGTTTCAAGATTAGTGCTAATTTCGTTGTGGTGCTAAAATTTTTGGCGGCTTATAGAATCAATGGAATGGAACACATTCATCTGCATTTTAATTTGGGATTCTTAACTGAAAAACTCGAGACGTATAGCGTTAGCGATTCGAAGAAAAGAGCCAAGCCCGAAAGCTAGCTACTATAAAATGCTGGTCATTTAAGAGAGACACTCACAATTCTTGTTATGAATGTAAGAGATTTTCAATCAAAGCCCTAATTTCCTTTCTGGATTTGACTTGTTTCTTATGCTGACATTTTTAGAACATTTTTAAATTGTTGCAATCAATGAGAGGCCAAATTATTCATCAGATACATTAATCCAGCAAAGCTATAACTGATGATGCTTACCTTCCATGGCGGCTGTAATATGCAACGTGGACTGTTGCAGCGAGCGTAAACGTTGCTTGTAGATCTTCTTCTGTGCGATGAGAGCCTGACGCGTGCGCAAAGATGTAGCTGAGCACAAGGAACCACCACCAATAACTGCTGTTGTGGATGTTGCATCTGTTGGCATTTTTGACTCAGCGCTGTCATCATCACTGCTCAGTGTCGTTGTCGCCAAGCTGCCGCTGCCACTGCTGCTGCTGGCTTCCAGTGCCTCCATAGTCTGTTGCCGGCGGAGTGCAACCTGTGCAGCCATTACACGCTGTCGATCGACAACTAGCTGACAATTTGGGCAGCAACATTCTCGCCAACGACAAAGCTTCTTGTGTCCTTTGACGCAGGATATAACTCCATGATTGCGACAGCGTGCACACTTTGGTGTACGTAGCATGCGGCGCTCCTTAGCCAATGTGGAGCAAGTTTTTGTAACAGCGGAGACAGTTTGTATTGCTTCAGTGTAGCACATTTCCTCGCATGAGGAGAATGATGACGACGATGATGATGAAGATGATGTAATTACACTGGATTCATGCAAGATTTCCATTGTTAACATTTTTTCAAAAGAAAAAAAAATTGATTATCTTTTTGATTATTTTTAAGTGCCGTCGGTAAAATTTAATTAAATCGATTTAACAAAAAAAAAAAAAAAACAAAAAACAAAATTATTTCGCGTTTCAATTTTTGAGAAATTTGTCACAATATATTAGAATCTATTCTTATTTCCTTAGCACGTCTTATCACATTCACTTGCTGTGCACAACTGCAGTTGAAGTCTGTCGCCAGACTGTCTGACAGTGCTCATAATACGCGTGTATCCAGACAAATTGTCGCGCCGTCGCGTTTTCTAAGTGGTTTCACAGATCACACTGTTCATGGTTAATAATGTCCAAAAAATAAAAGAACAAAAAAAAAAAAACGGAAAAATAACCACTTGAGTTACATTGGATATTCTTTGATTGCATTTAGATCGGTTGCATTCGTATCGATTGACATACATACATATGTATGTCTGCGTTCTATTGCCTGTAATATCTGCAGATCACTTCTACTCCGTCATCAAATGGTCTGACCTGGTCTCAAACTGATGCTGCAGCTCAAAAATTCAATATCAACCGATTTGTTCGAATATTTTTCGTGCGTATGTTCGATGGATGAATCGATCGATCGTTTGATCGATAGAGTTCTGTCTACGGCTGCCATTGGCTGTCTATGGCATTCGATTAGCGTGCATTCCAAAAATAGAAGATCCAATCGTATCTTTGGCAAACAGCTGTAGGAAATCACACCAAAACGACAACAACAATAATGTCAAAGCATCTTTTTTTGACAGTTTAAGAAACTAATTGGTTTTTACAATTGGAAATTTTTTTTTTTTTTTTTTATTATTATTAATTTACAATCTATATCAATAAGACAATAAGTAAATTAGTTGAAAGTTCATAATATGACAGAAATAGCTGTATTCCAGTGAGAACAGCTATTATATTCAAAATTCTATAATTAAGAGTAATTGGAAAATTGAGCGTGAACTAGAGATAGAGAAGAAAAATAAAGATACGTGAGAAGAGAGAGAGAGAGAGAGAGAGAGAGAGAGAGAGAGAGAGAGAGAGAGAGAGAGAGAGAGAGGGAAACAGACGGAGAACTAGAAATGATATATGTACTAGTTTTAAGTGTAATCAAATTAAATATATATTACATTAATGACATCATCTCCACTAGCTACAATGCAAATAGCTACATAGCTAAAGGAAATAAAAAATAATTTATAGAACTATGTAAAGAAAGATATGTGTAAAATTGTGCGAGGGTCTTGTACCATTTTTAATTATGCCATGCATTATTTATAGTACAGTGCACTATGTTTCCAAAGAATAGTTTTTAGCATAAATTCGGAGGATACTTTTAGTATACAAATACCAGATGAAATATACATATATGACTTCGCACATTAAAGTAGTTGAAAATCGCAGTAAACTTCACTTTCCAATGGTGCAAATTCTTTAGATAAATAAAGTGTGATTCGTTTAAAGGTTTTTTTTTTTTTTTTTTCGTAGATTACGTGTAACTGGGTTCACACTGTCATCTTATTTTTATTCAGTATTGTTAGACACAATTCATCATGGAAACACTCACAGCAAAGTCTTCAAATTATTCAGCTGTATTACGAAAATCAGCGTTCTGTGAAAAATGTTTATCGTGCACTTCAAGCAAAATATGGTGTACATCATCGTCCTTCTGAGCCCACTATTGCCAATACCATTCGCAAATTTGAGTCTCAGTTAACTTTATTTTATGATACAAAACCGAATAGAGCCCGTAGTGAGGAGAATATTGCGGCTGTATGCGGAGAGTGTGGCTGAAGATCATGACCAATCGATTCAACGCCGTGCGCAGAGTCTTGGCCTGTCGTATGGAACAACTTGGCGAATTTTACGCCAGGATCTTGTTTTAAAGGCTTGCAAAATCCAACTCGTTCAAGAATTGAAACCGCCAGACTTGAATAAAAGCTTTAATTTCAGTCACTTGGGCTGTGCAATAATACCTCAATAAGATCTGCTGTTTTCGCGTCGAATTCTGTTCAGTGATGCGACACTTTTCTGGCTCAATGGATACGACAATATACAAAACTGACGTATTTGCGCTGATGAACCACCCGAACAGATTCTTGAACTACCGTTACATACACAAAAATGCCCTATTTGGTGTGGTTTATGGGTTGGTGGACTAATCGGTTGTTATTTCCCTAAAAATGAGGCCGGTCATAACTTAATTGTCACCAACGGACTTTTTGTTGCCTGATGTTGTTGAGGCACGTGATGTCGGCGACATTTGGTTTCAGCAAGACGGTGCTACGGCACACACAGTGAGCGAAACAATGACTTAATTGAGAAATCATTTTGGTGAGAACCTAATTTCGCGTTTCGGACATGTCAACTGGCCACCTAGATCGTGTGATATCACACTTCTGTAGTTTTTTTGTTTGGGGTTATGTGAAGTTAAAAGTCTTCAACGATCATAGGGCATCGATGAAGGCTCTGTTTGCTTTGTTTGTAAAGCGTCTATTTTAACATTGAAATTGATATCATCTCGGGACAATGTTGTACCATAAAATTTTCGTCAGTCTTTAACAAGATTCTGCTGTCTTTTTTTTACCAAGTTTTATTTTGTGGTGGCAACACTCAAAAAGTTTATCGTTTATCAAAAAGCCGAGTACATGCTGTTGAAACCAAAGGCCTGCCAGACCATGTTCACGTACTTTTTGAAACATAAAATCTTTCAATATGATTTGATATCGGACTGCATTGACTGTGATTGTGGCATTTTCATCGTTTTTCAAGAAGTATGGTCCGGTGATGTCACCAGCTCACAAACTGCGCCAAACTGTGCATTTAGTGGGGTGTGTCGGTAATTAATGGATCATCATTATATTTTTTGCGCACCAAATGTGAGAATTGCTGTGAAATGTGAGAATGCTGTTTGACAAAGCCATTGAAACAGAAGTGAGCCTCATTACTTTATAAAAAAAGTGGAAGAAAATAGTACCTCCAATAAATAACCCCAGTTTACAGCCAAAATGTACATTTAATTAAAATTTTTTTCTTACTGGCTTATCGCCAGTTTGGCTTCAGAGAATGCCATGGCAGGCCTGAACAATGCCATAGGCTAGTCGAGAGAATACGTAAGAGACGTAAAGCAAGCCTTCGACAGGGTGTGGCATGCTGGCCTGCTTCACAAGCTTAAGTCAACTCTACCAGCACCGTACTACACCTTTATCAGGTCCAACCTTGAGCGCAGGAACTTCTTTCACAGGAGTGGGAAGATAGGACCTGTCCTTTGCACGCTCTATACAGCCGACATGCCGATCATCGTGGAAGGCAAATTGCTGGCCGGTACGTATTTCGACGACACGGCATTTCTGGCATCCGACGTCTTCCCACAGGCGGCTTCAGCAATCCCTCAAAGGTAGCTCAACATCTCCAATACTTGGCTCAAGAGGTGGAACATTGTGGTAAACCGTGAGAAGTTCACTCAAATGAATTTTTCGCTTAGAAGAGAAGACTGTCCCCTTAGGATTATTTTCAATGCTCACTTGTTTCACACCAACAAAGTGATCCACGACTAACTCGTGGTACCTTGGGTTCATCAGGAAATTGCAAGACTAAGCAGCTTTTATCAAAATCGGCAAAATCAACAGGCACACCAACACCCTCGCCATCAACCTGCTCGACAATAGTTTCAATATAAGAAGGCTCAAAACGCTTCACCCGCTTGATCTCCCTCATGGGAAGCAATAACACACTTACTCACTTTTATTTTTTCTACCCCATTCCCGTTCCCGTTCTCCTTCCCCACCTCCCCAAAAAACGGACTGGCTGAAAAAAAACAACATTTTTATGCATTTTAATACCAATCGTTATTATTGCCTTCAAAATAGGCTCCTTTTGAGTCAATACAAGCATGCCAATGGTTAATTCAATATTCTATACACTTGTTATACGCCTCGACCGGCATAGCCTTTAGTTCCTTCAGTTAATTTTTTTTTATGTCCTCAATCAACTCATGACGCGTTCCCCGGAGCGGATATTTAAGTTTCGGAAACAAAAAAAAAAGTCACAGGGAGCCAAATATGGTGAATACGGTGGTTGTGCGATGACTTTTGTTTCATGTTTGGCCACAAACTCCGTCACAATCAAGCTGGAATGAGCAAAAAATGCAAAAAAAATTCTGGTCTTTTGGTACGAGTCTGGCTGTGACTCGTTTCATACCCAAAATATCAACCAAAATGTGTTGAGTCGATCCATAAGAGATGTTGAGTGTCTCTGCTATTTTTCTATGCATTATATAAGATTTTCGAACATAATTTCTATCACTTTTTCGATGTTTTCGTCGTTAAAAGGAGGTGGATGTACGACTTGCATGCGGCAAGTTTTCTTCGATTTCACGACCCTCACTGAATGCTTTATGTCACTCAAATACCTGCGTTCTCAATAGGGTAGAGTCTTCAAAACAGTTTTCTAACATTTTGAATGATTCCGTTGCCGTTATTCCATTGGAAACACAAAATTTGAAGCAAACTCGTTGTTCAATTTTTTTTTCCATGTTAAAAATCGCGTGGTAAACAAGCAGCTGTCAAACACATAGAATAATTGTCGCATCCCGCTAATACTTGGCATGTATGTCAATGAAAGTGACAGCCAACGTAAGAAGAAGAACCGAACCGATTCGGTTAACCGGTTCGGTTTAAATCCACCAGTCCAGAGGATATAACGCAAATTAAAAACACATCCATTTTTGTATCATTGTATGTATATATTATTTTGTGTATGTATTTGTGTTTTGTATTTAGTATGTTTGTATGTATGTAGCTGTATTCATGTATTCATGTATTTAGATATAAGTTTCATTTCAACAATCTTTTATTTCAGTATCTATTTTTCTTTCACTGTATTGAATTTTCTTAGCTAGTTATTTGAACATTTTTCTTTATTTTGTTGGGATTAAAACGTAATACATACTTGTACGATACAAACCTGGTAAATTATTATAATTATTAAATATTTTCGTTATTAATAATAAACATTTGAAATATATTGTTCAACACTTTAATAAGCTATATACTTACTATATATTATTTTTACGCTTTATATTAGCATAATTTTTATATATATATATATATATATATATATATATATATATATATATATATATATATATATATATATATATATATATATATATATATATATATATATATATATATATATATATATATATATATATATATATATATATATATATATATATATATATATATATATATATATATATATATATATATATATATATATATATATATATATATATATATATATATATATATATATATATATATATATATATATATATATATATATATATATATATATATATATATATATATATATATATATATATATATATATATATATATATATATATATATATATATATATATATATATATATATATATATATATATATATATATATATATATATATATATATATATATATATATATATATATATATATATATATATATATATATATATATATATATATATATATATATATATATATATATATATATATATATATATATATATATATATATATATATAGAGAGAGAGAGAGAGAGAGAGAGAGAGAGAGAGAGAGAGAGAGAGAGAGAGAGAGAGAGAGAGAGATATATATATATATATATATATATATATATATATATATATATATATATATATATATATATTTATCAATAATAATACACAATACATAATACTCTTACAGATCATTCTTGAATTCAATAACAAACATTTTGCGCTTAACACTGATAAACAATTTGGTTATACTTCATATCTTATACAAAAAGTTTTCTTTCAAAAACAAACAAAAAAAAAAAAAACACCGAAAGAACCAAGTTTTTTTTAATTAATTTTATATTATAAAGGTTTAGCAGTTTAGTTTTTATCAGATCAAAAATATATACTGTAGCGATAACTTCGAAATGGTTTGAATTATACCCCGTGTTCCGGTTTTCGAATTCGTATAAATTGTTCGAAAGCGATTTCGTCAAAAAAGGTGCGTATTTCAGTTTCAGAAGTATGATGATGATTTGAATTCACTTGGAATTGCCACTATGAAATTCATAAACTTAATATCTAGTAAATTCAAATCGTGAAACTTTGGTGAAACTGAACTACGTACCATTTTAACGAAATCACTACCGAACAATATATTCGAATTCGAAAACCGCAACACAGTTGCATATTACATCTAATTTAAATCAAACAATTATTTACTTTCAACAGTTAAGTTAGTAGGTTTTTTTTTTGGTGTTAGCTAATTAAGATAGAAAAAAAATTCTTTGCAAAATCCATCAGTTACTTTTTTATACCATTCACATATAGTGTGAAATAGTATTATCAGTTTGTCAGAAAGTTTGTAACGCATTAAAGGAGGCATCATATCAATCATATCAACCGAAGTTAAAATTTTTTTTTGTTTAGCTTCCAACTTGTGTATGGAAAAGTGATGTAGGCATTAGATACATTATAAAATTTTCGATGAGCTCTTATGCAGACATTGGAACGATTTAGCCATATCGGTCTAACTGTAGGACATAGCTCTAAAAAACTATATGCCAATGACACTTTGCCATCCTATGCCGTAGCAAGGAGGGTTTTAGTATTAAAAAAATGTAAGAAATTCGTAATTTTGGTTATAATGCATAATGCAATTTTTGTTTAACAATCAATGACAAAACCTATAAAAACGCTCCCATTTGGCACTCTCTCGAGTAACGGTTCGTTACTAGGCAATGTCGCAGTGTATAACGGGATAATGCAGCAACAATACACAGTATAATGAGAGAGAGAGAGCCGTATATGAAAGTAGAACGTCTTTCCCATTTCGTTATCATTGAATAACCGAAATTCGTGGAATACTCGTACACAAGACGTTTTTCATTTTAAGCATGCTACTCTATAAAAGTAATCATTAGCAATGTGCGTCCAATCCGACTGACGATGGGTATTGGCATACACTGAAATGCGTGTATTGGAAGCCGATCTGTATTTTCTGTGTAAACAAAAATGTTGTTAATTATTCCTGCTTTCGCATTGAGGAAATATTTATGTAAGAAATATTTCCCATAATATAAAATGAGCTTCAGCCAGTTAAAATTCATATGGAAAAAGAAATTCTTTACAAGTATTATAAAATAACATTATTTGAACATTTTTTTTTTTTTTTGATGTATTGAATTTTTTGGAAACTTGACGTTGAGGTGCTAAATGCATTTCTGGTAGCTGAGGCAAAATGCCATGGAACATATCAATTTCTGCATTGCAATTTACAATTCTTTCCACAAAACATCGGTCAACTCAGTGACGAATTGAGCAAATGATTTCATCAAGATATATCGACAATTGAAAAGTGCCTCGAAGAAAAGAGACAAATCAAAATGCTAGCTAATGCTAGTTTAAATTCATATAAAATTATAAAAAGAATATACACACAACTTTGAATCTTCGCTACCTTCTGTCGGGTGTTTCTGAAACCCTTTTATTACGGTTGTTTTTTGTGGTTTCATCGTCTTAAAAACTCTCGCTAACATGCGACCAACACATCGATTTGCGGAATGTGTGTGTGTGTGTGACAAGCAATTAATTTTCTCATTGACTGTCGCTACTATGATTATGACTACTGACTATTTCTAAATTCGACACATTCCATCTCTCTCGCACCATTCTTTAACTCTTCATCTCTTTTTGTTTGCCTGTTTTCGAAACGACGGAAGTTAGGAATTCAGTTCAATTTGGTATTTTTCATATAGTTTTGAAGCGTTTTCATTAAATTTCATGTTAGGGATAATACAACTGTAGCTTCTTCTAGAAGAAGAAGCTAGAAACAGGCTTATAGAAAGTTTTTTTAGTTTCTAAAAGTACTAAATTGTAGTCAGGCGCAAAGAATAAACTCTCTTATATAAAATTTAATATCTGGCTTCTCAGACATAAAACAGTTTGCGTTCGGCTAGCGATCTGACAATAGAAAGTACTACTCACTCTAGAAACGGAAACCGTCCTATGTTCCCACTAGAAGTGATACTCTAAGTCATGCCAAGTACTTTTGTACTCATAGATTTGAAGTATCAAGGAAAAAAATTACTGTCGACCAAATGAAAATACACGTAAGAAACACTTCATTCCAAATTTGAAGTTTCTTCTTGTATAATGAAGAAGTTTCGTAGAACAGAGTCCTATAAGGATCCGCTGTGTGGTTATGTTGAATAGCTTTTGAAGATTGCAAAAAAATTATGGAATAAAAAAGTTAACATACAAAAACTCGCAGTTGGGCGGTGAGTTTTTATGGGGCTACAAAACTTTATAGGAGAATTTTTTTTCCAATCTGCTTGATTCACAAAAGAAGTCTCCATACCGAGTAACAGCGTGAAATTTTTGAAAACGAGAATTTAAAATGCATGGCAAAAACCAAAACGTTGGACATTACTAGATAGACTCATCTTGTCGTGATGATTACGAAAATCTAATTGTATACTTTATAGCTTAAACGATGCCTACTTTAATGCATCACTGTGTTAAGGGTTTAAGAGCGGCTGTGTTGTTAATTTTTTTTAATGTTTCCAATTTGAATTGTCTAAGATATTTTAAGAACATTGTTCATACAAATATTCTACTCTCATCCCACATACTGCATTGTACCCCACACTCTGACAGGTGCAGTGTTAGTTCTTATTTTCTGTTTTTTGTTTTGTTTTTTTTTTTGTTTTTGTATATTTTTACTAAACGTTCAAAAAAATTCGAAAACTGGTTTTATTGTCATTACTGATTTCAATAGGTTTAACTTTTAATATCAAATACATACAAGGTCTGATCTAAAAATAACCGAACTTTTAATTTAAAGCATAGAACACGTAGCGCCATTTATTACGAAGTTTTTGTAGTTATGACGTAAAAACAAAAGAGCAAATATTAAATTTTGTTTTAAACTCGATAAAAAATATTTGCTGAGACTTACGAATTGTTACAAAAAGTTTATGATGATGAAAGTATGAGTCGTACTCAATTTTACACGTGGTTTACACGATTTAAAAACGGTCGTAATGATTTAAATGATGATCCCAGACCTGGAAGACCCGAAGCATCTAATCGTGCAGAGTTAGTGGAAAAAGTAAGTGAAATGATCGCTATCGATGAAAAGTTCACTGTGAGAATGCTGGCAGAAGAATTAAATTCATCTTACTGTACAATCTACAAAATATTAACTGAAGATTTTGGCTAAAAGAAAGGTGTGTGCACGTTTTGTTCCACATCAGTTAAATGATGATCAAAAATCCCTCGTGTAGAGCATAGCAAAGACATCACTTCAACAGCTAAAAACGATCCAGATTTTCTTGATTCGATCATAGCTGGTGATGTAACATGGTGTTTTTAATATGATCCTGAAACTAAGCGACAGACAATCTGCAGAATGGATGCCAAAAAATTAAACAAAACGTAAAAATTGCGTTTTTTGAAGTCAAGAGATTCAAGACAATGTTGATAACTATCTATAATTCCAAGGGTACTGTTCACAAGGAATTTGTTCCAGAAGGTCAAACTGTCAATGGAGAATATTATTTACAAGTTTTGCATCGTTTGTGCTGGAGAGTTCTACGTGTTAGACCCGAATATTCCAAAGGAAAGCAGCTATTTTTATTGCATGATAATGCATCACCTCACAAGACCAAAAAAGTCAATGAATTTTTGATGAACAAACAGATTTGTGTCATCGACCACCCTCCGTATTCGCCTGATCTATCCCCGTGCGATTATTTTCTCTTGCCAAAAATGAAAACTGCAAATTAAAGGAGATTTTTACGATGACATTCCAGCCATTGTACGTCCCAAACGTTGTATTGAGTTAAATGGATCATATTGTGAATCAATTTATAGCTTTGATACATAATACCATGCTTTTTTATTATATAACTAAAAAGTTCGGTTATTTTTAGATCATACCATGTATGCATATGTAAATAAAACTCTCTGTTCTAAATTTCGAACTGAAAAATTTGAACGAAATCGATTTCTTTAAAAAAGTTTTGCGATTAGATTTCACTGCACGTTGAGAACATCAACTTAAATTTCCAATGAAATCAAATCGACAAATACTTCTAAAAGTGATAAAACGGAAGGTTTTAATGAACTCGATACCGATCAAATCTAGAACAGGGTGGATAGTCTTATGTATACAAACGAATATGTACATACACTGCTGGTCATACTTAGGTTAGACGCACCAACTTTTTTTTTTAATTAAACTATTCTATTTACTATGAGGCATGTAGTATTAGTTGTCCAAAATATTTTTCTTATCAAAGTTCGAATATTGTTCGAAAAACATCTGCTTATAGTTGGTTGATTTGCGAAAACATAACTGTGCATTCGAAGACTCTAGGATTTTCTACGCAATCACGTGGACTTTCGGTTGGTCAGTGAAATAGACGCATTTCATGTTTCTAAGTCTTGTGTTAACAAGTGAAATTATTTTGATTAAATAAAAACTAAAAATTAAGAAATCAATTGTTTTCGAGCAATATTTGAAGTAAAAATGGGAAAAGCTTATTGAGCTTATTTGAACGCAAAAAAATAGACTTCTTCCACTCACAAGGACTATCGAATCGAAATATTGAAAAACATATAAAGCGCGACTCCAAAATTGTTGACAGATATTTAAAGATCCAGAGGCATATGGAGAACACTTCAAAGGGCGAAAAAAAGCACTTACTTCTCAAGCAGAACGTAAAATTGTTCGAATTGCTTACAAGCCTTTCAACTTTTCAGCGTACAATCAGAAATGCAAAACATCTTAAACGCCTAAAAATCAAGAAAAAAAAAACATTTCTGAATGCTATACGCAAAGAAAAACGGCTTCAATAAGCGAAAGAATTCATGACGTGGACTGTTCAAACTGACACTCGACTTAATGATTGGCGTTCGGTGGTCTTTACTGATAACGTTTCAATTTAGTTGGCCCTGATGGCTTTCAATGCTATTTTCATGATTTGCGAAAGGATGTGCTGTATTTAAGCCGCCATCACAGCCAAGAAGCCAAGTTGGAGTCATGGTGTGCGGTGCGGTGCCATCACGTTTTATGGAACAATTGATTTAATTTTTATTGATCAGAAGATAAACAGTGAGCGCTTCAAAACATTGTTGGAGTTCGTATTCCCAAAATGAAATGATCTCTTTGCACCAATCCCATGGATTTTTCAACAAGATAATGCTTCTATTCATAACGCTTGAGTAGTAAAGTCGTTTGTTATCATGACTTGGCTACCATATTCTCCAGACCTTAACGTAATTGAAAATGTTTGGGGCTGGCTTACACGGAAAGTAAGTACATATATGAAGGGGGAAAGTAATGCGAAGATAAGGAAACATTAACTGCAGCAATTAAACTTGCTTGGAGCTAGATTTCGATGAGCTACTTCATAGATTCCCTGTACCATTCTATGAAGGACCGGATATACTATGAAGTTATTACGAACAAAGGAGGCAGTACTCATTACTGAAATTATTGTTTCTTTTTTTTTTTCTTCTAATAAGTCAAATATTTACAAAACTAACTAAAAATTAAATATGAAAATAAGTTACTTTTCTTCCAAAAACAAAAAAAAAAATGGGTTGTCTGTAAAGTCGGTTTACGGACGATAATTTTACGTGATAACGTCATAAGAAAACATTGATGAAAAATTGAATACTTTTATGAATTGTCATCACTGAATTATCATTATTTTGTATAATACTCATGCAAAGGAGTTAATTGAAAATTAAATATTTTTTCGATAAATTCAAATTTATTTGCACTCGTTACAAATGTGTGTCACATTTGTACCCTGGCAGACGTCGTTCTGCCCTTCGCCTTGTCTCTCCTTTGCCTGTCACACCTTCCCCCTGTCCCTACTACTATAAATATATGCTGCGAGAGAAAGAGATAAAACGCGTTTCTATATATAGTTTGGCGTTGTCGGCATCAAACACAAAAAAATTTAATTTTTAAATATTTCAATTAAATACAACTGCAAATAAATATAACTCGTGCATATTTAATCGCTGTATCTCGCCCCTCACGCTTGCATTTACATTAGTGAGCTCCAACTCAAACACTCTCTCGCTCTCACGCTCTTAATGTTCGTGTTTGTGCGTTTGTGTGCGCAGCAAGTATTTTTTTATTTCTGCTTTGTGTTGCTTATATTGTGGTTCCTAGCTCTTTAACTCTATAATACGTTTTTGGCGTTGCTTGCTAAAGTGCGACTGCGTTAGTTCGTATAGCAGTAAGCAGTTTTCTAAGTTGCGAGTTCTCAAACCTCGGACGAACTCAGAAAAAAGATTTTATTGAAACAAACTTATTATACGCTTACAATGTTATTTTCATATATTCTACCAAGTGCATAGCGCACCCCACCGCGCGCTTGAAACATTAATACGCAAACACACACACGCACACACATAACTATAGCTTTCACAAGCCAATTCAAGCAGAACGATTCGGGCAGGGTGGTCGTGCCTTGCCTGACTATCGCTTGTTCCGGCGGAACGTTAGAAATGGGCATGGCCTTTTCGCGTAAATCGATTTAATAGACATTACCACGTCAAAAATTAATTAGTTTAAGTGCGTCTATTCTAGTGACCAAGAAAAAAGTGCCTTATTTCAAATAGCTTTAAGAAAATGTTTGAAAATCACAATTTTGTTAAATTTGTATAATCTTAACAAATTTTAATGCAAGTAAGGGTGCGTCTAACCTATTGACCAGCAGTGTGTAATATATGCTGCTACTGTTTTTTTTTTTGGTTTCATTTGTGTTAATGTTTTAACAAATTTTCAATAATATAAATTAATATAGTTTAATTATACTGTTTTATCTTATTAAAAAAAAAAAAAAATGTACACTTTTCGAAATCCGGGAACATTTTTTTATCAAAGTTTTTTGGTTTAACAATTTAAAAAAAAACTTTATAATTTAAAAACTTTGCGCTATTTTGTTTACTTAAAAATGCTTTCATTTTTTCATTAATTGTTGCATATTTTTTGATAAGTAATACCAATTGTGTATATAGTACATAACACAGTTAGTTATCATTTATTTAGTTAATTTTTTGGTTTTTTATATTTTTTTTTCTATGATTATCACATTCTTAAAGGTTTCTCAGAATTTGGATCGTTTCAGTTTAGCTTCATTTTTCTTAAGATGTTATAACAATTTAACAATTACGAAAAAAAAAAACTGTTAATGAATACATTTAGTGACTTTATTTATGATATTGTAGCATATGAGTTTTTCTGGCTGACTCGAGGTTTATATATGATTTTTTTGTTTATCTCAATGCAAAAATTAACAATAACAACATTTTATTCGCAAAAATGTTATCTTCAGTTGAGACTTGTGTTACGAACTCCGCAACGAGTAACTCATCGATCACCGACTGTATGAAGCAGAGCCCGAAACACGTGTCTTACCTGAAAATAACATTTTTGCGAATAAATTCATAATAAATATAAATAATTAGATCTAAACCTAACTGCTGGTAGAGTCTGTCTATCAATATAACAATAAATCGCAGTTTGGAATTGATAAACCTCTATTAGTATAACTCTGGAAATATGGGCCATGTGATATAAGTAAGAAAAAGTTAAAGTCTGGGCACTGGAGACATTAATGGCGTAAAGTAATTTTTAAAATATAATTTGAAATATAACGAACTTTAACTATAAATACATTAGTAATACAATACATCAAATTGTAGTGTAATGTAACAGATTTTAACATAATCAAAAGTTGTTAAGATAACAGCTGTTCAAGCCAGCTGTTGCAAAGAAAAAGCATGGTGGTTCAATTACAAGGGACCACAACAAAAAAAAAAAAAACTTACTGGAGGGTTACTTAAACCAGACCATGTGGATTATACATACGTACTTTGTGTCGTTGAAACCGAATCCGAAACCTGTTTTGCCTCATCATTTTTTGCTAACTTCAAAAAACAGCTCAAAACTATAGCGTTAACAGTCTTATACCTTTATAGCTAAACTAGCTGGTACCCTGCGCGTTATTGCCCTTCTCCCTACCACCTCTTCCCCTACCACCATGTCCCATACCACTTCTTTACATCCACCTTTCCCTACCACCCATGCCCTCCACGACCCCATTAACACGTATATGAATTTTATTAATAATTTTAATATTATTTTTTTTAAATATAAAAAAACTACTTTTTGTGACTTAAATATAAAAGTTAGACATATGCTGTCGCTGACTTTTTGTAGTCATTATCAATCTGTACCACTTTTCTCTAGAACTCAATCATATACTATCTCTCATCGTTAAGGCAGCATTCGTAAGAAACGTTTTCGTTCGACCGTTTTTTCTCCGAATTTTCTCTTACTTTGCAAATCCGACTACAACGAAAAAATTTTTTCATTTTTCGTTGTATATAGCCTATATTAATATATAGCCTATGACACTCACAAATAACGTGGCTTTCTATTGGTAAATAAATTTTCAAAATCGGTTCAGTAAACCTAGAGATTATCCCCCACAACCTTACAAACTCACAAACTTGACCTCTTTATAATATTAATATAGATAATATTAATATAGATCCATAACTTCAAAATCTATAACTTAAAAACTCATACGTCTTTCACCCTGCTATACACTTAAATCGCCTGAATTTTTCGGAAAGTACTCAATAAGTATGAGAATGAAGAAGTGCAGCTTTAGATTCATTACGCATTCAATAGCTTTACATTTTTTGACCATATCTTCAACTATATTCACGTAATTGGCAGCTTTCCTATTTCCTAGAAATTTTTTCGTAACGTCTCTAAAACAAGTTGTTTGGATTTCAATCACTTTCAAAATTTCTCTAATTTCTGGTCTATCAAAAGCACCTTCTCTTATTTTCGCATCAGACAGTTTAGGAAACTTTTCAAATATGTACATAACAGCTTTGCTCTCCGTAGAGTTTATTGCTTTGACAAATTGTTTTACAAGTTTCAGCTTTATACGGGTATGTAATGGTGGAAGGATTACCTTATCTGTTGGTATTAGACTCTGTTTAAGGATATTTTTAGATTCTGGAGTTAAATTGTTTCTAGTTGGCTAATTCTATTACAACAACTCCGTTGCCCACCGTCATCATGTGGAAGTGCACTGGATGCCGATACACGGCCAAAGTGGCAGACTCAGAACTCAAGTCTAAAGTGCAAGTACATTTACTGTTGCATTTTATGGTTATAGGGTTATGCGGTTATAGGGTTACAACTGTCCATGTTTTTTTTTGTCGAATTTAAGGTAGGACTTTAGGGTTTTGGAGTTTATGGGTTTTGAGTTTATGAAGCGATGTACTTATTGACTAATACTAAAACTCTCCGAATTAGAGATTTGAGTATGTTTTTTTTTGCTACATTTTGGGTTTGTAGTTTATTGGGATTTGAGATTTATGAATCTTGAGATTATTGATTTTGAGGTTATAGTATATCGATCTCCAGGTTATTGAGCTATGAAGGTATAGTGTTATAAGGTTTAATATTGTTGTGCTTTATAGCTTCAAGCTGTTTTTTAAGGTTGAAAAAAAACGCTGACGTGGTAGGCAAAAAATTTTTCGGATTCGGGTTTAGACACAAAATCCGTCTTCAAAAGCTTTTTTAATCTTACCGAGGCTACTCTAAACTTTAATATGACATTTTTTTTAAGTTTAATCCTCTTAGTAATATCTGCCACAACAGTCAAAGAAGTTTTACTTCAACCACGTGTAAAGGTTACACGCACTCGTTTTTTTTTCTACTCCAATTTCCAAAACCTGCTAATGCCTGTTCTTGTTATTGTTTCCTTCACATTGTGAACTCGAGCCTGCTAAATTCATATACATACTTATATAATCTTATATAAAAACTATTAATTTAACAATTTATGATTGACAACATACAAGTATAACATATATAGTGAGTTTATGCGAGATAGAGAGGAAGAGATAATTGCAAATATCAGTTTGAGAGACTCACGAAAATTTGGCATGATTAGCTACGAAATGAATAATGAATTTTCATGTGTTTGCGCAATTGACTTTATAAACACTGTATAAACACTGTATAAACACTGTATAAACACTGTATATACACGAATTTTTTTAAAGGCGTGAGTTGATAATGACAATTATCTCCCTCGCATAAGCTCCATAATAGATTATATTAAGGACTTTTATACTTTTAACAATTTCGTTTATATTTTTTTAATTAATTTTAAGAACTTTCTTAAGTAGTATTTAGCTCTATAAGGTTTTCAAGTGCTGGAATTTGTGCTTTGGATTACAACAATTTGCATATATAGAGTTGCTTTTAACGATTTGAGTGGGTGAGATTTTTTTTGAAGTACGACGCGCTATATGAATAATAGTTATATTATTTAGTATAAACGTTATAGAATGCAGATCAAATTTAATCTGAACAATAAGGCTAGAAATGCTCAACAGTTTTTCCTTGTTATTTGTTTATGATGTTTTAGGTATATGATTTTTTATGTTTCTTCGTTACTATGTTTTTAAGTACTTTCATATTCATAGATTCATAGGCTATATACTATGCACCTATGTATGTATATAGATGTTTCTTCGATGAACAGCTTAAAAATTTATTTTAACAATAATACGTGCAGGCTTAATACATAATAAGGGTGCACCATTCTAGATCTTCGTTATGTCAACATTGAATAACTCTGTCATTTTTAAACCGATTCGACAGATGCGCACAATGTTAAAACGTCATTCAATACCATTTTATCTATGAGTCAATACATGCCGAAAATATGCGCTGAAATTGTACCGCTTTACATTGAAAACAATCGATTAATTTTGAAAAAAGTAAGTATCATAAAAAACATGGGAGAAATTCGGCGCCTTCAGACAACACAATTCGTAGTTTGGTGAAGAATTTCTTTGAGTACAGTTCTGTAGCAACTTCTCAGCTATGTGCAACTTACTCAAAGATTGTTGTCAGCAAACAAGCCGCGTCGCTTGCAATGAGGAAATGAAGTCACAAGAATGATCCATGTTACATACGAAGCTCTTTTTACACTCTCTGACGGAGTTAATAAATAAAATTGTCGAATTTGCGGTACAGAGAACCCACTTGTCATCTGCGAAACACCACTACACGATGTGAAGGTCACTGTTTGGGCCGGAGTGTGCTCAAAAACCATCATCGGACCATTTTTCTGCAAAGTTGAAGACCATGGACGACGCATGGTATCGTTGGATATTGGCTCACTTTGTGTATTTACAAATACGTGAAAAAGTTCTGACAAACTTCTATTTTCAACAACCACACCGCAGTCGCTACGATGCAGTTCTTGGAGCGCAATTTACCGATACATGTTTTGTCGAAAAATGGTGAATTGGACTGGCTTCCTCGTCTCTGGGATTATTTAAAAAGTACAGTTTATGTCAGTTAACCGCAGACCATTGATGAAGGATGGAGATGGAAGGATGGATGGATGGATGGAGGCGATCATTTAATCGACATTGTATTCAAAACTGATTTGAAATAAATAGTAAGCAATATTCTAAATAAATCTTGCTGATTTGTTGAAATCGGCTGAAAAATGTCAGTTACCGAAGATGTAGGATGGCGCACTCTATATATATATATATATAATTTTTTTTTTTTTTTTTGGTAAAGGATACACAGATCCATTGGTGCTGTTTGGTTTTCTAGTTATAAATACTTCATTTGCTTATCATTTTTTCTAGATACATTTATAGTTAGATAGTTTTAGACTTCGCTAGTAAACAAAGTAATAAAAGTAAAAAAAGTGCTTCGATGCTTTGTCATTAAAAAAAAAAAATTCCTTTTTTTTTCATCCAGTTATTTAGATGTAATAAATGCAAGTAGAGGGGAGCGGACTTCCTTGGTTTTTCTACTTTTTTTTGTTTGTTTTTTTTTTTTTTTTTTTTTGGACAAAGTTAGATAGATAAATACAAAAAGCTCTTTAGTTCACAAAATAATTTTGTGTTTTTCTTAGTAATTAATAAATTAAAACAATAGAAAAAAAAATTGTTTTGTTTTTTTTCTTGTGAAATATTCCCATTTTGGTATTTGGAGTCATAAAGTAAAATATGTATTATCAAATCGTTTTAATTACAACCTACAAAGGAACGAATGCATTGGCAAATGGAGAAGCATAAGGCAATGAACCATGTACATGCATGGGCTGGGCTGGGCTGGGCTGGGCTGTTCTGTGTTGTTCTGGAGCAGCATCTAGACGATGCTGTTCCGCTTCGCACGCTGCAAGGCGACAGTGCTCTGCATCGCTGCAACAACTGCTTCGGCGCCGCCCGTGAAAATTGGTTGATTGGTTGCACGACGCAGTACATGCCACATGGCAACGGGTTTACGCAGAGATGAAAGCATTTGATGCCAGTGCCGCAGTCCTTTGCCGACGGCACAGCTACCGGCGATGACATGACCGAGTGGTACAATGTTCTGGTTAACGACACCGAAGACAGTGAGACGCAGTTGCACGGTGGTCAGACTGTGCGGCGGCAAGCTAAAAATCATCGATTCATTAAAAATGGGACAGCGATCTTTGCGCTTCAATGAGGTACGCTTCTTTAGCACTTTGCGTTCGTTGTTCATTAGATAGACCTACAAAAACAAAAAAAAACAAAAATTTAATTAAAGTACAATAGATTAAAAAGAGAGCAAATATTCGGGTTCAACGTTCCGAAAAGTCGAAAACCAAATAAAAAATGTTTTGTAAATAGGTAAGTTCTCGATTTGACTCTGGGTTGTAATTAACAATGCCTTTAGATGTAAATAAATCTATATACTCATCAATAAAAAAAAAAGTTCTTACATTAATAAATGAAATGCATATCAATTCAAAAATAAACACGAAAAGCGTTAACTACGGCTGAACCGAAGTTCTGATACTATTCACACGAAATTTTAAATCGTATTGTAAAACATAAACGTGAGGGGTTTAAATAGGGGCTACCCCAAAAGTGGGCGGTATACGCCCACCAATAGATGTGTATGAAGCGACCATCTATAAGATACCAACATATCGAATTTCAAAGTATAAAAGTGAGCTGAGGGTTTGTATGGAAATACCTCAAAAAATGGGCGGGAAATGCCCATTTGCACATCTAAATCGAATTTCAACATAATATTGACTTTAAAAAAATAAGTTTTTCATGCAAAAACACAAAATTGGACAGTGGGTTTGTATGGGGGCTACCCCACAAAGTGAACATGTCGACTTTTGTTTCAACAAAACGCAATTTGCGGGAAGGTTTGTTTCAACTTGTGAGTACTATTTTCGTCGGTACTTACGGACAACAAACGTCGGAGCCAGCCCAAAAAGTTTGAAGATGAAGAATTGGAAGCATTACTCGACGAAAATCCGTGTCAAACCCTTCAAGAATTGTCGGAATCATTTGAAGTTGACTTGTCAACAGTTGGCAAACGCTTCAAAGCCATGGGAATGATTCAAAAGCAAGGCAATTGGGTGCCGTACGAATTGAAGCCAAGAGACGTTGAAAGGAGATTTTTCACTTGCGAACAGCTGCTTCAACGCCATAATCGCAAGAGTTTTTTGCATCGTATTGTTACTGGCGGAGAAAAGTGGATCCATTACGAAAACAACGATGCATTAAATTGATCAAAATTTAACAAAATGAGAAAACATTTACGAGGGTTTGAGTGCGTGAACAATCAAGATAGTTTCTGCTAAGGTGTATTTATCTATACGGTGACGTATTCCGCTGTGTGTGTAGACTTTCTTAAATGCTTTGAGCGTCGAACAAAAAACAAAATGCTAATACTTATGCCTTTCTTGCCATATTACGGGATGGACTTCTGGCGCGCCAGAGTAAGTGATTATATTATTATTATTATTATTATATTTTCATCAATTACAACTATTTTTTTAACATTAGGCGACACATGAAATTCGGCATTCCATGATTTGGAGATAATTATTTTGTCATTGGACCGACTGCTATTTTTGGCTGATCAAATAGACTGGCATTGGAAAAAATATGCAATGGAAGTATGCAAATGTCAAATCTGTTACGTTTCCAGTTCCATATTCGGATGAGCTTCTAATTTCCAAATGTCGCAAACGTACCCAACGGAGAATAGAAAACGAAGCACGGGCCAAAATTATTTCTAATCTACATATATATTAAAATATTGAATTGATTGATTTAAACACCATAATAGCTTTAAAGAAGGGCAAGTTAAAACAGAGAAAATTTTGAATTTTGACACCTTCACTGAATTGATCATAACTTCGGTATTTATTCATAGATTTTCTTCATCAATTTCTGTTGATTTTGTTCTTAATTAAGCTAGAAATGCTAAATTTGACGTATTTTACTTTCATTCTTACAAAATATTGTAAATAGGCCCAGATTTGACCACTTTAACCTGCCCCCTTTAATGAATTTTTCCATGATCATTTTTTTTACATTTAATTCTAATTTTTCGTTAATTTTTATAAAATACACCGCATAGCTATAGATCGGACCCCTAAAGAATGTAATCTATGGTTCATATGTTGAGCCTTGTTGTTGTTTCTAGCTGTTAAATTCACAGCTTGAAACTTCGGATGAATGGTATTAAAGTTTCGGTTCCACCGAAGTAAAATTCTCTTCTGTTTTTTTTTTTTTTGATTAAATCAATGATACGCGAACGATGCCATCACCTACCTTTACAAAGACACTCTGCACCGCTTGTGTATTTGGGTGCTCAGTATTTTTTGCCAAGTCTTCATGCAACTCTCCATTGGTCAGCTCTAGCTTGATATTCCGCGCCTTCACCACGACAATCGTAAGGCGTTCAGCAGTTGGTAGATAGCTTAATGAGAACATTAGTTCACCCCAGCGAGCGTTGCATTTGCGTGAATCCGACAACGGTATCCAAGTGGTAATGGGGCGTGGCATTTCACCGATTTCCATTTCAGCCTCACCGATCAGCGTATGCGCCGGTCCGTTGTGATACAAATGAAACCAGAGTGAGTGTCGGCCTTGTTGTTTCTTCAGCCAGAAATTGAATGATTCATTATAACTGGGCGTTGTGGAGCACTTGAAGATCTGTAAACGTATAAGATTGTTGCATTTTATTATGCAATATGCAATAGATAGGTATTGAGCGATGTGGGTGGGTTACCTTTGTTTGCATGCCGCCTGCATGATCCGGCACAAGATAAATGCGCACAAATGTGTCCAAGGACTCAACGTTGAACGGACATATTAGACCCTTTGCTTCGAGTACGCTGACGGTAAGCTCCATGCCTTCGTTGGTGATACTGTGTCTGAGAGGCAGAGAGATATAGTACATAAATAGATGTAGTGATACAAGTGAAAAGTGAAGCAGGAGCAGGACGATGTATGCGGGTAATTATTAAATGACGCAGTATATGCGCAAAAATGGCAAAGAGTGCATTCAACGCCATCTTCATTCAGACGCGCAATGTCAGCTTTAGCGGCGGCGGTTGCAGGCTGCCATTGTTTGACTATTACGGCCGGTTGCAGTAGCAGTCATCACACCGTAGTGCAACAACGCTCAAAAGGTTGTCGACACATTAGGAACGCCTCAGCGAAAGTGTTTGACACGGAAAGCTATAGAATACGAGCGAGAAGCTAGCAGAGTGGTGCCTTTACAAAAACAAAATGGCAAAAAAGCACTCATCCGGTCATGCGGAAACACGCATGACATACAATCAACGTCACTTGAAACACTTACGCCGCACAACAATACCAGCCACTTGGCCTACTTACTTGTCATATTGCAATCCAACGCAAAGATATCCCGTAATTTGAGTGTACGGTTGATCCAGTTCACATTGAAATACAGATGAATCTGAATTGACAGAATCGCACGAAATGGCGCGTTCCAGATTGATGCTATCCATCGAACCGAGATTCGAGTCTGCGAGTGAACATTGTGAGCTGTTGCGACGTCCAAGACTACTTGATGAATCCTGACGCAGCAAGGAGCGTCCAAAGCTCCAGGTGGCATTACCATTTGCGCCAATAGCACCGCCAGCCATACCACCGCTGCTTGCATGTCCGTTTATGCCAAGTTTGCGAAAGAGATAATCTTCTGAGATGGTCTTCTGCAGCATATGCGGTCCCTTGACACGTTGCGTAAGGCCAGTGAATGGATTAGTAGTATTCTGATGCATCTTCAGCAGACGATTGGAGAGCTGCTTGAAATCCGTCGTATTGGAGTTGCTGGTATTACTGTTCGCCGCTGCTGCCGGTGTATAGTCCGCCACTTCAGTGGCGGACAAGGAGCGTTGCCGTGTCGGCATCGACTGTTTGTTGTTATAATCATTTGTGCTGTTGCTATTCGAGTGAAATGGATTACTACTGTTGCTATTGCATGTGTAGTTCTCGTGCAGGCTAGCGGCAGTTGCATTTATTGTTTGACTCTTGGCATCCATTGCATCCAACATGACGCTGCTGCTGTCCATGCCGGTGTCATCTAAGGCAGTGTTTGTTTGCGATGTGGCACCTAAGCTCTCAACGGATTCGCAGAGAAATGGATTTGTGCTAGAATTTCGACGCGTCAATGCTGGATGACGTCGCTCGTTTATTACTGCTCCAAGTGCACCATTGCTGTTGCCATGTCCGCCGATGCCATTCTGCAGCGAAACTTGCCGTTTGGCAATCGGACGTGGTATTGCCATGGCCGAGAGTGTCACCGAGCTGGAACTAGTCAGTCGCGGCGGCGGTGGTGCTTCCAGCGGTTGTGGCAGCGCTGTTGCACGTAATGGTGAACGCAAACAAGAACGCGGATAGTGCGTAGGACTCTCTTGCGGCTCTAATGATAGTGGCGACGTCGTCATCGTCGTTGTCGGTGATGTACCTTCCAGCTCATTAATCTGATTGAAAGAGAATGTTACGGTTTTGCTTGGTCCCGCGCTATTTGGCGCTGGCGCTGGACGCAGCGGTTGTGGCGGTATATTAGACTCTGCCTGTGGTAGATTCCACAGCGGCGTTGAGCTGGCCGTCGTAGTTGCTGTCGTCGTCGACGACGATGTTGCCGCTGCGCCGTTTGTGTGTTGTTGCAGCGTTGCGGCGGCAACATCAACCGTAGCAGCATTATTGTCCATTGCTGTTTGTGCCTCAGCGGATTTATTGTGATCGTCTTTGTCAATGGTATCGAAACGCTTAAAGCTACCGCTGGTGCTTAGCAGAAATTCAGAGCCGGAGTGTATTTGCTTGAACTGTAAAGTGAAATGAAATACTCATGAGTGCATGTACTATCTACGGGTATACTAGACTGGCCCTTAGTTAAAATTTTTGTTTATATCACTTTCAAAGGGCTGAGCAGAAATGGTTTTTTCTTAAACTAAAATTAACGTGAACGTTATAGTTTGAAAATGTGAAATATATGAGAAACTCACCACCAATTTTCACCACATTTTCAAATGAGGCGGCGACCACTAAACTTTATCCGAGTGACACGAAATGTTTTTCTAGTTTGGTTTTAGTCTAAGGAGCATCCATTTCTGTCCAGCACTATGAAATCAATTTGTATACTCTTTAGCAGTCACTTACCATATATCCGTTTGCATGAAAGAGCTTGTTTTTCGATAGTCCAATTTTCTCCTCTTTATTAGTACGCATCCAGCTGGATGCACGCGGTCCAAGGCAGTGGCAGGAGAACATAATACACATAATGAGCAGCAGCACGATCAGCGCTAAACTGGTAAAGGTCATGGACGTGTTGTCCATTGTGTACGTTGCTAGTCCTGCTCCTTTCAACCAGCCGCTACTGTTGTGTATCTCTTAATTTTTTTATTGTTTTCTTTTGACACCGCCGCCGGTTGGCCGAACGTCGACATTCAGTACAAATTGAACATTTTTCCTTTATTACTATGAAGCGATACTTTTTGTTGGTCCTTTTATATGGTTTCCTGTGAAACAAATTTGCAAACGCATACAAAGTGAAAATGAAAGTGAAGACATTTTGTCTCTTGACAGTCATTGTTATGCGTAGCACATAAATGGACACAAGCCAAGCTGGCAAAAAAGGCTTCAAAAGGATAAAACTTATAAAAAAAAAAAAAATATAAAAAAAATTTTAGACATTCACACAGAAAAAAATTTTAGTGGCTTAAATCTAGAAATCGCAAGTAATTTTATTGCACATGTATTTTGTTGTCGTTGTTGTTGTTGTAGCAGCTTGTAGGCTGTACCATGATCAATATACTTAGGAAATTACACAAATTTGAGCCTCTCGAGAGCTGTTTTCTCATCGACTTTATTCTTCGAATTTCGAAGGGAAAGATTTCAAATGGTACAATCATCCGCATAGTTCACCAATTACCAATATACAGGAAGAAGGTACAACCATCTTGGCTAAAAACAGGTTGAACAGCAGGAGGGAGAAAACTACACCCTGCGGCACACCCATTACAAACTTTCGAAATCTCTTCCCGATGAACTCAACGTATGCCATGCTACTGTTAAGATATTTTAATACTTAGGGTTTTGTTTTGTCGGGTTGTGAGGTGAAGTCCAAGTTTTGAAACAAGATTGCATGATCAAATACCTTTTTCAAGTCAAGATCCATCATCGCCGTACGTTCGCATGCCTTTTGTGATATGCTAATAAGTAATGTTCTATCATCGACGGAAAAAATAATGACTCCAAAACTTTTGCAATAGTTGTACCCCAGAGTACCCCAGTTCAGCATCATTGCCAGTGTTCAGAAGTCTTCCATACGTCTGTGACAATTAACTGGGGAATGGAGTAGTTCCCAAGCATGACTGGGTTTATGCTCCGAACCGATCTGCGGAGATATATTCGGAGTAGCGAAAGTTTGTCCACAACAGACCAAGTGGCTGTATCAGTTAGCTAGTACGACTCGCCTCGTCATGCCTATTACATACAATGGCACAAACTTAATATACAATTTCACTCTATGAATGCGAGGTATACAAATAAAAGAGATATAATGTCCATATAAATCGTACTTCTTCAAAAACATTATTTTTCTTCAACAACTTATCTCTTTTTTTAAATAAGTCGCATCGAATTGGTCGCTTTTAACTCGGCATATAGCTGAATTTTTTCTGTGCATTTCTCTATGGACAGAAACTCATGCAGCATCATGAAATCCTCTAACAAAACAGAAAATAAAAACTAAAATAAGAAAATAAGAAAAAAAAAAAAACAAATAAACGAAAATAAAACCAAAATGTATTTATTTCTTGAGACAAGTCTTGCTGTCTCCCATTTCTTGGTGCGCGTCATCTTTTGGTTTTCGTTGGAAAATTACTTTCGCTTTTTCATCTAGTATCGCTTTTCATTCACAATTCGCCTATCATGTCAACTGTACGATGTGCTGAACTTGGCTGGGAAGCGTTGTCGTAGGCGGGACAGATACTCAGGTGTTTAGGAAATGAAACGGACGTTTTTGTATTGTTGGCTGACAGTTTTTTGATTGAATTTGTAACCGAAGCTAGAAGAAGCTGCCACTTCAAAGGCGTCAAATGCCGCAAAGAAGCTGTGAATGAATGCATGACTCAATAAATGTAGCAATATATGCCAAATGGACGCACATACAAACGGACGGACAGACGGACAGACAGACGGACGGATAACCAAACAGGTGGACGGACGGACGGACAAACGAACAGACGGATGAAGTCTTTAGTCGCATGGATGGAATATGTAGCATGATGTTTGAAGCTTATTGTTGTCCCAATCGACAGTTGTCATTTATCTTTTTTATTATTATTTTTCTTACAATATATTTTATTTAGCATTTGGTTTGTATGTTGCTTTTTACTTCTAAATTGAAACGTGACTAAATTATTTGCACGCCGCATCTTTCTTCGACATTTTAGCGTATTTGTAAGTTATCATATAATACCTATGCATGTACCTAGTTCTGTAATTCAGTTTGATGAATTTAAATGCAAAGTGTTATAATATACACTCAGTTGTTTATCCGGCTTACTTTGCTACGCCCCCTATGGCTTTCTCTTACATGATGGCATGGCACCGCCCATTTTTCCAGTTGATCTTATTTTTCACGGTACTCTTTACATATTTAAGGTTTCTAGCATATCCGCCGTGAGCGTGGTACCGCCCACTTTTCAGTGAATCCTTTTGTTTTTTTTTTCTGTGCTCTTTACATATATGCCGAATCTCATTCATTTGTGTCAAATAGTTCAATCGGAGCACCCACCCCGCAAAATTTTGCTGTCAATTCGCAGTGTTCATGCTACGAAGCTGTGTAAGACAAGCAAAGCGTTTTCTCAATTTTACGGTCAACATAATCGACCAATTACGGCTGCTATTCGAATCTCTATTGCGAACTTTTGCAGCACTTTTACACTTTTGGATGAAAAGCCACCGTCAACAGTGCGCAGGAGGCCAGTGTCGAGAAAGATTATTAATCATCAATTCGACATCGTTCCTAAAAACTTCGACTCTGTTCATTGACGCTGTGCAAGATTTTACACAAAAATTTTGGCTTATGTCCTTACAAGATTCAATTGGTGCAAGAATGGTCGCTACAAATTGATCCATTTTTTTACTGCAACGTTTTGTTCAGCGATGTGGCTCACTTCTCTTTTTCGCCATTGTCGCATATGGTGCGAAAAAATCCAATGGTGATCCATCAGCTACCGACACTTCCTGAAAAATGCATGGTTTGATGCGGCTTATGGTAGCTGGTGGTGGTAACAGTCACCGTCAATGGTCCTGATATGAATAACCATATCAGAACCAAATACTTGTTGAACGAACCACTCCATAGAAATCAACATGCGTACAGAATAGTCAGATCCACCGAAACTACTCTATACCTGTTGAACAGCATAATTCAAGACACCACAAAAGCCAAAGAGGTAACTATTTGCGCTTTTATGTATATGGAAGGTGATTGTGACAACACATCTCATAAAGAAGTCGTAAGGAGACGTCAAAAAAAGAGGAATGGATCCTACTCTGAAAAGCTACAATACTCTCTCGAATGATTTACTACATACTCTTACAGATATCAGCATCGAATGTCAAAGCTATGCTAATGACATAGTGATTCTCTTTAGACGAAAATTTGAAGATACATTAGGTGACTTTCACTAAGAAGTACAAGTTAAAATCATTGAAACCAATCAGAGTGGATGGTATGCTTATAGAATTCTCCAGGGACGTAAAATACCTTCCAACGACCAACGTGCCACTTGAAAACATCATGTTGACAATATTGTGAAGAAAACCACAATGGCTCGTAGAATAATCGCTGGGAAAAATTGGCTCCTTTGAGCTAAACTAACTGTAACCAGAAAACCACTGCATAACAGATTCAGATGTTGGCATACATAACCATAACTGGAACCATGCGAATCTGTCCCAGATGTAATTTTAATTTTTTTACCGCTACACCTTCATATACAACAACAGGCAGACAGAGCCATGCTGAGGATATGAAGTTAAAACAGCGACAAAGGGGGCTACATCAATAATAGAGTAGAAAATTGTCTGACAGATGCCCACCCGCTACTAGTGCCCTAGTGACAACCTTGAATTTGAAGCATAACTTTTTCAAAAGGTTTAAAGTAGGTCTCAGTGTGAGGGCAAATGGAAGAATATAAATTAGTATTACAACATTCATCTAGGAGTAATGAACGGGTTTTTAGGCGACGTCCTTAACAAAGGAAGAAAGTAGTGCTTCGGACCTCGAACAAGCTACATCGAATTGCCAGGGAAATTTTATAATATCTCTCAAGCCAAATTCTGTGCAATTGAACCAACATAATGCGACATTCTCTGATAGTCAGGCAGCTATTCGAGTATTAAATTCAAATGTAATCAAGTCTAAGTTAGTCTTAGATTACCAAGAAAAACTAAACATCCTTGGATGTTTAGTTGAATACCTGGCTCCGCGGGTATACCTGGGAACGAAGAAGGAGATAGTTTGACAAGAAATGGGGCAAAATTCTGTGACTCCCTTCAATAGGAAATACAAAAGATCTGAAATCTTCAATGGATTTAAGAAGAACACTCTGAGAATGATATCAGGTTTTCTGACTTGGCATAAAAGTCATTTCTGTAAAATTCGTATCGAAAGTGACAACACATGAACATTTTTGTTTAGAAGGTGGGAAAACTTCGAAACACATCTAGACGATTGCCCAGCCTTTAAATTGACCAGGCTCAAACAACTTGGCAGTTACCAAGTAATAGGCAGGGCAGCTGCTTGTTTTCTTTAAAGCGGCAGGACTGGATGAATTGTTGTAGGAACTTAGTGAAAAAAATCACTAAAATCAAAAATCAAGGTGAAGTTATTTGTCAACATAAAAGAGTTAAACTTTGATTCCATAAGTGTATATTCTTGATCAGCTCAAGGAGACGATCCGTCTGAATGTTGTTTTGCATTTTTTTGGGACTAATTTTTATGGTATCCAGTTGTAAATTGAAACCAAGACTTATTTTTATATCGCCAATTTTCGGTATAACATCCATACAAACCCATTCACCTTGATGTTTGACCATTGTTAAATACATTCCTTTTGTGCTTTTGTATGAAAAACTTCTGTAACTAAGTGAATATTAGCTTGAAATTCGATGTGGCGGTTTCTTATGAACGGCTGCTTACCAAACATATACAAATGGGCGTGTACCGCCCACTTTTTGAGGGCTATCCAAAGAAGTGCAGATGTGGGTGGTAAGACTGGTAAGACTTCAAGACATACTTAATTAACTCCAGAATTTGAATTGATTTTGGATTTATTGAGAATACGGTACAAATTTTCGTTTGCAGAGGCAGATTTCCATTTTATCAGCGTTGACTCTACCTCAGCTCGCTGAACGACTATGATGGTTACTTTAGTTGTATAACAATCTAACAAAATTTAATTACTTGTCACTATTGCAGTTTAATAACGAAGTGCGACTCTTTTTTAAATTTAACACAATCTCAGCAATTTTTCCAATTAGTTTGTTGCGCTGATAATTTTTGTGCACTAATTGAATAAGAAACTAATGAGCTACAAGGCAAGGATACGGACGGACATAGTTGAAAGCACACACACACACACACACACACGCACACAGAGCGGAAAGCGAAATTACAGAAAAGTGGAAATGCGGAAAAGCGTCAGCCTGCCTGCATTTGTGTAGCTTAAATAAGCCAGTCAGCCAGGCAGTCAAGCAGTCATTGAGGCATCTAGTAGGTTCCATTAGAGCATCAGCCTGCATGACGGTGCTCTGCCGTTGTTGCTGTTGTTTTTGGTCTTGTTCAGGCAACAGCCATAAGGATGCGTTAGAAGGGTACAGCAAAAGTTTGTGATTTTCATTAACCTACTCCGAGGTCATTCCACTTGTGGCATCACTAGACAACTATGAACGACTGTCGTCTGTGGGCAAGCAAACACTGACGATGGTGATGCCAATTTGAAATGGTGGAGAAGTGCAAAAATTATTAGTATAGAAAAGGAAGACAAAGCAGCATCAGCAAAGTGGTGCCATGCCTGCCAAGCGACAATTTATACCACTATCATACCACTCCACACCACTTAGTGTGTGTATGGGTGTGTGTGTGTGTGTGTGTGCGTGTGTGCTACATACTATACGAGTATACTTGTGACATGGTGTTGTAGGCAAATAAAAGCCAATAAATGAGACCAGTGACCTCTTTTTAAGCGAGAAATATGCTTTTTGTGCACTATATAGGTTATGAATTGTAGAAAACTAAAAAAAAAAAAAACAAAAAACGCTTTCCACACATACAAGCACAAAGAAAACACCCACCTACACTTACACTAAAATGAAGTTTCATCTGCAGATAGATAGATACAATATACATATTTACACATTTATAAAAGCACAAAGGCACACGTGTCTTATGCAAAAAGCGCTCTAGGGAATTAAACTCAGCTTTGCCATTTTCAGCTATTAAGTAATTCATTCAAATACATTTTTCATTCTTTATATTATATAAATAAATTTTTAACTCGCCCACTAATTTCTCCACTTAACCACACTTTTTGTTGTCTGCCCAAAAGGGTCAAAATTAAGCAAAGATAATCAAGATTGGCCACAGAAAATGGTTTATAAATTTGGAATTTAAAAATTCTATAGTATGCTATTGTCAATTAACACAGTAACTAGGGTTATATGGAACTACGCACCCATGCACTACTCGTACATATTGGGTATAAAACTTTGATCCGGACGGTTTGTATTCAAAATGAAGGATTGCCGTATCGCCAATCACAAATCGATGCAAAAATCGTTTCCTTTTCTGTCGTGTCAAGCAGCTGTTCATATGTAAAAAAAAACGCATTTCCACGTGTCTCGGTTTCTACCCATGTGGCACCCAATATCTTTAGCGTTTCGAAAATGCTTGTTGAGTTACTCCCAATGATTTTGCCAACTCTTCTTGAGATTGATACGTATCTTGATTAAGCAATGCCTCTATTTCTTCATCTTCTTCTTTTCGTTCTTTGACGTAAAAATTACCACTTTTCAAGCTTTGAAACCTCCCATCAAGCCACCATAATAGTGTCAGAGCATTCGGTGAGCCGCAGCTGTAGATTTATATTGGTCAGGTTTAGGTTTCTGGGAGCCAAGGATAGTCAAGGATAATGGTGGGGAGGGAGGCTTCTTTTGAAAGTTTGACTGTTAAGTAATAAAACGTTTAATAAAGTGTATTGATTTTATTTGATTTATATTGTATTATATTTGAGATCAAGCTATAGGAACTTTTCGCTAATTTTTTTAAGCGAACGCATCAATAAAATCATTATAAGATAAATCGCGCAGCATGTCGCATTCAATACTCTAAACTCAATCAGATTGGTAAGAAGATGCTCACAAACGTCCGTCAGGACACGTATTCCCTTGGTAGCGTCTGAACATTCGTTTCGAGGTGAGCAAATTGTAAGAAGGCAACCTTCCTTCATTAAGAGTAGATGCGCTATGTTCGGTTTCTGCCACCGCAAACATTTTATCAGTGAAGACACAGAGGCAGCCTCTGATACGATCCCCGAGAGGGCAACCGAGCGTGCATTACTAATACCTGTCTGCCTGTCGGTCTATCTGGGACGACATCCACAAACTTAATATTAAAAAAAAACTGCCACCAGGCGCACTGGGGTGTCTTCAAAAGTGAAGTGAAGTGAATTTCTTTTCGATTCAACAAAAGATTTTAAAGAATTTAAAGATTTAACATCATTACTGAGTACCACCGTGGAGCTTGGCAACTATCTGCTGGTGGTATCGCAGTTTTCATGAATGTCTTGTCAGATATTTGTGTAAACTGCAGTTTCCAAAAGAATGATTTTCAAAAAGCATCATTTTTCACAATGACCTTCTGCTCTTCGTTGATGTGGAATTCAGTTATTGTGTCTTGTATCTATCTGATAGTAACCGAGAGCAAGTGCTTTGACTGCTTCATAGTTGTATGACCAGCGAGTTCAACTTTCTTATTAAAAATCTAGTATCGGGGAGTGGATTAAATGAAAAAAAAAGAACTAAAAGCTATTGTACAAACTAGAAAAAAAGTATAGTAGCGGGACATGTACAAACATCTCTCTTTCCAACCAAATTTGAAAAATGTCCGCAGCAAAAAAAAAAAAAAAATAACCAGAAACAATGAAAGGTTTCAAACGCATTATCAAAGCAAAAAAAATTTTTTTCTTACAAAAAGTTAAAAGTTTGGGAGCTACCCTAAAAAGTTGCCGTGGCATGTCAATTTTGATACTCAATAAAAAGAAGTCTATGTGCCGACTATGTGTCAAGCTGATCAAGAATATATATACTTTATGGGGTCTACGATGCCTCCTTTAATGCGTTACAAACTTTCAGACAAACTGATAATACCATTTCACACTATGTGTGAATGGTATAAAAAATGCGTAATTTATTTTATAATTCGGAAACAATTTATGCTTCAAATGTGTGAAGCCCCGAGCTTTCAATTTTTTTATTTATTTGTAGTTCATAGTTTTTATTTTTATAATTTGTATTTTTCTTGTTTTTTGTTGTTTTGTTGTTAAATTTTGAATCTCGCGAATTATTGTAGCACGGTTTTTATATCTGACAGTTCGCTGCTATGCAAAACATTTAAAAACGAAATGAGATCATATAATAATTGGCCTATCATTGTCGTCACCTTCCCAGCGCTGTATGATAACTGCATTATGTGGGTGCATTTTAGTAGTATTCTCGTCCCAATCAACTATAATAACATCTTTCAGATTACGATTCAGATTTGTCATATTTTTAATGTGTTGCCCGTCAACATAATTAAATATTTATTTATTTAAAATTTTAAATAGTATTGTAAAACGTAAAAGTGCGGATTAAAGTAGGGGCTACCCCTAAGAGTGGATGGGCCCCACGCCCATTAGTCTATGTAATTTAAGTGGTGCCTGTCTATAAAAAGGCACCATATCGCATTTCAACTTAATATTGACTTTATTAAAGAAGTTTTCATACAAAAACACAAAAGGGGGCAGTATGTTTGTATGGGTGCTACTCCAAAAAGTGGGCGGAACACGTCCGTTAATCTATGTATATTAAGCGGCTGATCATAAAAAGGCACTACATCGCATTTCAACCTAATATTGACTTTAATAAAGAAGTCTTCATACAAAAAGTCAAAAGTGGGCAGTGGGGCCTTCCCCAAACAGTGGGCGGGTCCTACCCATTAATGTATATGTGAAGCGTCCGCCCACTAGAAGCTACCATATCAATTATTAAGATGATATTTACTACAATAAAAATGTTTTTTATACAAAAAGTCAATAGTGGGCGCCGGGTTTGTATGGGGGCTACCCCAAAAAGTGGCGTGTCAATCTTGATACTCTATTAAACTGCAATAAAAAGAAGTGTATGTGCAAAATTTCAACTAGATAGCATAAAAACTGGTCCCCAAAAACTGCGCAACAACATACAGACGGACAGACAGACAGACAGACAGACAGACGGACAGACGGACATGGCTAAATCGACTCGTCTCGTCGAGCTGATCAAGAATATATATATACTTTAGAGTCTGAACTCTGTCTCGGCTAAGAAACCTGTTTTGTGAACTGTCACCTAGAGTCCATTACTGATATCCTTTGTCGTGATACATAAAAAATCGAAAAACACAATATACTCTTCCAAGACATGTATTTTGGTGCATGTGGTAGGGTATAAAAATAAATTGAATAATTATTGTAAAAGAAGAAACTAAGCGGATAAACACCGAAGGAAATAAATTTAATTTCATACGGCAAATGAGCGTAAAATTGTTAATGACATCGTTCGTTCACTAAAATGTTGCAATGAAAATTATGAAATGATGAGTTTTTGTCACGTGACTCGGCAGTATGCGGCTGTTTTGGCACTAGTATGACCCAACCCAAAAAATTAGATGGAGTACAAACACGGCACAGACGGACAGACGGACGGACAAAGAATGAACGAAGGATAACGTAGCCTTAAACAATTCGCAGGCTTTCACTCGAGTACGCCACAAATGGGTTTTCATTACGTATGAAGTATTCTAGAAGGCCTCTGGTAGAGAGACACACACACACACATACACACACACACACATACACACCAAAGTGCCCACAAGTATGCTACAAATAAATTGATGCACAAGTAGGAAAGGGGAAAGTAAAAGAAATTCATGCAATGCAATTGTATTTATACGACTACGGATGATAATGATGAAAGTGTTTATGATTATGATTATGATGATGATTATGATTATGATTATGTTGCACTGTGCTCTGAGAAAAGGATTCACGGCTGACAGATGTACAACAAAAGGGGCAGAGCAGCGCGTCAGAGGGGCGTATGGTAGCCAGGGTTTTAGTGTTAATATTGAAAGCCACAAGTACAAGTACAAACACAAATACATACCTACATACATAGATACAGATGAATTATACATTTAGCACAGTAGCTGAGAGCAAAAGCAAACACTCACCGATACACACACACACACGCACATGTACACAACATGGATTTGGCGTTGTTGCGGAAAACGGAAAGATGAAAAGTAATTTAGTATTTTTGCCCTTTTGCAAGTTTTCACTTTCATTGTTTTTTGTACCCTTCACATCGTTAATTATGGCAGGTTATATCAATTTAATGGAACGTTTGTGACACCCAAAGGTATGCTGCAGCTGTAAGTTCAAACCTTTGAAATGTCCTGCTGCCTGTTTTATGTCAGCGTACTCTAATGCAATCTTTAAAATTTTATACAAAAAGAAAAAAAAAAAATGGACACAAGACGAACGCTCAATTACATATTACAATCAATACCAACAATACAAATGTAGAAAAAAAATGTTTTCGTCACAAATTTGATATCGCAAGTTTTCGGAGTTGCAAGTATGCTTTCGTCACTTGGTTTCTACCTCGTCAATATGTTATTTTTATTTGAAATCAGTTATTTTTAATAGGGCAGATGAATCAAGTGTTTGTGTAGAACTGTATATGAAAAGATGACGACAAATGGAACCGTTTTTGAATCATACCGCTTGGGTATGATTCAAAAACGAGAAAACTGGGTTTCGTACGACTCATGAGCCATGAGACGCCCAACGCCGTTATTTCACGTGCAAACAACTGCTCCAAAGGCAAAATCGTTTTTTACATCGAATTGTGGCGGGGGACAAAAGTGGATCCACTATAACAATCCAATGCGTAGAAAATCGTGGGGTAAGCCTGGCCTTGCGTCAACTTCAACGGTAAAATCGAATATTCATAGCAAGAATCTAATGCTGTGTTTCTGGTTGAATCAGTTTGGAGTGAATTACTATAAGCTAATCCAGTCTAACGAAATCATCACTGGGCTACGTTACCAACAACAATTGATGGAATTGTGCCGATTATTGAAGCTAAATGCCCCCCCATATATGCCAAAAGACATGACAAAATGATCTTTCAGCACGACAACGTTCGGTCACATGCTGCAAAAGTCGTCAAACAAACTTTGGAGGTGCTTGATTGGGATGTCCTACCTACCTGCCGTAATCAGCTGATATTGCTCCTTTCGACTATCACTTGCTCCGGCCGATTACTCACGGCCAGGCCGAGCAGAACTTGATTTATTACGAAGTAGCCAAAAATTAGTTCGATTTTTGGATCGATTCAAAAGACGACATATTTATTCAACGCGGAAGCCGTATGCTGCTGGGAAAAAGTCGTAGCTAACAATGGAATGTAATCCATTGTACCAAATTTTTAGAATAATGCTTTAAAGTTACAAAAATAAAACCCTCAAAACTTATTTGTACATCCAAAAATTTGGATCAGCTGGAAGAGACTGGGCGGTCTAGATTGTTCATCTGTCTGGATGCTTAAACCCGATATTTGAACTTAGTTTGACCCTAGCCCCTTACACATTCCATATAAACATGCCACACCCACTTTCTGTGGTGTCCCCATACAAATCCACAACTTACTTTTGGGTTTTTGCATGAAAAACTCATTTGAAATTTAATGTAGTGGTTTCTTATGTATGAATAGTAGTATATCAGTGGGCGTGTGCCGCCCACTTTTAGGGATAGCCGCTTACAAACGCTTACTCTCTGTGTGAAGCAACCACCATATCGAATTTTAAGCTGATATTGGCTTAAATAATAAAGTTTAGCATACGAAAGCACAATAGTGAACGGTGGACTTACATCGGGGCTACACCAAAAGTGGGCGAGACGAGTACATTTATGTAAAACGGCTGTGCATAAGAAACCACCATATCAAAAAAAAAAAAAAAAAAAAAAAAAATTGAAGCTTGCATACAAAAAGTCAAAAGTGCGATGCAATCTTGCATGGTGCTACCCCAAAATGCGGGGGATCACACTCATTGTGTAGTGGCCGTCTATAAGAAGCCATCATATCAATTTTTATGACTGCAATAAAACAGTTTTACTTACAAAAAGTCGTTTGTATGGGCATAGCATAAAAAGTGGGCGTGGCGTGTTAATATTGATACTCTAGTATTTGACTGCAATAAAAATAAGTCTAGGAGCCGGGTTACTGCTGCATATCTTCAAAAATTGATCCCTAAAACTGCGTACTAGACAGACGGACAAAAATATTAATATTTATACTTTAGGGGATCTACAATGCATCCTTTAATACATATGAATGGTATATTCTGTCGACAGTAAAATGGTAATATTCCCAAACTGAATCACGAGTTTTCCACAATCTGCAAGCGTTTTTCTGGCATTAGACTAAGCAAAATAAAATGACAAACCAAACTGAACTGAACACAAATGATAATTGCGTTGTCAGATCTGTCCAATATATGACAGTTTGATTGCTGTTCGAGAATGGTACTTCTCTAAAAACACACCTTATACATTCTTCTTTTCATGCAACATTTTCTTTCGCTATGCCATATAGTGTATACATATGTATTGTGTATATGTATGTATGTTTATTGTATGTAGTCCAATTGGAAATTTACCATGAGACACAGTGACACACTTAAATCAACCAAAAAGAAAATGAAAAACCAAAAAAAAAAAAATAGTTTCTGCCAAATTGCACGAAAGTGGAAAACCCACATCCAATTGGAAATCCAAAAAAAGAAATGCACATTGTTGACATGTGAGTACAAACGTAAAGAAAACCATTGGTCAGCTGCTGGATACTCCAATAAGACTTTTGTAAACGCTAGGCAGAGACGGCTTTGAAGGACAGACGGAGGAGCGGCTAGGAATGTGCTTATCAGAAAATGCAAATCGTTTGCTTGTTTATATTTTTTTTCTTTCTTGTTTATTTGTAAAAGGGGTGGGGATGAAATGGCATTCATGTTTGTGGTTGTTGTTGTTAAGTTTGGATTTGTCCCTTTTCTCTTCTGTTTTGTGCACTGATTTTTAAACACGCACACGCGTATTTTATATGCGAACAGACGCACACACACACACACGCACATGTTTGACTTAACACAACAAAAGTAAAAAAAAAGCCGAAGCTTAAAGAAAAAGAAAAAACAAAAAATTCACAGCATTTTCTTAAAATTTCTTACTTGCCTGCTTGAGTCATACAATAGAAATTTGCCAAAAGGAGAAAAAGGATATATGTTATTTAGCAGCTTTGCTATGCTATGCAATTACGATAAGAGTTCAAAAAAAAAAAAAAAAAAACAAACAAAACAACCAAAAAAAAAGGAAGACAAATTAAAAGCGAAATCGAACCGAATACTACGAAACCGAGTGCAGAGTGAAGCAAATGTGGCTCTTTTAAGCCAGCATCCGAATCCGTGCTTGATTTGCCGTACCGTGCCGTGCCGTGCCGTACGAAATCTCGCTGCCGACTAAAGCGACGAGTCTAGCATCGAAATACGATTTAATTCACTGGTTCAAATTTTTGCGCACAATTTGAGCCGAATGAACGAACGACCGACGAGTGTAGAAACGAGCGTAGACTGGAGTTCGTTCGACTTCGATCATGCGCGCAGCTATCGAGGGGGATTACAGCACTGAATCCCCTCCCTCTTAGAAAAAACGACAGTACAGTAAAACCTTGAATTACAAGGTTATTCAATTACACAGATTTGACTTACGACGCATCAAGAAAAGCGGCGATTCAGGGAATAAAAGCGAAATGCATTTCAGTTTTGGTTCTGGTTTTTGTACGTACCGAAACGTGTGTATCGGTATAAGGTTCTGTACCGGTTGCCATTTATTTCGGTGTTCGGTTTCGTTATGGTGCTTGGAGAGGAAATTTTAAGAATTCAAATAGTTCTGAGAATTGTTTGTACCTGTACCCGTATCGGTAAGGGAACCATCAGTAAACCATTTAATCGTAGATGGTGTAGTACTAGGGCTCCCCCCCTCCCTGTCTGAGCAAATGTAAAAAGAACTGAGAAGCGTATGCCGAAATAAAATTTCTTGGTCAAACATTCTGATACATTGCAGATTTCGATGCCAGGGATAAGTTTAAGAATAACCAGAGTGACTTAGTTCACCTAGCGTCAGAATATTTACAGTGTGAAGTCTTTGATGCTTGTTTTTGATCTTAGTAAAAAGCTATGCAAAACAAGCAAATGGAAAAGTTGCTCAATTTGTCGAAATATTTTTTTATGTATTTATTATAGGGTAGTGTAGTTGGCACTGCGACCGATCTATGTCTACTATGTATGTTGAGTGATATAATTTTTACCGCGTAGTCCTGTTTTGATGACTCTTTCTTTATTAGTGGTGGTCCCATATTTGGTTAATTTGTGATAATGGAATTCATAAGAAAATGATCATACTATAAGATTTGCTAAGCACGGGCATGACAAATGCTTCTGGACATTTCAGACTTAACTCATCCCAATGTTAAGACATTTTTATTTTATTTTTTGCGCATTTAAGACCTACAACATAAAGCACACAATGTTGTGGACTTTAGAGTACATTTAGGGAAAAAACCGTGATGGCGAAGAACAACCAATTGCCTTGAGGGCCCATGCGAAAAAAGACGAACAAAGATTAAGGAACACTTAAAATAGCTCCTATTGTCATACCAAGAAATGGGTAAAATCTTTAATAAAAAGAAGCAACCGGCCAAAAATGATATTTTTTAAACAACAGCCCTGCTGTCTGCGCGAACTACCGCGTGGAATAAGTCTCCTTTTCATTGGATATAAAATTCTGTTCAGTGTACTGTGCAACGGCTGGAGCCATACAGGGGTGCATTTATAGACCTGCAGCAGTATGGCTTCAGATCAAAGAGTGAACGAATTTTACTCTACGACAAATCATAAAGAAGACCCGTGAGCACAACACCTATTTGTCGATTATAAGGCCGCTTTCGACATGCCGATAAGAACGAAGTTCTTCAACGACTTATCTGAACTTGGTGGCCCAGCAATGATTGTTCGACTTTGTTAGAACGAACGGCGAGTTAGCAGGGCATTCTCGAAGATTTAGAAATAGTCACGTCTTATGGGCCTAGCGGTGAACGAGGACAAAACGAAGAAATCGGTGTCCACACCCACAGACCTTCAGCGTGTCTTGAATGTTCTGTGAGTATGGAGAAGTGTAGAAAACTTTGTCTATCTGGGAACAGAAATTACCAGCGACAACAATATCAGCACAGAGACTTAGAAGTAGAGCTCTCTCTCGAACTACAAAGATGAAAATCTATAAGGCACTGATACCCCCAGTCCTGGAATAAATCACAGAAGCATGGAACCTTACATCAGCGGATACAGCGTCTTTAATTTGAAAGAAAGATTCTTCAATTTTTGGTCGTCTTAGAGTTGGCGTCGAGTTTAGGACCCGTATGAATCAGTGAGGTTGTGGGTAGTGAGGTTGACATAGTCCAGCGCGTAAAATTCCAGCGGCTGCAGTGGGCTGGTCACCTTATTCGGATGAAACCCTAAGCTCCAGTACTTTACGAAGGAAACCTGAACTTGATTAAGTGACGGGGTCAGAGAGGACGTAGTAGTTTTACATGCCAAGATGGCATTTAGACTTACGTTTATTTTAGTTTTGTCAATTATAATTGAATTTGAAAGAAAAGCCATATGCCCAAATA
Organism: Leucophenga montana; assembly: GCA_035044765.1. Taxonomy (NCBI): domain Eukaryota; kingdom Metazoa; phylum Arthropoda; class Insecta; order Diptera; family Drosophilidae; genus Leucophenga; species Leucophenga montana. The sequence continues at coordinate 596,637 of JAWNNQ010000188.1, forward strand.
ACTTTAATAAATCAAATAACTACCAATCATTATATAATATTATGGAAAAGCGCTCGATTTGATGCAGTGGTCACTGCCGTCGAATCAGAACGGCATTAGGCCATCAATTAAATTGAAACTTGAATTTTTGAATTATGGCCACATATTTCGGAATTTGGATCATTGTGCGCTGGCTGAGCCCCCTTATGAAAATCGCTAGCTACGCTAATGCCTTCGACTATCAACGACGAAAGAAAAGCTGCATTGGAAAATGAGGAAAATGATGTAGGATGAGCGATATTAAAATGTTTTAAGCTCTCAGTCAGAAAGCCAGAAGGGGAAAGAATTATTATTACTGCATGACTTAAATGCAAATAGCAAGAGAGAGAGAGAGAGAGAGAGAGAGAGTGAGAAATAGATGTTAGATAGAATAGCTTAAATTTTAACGGCTATTTGAATATTATCCTAGAATATTTTTTTATAGATTCACTTATATAGGTGCTTTAATTAGTTCCCAAATTTTATTCAAATGCATCTTCTTTTATTACTCCTTTGTAACTAGTGCAAAAAAAAAAAAACAACAAAAAAAACACAGACACAAAGGAAATAAAAGAGGACATCAGGCTACGCTCGACAGGAACGAAGATTCTACTCAAGTAGAATAATTTATGTTTGTATATTTTTTTTGGCACGCCTAAAAAGTTTGATGGATTTTAACATTTCGCGGAAGCGAATTAAAAAATTCTATTTTCTCCTTTATTGGTAGAAGCTCAATACAAATGTTATACTCTATAACACTCCTTCAATCAAAACGAATCTAACAATCTCATATGTCCAAGTCCATTAAGCCGAGGGAGCCCGCGAAAGTATATACAGACATACATACATGTGATCTGAATATGTGAAAAAAATTTGTTTGATTATAGATAAATAGTATGTGTGTACGCCACTGGCCCTTTTTCTGTTCGTCATTTTGTGGAAGTGGGCGCATACAACGTTGCGAGGGCCAGCTAGAAAAGCTGTTGTTTAAAGTAAAAGGACTCGAATTACAATTCAGGTTAATTAAATTAAATTAAATTAAATGTGGGTTTATTACCATATACGCGAAAAATTTACGCAGTAGCAAGGAGGGCTCCGTTGGAGATCGTTCTTCGCCTGTTGAAACAAAAAAAAATTGATAAATTATTTTCATCACATTGACGTCAAGTACTTAGAAGCACTATGCAAAGACACTACTAACAGGATCACCTAAAACCTATTTAACTTATTAAGGCGCTACTTCTTGGAATAAACTACGCAGCGAGCTATTTAAAGTATTTGATAACAAAACCACTCAATATGAAGTAGGCAAACAGCTAGAGAATCGCAAAAGAAAGAAAGGTGCGACTGCATTCCAAAATATGCTCAACCAGACTCGCTTACGCTCTCAGCAGAACACTTCGTTTTGATTCTTTCGTGTTTTCCGTTTCATTCTTCTCGATGAACAAAACACACGACTCATTCGACTCTCAGCAACTGAGCATCAGCAACTGAACAAAACCTCTAAGTGTCTTTTTGTTGTTGTTGCGTTAGGTTGTTGTTGCAGCAGCTCCTTCTTCTTGTGAGCTGATACAGCCACTTGGGCTGAGTTGGACAACCTTTGACTGCACAAAACTTCTTGTGCAGATCGGTCCGGGGCGTAAACCCAGTCGTCCTTGGGAACGGTTGCGTTAGGTTGTGGTTGTTGCTTTAAATATTTCATCGCTGGCAAAGCGTGAAAGAGGGAGGGAGAAAGAGATAGGGCGCTAAATTGTGTGCATATGTTAAAATATAAGTAACACAAATCCATGCTCAAAAGACACTTTCGGCAAATTTTGCGCAGCCTAGTGAACAAATGTATAAAGTGAGCGACTAAAACTTCTCGTTGATTGAACCAAGACCGTTTGAAAATGAAATAGAGTTGAAATGTCTCTTTGCTTTAAATCGTGTCCGCACGCAACTGTTTTTTTTTCTGACTGCCTGTAAAACAAGAGCATTTGTTGTTGGTGGTAACTGGTCAACCTCTTTGCTCTGCAGCCACACTGTTATTGGGCTCTATTACGCTGTGCACCAATCAAGTTCCGGTTTCCATCATAAATCTTAAGTGCTGGAGCTTCGGGGTTCATCGGGATGCAGTGACCAGCCCTGTGCAGCCGCTGAAATTTAATGCGCTGGACCATGTCAACCTCATCATACAGCTCATACAGCTCTTGGTTCATACATTTCCTAAACTCGACGCTAACTCTAAGAGGACCAACAATTGAAGAATCTCTCTTTCGAACTCTCCTAAGGAAGCTGTATCCGTTGATGTCAGGGTTTATGCTCTTATTCTAATTTGATTGCTGAGACCAATGTAGCAATTAGCAAGCATGATTCTTCGTCTCATCTCTCGGCTAACGTTGTTGTCGCTGGTAATTTCTGTTCCCAGATAGACGAAGTTTTCTACAACTTTGAAGTTGAAATTCTTAATACTCACAGCCCGTCCAAGAAGCGCTTATGGTCTGCGAGTGTGTGAACACCAAGTACTTCGTCTTGTCCCCATTCACCGCTAGACCCATGACACGTGACTGTTTCTGTATTTTAAAAATAAAAGTTCGAATTTGAATCGCTGGGAGAACTCTAGGTATTATTTTTCTATATTTTGCGTTCTGAAAACTTTCGCTCAAAAACTTCAGCTTAAAATGTTTAACAAATGACGCTGCTTATTACAAAATGGCTTCCATCATTTCTTTTACTAAAGCTTTTCCTTGTTCTTTCTTCCGTTTGTGCCACAATGCTGCCAAAACTGTGGCATGCGATTTCCAGTTATACTCAAACTGTAAAGTTTTATGTGCGCCATCTGTCGTACTATTATGATGCAGTGCTTTCGTGCAGAGCTTTAAGCTATGTGAGAAATGAAATCAAATTAAATTCCGTTAATTATTCTAGCTTTAAGGCACATATCCACTTCAAGTGGAATATATTGTTAGAAAAATGCTCTTATAGCCCAGTCATATTAGGGTTTTAAATTGGTATAAACCTTTGTTTTGGCGTTCTATATGTTGTCTCAAAAGTCTTATATAATATCGTGTTCGCGTCTTAAGATACTCTAGGTCAATTGACATGCCACGGCAACTTTTTAGGGTAGCCCCCATACACACCACCCCCAAACTTTCAACTTTTTGTAAGAACTTTTTTTTTATATTTTTATTGCTGTCAATATCCTCTTAAAAATTGGAGTGGTGGATTCTAATGAAGATACGCTTCACTTATACAACAATGGGTGTGCTCCGCCCAGCCTCCATAGAAACTTACCGCCCAATTTTGGAATTTTTAATGAAAACTTGCTTATTACAATAAATATCAACTTAAAATAAAATTTAGTGGCTTCTTATGGACGAACGCCTCATATACGGAGAAATAGACGTGTCTTCTCCATTTTAGGTGCAGCCCCATACAAACACATCACTCACTTTTGGAAATTTTCATGAAAAACTTTATCATTTCAGGCAAACTCAACTTGACATTTCATAAGGTGGCTACATATGGATGGAGATTTCTTATGATTAGCAGGGAGCCATACCCACTTTTAGGGGTAGGCTCCAACAAACTTACATCCCACGTTTAGGTTTTTGGATTTTACACACATTTTTTTACACCTGCTAAGTTCACAGCTTGAAACTTCAAGTGAATGGTATTGAAACTTCGGTACCACCGTAGTTAACGTTTTTCCTTGTTTTCTGATAAATTTTGACCTGCTGAACACGAAAATCGCAATAAATTCTATTTTCTATGGATAGGATTTTGAGATATGAGTTTTTTGCATTTATTATCGATTTTTTAGTCTAAAACTATTTAGTTAAGTAGAATATCAAAACAAAGATAAATAAATTAGCTACAAATTTTGTTCAAGAACTTGGTCAATCGGCTCGGTAGTTACGGAGCTATAGGAAGAAATATGTCGAAAAGTATATTTTTTCTTGTTAAAATTTAAATCAAAAATTAATCAAATCGACGAAAATGGGTAAAAAAAAGCTTAGATTATAATTTTATATAAAGACGGGGACCTTTTGCGAAGAAAACAAGCTACTGTTGAAGAAAATCCGTGGCAAAATAACGAAATTATGGACATTTTGTGAAAGCACTAAATTCGACTATATAACGGGTGATTCATTTACAGGTTTTTAGAATTTTGGATGTCGGAATCTTTATTATAATCCGAAGGAAAAATACCTGACATTTACTTTTTAAAGATAATTTCATTCAAATGTTGGCCGCGTCTACGTGGTCTATTCGGTAGGTCCAATTTTCGATAACGCTTTCCAGCATTTCTACCGGTATCTCTCCAATTAAACAAGTAATGTTGGCTTCCAAGTCTTGAATCGCAGCTGGCTTATTGACGAAGAGGTGTGATACAAAACGATCTAGAGGAGGAATTCAAAAATTTATTTCTCATAATCTTTCTCAACTATAGAAAAAAATTGTATTGCCATTATCGTGTTCAGCAGGTAAAAATCTATAAGCATACAACAGTGGCCAATCGCTCAATAAATGGTGTTGTATGGTGCTATCAGAAACACTTCGACAATTAATATTTATTGTAATGTCAGGGAAGCAGAGAACATGCTGCTCCAATTAACCAAATCCATTTCATAAGGGAACAAAGATAGTAAAGAATATATTTAATATACATATTACGTCGGATTTAGGAGGCCCAGAGAACCAGGTTTAAACCAGAAATAATTATTTGAATAGTAAGTTAAAATCATTCTATATTTTTATACACCATTTAAAAGGCCATGACATATCCTTCTTCTTTAAGCTTATGATATGAATTCTTGCAAGAATATGGACTCAAAGGTGCCAATGAAAACATCAACTCACCAAATAATGCAATTTGGCTTGGAATACTTGAATTTCAGAGTATCATCGATTTTGTGCAAGTCAAATTAATTTTTAAATAGGAAAGTTGAACTCGCTGGTCATACAACTATGAAGCAGTCAAAGCACTTGCTCTCGGTTACTATCAGATAGATACAAGACACAATAACTGAATTCCACATCAACGAAGAGCAGTAGGTCATTGTGAAAAATGATGCTTTTTGAAAATCATTCTTTTGGAAACTGCAGTTTACACAAATATCTGACAAGACATTCATGAAAACTGCGATACCACCAGCAGATAGTTGCCAAGCTCCACGGTGGTACTCAGTAATGATGTTAAATCTTTAAATTCTTTAAAATCTTTTGTTGAATCGAAAAGAAATTCACTTCACTTCACTTTTGAAGACACCCCAGTGCGCCTGGTGGCAGTTTTTTTTTAATATTAAGTTTGTGGATGTCGTCCCAGATAGACCGACAGGCAGACAGGTATTAGTAATGCATGCTCGGTTGCCCTCTCGGAGGTTGTCCCGTAGATCGTCATCAAAGGGGGATCGTATCAGAGGGTGCCTCTGTGTCTTCACTGATAAAATGTTTGCGGTGGCAGAAACCGAACATAGCGCAACTACTCTTAATGAAGGAAGGTTGCCTTCTTACAATTTGCTCACCTCGAAACGAATGTTCAGACGCTATCAAGGGAATACGTGTCCTGACGGACGTTTGTAAGCATCTTCTTACCAATCTGATTGAGTTTAGAGTATTGGATGCGACATGCTGCGCGATTTATCTTATAATGATTTTATTGATGTGTTCGCTTCAAAAAATTCGCGAAAAGTTACTATAGCCTGATCTCAAATATAATACATACAATATAAATCAAATAAAATCAATACACTTTCTTAAATGTTTTATTACTTAACAGTCAACGTTTCAAAAGGAGCCTCCCTCCTCACCATTATCCTTGACTATCCGGGCTCCCACAAATGTAAACCTGACCATTATAAATCTACAGCTGCGGCTCACCGAATGATCTCACACTCTTATGGTGGCTTGATGGAAGGTTTCAAAGTTTGAAAAGTGGTATAGTATAAAAATTATAAAATTATAAAAATTATAATAAAACACAGAAGAATGAAAGAGACCGTACTTGCATGAATGCAACACAACATGCTGGGAAAGTTTACGCGTTTCCAGTGTCGTTATCATTCTTGAACAGAAAATCGTGAAATACACAAGACACTTTTCAATTAAGCATGGTATATAAGCAATCATTAGCAATGTACGGCCTAGCCTGATGAATGGTTTGGCAAGCCCTGAAGCACGTGAATCGGAAGCCGATCATTTTTCTGTGTAAACAAAATATTGTTCATTATTCCTTCTTTCGCATTGAGGAAATGTATATATAAAAATTATTTCCCACATTCTAAAATGACATCGAGCCAGCTAGAATTCATATATTCACACATTATAGGTCGCCAATAACAATTATAATACTTATTTTGTTACGGGAGTCCAATGATTGAGACTATATCCAACTATCTTCTCTTGTTTTTTATCCTCTCCAGAAAATCGATAATAATGGCACCAAAAAGAAGATATTCCAGAACCAGTTTCTGGAATATCTTCTTTTACGGTTTCCTGTAGTATGGAATTGGTCCCAAAGAATTGTAGTGAAGATATGACACTTGGTCAATCCTGGGAAGGACAATGTGGGATATATATGTTCCATGGCACTAGATTAGGTGACTACCTAAAATATCATGTTCCCGCCTCAGTTCCCAAGATTTTTGTAAGGAGTATGGACTCCTGTTGTGGGAGCCCAATGATTCGGACTATCTCCCACACTGTCTAATGGTTTTTTGTAACATTTTAAGCCAATACTCTCCAGATAATGGCCCCCAAACAGGAGATATTCCAGAAACTGATGGTGGTTTTCTGTAGTATGGAAATAGTCCCAAAGAATTGTAGTGAAGATATGCCACTTGGAAAATATACAAATCCGGTAACTACCTCAAATACTATGTTCCCGCCTCAATTCCCAAGATTTTGGTATTTTTTATACCATTCACACATTGTGTGAAATGGTATAATCAGTTTGTCTGAAAGTTTGTAACGCATTAAAGGAGGCATCATAGATCCCAAAAAGTATATATATATTCTTGATCAGCTCGACGAGACGAGTCGATCTAGCCATGTTTGTCTGTCTGTCTGCCTGTCTGTCTGTCTGTCTATCTGTCTGTCTGTCTGTCTGTCTGTCTGTCTGTCTGCCTGTATATTGTTGTGCATTTTTGGGGACCAATTTTTATGCTATCCAGTTGAAATTTTGCACATACATTTCTTTTTATTGCAGTTTAATAGAGTATCAAGATTGACCCACCACGCCAAATTTTTGGAGTAGCCCCCATACAAACCCACCGCGCTAGGTTCCTGGCGGCCGTAGGAGTTGTTCCATTTGGTTGCTCCGACTGTCGCGGCGGCAATCCTGTTGTTGTTGTTGTTGCTGCGCCGCTTACTGGTGGAAGTATTACGGCTTCTGCCGTTGCTGCTGCCGCGTGTCTTAGGACGTGAATGTCGCTCAGATGGCTTCAATGAATTTCTGCTCCTGTTGTTGCGACCTTGAATTCTTCCCCGCAAGTCGTTCTGTTTGCGAGGTGATCTAGAAAAACCCCCGGGTTTGCTGCTGTGCATATGTTTGAATGCAGCATCGTATAATGGAGTCCACACACAGATTTTGACAAGCACGCCCCTACACGGTGGCCCTTAGCCCAACAATTGCTGCAATATCACAGCCTTCGAGCAGTTTGTCGTCGTCGCAACGCCGTCATTCGGACGAACCGGGTACAAAACCGGATGGCGTGATACTGTTTGCAGAGACCGCATTGTTTGACAGTTCTGTGAAGTAAAAAATGAGTATGAGTAGAAGCCATTGTGGGGAGGTTAGTGTTTGCTACGGATTGTAGCACAAATTATAGCAAGTGATGTATGCTAGATAACTATAGTGTTAAGCTACTGTGTTGCAGAATCAGTCCCCGAGGGTAACAGAACTAATTTAGCAATTGGCCGTGTTATTGTACCAAACTGCGGACGTAGTTCGACGATGCGAACGTGTTGGTTGACACATGGAAAAGTGCGGGTAACTCTGCCAAGTTTCCATTCGTGTGGAGGCAGCTGATCGTCTTTCATGACTACAAAGTCATTCACTCGCAAATCGAGTTGGGATGCTCCCATTTTGAGCTGCGATGCAGTTCACCCAAGTATTCTGATTTCCAGCGTCTGCTGAATTCCTGGTACAGGTACTTGAGTTTCTCCCAACGGTAGAGAAGAGAGAGAGAGAGAGAGAGAGATTATTTCTAGGCGCTTCAGGAAAAGAAGTCAAAGGTGCACCGAAGAAGTCAAAGGTGTCCAGGAGTCAAAGGCAAAAGATTTGTAGGATCTTCGCTTAAAGGTGAAATCGGCCGAGAATTTAGTACCGCTTCAATACTCTTCGAACGTAAATTTATGTGAGCCAGCCACTTTTCTGAAATGGGATTTAAAACTTTTAACCGCTGCCTCCCAGAGGCCTTTCGTCCTTTGTCGAAAACAATTTTATGGGGAAGGCCTCGACGACCTACAAAACGATCAAACGTCATACAGCTCATACAGCTCATACAGCTCATACAGCTCGTGGTTCATAAAGGTCCTAAACACGACGCCATCTCTAAGGGGACCAATCATACAATCATACAAAGAATCTTTCTCTCGAACACTCCTAAAGACGCTGTATCCGTTGATGCCAGTGTCCATGCTTCTGCGCCATACAGCAGGACTGGGATTATCAGTGTCTTATAGATTTTTATCTTCGTACTTCGAGAGAGGGCTCTACTTCTAATTTGCTTAGTGAGCCCAAAGTAGCAGCGATTTTTCGTCTGATCTCTCGGCTAACGTTGTTGTCGCTGGTAATTTCTGTTCCCAGATAGACGAAGTTTTCTACAACATTGAAGTTGAAATTCTCCATACTCACAGATCGTCCAAGACGCGCTGGTTGTCTGCGAATGGACACCAAGGACTTCGTCTTGTCCTCGTGTGGCTGAAGACCATGGTCAGTCGAGGTTCTTCTTTCGGGTCATAGTAAAGATACCGACATTCAATTCTATTTTTAAATTTAAACAAAACCTTTAAGGTTATACATTTATATAGGGTGTTCTTTAGCAGTGTTTATTTCTACGTGCAGCAGGAAAGCTTGCATCGTAGATCAGTTGTGCAGCGGAATTGGCACAACCTGGAAGATGTTGTTTTTGTCGAAAAACGCGCGCAGCACAGTAGCCGGCGGCGCAGATTTAAACAGAAATTGGCGCAGACAAATAATACGTAAGAGTATTTACTGCAGGTACAATAGACTGAGGCTAATTGCAAGAGTGGCGTAAGAGCCCTGTTTTTTTTTTTGTCAATATAAGAATTGGGTGCTGCCGAACAACTGATGAGTTATGGGCAGCGCTGCAGAGTATCTGTAAAGTGCCTGTTTACAAAAGCAGAGCACTGCTTCTTGCTTTTCATTGAGCCACAATCGGCGAATAGAGAAAAGAGCACGAGTTGGATCAATAAAACGCAGATATTTTTCGCTTACCAAATATGTATATGTAAAATATTGACCGTGTGCTCAGGGTGGTTACAGCAAGAAGAAAGAAAAGTATAAGGGGAAAAGGAGGAAAGGTTGACAAAATTGAGGAACAGTTAATTATTTGACAGATTTTATACAAATCGATACATTTAGAGATGTGATTATAATTATTTTTATATTTAGTTAACGTATCTGGCGTTAACAAGCAGGTAAGTTTTTAAATGTGGCAACACTCAAAAAGTTAATGGTCGAGAAGCCGCTTGCGTATTTACATACAGAATTGTTTGGCAAATCATCGTACAAATACTTACGCAAATAGCGAGTTCAGCGGTTGGGGGGGCGCTTGAACTCGGTTGGGAATTAATAAACTTTTTCTCAGCAGTCTTCAGTGATGATACTTACTTCGCTGCATTTGGAACAAGAAAAATTCGTTGGTGATCCATCGGCTACGAACCTGCCTCCGCAAAAAGCGCGGTGTTGGACGGTTCATGGGCTGGTGACATCATCCGACCATTTTTCATTAAAAACGAAGCAAATACATTTTTTGTTTCCAAAAGTATGTGAACTTTGTCTGGAAGACGTTTGGTTTTGACAGCAACCATCGACTTATTAAGGGAAGAGTTTGACGTCAACATAATTTACAGAAACGAACCGATTGCATGGCCGCAAGATCGTGTGATCTGACACCGCTAAACTACTTTTTGTAGTGATTCTTGAAACCGTTGGTCCATGCGGATAAGTTAGAATCAAGTTCACTATTTGAAGCCAATGTAGAGCTCACTTTTCATGAGATACGGCCTTATACACGGTATGCTCTAAAAATAACCGAACTTTATTATAAAATAAAACAAGCAGGGTATTATGCTTCAATGCTAAAATGTATTTAAATTACGATCCATTTAACTCAATATAACGTTTGGAACGCTCAACCAATTTATCCATAGACTTTTGAAACTCGTTTTTTAGTATGTTCTTTAGCACCTGTGTCACGGCTGCTTGTATGGCGGAACTATCATAAAAACTTCCTTTCATTGCAGTTTTCTTTTTTGGGAAGATAAAATAATGGCACTGTGATAGATCAGGAGAATACGGAAGGTGGTCGATGCAACAAATCTGTTTTTCCATCAAAAATTCATTGACATTTTTGTTTTTGTGAGGTGGTGCATTATCGTGCAATAATGCACCACCTCTCTAAAGCAACGTAGAACTCTCGACCACAAACGATGTAAAACTTGTAAATAATATTTTCCATTGACAGTTTGACCTTGTGGAACAAATTCCTTGTGAACAATACACTTGGAATCATAGAAAGCTCTCAACATTGTCTTGATTCTTGACTTCTGAAAACTCAATTTTTTAGATTTGGCATCCATTCTGCAGATGGTCGCTTAGTTAATATTTTGTAGATTGTATAGTAAGCTGAATTTAATTTTTCTGTCAGTATTCTCACAGGGACATTTGCATCGATAGCGATTTTTTCACTTACTTTTTCCACTAACTCAGCACGATTAGATGTTTCGGGTCGTCCAGGTCTTGTATCATCATTTAAATCATCACGACCGTTTCCGTTTAAATCGTATAAATCATGTGTAAACTTGAGTACGACTCATACAAATACCTACAAAAACTGCTGTTATTAAAACGTGTGTCATTGTGTAACCTGTCAACGAGAAAAATGTACCTTTCTTAAATAACACTTTTTTGTCAGTAGAGGAACCCCAACAAGGGGGTGTACTCTCAGCACTTCTGTGGGTGATAGTGGTAAGCCAGCTGCTAAAACTCATGGAGTAGGCTGGCTATAAGATAATAGCGTACGCAGATAATGTAGTGGTGTTAATTAGAGGAAAATTCCCACAAACACTATGTAACCTAATGGAATCCGCACTTGCGGTTCTCACAAAATGGGCTTCTGGCTGCGGCCTAGGTGTGAACCCTACAAAAACAGAACTAGTGCTCTTTTCAAGAAAATACAAGACTCCTAAATTGAATTTACCCAAACTCAATAATACTAGTCTTACTGTCAGCGAATATGCAAAATATCTGGGAGTGATCCTGGACCAAAAGCTCAATTGGAACAAAAACACGGAAGAGCGTATTAAGAAGGCAAACATAGCCCTCTTTGCGTGCAAAAAAGCTATTAGAAGAAGGTGGGGTTTCTCTCCATCTATTGTTCATTGGTTATACACTGCAATAGTTAGGCCCATTCTGCTATACGGAGTATGTGTATGGTGGCTAGCACTAGAAAAGGCTTCTACCCTTAAGAAAATGTATAAGGTGCAAAGGAGTGCTGAAATTTGTATCAGCGGAGCGCTGCGTACCACAGCGACGGACGCATTAAATGTACTGCTCCATCTGATCATACTTTATCTCCTTGCGAGAGAGAAGCCAATAGTCACAGCCCTCAGACTAAGGAAATCTTCAGCTTGGTACGGTAGTTCCTTTGGACACTCGAGGATTCTACTACTACAAGGAAACATACCACCAAATACGGATTATTGCACACCAAACATTAACTTCGTTAAAGAGTATGACGTCAATACCCACAAGACAATACCCACAGGACTACAATGGGCCAACCTTCCTCACTGTAGAGGAAACGCTATCAATATCTTTACAGACGGGTCTAAGCTTGATGGTAGGGTAGGAGGTGGTGTATTATTGGATTAGAGAATCCTTTAGACTGCCCGATCATTGTAGCGTCTTTCAGGCGGAGATGCTAGCCATTCTGGAAGCTACACATCTCCGAAGATCATACTCAAATACTCAAGAACATGTGTTTATCTTCTCGGACAGACAGGCTGCCCTGAAAGCGCTGAACTCTTTCAGCTCCAACACTAAAACCACAACAGAGTGCCGGAAATCTCTTAACGAGATTGCAGAGCACTATGTTATACATCTCATCTGGGTGCCTGGTCACAAAAACATAGAGGGAAATGATGAAGCGGATAAATTAGCAAGAGAGGGTACCACTGCTGATATCCTTCCGGGGAAGGACACAGTAGATATACCCATGGCTACATTTAAACTACAGATCTCAACAGAGATGATCGGTATAGCAACCAATAGATGGTGCAACCTTGGCACGTGTAGAATCTCTAGACTCACCTGGCCAATATATAATCTTAAAAGAACAATTACACTTCTTCAGTACAAGAGAGATAAGTTAGCTGTTATTGTGGGAGCCCTCACAGGCCACTGTACAATAGGAAGACATGCCACAAGACTAGGTTTAAACTCCTGGGACTTCTGCAGAAGCTGCGGAAACGCCGGAGAGGAGGAGACGGTCGAGCACTTGCTACGTCATTGTCCGGCCCACAGTAGGAAGAGACTGACGTTATTAGGGCGCCCCTTCCTGAACAACTTAATTGAGATATCAGAAAAAGAGATTAAACACATCTCGACGTTCTTGACACTGACAAAGTGGTTTCCTGAGTAGCTGCGAATGAAATAGGAACAAATATGGTATCACAAGGGGCCTATGCTGGCCTAAGTGACAATGTGGGGTGTAACCATGTTGGGCCATCCTTACCTAACCTAACCTAAATAACACTGCCAAGGTTTTTATGATTTAAATTAAAAGTGCGGTTATTTTTAGATCAGGCCTTGTATGATTGGAAGAGATGGTGAAAAATTGTACCTGCACAATGCAGGCAGCCATAAATTTATGTATATGCAATCGGCTTTTTGATAAATACATATATTTCATACATTTATACATGCATAGCTACTTTTCTTGATACATATTAAAAAATTTCATAAAGAAAAAGAAATGTGTATAACAGTTTTAACAGGTGTGTGTTCATTTATAACATATATAAAAAAACCACGATAAGCGCATTATTATATGACGTATGTACGTGTGCCAGACGAATAGCAAAAATTACACACTCTGATATTTGCGATGCTATATCTCGGCTCATATGATTTTCACAGAAAACTATAATATTTGTAAATTTGTGCAATCTCACAACGTATTAACACTCGAAATGTGAGCACGAAATTTTGGTCTCAATTATTGGCAAATTGCTAAAATGCACTTTTTAAAATTTATTTTCGCCTATATTAACATTTTCTGAATGTACGTTGCAGGACCCTTTTAATGGTATATATTGTAGCACGTCTCGAACGTACTTATCTGTAAAAACTTCATCATTGGGCGAGGTGCACCACCGTTACTTGCGTAGATTCTAGGCTCTATGGTTTCTCGTAGTGTATAGCTATTAATTTTGATTTCGAAACGGATTTTTTATAACTTTGAACTATTTTTGAAGCGCACGTGACAGGTTATCTAAGTTCTATTAAAAAATATGTCACTTTCAAATAAATTGTCAAGTTTCTTGAGTGGCAAAAAATAAAATATGTGATTGCTGCTAAAAAAAATAACACACAAAAAAATCACTGCTTTTTGTTCCATAGTGAAAAATCACTGCAAATCACTGTTAAAAAAAAATTAAAAAAAAAATTTATTTGATTCATTCATCACATCTGCAAAGTACACTTTTAGAGCGATTGAGCGTTGTATTGTTGTTCTTTTGGTAGCTTACAATAGCCGCTGTCACACGCACAAGAGTCTTACAGTCTAATCTTGTGCAGTGGCCAGCAGCTGCAATAAGTACCCGGAAGTATTCCGGCTCGAGTGCCGTGCTGCTTTCTTATTGGCTGCGTGTAGTTCGCGTGGCTCTGTGTGAATGTGTTTGTGTGTGTGTGTATGTTTTTTTTTCGGCTGTTCTATTTAAATTTTTGCGGCAAGGACGACCGCGCGCGCGTAATGGCGCTAATGTTCTATGTAGGTGAACGGCGTATGTGAATAAACTGTGCTGTTTTGATTAGACTAAACGCTTAACGAGTGCACGTTGTCTATAATTTTATTGCATTTTAAATGACTTGAACACATGTTGAAATTCCAAATTAAAAAAAAAAAAAAAAAAAAACCAAGAAAAAAAAAATACAACACGATCGACAACTACTATAGATAGATAGATGGTAGAATGTCTAGCAGCACGTCTAAGTTATAAGTTTAGTTTAGTCGTTCGTTGACAATATAGCGTTTATAGTTTGCAGGATGCATGCATAATGTAGTTTTGGTTCAATTGCAGTGTATCGAACTAATGAAACCGTTGCGCGTCCTTTGAATTTTAAATGTATCTCAAATGTTTACCAGTTGCTATTGTTGCTGTTGTTCATGTTTTCAATATATAATTTGCCTGCAGTTGAATTTTGATGATTATCATTCTAGATATTGCAGGATATTGTTGGATATAGAAATCATATTAGGCAGCTTTTTATTTATTTTTCAAATTTATATTGCATACTTTGCGGCGTTGGAAAAAAGATACTTTTGCACTGAGAAAAAAAAACAAAAAAAAAAAATAGCACTTATTTCGACACACATACACACACTATGCACTTTCATGTGTGTAGGTGGTGTTTTTTTTTTATAACAATTTAAATATTTTATTAAAATTTTGTTTGTATTGTTTGTTAGCTCCTTTCTTGTTTTTTGTACTTTTTGATGTATTGCTGAGCTGTGCAGAGCCACGTTGTTTTCGAGTAATTAACGCTATTTGACTGAGACACTGTCCATGCAGGTTTTGTTCTTTTATAGCCGCAGGTAGCTGCCACCGTTGCCGCCCGTCAACGCTGTCGAAAACGTCGTTGGCTTCTTCTGCGTTGGCGTCGATGTGGCCATCAAGACGGAAGCGCTGCCAGCGATATTGAGAAGTAGCACTACCAGGGGCCGGACCGGACCGGACCGAAGAGACTATGCCACCCCTAAGCGACGGCCGGCCGGACGGACGGACGGACACTCAAACTACTTTCAAGAAGGGCGCATAGGCGCTTCTATTTCTTTTGAATTTTGCTGCTTTTATTTTAGTTGTTGTTATTGTTGTTGTGGTTCTTTTTTCACCTTTTCGTTTGTTGTATGTTTTCGTCTATAATTGTTTAAGAGGAGTGTATGTATCTGTGTTTATATACACATATGTAAAATATACAATTTAAAGAAGTTTTTAATACGTTGCATTGGCTAGCGGGATGACGCTGTTGGTATCGGCGCACAGTGGTCTGAAAGGTAAATTTTAAGCGGCAAGAACTATAATGTATATATTTTTCCTGGATTGCGTTTATAGCGCTATAATTCAGCTATTTATTGCTATTGTGCATTGCAAGCACTTTTCAGAATACTAAATACTAAAACCAGGTAAACTTCTATAATCGGTATCTTAGTACAGATCGATAAGTCTTCTACCAGTCATATCAAAAGTATTTATAATCCTTTTGTTCACATCAATTTGTATCAATCATTGTGAGATAGCTAAGCAAGCTAAATATCACCCTACAATTGAGCAAGTCAACAGAGTTTATACACTGTTCAAAAAAAAAAAAAAAAAAAAACAGTATTTCCGTACTTGAATTGATACATAGCGGTAGCAAAAGTATGGTGAGTACGGACTTTTTTAAACCAAGTACAAATTCTTGGTTCAAGAACGGAGTTCAAACTCTAAAGAATTAGAGAAAACACACAAAAATCTGTTCAGATGAGTTTTATTCTTAGGCGAGACACATGTCCAACAGTCTATCTAAAGAACTGTCCATTGTCACAACCAGATAGAGCAAAATATCTGGGTATATGCGAGCATACGCCGGCGGCTTATATGTCGCGTAACGACTAGGATCTATATATTGGCTACTTGAGCCGTAGTAATCGGTTTCGCTAGAAAACAAAGTTCTTATATATAAAGTGATTTTGAAACCAATGCGTACTTAAGGAATCCAGATCTGGGATTCTGTATCAAAATTAAAGCTGGAAATCCACTAAAGTTTTTGATACTCCTATGCCTCTAAGATTACTAGTGGGTCATAAAGAAATAATTATAATCAGCATAAACTACCGGAGCCGCCTAATCTTAGGAACACTATGCGAACGCTAAGAATTTTTCATCCTGAAGATCTGCCCCATTGAACTGCAGTTTAAGACTTAAAATTTTACTTTTTATTATTTAATGTGTTGTTTTTTAGCTATGTAGGATTTAGTAATTGGTCTCACTTACTCAGATCATTGTGAAGTAATTGTATGTATAAATATTTCTTAATGTTATATTATGTTATAATATTTCTTATAAATAGCAAAATGCATAAAAAAAAAAAATAAACAAGCAACAACTTTAACTTTGATGGAATCGGTTCCACACCTGAGAAAAATTAAAACAAATGCGCCATTTTATTCTCGAATTTAACATGAAATTCGTAACCAGCAAACTCAAAATCACCATATGCTGCTAAAAATCTGGAAAAAATGGAGAGAACTAATTCTCACAACCAATATTTTTATACCCTGCTCTGGAGACCAAGGGTAGACTAAGTTTTTGTAGGAGTAGACAGTAGGAGGCGTGGCAGATCATATAAACTATATATATTACAGATCAGCATCGAAAGCTGAGTCAATCTAGCGATGTTTGTCGGTACGACTGTCCTTCCGTATGTATGTTAAATCAACGAGTTCTAGGAGACTATAAAAAGTAGAGCCTTCAAACTTGGACTTTTAGTTGTAAAAATTAAATTTTCTAATGTAAATCAGATGAAAACATTTGTTGTTTGATATCTTTTCTTTTTTTTTTTTTTTCTAATTTAATAACGGTTTGCTAGGCGTAACGAAGTGAAAATTTTTAGTTGCAATCCATTTAAGATATGAAAATATAAAAAATTGAGAATTTGTAGGTGACGAAGGCAATCTCGTCCAATTTTTTCATCTCAGACCACGGTGGCAATACGAACACCAACAACAACCACGCCTAAAGACATTGAAATCCAACCGAGTCGAAAGAACGAAACGAAACCAAACTAAACTAAACCAAACGAAGACATAGATATGTCGCGCAAGTACCTTCAAACAGAACGCTTTTGTGACACATACATACACACACACAGATATACACACCGTGTCGTACGTACATATGTATGTATATCGTTAATGTTTGGTAATATTATTAGACGTATTAGTGCCGGCCATGCCGTCTGCACCTCAACCTACACCATCATCTCTGGTTGCAATCTTCACTTTACATATAGAGAGCAAGCAGTTGATTGAAATTCCAAAACAGGGTGCAAGCAAAAACAATTGGTAAGTGATACCCTAGTAACTGGGCTGTACTTATGCCGGAACACGAACATTTGTGGTCGTGTGGGCGGGGGAAGCCCTGCGCTTGCTCTTTCCTCCACTTTTTCACACATTTCACTGCATATCGTTCTCAATTTAGTTTAATTTTTAGTTTTTTGTATTTTTTTTTTTTTTAAATTTTATTTGACCATTTACTACATAACTGACCTAGGATAATGCATGAGCATTGAATATCCTTTAGGTTTCTTTATTTAATTCAAATGAATTTTGATTTTGTTAGCATTGTATATAAATGGAAATTGATAAAATTTTAACAAATCACTTATATTATTTATAAACCGATATATTAATGATCAGCTCGACGGTATGAGTCGATCTAGCCAAGTACATATGCTTGTCCTTTCAAGTGGTGTGTGTGCATGTGTGTGTGTGTGTGTCTGTGTGTGTATAACTATTGCTATTAATTCCACAGCTTAAAAGATCATTTATGGTCATCATTATGAACATTTATCATTATGGAGATTTTCTGTTACCCGAAAATGTTTCAAATTTACAAGTTTATATGCCACGCCCACTCCAAGGAGTAGCACCGTACAATGCTTTTTCCAAATTTCGCGCTGAATCAGAAATAAAATTACCAAACTTAATATTTGTAAACATTCCAATACTAATTGCTAGCAATTACAGGGTGTTTTTTTTTTTGTTGTATATTTTTTCACACAGCGTGTGTATAGTAAAGAATGTTATTTTAGCAGTTAAATGTTTGAATGCAGTTACACTCAAAAAAGTTAATTGTTTATCGAAAAGTTGATTGCTTGTTTACATCATTTTGTGGCATAAATGATGAAAACATGTGTGAGGAACTGCATACTGTTTGGTGTGGTTAATGTGCCGAAAACAGTCACCGTCAATAACGCTCGATACTAGAAGTACGTGAACATGGTCGTGAAAGGCCTTCAGAGTCAACAGGATTTCAGCACATGCCATACTTCTGTAGGAACCATTGACTTATTGAGGGAAAAGTTTGACGTCAACATAATCTCCAGAAGCGAACCAATTGCCTGACCTCAAAGATTTTGTCATCTGACACTTCTAGACTACTTTCTGTTAGGATACTCGAAATCGTTGTTCTATGCGGACAAAGCAGCATAGATTTTAGTTTTGGAAGCCAACATCGAACGCACTATTCGAGATATGGTGTCACATTTTTATTTTTATAATTAGTGCTATAAAGTTATGTACGTAAATATGCAATCGTCATTTTGATAAACGATAAACTTCTTGACAACAATCTCTCTATATTTTGGTTTAAAATTCCTATTAGGAGCATAGGATCACAAATGAACCATAGTCACCATTAAGGTTCACCACTATCTCCAATTTGAAGTTTCTGTATGCTTTGCAAAATTGTAGACTTCACGCGTATTGTAAATCGTATTATTATTATGTCACAAAATTTGTAACGCATTAAAGGAAGCATTAGTGAGCACATATATTCTTGATCACGTCAATGTGCATGTCTATCTGTCTGTGCCCTTCGTTTTTATGTTGAACATATGCTGTGTCACAATGTGCATGCCCCCAACCACATATCGGGTTTTGTATACATAACTTTTCTATAAAACTCAACACATCAACTTGAAATTAGATATGAAATCTTCTTAT
Source organism: Leucophenga montana (assembly GCA_035044765.1). Lineage (NCBI taxonomy): Eukaryota > Metazoa > Arthropoda > Insecta > Diptera > Drosophilidae > Leucophenga > Leucophenga montana. The sequence continues at coordinate 615,872 of JAWNNQ010000188.1, forward strand.
GGACGAAAGATTCACATAAATATTGATGCACGTTGCCCCCATACACTTTTAGGAGTAGCCAATGCCAGTCAATGTTAAAACAATTTGAAATTCGGTGCAATGGCTGCACGTTATATCGGGGGTAGCCGCCTTCTTACACCCACTTTTAGTTTTTTTTTTTTTAACATTATTTTAATAACTTCACAGACTTCCAGGGTTCGAAGGAGGTTCAAATTTTCAATTTCTGTTCTGAATGTATTCATTATAAAATAACATAATGAGCAATATCTCAGACGAGGAATAGCAAAACTTAATCGACTTTGGTAAAAATTATTATTCATTAAAAATTCATCATAATCTAGAAATATCAAAAGAAAAATAAATAATCAAAAATTAACGTTTTGGAAGTAGCAGTGTAGAATACTCAACATAATTAGAGCAATAACTAATTTTGAATTATAAATTAAATAAAAAGTTCGGTGGAATTGAAGTTTTAATACCTTTCACACATAGTTTTAAGTTGTGTTTTTAACAACAATAAAGAACAATAAAGAAAAAAATTATTATAGTAAAATCTTAAGAGCCTAAACGTGAGTGGTAAGTTGGTTGAACGCTAACTTTTAAAGTGGGCGGAATTCACCACTTGATAATTATGTGTAGCGTCCGTCCATAGGAAGCCAGCCAATATGTTAAAATGCAAGTTGATTTTGCCAGTTATGTAAAAGTTTTCATGCAAAACTTCAAAAGTGGGTGGTAGGTTTGTTAAAGTGGATATCATATCCATTCATATATACATATGTAAAGCATTCGTTCATAAGAAGCCACCATATCAATATTTAAGTTGATATTGACTGCAGAAATAGTTTTAAGTAGATTTGCTTCTTAGTTTTTGGCTTATAGCCCAGTGTTCCTTTACTATATTCGTCTCCTTGCGGATTACTTCTGATATAGTATTTCTCGCGATGCCACAAAAAGGTTTACGTCCTATCATTAACGTTCATTTCCTATAATATTGTTGTGGTCCGGTACCCACAGCAGAAAAATTCTGTCGCGTTTGCCGAGTTCTTCTAATAGCTCATTTGCTTCAAGCACTAAACGACGTTGGAGTTAAGTGCTTTCAATGCCACCTGGCCGTCTGATACTCTGTGATATTCTCTACCTAAGTTGAACTGCGCATATCTAAATATTGTACACATTTCTGCATGGAAGATACAGGTGTGTTTTCCCATTGATTTCCAATACTGAGTCTAAGGGCTTTCAACCCCTAGGCCTGTACCTTCTTCCGTTAAGGATTCATATACCACCTGATGGTGTGTGTGGTTACCACTTTTGTTTTTTTGTATGTAAAAAAAGTTTTTATTGTGGTTTCTCATTGACTGTTGCTCACCCCCACCTGACCCTTCTTATAAGGTAGCTCCAATACAAACCACCTACCCACTTTTGGTATTTTTTTTTAACGAGTATTTTATGCGAAATCAACTTGAAATGTACTATGGTGGCTTCTTATGGACGAAGGTTTCACATCTAGACGGATTTCGACAAATGAGCAAGATTCTCTGTTCCCCAAATTTGACATTTTTGTCTATAACTCCACTAGAGAGTACAAAAATAGCACCGTCCGTTTCTTGATTCGATCATAGCTGGAGATGAAACATGGTGTTTTAAATATGATCCTGAAACTAAGCGACAATCTGTAGAATGGAAGTTTAAAGACGAGGCCAAACCTAAAAAATTGCAAGAATCAAGACAATGCTGCTAACTTTCTATGATTCCTATGATTGTTAACAAGGAATTTGTTCCAGAAGGTCAAACTGTCAATCGATATGATTATTTGCAAGTTTTACATCGTTTGTGGTCGAGAGTTCTACGTGTTACGCCCGAATATTCTAAAGGAAAGCAACTGTTTTTATTGCATGATAATGCACCACCCCACAAGATCAAAAAAGTCAATGAATTTTTGATGAAAAAACCGATTTATCTCATCGACCACCTTCCGTATTCGCCTGATCTATCACCGTGTGATTATTTTCTCTTCCCAGAAATGAAAACTGCAACGAAAGGTACTTTTTATGATGACATTCCAACCATACAAGCAGCCGTGATTGAGCGTTTCAAACGTTGTATTGAGTTAAATGGAACGTATTTTGAATAAATATTAGCTTTGAAACATAATACTATGGTTGTTTTATTTTATAACTAAAAAGTCTGGTTATTTTTAAATTAACCTTGTAGGTATGTAGAGCCCGTATAGGCCCTCATAGAATAAAATGCATATTGAAATGGTATTTTTGAAATAAAGACGCTAAGGGCATCTCATAGTCGAGCACATTCGATTGTAGCGTTCATTCTTGTTTCGTTTGCATTTGGAACAATGGGCAATTATTGGTTCCGACAAGTCGCAGCTTATAAATCCATATTAGTTTTCTGTTACAATTATATATATATATATATATATATGTATCTAATAGATACTATCTGTGTGCTGTAAATAAGTAAAACAACAAAAACAACAAAAATGTTAGGTGAGAATTGAATTTGTTTTGAGTTTTTCCTTTTCCTTTTTGTTGTTGTTGTTGTTGTTGTTTTTTATGCTGTTTTGCTTAAAGCAAAAGCCCAAACTGCAACGGATCGTAGGAAAACTTAGAAAATCCAAACAGCAGAGCTTCCCAACATGAAAATATAGGTAGCTACATATGTATGTATATATATTGTATACTATTGTATATATATAGACATATTGTATCTATATAAAGTATGTATGTTGTATATAACAATCATGGCGTATGACAGAGATAGTTAGATCAAATGGGTGTATGCGAATTAGTATATGCGTAAAAGAGATGGAATGGGCGCTTAAAAATTGTATGCACTTAATACGCTTCCAATGACACATTTTGAACTATTGTAGTAGCGAATAGCTTGAATCGAACAGAACTCAGAAGTCTTTAATGTTGCAACAAACGCCAATATTTCCGGTTATTGACATTTAGTGGAGTTCGAATTAGAATTAAATGCATGAAGCCAGAAAATAAAGTAGTGTGCAAGAGATAGCTAGACACAGAGAGAGAGAGAGAGAGAGAGAGAGAGAGAGAGATAGAGATAGAGAGAGAGAGAGAGAAAGTGAGATTGTTTGCTAGACAGGTAGGGGGAGAGAGAAGAGACAACCGTGTAAATACTATGAAGCCAATTTGAAATGTGATCCGAAATATGCAATTGCAACACCAACATACAAAGTTCTACAGATACAGATACATTTCGAATCACTACATATACACGTTGGCACGCACGTCCGTCTGTCCGTCTGTACATCTGTCCATCTGTCCGTTTGTCAATCCGTCCGTCTCTCTGTCTATTTGTCCATTTGCATATGACAAGTGAAGCTAACTAAGCTTAGAATAGTTGGGTGTGAGTTAAATTTGTGAGGCAAGCAAACACACGCTGAACCATTGCTTAAAAAGTTAGGTGGCGGCGGGAAAACCTACCTTTCTGCCTACTTAGTAGCTTGCTGCCGCTACGTAAGGGCTTTAAAAATTAAATAACATTATTTTATATTTAATTTTGCTTTACGTTGCATATCGAGTCGAGTCGAGTCGAGTCGAGTCTGTGGTTGAGTGGTCGCCCGGTAGGTCGGTCAAAATGGGGGTGTAACTGGGATTGAGGGTTATACAGCGGAAACAGCGGCGGCGCTGTACACTTGTAGGGCATCAAAAGACGAGCGTCAACGTCAGCAAACGTCACTGAGCACCAATGGTTAAGGAGAGACAAAGGCACAAGGTACGAGCTGGTGTTGGAAGATGGGGCAGACAAATAATAATATAAGAATCTCAACAAGGTAAGTAAGTGAGATACAGAAACGCTTAAGCAGCAGCAACAAACAAACAAACAAACAAACAAACAAACAAACAGACACACTTTTAGACAGATGCACAATAAGACTGACAAAATAGGCACACAAACAGACAGACAGACAGACAGACAGATAAACAGACATACAGACAGACAGATAAACGGCTGCAGCACTGTTCAAATAGACAATAGAACAAATACATTGTCGTACTAGAAACTACTAATTCACATTTAAATGAGCCTAACTTAGAGTAGTGCCTAGAGTGAAAAAGACCATTTAGAGCATATCGTATAACAACAGATTTGGCAGCTTGACATGCCGAGACAAATCAGCCAACGACGCCTCAGCTGGATTACATGTATATATATGAATAGAAAAATAGACAGATACACGATTAGAGCTATATACGAATGTCTACATACATATGTACAATTGTATATCCAGTGGTGTAGCATTGTATCCATAGGCCATTGACGTGAAATTGCAAGTATTTTAAGTAGCTAATACGTGGCTACCCTAAAAAGTGGGCATGTCAATTATGATACTCTATGAAAGTGCAATAAGAAGAAGTCTATGTACGTATTACAAACGGATATCTTAAAAATTGGTGCCCAAAAAGTGTGCAACAACATCCAGACGGACAGATTGACAGACCAACATGGCTAGATGGACTCGTCACACTTTGTGTGAATGGTATACAAATACTATGGATTTTAGATTTGTTATACAAACGTTTATGTTTTACAATACGATTTAAAATTTCGTGTGATCGAGCTCGATGTTTGACCCAATATCAAAAAAAAAAAAGCTGTCCAAATATACACTCTATCATATGTTATACGATTTTGAGTTTGCTGCATACGAATATTTCGAATTTTTCGAATTTTTCGAATTTTCCGAAAACAAAATGGCGTATGCATAAATTTTGAAAAATTTTAAACTCGTAATTTAAGAAATTGTAAAGTGCCCAATTACGATTCTCTGAATCAATGTTTGCAACGCCTTATAGGAAGCATCGGAGATCCCAAAAATATATTCGGTATCAGTACGATGAGCCGAATCGATATAGTCATGTTCGTTTGTCCACATGTGTGTTTCTCTCTCAATCTTTGAAATATTAGTGTGATGACTATATATAACCATAGAGGAGTATCGAAATGACCTCGATTTAATAAATAGAAGACATAGCTCTCATACAAAAACACTTTGTATTTATTTTGTTGTATCGAACATGTTTGAATTGAAGCAGTTTTAAATAAAATAATTATTGCCTTGAAATTGTTCAACTATATACACAAAAGTTGAATCCAATTAATAATAATTGATATTGCATAAATTATATATAGTTTTATCAGCAAGCTTTGTATGTTTTGAAAACGAGATATATACGAATTAAATCTGTACATAGGCTCGAAAGTTGTGATTTTTCAAAAATAGTAGGTACTATCATCATAAAACAGACAAAGAAAACACTTTATGTTCATATTTTTAAGTAAGGCGTCTAAATTTGGAAGAAACATAAAAGGCCACACACACAGTGTGCTTAGTAATGCGGAAAGTCGATTTATATTAATTTATATTAATTCTCACGACTCTTTGACAAAAATCAGGGAAAAATGTGATACCAAGGCAAGTCTCACAACTATACGTCGTGTTATTTGGAATGATGATAAGCATATAACTGCAAAGCGTCAAATTTTGACCGGCTAAATACCAGAGTTGGAAGCGTGATATTGTGGGAGGCCATTTTGTATGAAGTCAGCTGCCATATACAATTTTTGTCAACCACAATGAATGCTTTGTCTTACAATGGATTATTGAAAGATGGCTTTTGCATACTTTACATACAATACATACAGCCTGGGTTGCCAAAACTTATATATGAGGTGACAATGTGGAGTTATTAATCTGGCCACTCTACGAAAATGTTTGACACGTCAAGTGTATGGATCAGGACAACAATATTCGATTATACCCGAAATAATTCAATCCATCGAATTAGCTTGGAGCTCGATTTTGCTTAATTATTTGCCAATTTGTATGCATCCCTTCCAAACAGGATGTGTGAAGCAGAAACAAGTCTAAAATACTCCAATAAAGTGTTCTATTCAAGTGGCGTAAAATTAGGGCCTCGCATTTTGCCAATTTTTGGTTAATAACTTTTTGTTAATGCTTAAAGCGTAAGCATTAAATCTTCCTTCTGCTCAAATTACAACAATTAAATTACTTTAATTTAAAAAAATTAAGTCTCTAGCATGCTTTGTTTGGAAGCAGTAGGCGATAGAAAACAGCCTTAAGGGGGTGTCCTATACAAGTGGCGAGAAATGTATAGATCCAATATTGTTCAACATTTTCTTTAATCATCTTCCTTTGTCTATTAATCATGCTCATACACTATTGTATGCAGATTATGTTAAACTATGCATGTCATATTCTGATGTTGCGCAGCACAGTTTATTGCAGACTGATTTAAACTCACTACATACATGGTGTCGTCTAAATTTTCTTAATCTAAATTTCTCAAAATGCAAGTGTATGATGTTTCATCGCCATGTGACATATTTTTTAAACAACATTACCCTCAGTAGAGAGTTTTGTTTTAATGACCTAGGTATCCTTATCGAAGCTTAACCTTCTTATAATAATCACATTTGTTCAATAGTAAATGAAGCAAAATGTGCTCTTGGCTTTGTTAAGCGTTGGTCTAAGGCAAATTTAATGATCCTTATACCACTAAACTCCTCTATACTTTTCTTGTTCGTACGATTTTAGAGTTGGGCTTCTGTATTTGGAACACATACTATGCTATTCACGAGAATCGTATTGAGTCAGTTCAAAAAAATTTTCTTCTGTTTGCTCTTAGGAGTCTCAATTGGAATCCCGAAATAAATCTGCCACCCTATCATGACAGGTTAAAATTAATTGATCTGCCAACCCTCTTGTCACGCCATTCTACGCTCTCTGTTGCTTTTCTTCATAAAATTCTTCATTGATTCTGCCTACTTACTTCAGTCCATATTACTAAATGTCCCCGTTCGGCCAACTCGCTACTTCGGGCCAACAAAGTTGCTTTTTTGTACGACAAATTACGCGCTCAATAATTCACTCCGAGTTCTTTGTTCTATCTACAATAAGTTTTCACCCTATTTTTCTTATAACTCTTCCTTACACTATGTTAAAAACTTCTTGATCAGCTCGATAAGACGAGTCGAACTAGCCATGTCTGTCTGTCCGTCTGTCTGTCTGTCTGTCTGTCTGTCTGTCTGTCTGTATGTTGTTGCGCATTTTTTGGGGACAAATTTTTATGCTATCCAGTTGAAATTTTTTTCCAGTTGGATTTTAGTCGACAACTGTTTCATATACATATACAATTGGGCGTGTTCCGCCTACTTTTTGAGGTAGTCCCATATAAACCCACAGCTAACTTTTAAAAAATTTACATCAATATGAACTTGAAATTCGATATGACAGCATCTTACACATATACTACATCGCTTCATACACATCAACTAGTGAGCGTGTACCACCCACTTTTTGAGGAAGCCCCTATTTACACTCGCACTTTTATGTTTTACAATACTATTTAAAATTTCGTGTGAATGCTATTAGAGCTTCGGTTCAACCGAAGTTAACGTTTTTTTCTTGTTTTAAGTTAGTTTAATTAATGTATAAACCTAAAATTTATATTTTAAGCGACTGTTTAATATATGTATGTAAATATGTAGTTGCAATTATAAATAAATATTGGGACCTTGAATTAATAATGAGCGTTTCATACAAGAGGCCGCCACTACTATATGAACCAATATTCGAGTTTCGAATTTATTGCCGTTAAAACCTATTGTCAATGAGCGTCTTTGGCAGCTTCTGTAAACAACAATACTAAATATTGCCTCGAACATGTCGAATTTCGTACCAGTTAAAGTGTTTTTTGCGGAGAGTTCTTCTTTATTACTTTAATATAAAGCGGCCGAGGGTCATCGAATCTTAGTAGAAGTTTACGGCGAGCATGCTCTATCTGAACATTCGTGTCGGATGTGGTCTTTGGTCGCTTTCAAAGTAATGATTTTAAGCTCGAAGGAAAATAAGGAACGGCCGGCTCAACTCAAAGACGAGTCTTCGTCTTCAAAGACTTTGAAGACGAAGAATTGGAATTATCAGAATCATTGGGAGTAGATGAGTCGAAAGTCAGCAAACGTCTAAATGCCATGGGATTGATACAAAAGCAGGGAAACTGGGTGCCATACGAGTTGAAGCCGCGCGACGTCGAAGGGTGATTTTTCGCTTGTGAACAGCTTCTCGAACGTCAAAAAAGAAAAATTTTTTTTTTGCAACGCATCGTGACTGGCAATGAAAACTGGATCCATTACGACAACCCCCAAGCGCAGAAAGTCATGGGTTTTGCCCGGACACACATCAAAATCCTTCGCAAAGCCGAATATTCATGGCATGAAGCTTATGCTCTGTATTTGGTGGGACCAGCGCGGCGTGATCTACTGCGAACTACTCAAATCGAATGAAACGATCACGGAGGAACGCTATCGCACTCAATTTATGCGTTTGAGCCGCAAACTGAAGCAAAAACAGCCGGAATACGAAAAAAAGCACGACAAAGCGATTTTGCAGCATGACAACGCTCGGCCATATGTTGCAAAACAGGTCAAGACCCCACCCGCCGTACTCTCCAGACATCGCTCCTTCGGACTACTACTTGTTCCGGTCGATGACACATGGCCTGTCTCAGCAGAAGTTCACTTCATATGAACAATGCAAAAAATGGGTCGATGATTAGATTGCCTCAAAAGACGGAGTCGTACTTCCGAACTTTGAATAATATATTTGTAACCATTTTTGCTTAATAAATTCTTAAATTTCGAAATAAAACGCTCATTATTAATTCAAGGTCCCAATATATAAAAAAAATATATATATTTTCTTCAATACTGGTTGTGCTTTATTGGAGGAAAACATATAACAATATCATTTAATTCATGCAGGAACTTTAGGAAAATATTGCAAATACTTACTTTTTAACGTAAATTAAAATGCTATATCAATATATCAATATACTATACTTACGTTTTAAGTACAAACAAATTAATACAAGAATATATATATAATTGTGAAAAAATAAATCTGAATATTTAAATAAATGCATTAAGATTACGCTAAACGAACTAAGTATAATTGTTGTTCTGTTTAGGTAAATGAATGTATGTATAAATATATATGTATGTACATATTTCTAAAAACATACATATAGTATATATATTTATATATATATATATATATATATATATATATATATATATATATATATATATATATATATATATATATATATATATATATATATATATATATATATATATATATATATATATATATATATATATATATATATATATATATATATATATATATATATATATATATATATATATATATATATATATATATATGTGCCTTGAATCTGCATATATGTATGTATACATATGAATTTGTATGTACATACTCGTATATATACATGTGCAGGGTTCCTGTGCATACTGGAATAAGGGTGTGTATCTGTGTCTCCTTTTTGCCGCTATGCCGATTGGCCTTCATTTTAAAAACGTCATCAATGTGCAAGGCAAAAGCGTCATCAAGAGCATCAACAACAACTATAGTAACAACAAGGATTTGAAAAATTCCGCTTTTAATTCGACCTTCGCTTAAAAATAAAAATGTTCTCCGAAAAAAAATATAAATATAAACACGAACTTGAGTTTCAAGTCGAACGTTTACTCCATTACATCAACATTACATCATTTTTGTTTGAAGAGTGTAGGCTGAGACTTTCTTTGTAAATATTAAAGTAAATTGTAGCGATTAGATTTTAGTAGCACGTACTGAGTTAGTGTGGGTTATTTAATAAAAATAAAATGAAAACGTTCCTAAAAAATCCTAGTACATGCATATATGTAACACCACTAATTTTATACCGGAGCTCCATTAGTATATATGTATGTGAAGCAATCGTCCATAAGAAGCCGACGTATTTAATTTCGAGCTGATATTAATTTAAATAATAAAGTATTTCATACTACATACAACTATAAAAGCGGGCGGTGGAATTGTATGAGGCTACCTCATAATGTGTATGGGAACGCCTATTAGCATATGAATATGAAGCGGTCCTTCAAAAAAGAAAAATACATACAATTTCAAATTGATATTGAATCAACTTTAAAAAGTTTTAAAATCAAAAACACAAAGTTTGGACGTTTGTAGGTTTGTATGGAGGCTACCCCAAAAAAGTGGACGCGGCATGTCAATATGGATACTCTAGAAACTTGAGACCAAAACAAGCTTAATTAACGGCTTTATGTAGAGAGAGAGAGAGAGAGAGAGAGAGAGAGAGAGTAAATATGTATATATATATATATCATTTCATACTATTGATGTGTTAATGGCATAATAAGAAAATACAAAATAATACATGAAAACTATTAAAAAGAAACGCAAACATATTTTTTTTTGTTTTTAATTTTTAATGCGATTGGCTAATCCATTTTCCCTAACGAATAGCTAGCAAAAGGTGATGCAACGTCACACCGCTCGATCCCTGCCAATGACGTAGCAGTGTTAACAATTTCTTAGGCAAATGCATGTGTACAGTGGTTAGGCTGAGAGTTAGTACTCCCTACCGGTGTTTTAGGAAATCGCCAGTGCAAAAACGGTGCAGTCGAACCACTGGGTTACTAATGTTATTGAAATCATCTTATTAGACTTATAATCTAATTGGCGCACTATTCGTGAGACACTGCCTCAAATAATGGACAAGGTGATGGAAGAATGTGCCTTCAGCATCCAGTTTGACAGACGATCCGTGGTGGTCATATCATATAATCTACCGAATAAAAAAAAAAAAAATATATATATATATATATATATATATATATATATATATATATATATATATATATATATATATATATATATATATATATATATATATATATATATATATATATATATATATATATATATATATATATATATATATATATTCACTCGATTTACTGTATTTGTAATATTTGCGTTTTTCATTGTTATGTCTGTATATAAAATAGATGTTTTTTTTTTCATTTGTTTTTTTTTTCCACAGATCACGCGGATCAACTGTTATCGTACGGACATCTTATTTTTATTCAGTATTGTTTGACAATTCATCATGGAAAGACAACGCAACAGCGTCTCCAAATTGTTCAGCTTTATTACGAAAATCAGTGTTCTGCGAAAAATGTTTTTCGTGCACATATGGTGTGCACCATCAACCTTCCGAGCTAATTATTGCCAATACCATTCACAAATTTGAGTCTTAGTGTAACTTATTGAATAATACGCAACCGAATATAGTACCACATTCAGTCCGTACTGTGGAGAATATTGCGGCCGTAGTGCAGAGTGTGACTGAAGACTATGACTACTTCGAGCAGCATCTTGTAGGAACAAGTTGGCGAATTTTATGCATGGAACTTGGTTCAAAGACTTACAAAATACCAACTCGTTCAAAATAGTTTCAGTCAGTGGGTTCTGCAACAGCTAAATGAAGATCCGCTGTTTTCGCGCCGAACTTTGTTCAGTTCAGTGATGAGGCACTTTTCTGGCTCAATGGATACGTCAATAAACAATATTGACGTATTTGCGATGATGAACAACGCGCGAACAGATTCTCAAACTATCGTTACATATACAAAATTGTTGTAGTTTATGGGTTGGTGGACTAATCGGTTCTTATTGCCGGACGTAATATAATCGCCAATGGCAAGCTTTATCGCATCATGATAACGGACTTTTCATTACCGGAAATTGAAGTTCTTGGTTTCTGCAGGACGGTGCTACGGCACACACAGTGCGCGAATGAATGGCTTTATAGAAAAATCATTTTGGTGCGCACCTAATTTAGCGTTTCGGATTTGTCAACTGGCCGCCTAGATCATGTGATATCTCACCTCGGGATTTTTTTCTTTGGGCTTATGTGAAGTCAATAGTGAATGAAAATTGGACCTTCCGAATGGACCACCTACAGCGCAGTTGCAGTTAACATTTGCATGAAATTAGCTTTAAAAAAGCTTTAAAATGGGTCATAATAAAGATTCTGATATAGAATTCTATTTTAAGTATTTTAATAAAAAAAAAAAATTTTTTTTTTTTTGTTATATACTTTATGGGGTCTCTCACGTCTTCTTCTGCTTGTTAAATACATTCGCCCTAATTATTCCCTTTGTGTACAGGATATAGAAACACACTCTGTATATTTTATGTGCTCTCTGTTGCATACTTTAAGGCGTTGCAAACATTGTGACTGAATTTTAATAACGAACGCACTCAGTGTGAAGAGTATAAAAACTGAGAGGAAATAAAGAAGCAGTAAATGAGACAAAGATAAATAATAAGTCTCAGATAAATATTATTTTAAATAGCAAAAAAATGAATATGTATACTCGTATATATAAAATTGTTTCTCTTTGCTCAGCCATATAAAAATAAAACAAAATAAAAAAACTAGGACGCAAATTACGTTGATATTGGGCGTATATTAGGTGGAGCAAGGAGGTGAGCTGCATGTTGCTGTTGTAAGTGTGGCGTTATACGGATAGCACGGGTGTGTGAGTTGCAAGCAGCTGACGTTTGAAATATCAAGAGCAACAAATACAAAAACAACAAAAACAACAAAAACAATTCTGCGATAAACAAAACGAGCACAAAACGAGTTCGGCAAAGCTCGTCGAAACGTTTTAAGCCGAATCGACATTCGTCTTTTAACTGTTACTAGGTTACTGGGTTTTCAGGCAAAAATAAAACATACAAAAAAAACGAAAAGAAAAAAAACATTAAAAAAGCTGAATGCGAAAGCGAAAGCGTCGTGCTTATGACGTCAGCAGGGTAAATGGCCTCTGAATTTCAAAGCATAAACTTGGCAGTAACATGTTGATATCCTTTACAGGTTGTGCGACAAGAGCAAGTGCAACTGACAGAGTGAGAGCGTTAAATGCCAGCGGCAAACAGCGTATGTGTGAAAGAGATAGCTAGCTGCAGAGTGAGAGAGATAGAGATTGGAGAAAAGCTGCGGGGGTTTTTGTTTTTTGTTTTTGTTTTTGTTTTGTTTTTTGTTTTGTTTTTTTTTTTTTTTTTATACTCATAGAGCAAAGCGTTGAGGTCGTTTACGTCTATATTTTGCTTACGCCAAAAATGTCCATAAACTCAATAGCTGCAAGGATAACTGAAATTGTTTGCGCAAGCTTCTAAAGCGCGTCTTAGCTGCTGCTGTGCTGCTCCCGCATCAACTCACCTTCAAATCATGCCTGCTACATCGCGCTTCGTATCGCTCACTATCGTTCTACAAGTATGTATTTTGTAAATTGTTGTTGTTTTTAGTTTTGAATTTTGTTGGTGTTTTTTTACTTAAGTAGAAAATTAAAAACAAATAAAAGTATGTTTCAGAAAAAAAAAAATAATAATAATAAAAAAAAAAATAAATAAAATCAAATAAAAAACACTACAAACAAGTTTGCTCGACTTCGTGGTCCACTATACCATACCTGAGCATATTTATTTGTAATGTGCACCTATCTGGAATATTTCTCTAGAAATGACATAAAATCCATTCTCTATACAAAACTTGCTGTTTTAAGCTTAGGTAGGTACGAAAATAGTTTTTATGAAGCAATATCGTAGTGAAGTTTTTGTCTGGATGAGGGTTGTTAGTTTTCAGAAATTTTTTTATTTACTTCATCTATGGTTATAAAGTGTTTATTACTTAGAGCATAGCCCCTAGTTGGCGCATGATCCGTTTCTTGAGTGAAATTTTATTGTCTTACAGTCGGATCCGTAGGCCAACGCAGCTTGTTTACGTCTGAGAGACTTCTCTCTCCGACCGACTATAGATTAGCCAGCAATAAATTAACTTTCTACAAGCCTATTTCTAGTAGCACCGTGAACAGAATATAGAGAATGTAATAAGTATTAATATGTTATAAAACTTTTTCCAATGGAATAACAGTTTCGTGTAGATATTTGATAATAAGTGTCATAAGTAACACTCTAAAATGCCCAGCAGTAATTAGCCAGCATTCTGATTTGTCTCTTTTCTTCAATGCGCTTTTCAATTGTCGATATTTCTTGGTGGAGTCTGAGTAGAATCCCAAGTTACAAAGAAAAAAATACATTTTTCTAGCCATGTTTCATTCCATTTTTCTATAAACCTCCAGAAATTTATGTACCATCTTAACGAAATTAACACTCTTCTTATATTTCCCAAAAAGTTCTCACACAAAGCTATGAAACTCAGCTATTCCCTTTTTCTACTTGATTTAATTTCTCTACACACAAACTAAAGTAATATTACTGGTCTTTTTCCAACTGAAAAGAATTTCTTATAGTGACCACTAACCAGTCACTGCATTTGCAACCACATTCTAAAATCGCCCTAGCTACGCTCCTGATATTCTGCATTATTTCTCAACTCTGTATAAATAGCATAATTGTATTAGGAGAGTCTTACTATTTAGCTAAGTTAGCCTTATTTCTTATGGTCTCCGACATCTAGGCGTTCTTACAGTTACAAGGAATCAAGTTTTCATACTGTTCAAGATTTTACATGTATACGAGTATACTTGTACTTTTAATGGTTCCTGCTATGCCACATTTTGACTGTTACATGCGTTTGCACAAATTTAATGTACACTTTTACATACACTATAAGAATAGAGTATACATTTCTATGGGCGCTATTTGGCTCGAGCATCAAAAGCATTTTGAAATATATATATATACTCGCTTGTGTACCTATGTATGTATTTGTAGTTATAATTATATGTCGCTATATTTCCAATTAGAATTATTTACATTTTTTTAAATTGCTTTAAAATGTTTACTTTATGTTTACATTTTGTAAGCGTTTATAAAATATTTTCCTTATTATTTAAAGCTACTTTAGAGTGATGCATAGTATCTATACACATATTTTCTATCTAAATTATGCCAAGAAAAGTACGTTTAGGTTGGGTTAGGTTAGGTTAGCATTGTCGGGTTAGTTACAAACGCCCATCCAGCACCTAAACCGTACACGGTTTCTTTTGATACCACATGAATCTCTTTTGAGACTTTGAACAATTTTTACTTTTACAATCACTTCATTAAACTTTCGATCTCTAGCTTAAAAGTTTTTCAATATTGACATTTAGAAAGTAGTTCCCCAGGTGCTTGCATTTACTCTTAGACAGTGCGGCGCATTGAAAATGATGGACTGTTTGGATACAGCTATAGAAATCTGGTGAGGAGGCACCAGTCTTTTGACATCGTCGCCTATGAGACAGTGTCCTAATACCGCTCCTATTAAAATTGCAACATCTGTTCTACTCATCCGAAGTAGGGACTGTGTACTATTCCGGTCATACTTATTCTAAGTCTGCCTCGAAGTGCTACAAGTGGTAAGACTGTACCACCACTGGTTTGCGGTCCATAAAAGTATTGGTTTTGATTTGTAGCTTATACAGTTTGATAGCAGTAAGCCAATCGACTCCTTATCCTGTCAAATGTGTGTCGTTGTACGCAGTCTTGCAAGTTCATCTGCTAGTTACTCTCAATATTGCTGTGCCCTGGCACTCAAACGAGGTGGATGCTGTTATGCTCAGCGCCAAGAGATTTGCTTTGCGGCAGTTAGTGATGGTTCTTGACCTAATTAGATAGGAGTTCAGCGCATTTAGAGCTGCTTGGCTGTCTGAGTTTCCTTTTAATTCTAGACGATTCTAGCTAACACATTGACTCATAGATGGCAGCGACTTCAGCTTGATAAACTCTACAGTTATCAGGTAGTCTACAGCACCATCGATAACTGTCCCCTATACTGACGCAGAGTTTGAGCGTCATCGGTTATTTAGTTTGTTTACAGTGCTCGATTTTGTCAGTTCATCTCAATTGTGTTTTGCGATTTTTACGAATTTTTGCGTATTTCCTACAAAAACTCAATCACGTAAAGTTTGCTAAAGACATGGTAGAACGTTTTACTTCCGACTCCACATTTGTAAAACGCATTGTAACTGGTAAGGAGACATGGATTTACGAGTTGAATATGCAAATCAGTCAACAAGCTTCGGAATGGCAGCTTCCAACTGAGCAGAAACCGAAAGTACCACGCAAAAGTCGATCAAAAGTCAAGGTAGTGTTGACTGTTTTCTTTGATTATAGTGGAGTTGTGAATTCGGTATTCTTGCCAGAAGGTCAGACGAATATTAACTGAGCATTTGAGAGAGTAAATTAGTAAAAAAAAAGGCCATATTTGTGGAAAGAAAACTCTTGTAAAACTCTTGGCATCTCTCAAGGCTAACAATGTTAACGAATTTCTGATAAGAAACTCAACAAATACCATCGAACAGCCACCGTGATACAACCATACCGGATATGGTTTCGGTCGTTGGCAAAAACGTATTTGTATATATTACGGTTGGAGGCAACTATGAAGTCTCTGCAAAAAAATTGGATAAACAATAATCATTATGTGTTGTATTGACAAATTCTCAGTAATGTTTTGACAGAATATACATACTATATCTATGAAACTGTTAAGTTTCACTATCAGATACAAACCAGCGAAGATCTCATCTAAATTGAACTATTTTTTTGTTCAATACGAATTCTTTCGAATAATTCTTTTAGGTATTGTTTTGGAAAGTATTCGAGCTTCTAAACTGAAAAAGTTACCAAATCAAAAAAAAAAAAACACAATTCAGGGCTTATTTCATTCCTAATACAGAATGTAGAAGTGTTAGGTTTGATTGGCTTTTCAAAGAACTGATTTAAATATAAGTAATTGAGAATGTAATTAGAAATAAACTGCCTCTGTGCTTCTTATATATTGCATATAGACCCAGATCGGATAAATTTGAGGGGTAGACTCTTGCAAACCTGCACATCATTTGAGTTTTTGTTAAAATTTTAATCAATTCTAATCAAATATCCTGCATATGTTCAGTTCGGACCACTAAAGTATACTCGTATAATCCATGGTGGACCCCTAACCATGATTGTCCCTCCTGGAGTTTGCACAAAGCGTTGATATCGTTTGCTGGTGCAACTTCGCAACATGTCAACAAGACTCTCTGGAAAAAATCTAATTGGGCATGTATCAAAACCATTTGGAAAGGCTCAAAGGAAAACTCCAGCAAACCATCAATTTTTGTGTTTGTGTTAAATACATTTAATTTACTTAATAAAATCAATTCCCAAACAAATTAATACTTTGATAGAGTTTATAATTATTTGTATACACGCACTTTGTAAAACAGATTCTTTTTTTTGTTTGTTATTTCACATAATTGTCTCATGTGGGCCAATATTCTGACGAAGAAGAATCGTCAATGCTAGTGTTTACTTAAGTTTTTAAAATTTTTAAAGGATGCATTTGATTCGTATTGTGCATAATATTGTTGTGCATAAAATTTTGAACTATAATTTAAAGAAATTTTAGTGAAAGCGTACATGTTGAAGGCCCAGGCCAGGTCTGAAATGTTAGTCAGCATGTTAGAAATGTAAGTTATCAATTCCTCAAATGTTTGCTGATATAAGTGTACAATTTATGCAATGTTAGCTATTATTAATTGCACTCACCTTTTGTTTGTAGTTAAGCAATTTTAAAACAATTATTATTTTTAATATAATTACTTTAATTCAAACATGTTCGATACAACAAAATAAATACAAAAGTTTTTATCTTCTAGTGGAGAAATCATGGTAATTTTTTAACCTGCGTTGCTTTTGGTTATAAAAAGTTTCCATACCAACTTTTATACCAATATTTCAAAGATTGACGGAAATGGGCGCAGACAGACAGACAGACAGACGGACTTAGCTAGAGCGCCTCGTCTTGTCGTGCTGTTTTCAAATGTATTTACTTTAATGGGGTCTCTAATGCTTGCTTTAAGGCGTTGTATAGATTGGCACTTAATTTTAATACAATTCACACTATGTCTGTGCAGTATAATAATGAAATAGAAAAATATAGTACTAATAATAATATAGTATTTTTGCAACAACTCTTGTGTAGTTGGGGTTTTTATTACATGCAAGGAAATCAGAAACAATTAACTTAAAACGTATTCAAAGCTCCAGCGTCATACGGTGTAAAATATGTATGCTATTTTTTATGCTTGAGCGTATTTCCTGCATGTAAGACTATGCTCTGTTTAGCTGTAAAACCAGGCAAACTGGTCAGTAAGTAACATTTCGAACATGCTCAAGTTCTTATCAGCAGATTTGTGTTTGCTGTCGGTTTCACACTTTTGATTGGTTCTACATTATATTGCGGCATGAACAATTTGTGTATTATATAGACTAATTTGTAAAATAAATGAAAATCCAAAGGCGAAATTTAGCCCACGTTCTTAATTTCTAAATATAAATGAAATGCATTTAATAACAATATGGCTCTTTTTTTATGAGCTGAAAATTCAAAAGCAGCAAATAATTTTGATTTTTAGTAATATTTTTGATAAATCATAACTTTGGAAAATGTGGCTAGATATTCCTCATATGTATCTCATCTTTTAGAAAAATAATATGGCATCGTGTACACTTTATTGGCTGTAGACTAGTGTAATTGTTATATATCTTTATTATATAAAATTATATATGCTGGTACTGGTTTAAAATTGTTGTAGTTGCTCTAAGAATAAGTGTTTAATCAGACCGATAAAGATGCTAAAATCTATTTATAAATAAACAAACATTATTACAATAGAATATGACCTCCAAAAGAACTATCAATGACGTTAAACTTGATTTTTTTCTTGTTGTGTGGAACAACAGTGCTGATTTTCAATGAAATGAAGTTTTACATCCTATGCCCTATTACATTAATGCTTTCTACATTTAGAAGTATATGTTTTATCAGTAAAAATAGCAATAAAATTCGATAAAATTAATAAAAAAAACTATAAATTTGTTAAAAATAATAGTTTAACAATTAAGCTTCTTTTGAAGATTAAGCTTTCGAAGATTTAATGAATTATTTAACTAGCTATGTATGTATATCTATAAACACACAGTCTGTATAACTAGTATGTGCTTGGATTTCGCGCCATTTTTAGTTTTTTAGAATAAAATAAAGTACACATTTAATATACATATTTACCAATTGTATCTTTGCAACTTATTTGTATCTTATATTGTATCTCATAGATACGCAGTTTATATTTTAAAATTTTGCCAACTGTCAACAAAAAAAATTCAGTTTGTATATTGTTAATATTAAAATATTTTATACACTGCTTACACTTCACTTCAAAAAAAAGAAGGAGATTTTTATTTAAAAAAAAAAAAAAAAACAAAAAAAAAAACTTGAACACTTAGTTTTATTTACTATAATTAAATTCTTGTTTCAGTTTTCTAGCTTCAACAGTTTATTTAAATATTGTGCATTTAAATGAGATACAATTTCGAAAATATGCTCTATCAGAAGTGCTGTATGACTTGTTGGCTTGAGCGCCAGATTCCGACTGAATTCCGTGGTAGACTCCAGCTTCAACGTAAACCATAACCAGCTGCAATTCAAAACGTATTCTGCTCAGGACGCCGTTTGCCGTTGCCGTTGCCGCTGCCGTTGCCGCTGCCGTTGAATGTTGACGACAATGATGTTGATGGCGCAAACGGTGTCCTTTGCAGACGCCGTCGAAGTCACCGCCACCGCCACCGCTACCGCTACCGCTTAGATATTATTTCTCGCAGTGCTATAAACTTTTTGTTCGTTTGTATATTTTTCTCAATGAATTTTCGTTTGTTTGCTCTGAATGCGCGCTCTGTATGTCCTCGAATTGCTGCCAGCCAGTTGCCAGTCAAGAAAGGCATTCAATATACATTCAATCCTATATCACAGCAGCATGACGCTGGCTGTGCAGCATGATGCATACATTACCTTTCGTTGTCTTGTCCGTGAGTTGCTGCGGTCGTCACAGATACAGATACAGACGATGTCGCCGCCGCCGCCGCCGCCGCCGTCGCCGTCGCCGTCGTTGCCGTTTATGTTGTATGTTGCCGATGTTGTTGCTGCACGGCACGGCACTGCACGGTTCAGTTAAGTCTCAACATATGCCATATCCTGTGAATGAATGCCATCAATGACGTCACACGGCGAATCGGCTCGACTCGATTCGATGGCGGTACGGCTTGGCATGTGCTATCATTTGAATAGAAGTAAGCAAAGCTTTCGACATCGTCATCGGCAACTTCGGCACTAGGTCACTGTGTTAGCAGCATCAAGCAACAACGAGTACACGAATACACGAACAACCAAACCAAACACCAGGCGAAAGGACAGATGAAAGGACGAGGCACGACGATAAATGGCTCCCAAAATGACTTTAAAAATATTACTGTGAAATAAGAACTTGAAAATTTAAGCTATAATTAAAATGCCCACGCGTATATAATATCCTGCCCTAATAAAATTAATACATTTTTCAATTCAAATCATTTAAAAGAATATAGCTAAAAAGCTGACCGAAACACCCTTTTTTATACCATTCACACATTGTAGTGTGAAATGGTATTATCAGTTTGTCTGAAAGTTTGTAACGCATTAAATTAGGCATCGTTGATCAGCTCGACGAGACGAGTCGATCTAGCCATGTCCGTTTGTCTGTCTGTCTTGTATGCTATTCAGTTGAAATTTTGCACATACACTTCTTTTTATTGCCGTTTAATAGAGTATCGAGATTGACCCGCCACGCCCACTTTCTGGGGTAGCCCCCATACAAACCCACCGCCCACTTTTGACTTTTTGTATGAAAAACTTTTTTATTGTAGTCAATATCAACTTAATAATTGATATGGTAACTTTTAGTGGACGAATGCTTGACGTATACATATATTAATGGGTGGGACCCACTGTTTGGGGTAGCCCTCTTACAAACCTACTGCCCACTTTTTACTTTTTCTAAGAAAACTTCTTTATGTAAGTCAATATTAGGTTGAAATGCAATATGGTGCCATTTTATAGACAGCCGCTTAACATACATAAACTAATGGCCGTGGCCCGCCCACTTTTTGGGATAGCCCCCAAACAAACCTACCGTGCAATTTTGTGTTTTTTATGAACAAATTCTTCATTTAAATCAATATTAGCTTGAAATTTGATTTGGTGGATTTTAGTGGACAACCGCTTCAAATACATATACAAATGGGCGTGTTCCGCCCACTTCTTGAGGTAGTCCCATATAAACCCACAGCTCACTTTTATGCATTTGTATGGAAAACGTCAATATCAACTTGAAATTCGATATGGCGGCATCTTACACATCTACTACGAGTACATCGGTTCATTAACATTACTTCCAGTAAAATTTCGTGTGAATGGTATTAAAGCTTCGGTTCAGCCGAAGTTCCCGTTTTTTTCTTGTTTTATTTGAAATATTCGACTGAGAACTTACAAATAGTTCAAGTTGAAAGACAATATTTTTAATGTTGTTGTAAGAACTTGTGCACGGTACTAGAATCAATATAACTTCTGATCAACAAAAAAAAGCAACTCTTCCACCTATTTGTGAATGGAAACAAAAAGCACAGAAGAAATCGACATACTTTTACACAAGCTGATACTACGAACAAAGTGGAGTTGCGACGGATCATCAGGCCAAAGCGCATATAAACTAGAGCGATGCATAAATTGATACATTCAAGCTGCTTTATGAATATTAAATCATTTAATTCATGAATGCAACACATTCTAGAAAGTCAACATTCACTTCATTGAATGCAGAATAAATTCAACTTAACTACCATTCACAATGAATGAATGAATGAAATGTCAATTCATTTCACTATAAATGCTCGGTTAACCGAAACATTCATTCAAATGCATTGAAGGTTTGAATAAATTCAGTTGTCGGTTGTTTACGATATCAACACGAATACTTTCAGCAGTCGAATGCTTTCTTCACCCGAATTGATGTTCGACTGGTAGCTAGTTGCTAAGAGAATCCCTATAAGCAGAGTAAAAGAGATGAAAACATGTAAATTTAATGCCACAATTTTTTACCTATGTATTATGGCCCACAAATCTCGAAAATCACAATAAAAAAGTTTCTATGGATAGGTTTCAGGAATATAATTTTTTATATCATATTTCGAAAACGTCCGATTAGGTCGACAAAAACCTCTTATTAAAGGAAATAACATATCCAACAACATTCGCCTCTAACATTTTTTTACATTTTTTTTTTCGGTTCACCATCAGTTTAGTATTTATTAGGGCGGAAAATTGGAATCGGATCTAAATCCACATTTCAGACCTTTAAAATTTTTCATATAAAACAAATGATATTGTACGTACCTCAATACATATAGTACTAAAGAAATTTTCTACTGAAGGTGACAGGAATCATAGCCGAAACGCAAAATGATGACAAAACGTAATTTTTAGGAATAAAGCCGTGATGGAATTGCGTTGACAGTGCTCTGTGGTTACTTTAAATTTCTCATTTTTAAACCGAGTTTGTGTGAATACCCTAAATATGTATACAATTTGTATGAATGTACATATAGGTATATATACAAAAGTATACCTACAACATACCTACAATATATTTAGATAAATTTATATTTTTAAATAATTATCTCTCTTCAAATAAAAATATGTATATATTTTTGGCACTTTATCTGAGTTGCAACTCCGTTTTATGTACACACACACACATACACACACCTCACAACCTGACTCCTCTCTACACTCCACACCCAACAACAAGACAGGCCACTCAAATCTAACGACGTCACAAGCGCTTCCTTGCTTCGGCGTCATAGCGTTCAATCACCTTTTCTAGGTTGACGAACTTCTGACCCAACCTGGCTGGTTTGGCTTTGTTCTATTCTGTTCGGCTCGGCTCATTTGCTGAATGACCGTGCCCATTCCTTTGCTCTACGCCAGCTCCGTCGCAGCGTGCAGCATAAAAGCTCTCTCTCTCTCTCTCTCTCTCTCTCTCTCTCTCTCTCTCTCTCTCTCATACCACAGGTGCATACCACAAATCGCAGTTTAAGCAACAAATTTTGAATGGCGGACGGCCGAAAGCTTACATCATTGATGACGTATTATCAGCAGCAACAGCAGCAGCAGCAGCATTGAAGATACTTCTGAAAAAGGAACAGCGAGGGTGTAAGTACTGCATTCGTTGCAGCAACAGCAACGACCAGGATCGGCTTTCTAGGGCGCTAAATTTAAAGAACGTCAGTATCGTCGGTGAAACAATTAGTTTGTAAAGGCATCATAACTTCAAAGGAACTATTCTCAAATTTTTAGCTAGCTTATATTATTTATGTGATTTGCAATTTTTTCTTTAAGACGATTTTGTAATACTGTTCATATCATCTGGCTGTGAAGAGTGCTCGTGTATGCTGTTGATTACAAAAATCAGGATGACTCATTCATCGCTACACTAGCAAATTAGTTTTTCGATGTCTGTTTTTATTGGAAGTGTTCAACCGTCTGTGAAAAAACGATTTAAACAGCTGAAAAATCGTAAAATTTGTTGAAACTTTTTCTTTGATTTTGCTACAAATTCACAATTGGTTCAATTCCAAAAATCAAACGTGAAAGACATCTTTTTCTTGCCAAGAAAATTGATTGACCATTTCTTGTATGTTGTGTATGGATACGAGAGTTGTCTTCAATATTGTATGGTTTGCCAATATTAAGTGTTATTAGGTGTCAGCTGACATTTCCTTTGGAAAGTTTTACTTTGTTTAGCATAAATGTGCGCAGAACGTTTTGATGAACGCGCCATTTTCGAAGCACTTTTGCCATTCTGAAGTGTATAGCTCCAAAGCGAGATGTTTAACGGCTTCAACAGTTACTTTAGGTGTCGAAAAACGTTGACCTTGAAACTTATTTTTAATGTGCAGGAACAAAAAGAAGGTGTTGGTAAGTAAGTTTGATGACCCATCAATTCGATATTTTAAATACTCAAAAACCCCGACCATCTCTAGTTTCGTTTTTAATCGCACGGCGAACACGTTTGAAGATTTGCCAAGGACTACAATATAAAAGCAACCCTCATATATGAAATAACAGTTTTTTTTTTTGCTATCAGGATTTCTAGGAGTTCTATCAGATCAACTTCCATCTTGACTTTGGTAATATTTTATATGAAGCTGAACCTGGCCACAACCTAAACTTTGACGCTCCTGTTGCGTTGATGGCTCGTTGACCATTTGTGCTCCGCAGGCTGGTGCGTCGGCATTGGCGCCGGACGAAATGTGAATGAGCGAAACGAAAACCTCTTCTGGCCGCTTCTGCAAAGCAAAATGAAGCTTTAATCTACGCGGATGAAACTGAATTGAGTCTATGTATTTGACGTTGTTGCCAGTCGAAAGGACGGATGGACGAATGAACGGACTGTCAGCCGAAGGACGAGTCTTAGGGTGGAAAGCAGCAGCAGGAGCAATAGCAGCCGAGCAATGCACGAGATGCTCACGATTCTCGTCATTACGTTCAACTGATACTCCGGCGCTTTGGCTGATTGGCGGTCTATCCGCCCGTTCGTCAGTGTTGCTGCTGCTGCTGCTGCTGTTATTGCTGTTGCCGTAGTTGTTCTTGTTGTATCTACCGCCGCCAATTATGCTGACCTTCGCATTTATTTTTAGTTTGTTCCTAAAAATAAACGGGGTCAGTTGGTGCTTGCTTCCTCGCTTGTTGGCTTGCTTGTCTTGCTTCATGCGTTCGCATTCTATTCTGCTCCGTTCTGTTCTGTTCTATTCTGTTCTATTCTATGCTATGTATGTATCTATCTATTGTAGTCGTATTATGTTTCTTTGTATCTGTTTTTCAGTGCTTGCGTATTTGTATGTCTTCCCATAGCAAAATCTGTTTCGACTGCCATCTAATTCTATTACAATATTATTATTCTTCTTTATGCTTTTGCTGATTATTTAAAAAAATAATAATGTTGTTGATAATAAAATGAAAAAAAAAATGTATCTTTTATACAATCTATATACGATACAAAAACTTAACACATGCAAAATGAATCATGCGAGTATACAACTGCTGAAAAGTCTACAAAATGCTTCAGGAATAGCATAACTAAACTTTTCGAAGCTTTTTAACAGAGGCACTATGAAATCATGATATTGTTTAATTTATATTTATATTAATATTTATCATATTTTTTTTCCCACACCTTTCATACATAGTTCTCAGTTTGTAAATGTATAATACCAAGTCCATAACTCTTTTAAGATGACTCCCGATGTGCTCCAAAACACACATTTTTGTGAAACTAATGCAAAAAAATAGGAATTAAATTGTAAATATTTAGTTTTTATAGTGGAACTTATTTTTTTACATATTCTTCATATATGTACTAAACTGCTGCACAAATTAAGTTATTCAAGTAGATGTAGGAATATTCATTCAAACACATTCAATTCATTCAATGCCGTATGCATTCATTTTTATTAGCATTCACTTGGATTGAATGAATGAAATGTTAATTCACTTCACTATGAATGCACGGATAATCGAAACATTCATTCATTCATTCGAATGTTTCGAAGGTTCAACTAGATTCAGTTGTCGGTCGCCTTCGACATCAACACGAAGGCATTCTGCACATGAACTGATGCTCAAATGCTAGCTTGTGGCAAGTGACCTGAGTGAAAAATGAGAAGAAAAGAGGTAGCTAGTTGCTAGCGAGACCCTTATAAGCAGATGATAAACTGACACTAAAGGTACTTATTAGCTAAAACAAGTAGATAGATAGAGAGAGAGAGGGGGAGAGAGAGAGAGATAAAGAGCGTGGTATGCTGAAATGAAACGTAATCAACGCATTCGAATGTATCCTATTCATTTATTCATTCATTCATTCATTCATGGTATTCAACTTCATAAACGTTGAATAAACCTTGAACTTAAAAACTTTTCTGTTTATAATAAGACTATAAATACGCAATTGTTTGCGTTTTTTAAATATTTTTATTTTATTTTTATAACGACTTTAATAAATGAATGTACTCATATCTCAAACACTTCTGCACATGTCTGTACAGATTGAGCACACAAAACTAGACAAGTGTGATTGATACTTTGCAAATTTCAATAGAGCTTGTGTGACAGTGAAGCATATCAAATAGTAACGAGGACTGTCCCAACAGTACTACACATTATGACGAAAGATGATATATAAAGTATTTTGTTATTTGTTTTTTTAGTTGAAAGTCATTAACAATGTACATTATTATTGAAGTTTGAACGCAGTGTAAGCAAGTAAATTATGTTTTTGAAATATAAAATTGTTCGCTTATACCGTTATTAAATCATTTGATCCGCATTTGATATATTGTTTGTTGATATAAATCGAAGACCAGCTAATATTTGGTGACATAAATAAACGACTTGGTATCGATTGTCTCACTCTCATGATGTTATTCCATCTCTCTCTCTCTCTCTAGTATGGGCAAGACTGTAAGCAAGTGTCATACGGCCCTATTTATAATCTATTCTGGAGGACTAAGTCTATACTTGATTTCTGAAAATGTGCATAGGTAAAAGATAGAAGAAGACATGACAGACCATATTAATTATATGAATTCATGACCAGCTCAAAATTCGCGTCAGTAAAGCAATTTTCGTTAGTCGGAGTTTATAGGCACCTAAATCTCAGATACTTTAAATACTTAAATACTGAATCACCTTAGAATCTATTCTTGTTAAGCATAAATGTATCTTTAGATGAACTACACTCCGTTTCTCCAATCAACGATATGATTCCCGCAATATATCGATTAATGTTACTGGAATTAAATACGTTACATTTTCCGCATTCAAAAAGCGTGTCGTTAAGCGAAAAGCAAGATCGAGGTATAATAAAACAAGAAGCACATAGTGCTGCACAATAAATAATATTAATTATATTTCAAACCGAACAAACAGTTTGAATAAACTGAGTCCCTGCTCGGGCGCCGTATTATAGCTTACATACATTCATATGCAAATGTCTGCACCACGCTCTCCAAACGGTAATTTTTTTCTTATATGCACATTTTTCAATCCGCCCAACTGGAGCAAAGTTTTTTTTTCCAATATTATTTTCTTTTATTTTTTTATACCCAAAATGGCATGGATGTAATAAGTCTGGTAAAATGCTTGTAATAGGCATAAGTATTTCCGCGAATCGTTGAGAATCAGCATAAGAAGTTGAGTCGATGTAACCACGTCCGTCTGTTCGTTGGACTAACTGGTTAAATGGCCAAAATACTAAAATAGCCAGCACACTGCAAATATGTGAAACCAGAGTATGGAACCATTTACAATAAATAAAACTCATGAATTTTCTAACACACAATAAACAAGAAGATTTCTTAACATGCGGAATGCACAATAAACCACTCACTCTGGTTGATGTGCAAGAAGCACCATCACATAATACAAGTATCTCATTTTTAATTTTATTATCAAAGTTGGACAATTGCATTTCTTAGAGTCGCATACGATTCTGCATTTGGTTGTTAAGTGTGGCGCCTGTTGGAAGCTGTTTCGCATCTTAAATACTTTAATTATTTGTGCATTACTAAATGGCTACACCGTTTAGTCTGTATGAAAACTGTTAAAGAACAGTGCAAGAGTATATAAAAAGGGGTTTTCAATAACGACATACGAATTTTGTATTCAAACAGAATAATTGAGATATTGTGCTGAAATTTTCTCCAGTTGCAGTATACTATTATATTTAAGTATGAAATTCGCAATTTGACCACTGTGAGCACGTTCAAGCGATCTATTCTTTGGAGTCTACTTTCCACCACTCTTCCACGTTCGATATTGTTCCTGAGCTTCTTTAATGTTGTTGACTTCTTGGCATAAACCAACCAACCAACCAACCGTAACAACATAAAAATAAATCCAATGGCGTTAAATCGTCATTCGACCGAATCATTTCTCGAGATTACACAGCTACTGAACTTCCTCTTCAATAGATCAATTTTTGATCAGCTATTTGGCATCCATCCATCCAGTCCATCCAGTCAATCGAAAAAATATGTTTGAACCACACCTCCAGCATGAAATTCACACCACTCGGTCACTTTTTTGAGAATGCAATAGAGTCTCTTGAAGCACATGTTTGCTCTGTTGCTGTCCAATATGCTGTCCAAAGCACATTTTTGGTCTTATTAACAAAGCCATTAAGCGAAAATGGAACTTCATCGTTAAAGATGATTTTTCGTTGAAATTCAGGATTTTCTTCAAAGTTTTGCAGAGCCGAATCGGAGAAGTTTCGGTGTTTCAAATAAACCAAAATCAATAGGCCAAAATCTTTATGTAAAATTCACCTCAACGTGGTTTTAGAGGTTCTCAATTCCTGGAATCGACATATTTGGCTCATTTTGAACTGAAGCACTTAAGGATGCGATATATTCGGTACTTTGACCGCTGCGTTGTCTCACTGGCACAGGAACAACGAAAAGTGAATACAATGACTTGAATTTATCATCTGTAACACGTACACGTTCAACCTGTCGGGACGTGGGACGACTATTACGAAAAAATATTGGAGTAAGCGCTCTTAAAGTTGCGACCACCGATCAAAATTTCGGTAGTAATTTTTTATAATATCCCAACGTAAAAACGTATACAAAACCTTGCCTGACGTTTTGACAGATTCTGAAAACATTTTAAGGGTGCGTTTATAATATTTAATTGTTATGTCCCTATTGAAAGACCCATTACCAAGACTGGACCTCTTCGTTATGTATAAAATGGAAATGGCTTCGCTCCGCATGATCTCATACGTGTCCGACGACACTTGTATTTAATTTATTCTCAGCTGTATATGACTTTAGTGTTTTAGAATTTTGCAGTGTCTTCGAGATGGTAGTACAGGGCATTTGATTTTTATTTGAAGTCATTACTTTTATGAAAAAACATAAACAAAACGCATGGATAAATTTACTAATTTCCATTTATATTTTATTTATACATTTAACTGAAGCTTGCATAAGTCTTGTTCGCCTCGATGACCTTCCAACTTTTTAATGCACTCAGGCTGCGTTGTTTGTTTATTCCTTCGTCCATCCGTTCATCCATCTGTTCGGTAGTCCCTTCGTTTGCTTAACCTTTGTACATTCGTTTGTAATTCGACTGCTTATGTAGACTAACTGGAATCGGTTGCTGTATCAAACGAAGCTGCACTTCATTCACAAAATTGCTATTCGTGGCCAATAAGATGAGATGAATGGGTTGATGTTGGATGTTGCATGTTGGTTGTAGACGGCGACGTCGGCGCCGTGCTCACGTCATCGACTTGCCTTGATGCGACTCGACGTCAGTTGCAGCCTTAGTTGCTAAGCGTCAGAGTTGATGCTGGATATTGTTACTGGGATGGGATGTTGGCGTAGCAGCCGCCATTGCAATCGGCTGTAAAAATGGCGTCGTCGTTACCGCAAAATGCTGAATGGTTAACAACTGCGCTGAATGTGCGTCCTTTTGTCCTTGCCTGCCATAATGAAGTTGTTAATGAATCGCTGATGACGTAAAGTGACATACATACATACATACATACATTTATCGATTTGTTTCATCGAGCTGATCAAGAACATACGAGTATGTGAATATAATGCAGCCTATTGTATTTAGAAAATTATTTATAAAATAATACCCCTTCACATTTAAATGTATATTGTACATAGTATCGTATTGCATATAGTATCGTTTTTGCACTCTTTATAGAGAGCTTACTCTATAGTATTATAATTTAGTCACAATATTTGCAACGTCTTAAAGAAAGCATCGGATACCTTATGAAATATATACCTACTAACCGAAATTGACCCGGACTGGTGGATTTAAACCGAACTGGTAAACCGAATCGGTTTTTCAGCAAGTTGGCTGTCACTGTCATTGACATGCATGCCAAGTTTGAGCGGGATGCGATAATTAGTCTATGTTTGACAGCTTCTTGTTCACTACGCAAAAAGTTTGTATGGGGATTTTTAATATGGACAAAAAAAAAAAAATTGAACAGAGTTTGCTTCATATTTCGTGTGTTTCCAATGGAATAACGGCAACGGAATCATTCAAAGTATTACAAAACTGTTATGAGGACTCTACTCTATTGAGAACGCAAGTATATGAGTGGCATAAAGCATTCAGTGTGGGTCGTGAAATCGTAGAAAACTTGCCTCATGTCAGTCGTCCATTCACCTCTGTTAACGACAAAAACATGGAAAAAGTGATGGAAATTGTGCTCGAAAATCGTCGTGTTGGCATTAGAAAGATAGCCTAACCTATCTTATGGATCGACTCAACACATTTTGGTTGATCTTTTGGGTATGAAACGCGTCGCCGCCAGACTCGTACCAAAAGACCTGAATTGCATTTTTCCATTTTTTGCACATTCCAGCTTGACTGTGACGAATTTTTGATTTTTGGTATTGTGGTTTGAAAACAGTACTATTAACAGGAAAAAGCGGTGGAACTGAAGCTTTAATAACCTTCACACATGTACTTTTTTCTCGACACCGCTGATGATTACTTCAACGAGAGAAAACTGTCAAGTCTTTTAATGCTCTAATGATAGTTTGAAACCTCCATTTTTTTATCAGAAAGGCCTGACCATACCTTAATTAAAACGCTAATAACTTCTATATTATCTATATTTTGACCACAAACCGTAAATTTATCGATACAATACTTAAGAGTGCTGTCTGTCTGTCTTTCATGTCTGTGCTTAAATGGCTGTCAAATACATACTAAGTGAGGCAATTGTTCAACACTTTTACAATAGACTATTAACAGGTGTTAGTTGACAGGAGCAGTGTTGTATTTAATGTTACTATGCGGAAAATTCAGAAAGTCACTGACTTATCAAATTGCCCTCGTACGATATAAAAAAAGCATCAAAACTATCCATTAATTTATTTTTATTTTTATTTATTTTTTTTTTTCTGCATTCGATAATGCAATTTGTGCAGGTTGCCCTTTTCATTAGATTCAAATTCTTTTGCAGCACCTAGTAGCTAAGTATGTACTACACAAGTATCCTTGAGATTCTTTGTTGATATGTTATTCATTGAGATACATGTATATTGTATATATGTCTATATATATATATATATATATATATATATATATCTATATATATATATATATATATATATATATATATATATATATATATATATATATATATATATATATATATATATATATATATATATATATATATATATATATATATATATATATATATATATATATATATATATATATATATATATATATATATATATATATATATATACATATATAGGATGTGCACTGCTTGCCGAATAATGACGTCATGCGTTCTATGACGTGCTGTATTCGTACATAAAAGCACATATACTATGTATATGTACATCTATTTATGTATTCGTATATAGTATATGTATATCATATATACATTTGAATCTATCCATGTATAGTATGTATATACAGCACTATAACTGCGTGCCGCATGAAAATTCAGCACAAGCTGCAACTCGAGCGAGATACCACCGAAAATGGGTCAGCAGCAACAGCAACAGCAGCGGCAGCGACAGCGGCATCGCATCGTGAAAAGCGAGTTGTGGTACGAGGAGAGGTGCCAATGTTGCAGCAGGCGATCGACTGCGGTGATGGCAGCGGCAGCTGCAGCAGCAGCAGCAGCAGCAGCAGCAGCAGCAGCAACAGCAACAGTGATGATGGCGTTCACGAGCGGCTTGGGGTCGTTTGTGACGTGCGTTTTCCTATGTGAACGCTCATACGCACTTTTTACGAAATACGAGTACATGCATGCATGCATAAATACATGCATACATACAAATGTGTGTAGATTTCTATATGTATGTATGTAAATAACTACATATGTATGTACATATTTATGTGTATGTCTATAGTGCATATCCCTTGTATCGTACATTTCATTTCGGACAATAGACAATAAAACAATATTTAAAGAAAATCTATATACTGGGTGTCTCAAAAGAAAGTTCACATTTGATTTGCTGATTGCGTGAATGCAACTATTCCGAGGGGCACATGGGCTATGTCAATCGGTAGCCTAGCTTTTGGGAATTTAGTCGCTATGGAGCGTTTATCGGGAGCGGACCGTGCGTTGTGCGTACGTGAGTTTTACAAAAACGGTAATTCAGCGACTGTAGCGCGTAGAAAATTCTGCAGTATTCGACATGTTCGTCATTTAAATGTTGCGCCAAGCCCTCGACTCATTGGAAAATGGGTCGAGAAGTTTGAAGAGACCGGTTCAACGCTGGAAAAATCAAAATCCGAGCATCCAAGGTCTTCGAGAACGTTCGAAAACGTAGTAGTAGTGTTACTCAGTCTGTTCGTGACAACCCGGACCTTTCGATTCGGAAGCGTGCTGTTGCTTTAAACGTGCATAGATCATCATTGTTCCGTATTTCACACAAAGATTTAAGGCTGCACCCCTACAAAATTCAGTTGGTGCAAGAATTAAAGCCTCAGGATGCTGGGCAGAGGCTTGAATTCACAAACCAGATGATTGAGCGCTTTCCAACGTTTAGCAACATCTTGTTTTCGGATGCAGCACATTTCCATCTTAATGGACATGTAAACAAGCAAAATGGCCGCTACTGGAATGCAACCAATTCAAAACACAAACATCAGAAACCCATACATTCGCCTAAAGTGACCGTATGGGCTGCGATGTCGGCACGAGGAATTATCGGCCCTTATTTTTTTTGAAGATGAACGGGGACGCACAGTTACAGTGATTTCATGTTATGTGGAGATGTTAGACTACTTCTTCGTGCCTGAACTGCAAAACTTTCCTGGTTATAACCAAAGAACATGGTCCAACAGGTCTCTACAACGAGTTCATGACATTTTTCCCGGCAAATTGATCTCCAGTAGAGGTGACACAAATTGACCTCCACGAAGTCCCGATTTAACCCCTATGGACTTTTTCCTGTGGGATTACGTCAAATCTAAAGTTTACGGCAACAAACCGACTTCCTGGCACAATTAAAAGAAAATATCCGTCACGAAATGGCAGCCATCACGGAGAATACCTGCCGAGCCGTCAAAGGAAATTTAAGTGCTCGATTAAATGAATGCCGTGAACGCAACGTTTTACATTTGGACAATATCAGTTTTAGGAAATAAATTCCCAAAGTGTGTATTTTAATATGCAATAAACATTTTTTCAATAAACTACTTACTACTATTTTTAATCGATTTTTGAAATGTGAACTTTCTTTTGAGACACCTTGTATAAATAGGCGATGGCAAATCATTCATACCCTTTTTACCCACTTAAACACAACATATTTGCTTAATTTTTTCTTTTTTTTTTGCGTTGGGAAGTATGTGAAGGAACATGGACGAATGTAATTATTTTTCTAAAGTATTTCGTTTAAGGTAGGTAAAAACCAGTTAACACCTTGGCCAATTACAAAGACTGTCTCTCACAAGGCTTTCTGTCTTTCTATCAGCTCTCTCAATTGGCTATAGCCGCTAACTTTTTTTTTTGATTTCTTTCGGTTCGTTTGGTTTCAGTTGGAAGAATAGAGCAAAAATATTATCTATCTCTGTCGTGCTATAATGGGCGATTCACATTGTAGAGCATGTTGGTAGAGCAGCTCGATGTTAGGCTCGAAACTGTTGTGGGTGCACTTGCAAACATGTTGGCGAGCATCATTTGAGTGTGTTTTTGATAGTATGTATTTTAGTTGGTATAACAGAAAAAAGGTGTGTTTAAATGTCCAAATTTGAAGGCTCTATTTCTTACAGTCTCTGAGGTCTCGACGTTTATACAGACGGACATCTGCTACGACTCTTCTTGGCTGTTACATATATTTTCACAAACTTAATATACCCTTTTCAATGTGAACACCCAGACAGACAGATAAAGTTGTCTAGATCAACTCATGTCGTCGAGCTAAAAGAGAATATATAAATATATATAAATATCTTTTTACGAGTATATAAAAATCTTCTGTACGTGTGTAAGTGACTGAACTCCTCCTAAACGGCTGGACTAATTTTGATGAAAATTTTTCTGTGTGTTCGTGGGGGTTTGAGAATCCTGTGCTAATTGATAATCTTCTAATATATAAAATTCACGAGTTGGAAGAGGGGTAGGGGAATGCAAGGTAGGGTAAGGGATCATAGGGAAGGAGGAGGAATGGCAGCAACGCGCTGGGTACCATTTAAGATAGAGGAATGAAATGTTGTATAAATGTCATCGAAGTGGGCAGGGAAAAGGGGGAGGCAAAGTAAGGAGAGGTAGTAAAAGGGGTCAGAGGAATGGGGGCAGTGTAAGGGGTGGTTGGAGAAGTGGTGGAAGGAACAGGAGAAGAGGAGTAATAGAATTGGAGGTAGAATAAAGGGGCATGGGGAGTTTGGGGCAGGGGGAAGGTGGTACAGGGGGAAGGAGTGGCTGGAGAAAGGAGAGGCTAGGGGAAGGACAGCAACGCGCCAGGTACCAGCTAGTACTTATATATAGTACATTTTGGGGTTTTCACTTGCTTTTTCAAAGTGTTACAAACTTTCCGCTAAACTGATGTTATCAATACTTTCTTCACACATGTTCAGCTTTTTATTAGAATCTATATATTCTATACAACTTATTTATTTTTCCAGCTCAAAATATTTCGCATTGGCAGCAAGATACAAGTATTTAAATACTTGATACACATTTGAAGGGCCAATTCCATAAAGCAATGGCACGCAATTTGTAGGTTATATACGAATTTATACATTTATGTATATTGCTATAAAATACAGAACCCTACACAACACCTCAAGTTACCCAAAATTCGTACATTTGTCAATTTAACAGAACAGATGAATGAATGGAGTATACTCGTACAAGATGACACAACAATATTAAATTATATCTAGAAACTCAATAAATTCGAAGAAAAAAAAAAATTAAAATTTGTGCAGTAAAACTTTTTGTGGAGCACCATTTACTAGTTAATTGTTGTAAGGTAAAGGAGAAGATCTTGAGATCCTCCATAATTCGGATTAGCATGGTCTGCATAACTCCTCTTGTGTTCTATCATTTCTAGATGGCTAAATCGTTCAGAAGTACTGAGAAATTCAGGGAATGAGCGAATTCATTGTTGGCGGCATCTTCTTCATCGACTACATTTATATATTTATATTCTAATGTGGGCTCTAAATAGAGGAAATTTAGAGCTTGTCGAAGTAAGACGTTCAGTGTAACGGCTCTGAGTTTCTTCTCAATCGGAGATTTTCCATAACTAACAGATCTTGTGGTGTGAAGTGTTGAGCTGCAACTGCACTTATAGCGTTTTTAATACCAATTTCGCAGTTAAACACTGGATTTACTCCAGCAGGTTAACGAAAATAAGCAAGTGGTCCGATGAGTGATGTGCAAGTGATTCTGCAGATGTCAGATATCTTGAGATCCTTCTATGAGGTATTTTCATTGGATCTACTGGCCAGTATGTGGAACTATATGATGAGATGTAATATGCATGCCTTGGGTGCTACTGAGTGTTTTGATTGCACACTTATTGAAATGGCTTCAAGATAATTAGTCGCAAATGACTATTTGATATGATTCCTGTTGAGGATGCCAGTTCCGCCGCCGCATAAAATGCATATAGTGGATTTTTAAAAATATATTTGTTCGTGAGGTGCGTTTCTGCGGGAAGCATTACGTTAACTTCTCTATCTTTTAGAAAGATTGATAGCTCGTCTTAGTGCCGAGAAACACCATTGGCAGTCTAAAGTCAATTTTTTTTAAGAGCGTATTGCTTTGAATGATTTAGTAAATCGAAAAATTGCCTTTATTGTTATAAACTCTGCATAAAATCTCGAAACATCTTCTTCTTTTTTTTAAAGACTTTGCAGCAATATAGATTCTTTAGTCAGAGTAAACATTTAACCAACGATTTATGGTTGAAGGTAATCAAATCTTAGTTGGAATCATCTATATACAATATATGTAGGAGTACTATGTACGAGTATGTATGTTCATATGCACGGCATTGCTCAGAAATTTTTAAACAACAAAAAGAAAAATTTAAGTTTCGGTTAATAATGTTACACTATTCTTAGTTTTAACTTTTCTCAGCAGAATCATCCTGCATTTATGTATGCTAAGTCTTTCATATTCACTATAAAGATATTTTACTATGGGTACGTCTAACGAAATTGTATGCTCTTTTCGTTTAAATTCTTGTAAACGAAACAAGGAACATAGAAATAATATACAGGCCTGTTCCGGTACTCACTTTCGAGAAGATTTTGCGAAAATGAATTTGACAAAAATGAACAAGTTTTTCAAAATTTCGGGATTTGAAGTAACTAGGCATAGATCAAGTGAAATTCATATTACTCAATGTGAGTGAATTCAAATCACAAAATCATCGCAGACCTGAAAAATTTACCATATACATAATCAAAATCACTTTCGCAAAATTTTCCCGAAAGTGAGAACCTTAATACAAGATCATACCTTCGCGAAAAGCAGACAGATTTTCAAAAATAAATTTGAGTTATATGAAAGAGTTCTTCTGCTTTCTGACTTACGTTAAACAATAACGTCAACGATTGTCAAAAATGACAGAACGAGTTACAAATTATGATCTAGCTGTCTTAAAAAAATACCCTGTTTATAAGAACAAACGTACTACTTTCTTTTTTTTTTTGCTTTCATAGTATATTGTATATCGTTAAGATTGCTGTGTAGGTGTGCATATGTGTACATATATACCTGAGTGTGCGTAATATATTAATTTGAATTATTTTTTACTTTTGTTTTTATTTTCCATTAAGATTTTTTTTTGGCATTTTTTTGCTTCATGGCGCACAAAAATAGCCCAACGAGAAAATTAACTCAAACAAGCCGGAAAGGAGAAAAAAAAAGAAACAAGTAAGAGCTACAGCCAATTGTCTCGACTTTTTTACACCCTGCACAGTGATAAGGAATAAGGAATAAGGAATAAAAAACTGCAAAACATATTAATAAAATATTATATAATAGTATATTACAAAATGATGTTTCGTTCGTATTCCTGAAGATATAAAGTGACACGAAAATAACACAAGTGACCGAATAAGAAAAATACAAAGAAAAACGTAAATTTCAGTGTAATCGAAACTTAAATTAATAAAAACAAGAACAAGAACAAGAAAAAACTTTAACTTCGGTTGAACCGAAGCTCTAATAGCATTCACACGAAATTTTAAATAGTATTGTAAAACATAAAATAGGGGATACCCCAAAAACGTGGGCGGTACACGCCCACTAGTATATGTGTATGAAGCGATTTAGTTGATGTGTCGATGTGATGTCGCCATATCGAATTTCAAGTGGATATTGACGTTTTCCATACAAATGCATAAAAGTGAGCTGTGGATTTCTATGGGACTACCTCAAAAAGTGGACGGGCCACGCCTATTTGTATATATATGTTAGGCGGCTGTCTATAAAAATGCACCATACTCGTATCGCCTTTCAACATAATATTTACTGTAATAAAGAAGTTTTTCTTACAAAAACACAAAAGTGGGGAGTATGTTTGTATGGGGCCTATCCCAAAAACTTTCGAGACACGCTCTCTAGTCTATGTATGTTAAGCGGCTGATAATAAAAAGGTAACACATTGCACTTTAAGCTAATATTGACTTTAATAAAAAAGTTTTTCATACAAAAAGTCAAAAATGGGCAGTAGGTTTGTATAGGGGCTAGCCCAAAAAGTGGGCGAGACATGCCCATTAGTCTATATATGTTAAGCGGTTATCCTTAAAAAGGCACCACATCGCATTTCAACCTAATATTGACTTTTTTAAAGAATTTTCTCATACAAAAACACAAAATTGAGCAGTTGGTTTGTATGGGTGCTACCCCAAAAAGTGGGCGGGTCCCACCCATTAATGTATATGTGAAGTATCCGTCCACTGGAAGCTACTATATCAATTATTAAGGTGATATTGACTACAATAAAAACGTTTTCCGTACAAAAAGTCAAATGTTGACGGTGGGTTTGTATGGGGGCTAACCCAAAGAGTAGGCGTGGCAAGTGAATCTTGATACTCTATTAAACTGCAACAATTTGAAGTGTATGTGCAAATTTTCAACTGGATTGCATAAAATTTGGTGCCCAAAAAATGCGCAACAACATACAGACGGACAGACAGACAGACAGACAGACGGACATGGCTAGATCGACTCGTCTCGTCGAGCTGATCAAGCATTTATGTATATACTTTAGGGGATCTACGATGCCTCCTTTAATGCGTTAAACTTTCAGACAAACTGATAATACCATTTCACACTATGTGTGAATGGTATAATGAAACACCAACTTTAAGGAGTAGATCCCATGGACCACATTAAGGAGGAGCTCCTTGCAAACCTGCCCCACATTTTAAAGTTTTTGTATGAAAACTTTTTGTTTTAATTTCTAATTAATACCAATATTTCAGTAATTCTAATAAAATTTTCCGCATATGTACAAATCGGAGCAGAATATAGTCTATAGTTCATACAAGAAGCCTTAAACAAGGTAAAGGTTATCTCGAAGTCGAGCACACTCAACTGCAGTGTCGTTTCTTATATTTTATATTGGATATTAAAGTAATTTTGCCTAATTTCCAATTTTTATGTGTCTTATACTTCTTTACTTTCTTCATCAGGCGTAAATATGTCTCTCCAAAAGGTTGGCATCACATGCCATATATCTGGAGCAACTATTGACTTATTGATGGAAAAGTTTGGCAACAAGATAATCAATAGAAACGGACAAAATCACTCGATTTTTCACAGCTAAACTTGAACATCGAGCGTACTCGTGAGATTCGGAATCAAATAACTGAAAAAGTGGTTGAAAAATAGGACTTCCATGATGCAGTTCATCAGGACAAGCGACAAAGAGTCGTACAGAAAGTTTAAGCACACTTTCCAGCTGAAAAACGAGCGAACTTATCGCAACGCATAATGTTACAGTCAATGGGGAACGAACGCTATAGAGCCATGGTTAATGACTTTTTCGTGCCTGAATTGGAAAATGTTGATGTGGACGACCTTTGGTTCCAACAAGACGGCGCTACATGCCATACAGCCAACGAAACAATCAATTTATTGCAGGAAATTTTTGGTGAGCGCATTATCTCGCGTCGTGGGCCTGTGGCGTGGCCTCCAAGATCGTGCGATTTAACACCGCTGGACTATTTTTTGTGTGGTTATGTGAAGTCGCTTGTCTACGCAGATAAGCCCGAGACGATTGACGCCTTGGAAGAGAATATTTGGCGAGAATATTCGGCGCGTTATTGCTGACATACGGCCCCAATTGCTGTGGTCGAAATTGGGCCTCTCGGCTGGAATTTATTCGAGCCCACTTGCCCGAAATCATTTTTAAAACATAATGACAAACCCTTATCTTTATAATAAAGCTAAATTCTTGGCCACAGCATTAAATTATATGCGTTTTATTTCTTCTTGAAAACCACACGTTTAAAAATGAACACCCTTTATTATAGCCGGACACAATTTGACGTTTTCTATACTCGTATTTGCATGGCTATAGAGTGAATTTTCGACTTTTTTACGCCCATAAATTCGAAATTTCTCATATATTCTGGTCCATAAGATTTGCCCATTCTTTTCTCTATTTTGTAAACCAGTGTTATTTGAAAAGTTTTGCTTACGTTGGTTTCTGCATCGGCTAGGTATGTAACCTAAAATAAAATTTCACATATTTTTTGTTAAAATTCAATGTAAAACCAAAATACTCAATGTATGCAAGCGTATAGCGCACAAAACTCAAATAAAATCAAGTTAAAATATAAAACAATTTAAAGAAAAAAATTTCTGTTTTTCAACATTTTCTCAAAAAAAAAAAAAAAAAAAAATCTAAAATAAAAAATAAAAAAAAAAAACTCCCACAACACTTTTCACACATCTATGTATATACATACGATATATGTTTAATGTACACAAATTTCTATATGTAAACGCCCACACGTCTAATATGTATCTACACAAAATTTTTATAAATTCAAAAATTTTCAATCCGAAATTGTTATTCGGAAAATTTGGTTCTGATTTTCTGAATTTAAATACATACATACATAAATATGTACATACATATCGTTTGTAGATATGTATGTATCTATACGTATAATCATTCTTTTCAAATTGTGCAAAATTCATTCGTTTGTCGTTAGTTGTCAGATATTACAAAATAGCTACATATTTCTGTGTATCTGAGCATCTAAGCGAATTGCAAGATGCTGTAGCAAATGCATTACGTATGCAGCTCTTTATTGTTTTCTATAATTTTATATAGTATCTTATATAATTTTGTAGGTATCTAGATATCTGTATACCTACATATATGTATACGATAGGGGTACATTTATTTAGCGTATGACGTCCGCGAGTTTATGTGTGTTTAGAGCATGTAGCAAAGTTTTCCCCCATAGAACACAAATTATTGTATGTAGTTTAATTTTGAAAAGTTTTGTATTTGCAGCGCTACTTAATTATACAGGGTGTGCCGCAAAAGAAACTGGACTTTTTAAAAATAGCTGTTTATTGGTAGGATGAATCTTTCTCATAATCCTCAATCAATGTCCTCATAGCGGTGTCCTTTCATCGGCAAATGAAGTTTACCAAATAGTTAAAAGTAACACGGAGCCAAATCAGGCGAGTACGGTGAATGGTTGATGGTTAAAATGCCAATTTTTGGTGAGAAAATCGGTGATAAGTGTCGACCGATGAGACTTCGCATTATCGCCTTTTAGCTCGTCAGTCAATTTGTGTTGAACAAACTGTGAACACACCTTCCGTAGACCCAGTTACTCCATCAAAATGCGATGAATCGAATCTTTGGGAATATTTAATTACATTTCCATACAACGCAACGAAGATTTCGGCTCATTTTTTGTATGAATTCACGCACTTTTACAATGTTCTATTTTCTTTTTCTTCATCGTCACAGAGGTCTTCACGACCTTCTTGAAAACGTTTAAACCACTAGTGAACTTTGCTACGGTATAGACAATTACGAGGGCTGATATTTATATTTCGGGAACTGGCAACACTAATGTCAAAAGCTAAAATCTGGCAACACCATAATAATGTTTGACATTTTTTGGCATAAACGTACTCACAAAGTTTTGATGTACAATTGCTATTTGTTTTGTTTACAGTGAGTTAAGAAAAGCAATTTGGCCAAAAAATGGAAACTTCAAGAGTTGGTTTTCGTTGGATTATTTTTCACAACTTTCGACGTGGATTATCTTAACAAGAATCAATGAACTCAGTTATTTGTATGGTGATATATAAAGCACCATCAAAAACCACAGTATATTGCTGGTATAGTGAATTTAATTGTGGTTGTAGTTCGGTCGCCGACGAATTCTGTGAAGGTCGTCCAAAATCGGTTGTTGTGCCCAAAAACATCGATGCACTGCGTGAACTGATAATGCAAGATCGTCATGTGACACATCGTGAGATAGAGGCATCCTTGCACATTAGTTCCACTTCAATACATTCGATTTTGCATGAACACGTAGCTGTAAAAAAAATTTGCTCTCGTTGGATACCCCATAATTTATCAATCGCTCAAAAATAGGCTCGCGTCGATTGGTGTAAGGAAATGATTAAAAAGTTCGACCGTGGTGCTTCAAAAGACTTGTATAAAATCGTGACAGGTAACAAATCATGGATATATGCGTATGAGCCGGAAACAAAATAGCAATCGAACGTGTGGTTCCAAGACGAGCCAAATCAAACAAAAGTTATTCGCGGAAGAAGCACAACGAAGCAAATGATTGCCTGTTTCTTCGGCCGAATGGGTCATGTGGCCACAGTTCCGCTTGAGCAACGTAGGACGTTCAATTCTGAGTGGTACACGATCATTTGTTTGCCGGAAGTCTTCCGAGAAATTCGTAAAACCAACCGCCAAAGACGAATCTTTCGCCATCATGACAATGCGAGCTCTCACACATCTCGTCAAACAAGTGCATTTTTGAGCAGTCAAAACATCGAATTAATGACTCATCCTCCATACAGTCCAGACTTGGCACCCAATGACTTCTTCTTGTTCCCGAGTATCAAAGGTAAACAGCGTGCTCAACGATTTACGTTCAAAAACCAAGTTTTGGAGGTGTCTCAAGAGGAATGCAAAAACTGCTATGACAAATGGTTTGAACGAATGCAAAAGTGTATTGATCATCAAGGGGAATATTTTGAAAAACAATAAAGCCATTTTCATTTAAAAATGCTTGTTATTATTTGCTATTCCCGAAATATAAATAGTACCCCTCGTATCAGCCCTCGTAATGAATTTCGGAATAATATTTAGAAAGAATATTCAATTTTCAATCAAACGGTTGGTTTTTAAATTATCAAAATCGAACAAATATTGACAAACTTCCTTGTTCCAGTTTTCGAATCCGTATAATTTGTACGGATTCGTTTTCGTTAAAATGGAACTTTTTTTTAATTTCAAAAGAATTTCTCTATTTGAATTTACCAAACTTCGTTCGTTCGTTATTTCGTGGTAGAAACATCATAAGTTGACCGCTATTTTTTGGGAAGAATTGTTATGGTCCATCACAATGTTATTGGTCTTCACTAATGGAATTTGAAGAACAATATTTTTTCCTACTTCAAAAGAATTTCTAATGCACTTTGAGTGCTAGAAGCGATACAACAATATGGTGCTATAACGCGCTGCAAACCACTGTTTATACTTTCTAATGTGATCGCTCGAAAGGTGTCAAAGTGTAAGCGAAACCGAAAGAGAGTGCAAGCAATAGAATTAGTAGCACAAAGCGAGAACGAAGCGAAAAAGGTGTTTTGAAACTGCTTTCTCGCTTCGCATTTGTTTTCGCTTTGTTGTTATCGTTTCGTATTTGTATGATTTTGTTTGTCTCTTTAACGCTGATATCCCCTAGCACGAAATATTATCGCTTCAATCGTACATGTCTGACGTCAGCCTTAGTAGCAATTGGCCAGTCGCTACACTTGTAATGTAATTTCGCACGGATATTCACAAGGATGAATAAAAAAAATATGTCTTATTACAAAAGTACACTACAAAAAATAGCCTCCATTGCAAAAAAATTAAACATTAAACTCGTCGAGTGCTTCACTAGACTAGATTCTGAACCACTTCGACTATATAATTTTTAATTGTTATGCACATAGTTAGAGTTTGAATCATTTGCTGCACTCATAGATGGCACTATTAAACATGTCATATAACTATATTATAGCTTTTATAAGTACTAATTTGCATTAATATAAGTGAGAAGCTTGAAAAAGAGTTAAAAAAAAGAGTGAAACATTCAATTCCGTAACCCAGAAAAAGTTTGTAGAAAACCAACAGAATGAATGGTACTAAAAAAATGACTGCCTCGTAATAAATTTACTCAATTACTCAGTATTATTTGCAGAGAATGCGGAGAACATTTCAACGTAAGTATCTATTTATTTAGTTATGTAGGCGACGGAACGGCGATGACTGCAATACGTTCCAAGTGACATCTCGTAAATTTTGAAATGCATTTTTCCTAAGAAACATAAAGTGCGCTGTGAGTTGTGAAATAAGTAGCGGCTTACTATGCGCTCGTTATGGCCTAAATACACTTCACACCTACTAAAGGGAAGATATTTGTGAAATGACGACGATGCATATACAGGTAGAAATGATTTGAATTAAAATTACCCATACGGCATGTTGACTGAGCAATAGTTGACTCAATGAAATCGAGCATACGACGAGTATAACGACGGTGCAGAAATGTATCTATACAAATCCAACGGCGCAGATAAGCGTGAAATTTTTATGATACCACATTCATAGAAGTGTTATCTAACACCTTTTTTATTCTATTTTTTTATACCCTGCACTTAAGGTGAGTCATAGTGAAGAAGTTATGCTACAACGCTATTACTTGGTGTCCACTCGCATACCATGGACTCGCATACTTGGACGGTCTGTGAGTTTGGAAAATTTCTACTTCAATGTTGTAGAAAACTTCGTCTATCTGGGAACAGAAATTACCAGCGACAACAACGTTAGCCGAGAGTTCAGACGAAGATCACGCTTGCTAATCGCTGCTACTTTGGGCTCAGCAAGCAAATTAGAAGTAGAGCCATTTTTGGAACTATGAAGATAAAAATCTATAAGACACTGATAATCCCGGTCCTGCTGTTAGGCGCAGAAGCATGGACACTGACATCAACGGATACAGCGTCTTTAGGAGTGTTCGAGACAAAGATTCGTCGTAGGATTTTTGGTCCCCTTAGAGTTGTCGTCGAGTTTAGGACCCAAACGCACCGCCCACTATTCGAATTTTGTATGAAAAACTTCTTTATTACGAGTAAAGCCAATAAGAACTTGAAAAACGATGACTACTTCTTATACTACACCAATGATTCAAAAATACATATATCAATGTGCGTATCCCGGCCACTTTTAGAGGTAGCACTCATTCAAACCAAAGGCTCATGGATCACATGGATCAAAGAATCTGTATTAACTTTTGTTTGAAAAATACTATTAAGTGCGCTTTAAATATTGACTGTGGCATTTAGCGAGTTTATTTCAAGCAAACAAGATGTTTATAGTAAATGGTACAAGCTCTTCACAGAAGGCCGAAAAGATGCTAAGCACGATGCACGTCAACAACCGACGAAAACGTTGA
Source organism: Leucophenga montana (assembly GCA_035044765.1). Taxonomy (NCBI): domain Eukaryota; kingdom Metazoa; phylum Arthropoda; class Insecta; order Diptera; family Drosophilidae; genus Leucophenga; species Leucophenga montana. The sequence continues at coordinate 660,424 of JAWNNQ010000188.1, forward strand.
AGCAATGAAAAAAATTGTTATGGATAATCGTCGAATGACTATTAGGAGCTTAAGCTCGGACGTCCTCTCTGACGCTGTCTACCAATCAGGTTGAGGTTTCCGTCGTAAACCTTTAGTGCTGGAGCTTCGGGGTTCATCCGGATGAGGTGACCAGCCCAGTGCAGCCGCTGGAATTTAATGCGCTGGACTATGTCAACCTCATCATACAGCTCATACAGCTCGTGGTTCAACAACTCTAAGGGGACCAAAAATCCTACGACGAATCTTTGTCTCGAACACTCCTAAAGACGCTGCATCCGTTGATGTCAGTGTCCATGCTTCTGCCCATGCTAGGCCCATGAGACGTGACTGTTTCTCAATCTCCGAAAACGCCCTGCTTACTCGCCGTTCGTTGGTGCCTATGATGTCTATATCATCATCATATGCGAGTAGCATAACTTCCATATAGAAGATCGTGCCCGATAGTTCTACGTATGGGCATTGGCGCCATCAGAAGATTAAAAAAGTCGCACGATAAGGCATCACCCTGCCTGAAACCTCTCTTGGTATCAAAGGGTTCGGAAAGGTTCTTTCCTACTCTGACGACGCTTTGGGTGTGTGATAGCGTCATTATGCAAAGCCGAACGATCTTTGTGGGGATAACAAGTTCAGATAGGGCGTTGAAGAGCTTCGTTCTTATCGGCGTGTCGAAAGCGGCCTTATAATCGACAAATAGGTGGTGTGTGTCTTTATTGTAGTCATGGCTCTTCTCCAGGATTTGGCGTGAAGTGAAAATTTGGTCACTGGTCGACCTCTTTGGTCTGAAGCCACACTGATACTGACCTATTTGTATCCTATTGAAAGAAGAGACTTATTCCCCGGTAGTTCGCGCAGACAGCGGGGGTTCCTTTCTTGAAGATAGGACAAAGAGCACTGAGATAAATACATGGTGTTTTCATACCATATATGTAGTACGTTTATTACTACTTTTATAAAAAAAACTTCTTACATTTATCAAAGATTATAGAAATAACAATATTTTTTAAACGTTTTCTTCTTAAATTAATCAAAGATGATAAGAATAACAACATTTTATAAACGTAAGCTGCGTTTTTCTGAGGTGTAGCCCACGCAACAGTCCTGACACTTCGTCTGTGTGAGGCTGTGCTCTGCGCATATTGGCTTCTTACATTTGATGCATGCTTGACGAGTACATCTCTTTTTTTTTTTTGGAGTCACGGTAATACATGTAACAAGAACCTTTGTGTTTGATACGCCCAGTAGCATCTCGTTCTGGCTCATTGTCAGCCTAAAATTCCACTTCACAGTTTGATGCCGAGATTGGCTCGCCTAAGATGCATTCCAATGGGTTTTCAGCTCGGGAGCTTTTAACACTACTATGCAGATTGTTTGTGAGGTAAAAAATGTATGCAGCTAGAGCTGAGAAATGTCCAATAAATTGAAAAACATCGCCAGTGGCCAACGTGTTGTCGCTCTTTTGATAGTATATTGAGACACCATTTTGTTCATAGTATCCACACCGCCCTTGTTGGAATTGTAATAAAGAATAATTTCCGGCTTTTGCTTTGTACTAGACACAATTGCATCACGTTGCATTGACGACAGTAAAACAACGGCCTTTCCATTTACTGGAACGTAAGATGTCAATGTAGCCCTGGGCCCAAATCCGAACTTGCTGGAAAACACCTCTCGGTTTTTGGGAGCTTTAAATACTTCGGGCATGTATCGCTTGTTTTGCTTCAACAATGGTCATATTCCATTCTATAAGTTCTTGTAATAGCGGCAGCGAATTGAATTATCTACTGTTACATTTCGACCATAATTTTTATAACGAGCTACCAGATTGGTGTAAATTTGTCTATTGAGATGATAAAAAGTAGTTGAATCGCAAGCTTTTGGTCTTAATACCATATTTTGCTGGTTTTGATGGAATATATTGGGTGAACTTAGTACGACCTCGATCTCCGAATAAGTTGATCATTTCAAATACCTCCCTTATTGGGACTGCTTTATCCTTGGACTGGCGGCCATATCTTGTAACATAGTTGTCAAAGCGAATGAAGCGTAAAATCTGTTGGAAACGATTGACAGACATAGTGGCGCGATAAATTGGAAAGCTATTTTGCTTCCAAAGCTCACCAAGCTGTTCTTGTGACTATAGTTGAGTACCCATTACTAGCAAAATTCCAAGAATTGCTTTGATCTCACTGTCTGTAATTGGATTCCAAGTACAACATACTTTTGATTCAGATTATTTGAGTTCCATTGACGGTAAAAGCATTCGGCTTTTTTGTTAGAAAATCTAATAATATGGTCTCTAACCTGCTCATCCACTATGCAAAAAACTTTTTTCGGCTCCACATCATCTTCATTGATGAAGTACTACATTCTTGGTTGGTAGGATCGTGAACAAACAAAAGTATCGCATTTTGGGAGAGAGTAATCCACAATAGTATCGAGAGTCTCCAGTGCATTCGGCTAAACTTACTGTTTCTTGTGGATTTAGATCAGCAGGCGTGTTTGGGCTATACAATTTTTGAGACGAGAGTAGCCAGACGATGACTATCAACGGTGAACAGTAACTGACTTTTTTTAGGTCGAAATTGAATGACATGAACATAGTAGGAGACATGTGTTTCAAACAACACGCTGCAATGTGTCACACATTGGGTTTATTTACAGCACAGCGAATGTACAATAGCCAACAGGAACGTGAGATTTAACACCCTAAGACTTTGTTCTATAAAGTTATGTTAAGTCGCTGGTTTATGACAACAAACCAACCACAATTGACTAACTGAAGCGCAACATCATTAAAACTATTGTAAGATTAATGCCTACTTACGCAACAGAGTCATACAAAACTGGAGCTCTGTAAACGAAGTCATTTCAATGATATTATTTTCAAAACATAATGCCATCGAATGTAGTTTAATCTACAGACAATAAATGATTTCCGTCATATATCACACACAACTCTTCTTATTCAATTTTAAAGTTCAGACACGCTTAATGCAGAAAACTTTATAACGTGCAGTGCTATATGAAGACTAGCCCTTTTTCTACAGTTTGTTCTAACTTGTTATTCAATCAATGATCGTTTAGGAATTATATAAGGATTATATAGGGATTATAAGTTCTGTACCATTTATTAGAAGTATTTCAGGCACATATGGATACTACTACGCCTATGCCTATCCAATATAGCACGCTCAGACACAAAATTTTTGTAAATAGTATACTAAAGTGGTCGACATCCGACCGACAGGGTGTTCTATGAGATTAGAAGACAACTGTCTCTAACTGGGTACAGAGTTGCGCAGCAACAGCAACAGCAACGTCGAAATGACGAAATATCACTCATGCAAACCGGTGCTATTTTGGGCGCACTAAACAAAGTACAAATAGAGTTGTCTCTTGCAGACGTATCTTGTATGACGTCAATATACACAGTCCTGCTGTGTATATCAGAAGCGTATATATCAGTATATCAGAAACTATGAAAACAATGGTGAAAATGACTTTACAAGTATTCAATAGAGAAGTTCTTACTAGCATTTTTCAAAAAGCTGTATGAGCTATAAAATGAGTTTGGCATAAAACTTCAACAACTGCTCACCTAATCCACTTGGGATAGCTTAAGAAGTTTACATGCAGATGGATAAAGTTCAATAGGCCGACCGGATGCTTATTGCACAGGAAAGATATATTTAGAAGTCTCGAATTACCACTGCTGATTATTGCTGATGATGCACCGAATATTGAATATACTACAAGTATGTACTAGCTTCAACAGCAAGTATTCATATTTTTGAAATCAGGAGTTGTGATGCGATTGGTAATGGATATCACAAACAGTGACCTAGATGTGTATAGAGAAAGAGAGAGAGAGAGAGAGAGTTAGAAAGAGAGAGAGAGATATTGAGCGTAAGTGTGAAATGGGCAATAGGCTATATGCCTAGTCTGCTTAATAACAATAACGCCTTTAACTCTTGACTTTCTGTTATCATCTATGGCAACACAAAATAAATAAATGCCTGCAGAAAATGCAACAAACTTCAACAATTGCTCTAAATTTTTTCTTTTTATTAATTTTTTTTTTTTTTTTTATTGTTTCTTGTCAAATTTTCGACTTCAAGTAATGCATACAAAACTTTATGCAATTTGTCAAACGATGAACGAGAATCGAATGCGCGAGTGCGAATGTGAATGTGAACAAAACTCAAAGACGTTAGCTGTCTATTCATACAAAAGATACAATGAAACACTCACACACACACATATATATATATATATATATCTATATATATATATATATATTTATATATATATATATATATATATATATATATATATATATATATATATATATATATATATATATATATATATATCGAGATTAAGATGTGAAGCATATATTTGTTTGTATATTTATAAATGCTAGGAGTATATATACTACCAATACTAACACTACTACTACTATACATAAATACATAGTATCTTACTGTATATAGAAATGTATCTTTTACTTTCATTTGTTTTTCATAGGTTTTTGTGTCAGTGCATTACATATAGCATATAAATATGTAAATATCTAAAAGTAATAAAAGCCATAACTGTTAAAGTATGCAATTGTACCACGTTTAGCTATTGTCATATTAACTTGAAAAAAAAAAAACCTATAACTCACAAATAATCCAAACTGCAAAGGCAAACGTTGAAGTGTCATAGCGAACAAAAAAAAAAAGGTAGGTGAGCAGGCCAGCAACAAATGTTGGCTATTAGTGAAATCACAAAAATTGTTTATAGGAAGCGAACAATCTGCAGCTACAACAACCACAACAACAATAGCAACAATAGCAACAAAAACTACTTAATATCTCACAATATCTCGCATTCCGCTCGCTAGTCTTAGTTATTCCATACATACTGCTGCTGCTGCTGCCGCTGCTTGGCTCCTCACTTGGCATCTACTATTTCGGTATGTGTAAACTATATTTAGGCCTTGTGCCCAGATACATAATGCACGATCATTTTCTTTAAGAACTTCGTATCCGTTCGTTTATAGCCGAACGGCATATCGTGTACTTAATGAATGTATCGCATACGAAATGTATCTGAAAAATGTGCAATAAGCAAATAAGCGTGAATATGACGTGAAAAAATACAAAATGTATATGTACGAGTATACATATAGTGTGTGTATAACACACACACACACACACAAACACACAGACACACACATTGTGCACAAATTGTTAAAATTTCTGCTTGAATAGAAAAACATTTTTATACATGTATCTCGACTACAAAGTATCTAACAAAGTTTGCATGTGTGTATGCTGCATATGTAGCTTATAGGCTATACATGCACACATGCATAGCTAGATCGATGTGCCGCAGTAAATGTTTCTTTTCGTTTTCTTATTAAATTGAATACATTGGCATATAATATATATAATATACAGATACATATGCATGGCTATATTTTCTTTAGCTATGTTTGCTTAGATGTTCTGTGTTTATTGCTGCTCGACTGACTTTGTCGCGCTTGTTCTTGTTGTACTGATTGTTTTTCTTGTTCTTGTTGTAGCATCTTCGCATAAAAATTTTTTGTTAGCTGAAAAGTCTGAAAAGTCGAAAAGTTATCAGTCGTTTAGCGTCTGCAAGAATATAGTCTGCGGTGGATCGTCGGACCGTACAGTCTTTTTGTGTCGTTCAGTAGTTTCCGAAAAGTGTGATCGAAAGCACACCAAATTTTTTTTATTCCTTAAAGGTGAGTGCTGCGACAGATCAAATGAGAAATATGAAAATTGGAAAATAAAAGCACATAGCAAGCATATATGACAATTTATTTCAATCGAAGTTGAACGAAATATAATTAATAATAACTAAAAAGAAAAAGGTGTTGCAGCAAAAAATAAAAGGAGATACATTTTTTTTTAGTTTTTTTTTTTTTTTTTTTTTTTTTTTTTTTTTTTTGCTACAATAAAGCAACTGAAATACTAAAGAAAAGCAAATATTTTTTGAATATACTACAACAAAAACAAATGCAGCTCAAAATTTGTGTGCAGTGCTAATATTTTTTTTTTTTTTTTTTTAATAATTTTTTCAAGTGTAAAGTCTTTACAAGATGAAGTATACAAAAAAAATGTATGCAAAAACGTTTAGCATAAAAGCAAACATTGGTGAACTAATGTATTTCAAATATTTTTTTGTTTTTTTTTTTTTAAATTTTTTTGAATTTTTTTTTGTACGGTGAATTAATAAATTTATACAAAAAAATAAAAATTTATTAAATATACTCATAACTATATTTAAAACACAACTGCGTAAGTTGTTATGCAATTGCTACTACAACAACAACAAGAACAAGAATAAGAACAACAACAACAAGAACAAGAACAAGAACAACAACAACAAGAACAACAAGCAAATGAAAATGAAAAATTATAAATCTACAAAAACAAAAGAAACGAAGAAAATTCTTAAAAGAATCTGCACAACGCGCAGCGCACAAAAAGCATTTAATGGATACTACGTAGCTACATATAGCAGCATGTGGTGTCTCTATGCTATGCACACATACAAACAAATTTTAGCAATTAAAAGCAAAAGAGAAAAAACTGGCGCAGCTGAAAATAGCATTTCTCAAAATATATGTATCTCGTTTTTTTGTTGTTTTTTTTTTGTGTGTGGAAAATTTTTTGAATTTTTTTTTGAATGTTTTTTTGAATTTTTTTTTTGAATTTTTTTTGAATTTTTTTTTTGTAAAAATATACGTAAGAAATTATTATTATTTTGTTGTTGCTTGAAATGCTGTTCAAATGCATTTGAGTTATTAAACTGTAACGCATTTTCAATGCCAAACGCATAGATGTATCTTTCGTACACTCTCACTATCTTTCTGTTGGGTTTAAAATCGAATATAATATTGTACTATTTAAAACAGCCATGCATAGTGTATACACAGCAAATGTTCAGTATTTTTAAACATTGAACATGTGTCTAGTGTAGACTGCGCTATTATATTATATAGAAGGTCGTCGTCGTCATCGTCGTCGTCGTCGTCGTCGTCGTCGTCGTTGTCGTTGAATATAAAATATATAAAATTTATACAGATTAATTTTGCAACTGCCAAAAAAGAAAAATTTGTTTTTAAGACAATAGCAAATAGCATACGAAATTTCAAGCATAGGAATTACGAAATAATATATCTCGAAATGTTGCTGACAGCGCTAGAAAGTACAGTCAGACAGACAGTTACAGACTGCGAAATGCTTGATGAAATATTTCGAAATTTTTATTAAAGAAACTTTCTCATAATTTAGTTTTTCTGCTTCTTACTATTACTATTATTATAATTGTTTTCTTTTTTCAAAATCAAACTTAGAAATGCATACGCATAAGTTTGATGTATTGCAGTTAATTAGTTTGAGTGAAAAACTTTTCATAGAATTACGTATCTCATAGTTTATGGCGTATGTAATTGGATACGACACATAAAGAAAGAGTAAAGAAAAACTAAAAAAACAAGCTAAATAAAAAAAAAATATAAAAAAAAAACAAAAATTTTGAAAACGCGAGTGTGTGAGTGTGTTAGGAGACTGGCAGTTAGCAATGGCTATGATAGCTATGTATCTCATTTACACGCGCTTATTGCAAGTGTGAAAAACTGAAAAACAAAAAAAAAAAAAAACACTGAGCATAAAAGCAAGATAGCATGTTAGCATAAAACACATGTGTGTGTATGTGTGTGTGTGTGTGCCTCTCAATATCAAAATACTACACCCACACACAGCTGACCCAATAAAAAACCAGCAGCAGCTTTGGAAAATTAGTGTAGGCGTCTGAGGCAAGACAAGGCGAGTCAAGTGGCTGCATACTATAAGCTAAATACGCATGGCAGTTGTACATTAGCAGTCAAAGTATGCGCAACAAAGTTTTTGAGATACATTAATATACACACAGGCACACACATAGTTACACATAGTTACACGTACATTAAAAAACGATCTTATAGATACACAACGTTTGCTCAATGCTCTCAAATATATACACACACACACACACACACACACACACACACGCACACATAAAGCTACAAGAGCAGCGTCCATATACGGCATTCAAACGCGGCGTATACGTATTGAATTCATTTATGCCGCTACAATGACGCATACGCAATGTTGTTTTTCGTTTCTTTCAACTTTCTTAAAAAAAAAATAATAATTTTGAAATTATTTTTGAAACATCAAATTAAATTTTTTCACTTGTTTGTTTGTTTGTTTGTTTGTTTGTATAAGAGCGCATATTTAAACTAAAAGCAAAAGTTTGCAACAGGTTGCAGCAAACCAAGACGAACGAACACATGTGCAAAGTATCTGCATGTTAATAAACCGAAAAGATACACACAGACCTGCACAGGCTACAGGCCAAATATGCGCTATAGTATATCAAGGCGTTGTCTGTAGTTGTACGCTGTAGCTAGAATGTGGTCTAAGGCAGCAGTAGTAGTAGTTGTAGTAGTTGTAGTATGGCATTGCAGTTGAGGCTAATAACCTCATTGAAAACAAACAAAAAAACAAAAAGTATCTAAACTATGCAGCAAACTGTGCTATAGTGAAGTTTTTTTTTTTTTTTTCTTTTTAAATAGTTTTAAAGCAATACAGCGGCAAGATTTTGCCAATGTAAACTGCTTAAAATGCTACATTTTTCACATTCGGCACTATTTCGAATTCACTTGCCTCGAGTAATATGAATTTCAGTCATCAATCAATGCCGCTAACACAGCTTTTCAGTGCAAACATAAACATGCCCAAAACTGCGCACTGGCACTGTTCGATTAGTTTAACAATTTAGCATAAACGACAGCGCTTGTTTTAAACACTGCAAGGCATACAAAGATTTCAATACAAATTCGTCTCATTTTCTTTTTGGGTTTATCTTTTGCAGTAACTAAAGACAAAACACAAATCAAAAATGGCTGATGATGAGGTGAGGTAAGTATCGAACATAATTTTTTGTCTAACTAAGTAGCGCAAAAATTAATTGCTTGCCTTAAAAATTTGTTTTCAGTAAAAGTATCTCCGGCTTGTTTTGTTTGCGACAACGACGACAATGGCGGCAATGAAAATTTTGACAACGAAGCTAAAGGACAAGCTGCGTCTGCTGCAAGTGCGAGTAAGTTTTAATTATATTCTAGTACTAAATGCCTAATGCCTAAAAAAAAGAAAAAAGAAAAAAAAACAAAAACCTTTACCTTACAAACTTTTCTTTTCATTATTATTTATAGATTGCATATTAAAGGCTTTGCTTGAGCTTCCCGTTACCAAAACTTTCCATGCTTCCAGCCTAAAAATACAAGCAAAAAATTGTCGCTCAGATAACAAAATAAGCATATAAGCGCTATGTTTTATTTCTTAATGTACTATACAAAAGCTCATTACAATATAAATTTCTTAAGCATTGACTTTGATTTTGTTTATATTGTAGTGCAGCAAAATTTATTGTTACTAATACACAAAAGCCATGTCCTTGTTGCACTTAATCAACAAATTTCTGCTGTCTAATGTTCGATACAATTTGTCTTGCAAATAACTAAATTGTTTTTTTTTCTTTTTTTTTTAAATCTTTACAGAAAGCCAAAGCAGCTGCCGCTGCAGCCGCTGCCGCTAAAGCACCAGCTCCAGCAGCAGCCGCAGCCGCAGCCGCACCAGCTGCCAAAGCGGCAGCACCTGCTGCCAATGGCAAGGCACCGGCAGCCAATGGCAAGGCTGCTGCACCAGCTGGACCACCAAAGGATCCAAATGATCCCAAAGTGAAAGCCGAGGAGGTACAATTGTGTACGTGTGCTGCATAATGTGATGTGTTTGTATGGGCGGAACGAGATGTTTTTGTGCATTTTGTAACTTCCGTTGGCGTCTAATTTGTGCCATACATTTACTAGTTCGTTGCGTTGCAGTTTTTTACTTGTGTGTCATGTCGTCGTTGCAACAATCAATGTCATATATTTTTTTTTTTTTGCTATTTATGACAAATTAATACATACATGTATCTTTTACTCCAAAAAACAACAACAACAACAACAACAACAACAAAATTTAACTATATAGGCTAAGAAGGCTAAGCAGGCTGAGATCGAGCGCAAGCGTGCTGAGGTGCGCAAGCGTATGGAGGAAGCCTCTAAGGCCAAAAAGGCCAAGAAGGGTTTCATGACTCCCGAGAGAAAGAAGAAACTCAGGGTAAGTGTTTTTATTTTTAACTTTTTTTTATACAAATAGTATATATAGTATATATAGATGTGATCTCCAAATAACCGAACTTTTTAGTTATAAAATAAAAAAAGCATAGAGTATTATGTTTCAAAGCTAATATTTATTCAAAATACGATACATTCAACTCAATACAACGTTTGGAACGCAAAACCAATTTATCCATAGACTTTTTAAACTCGCTTTTTGGTATGTTCTTTAGCAGCTTGTTCTGTCACGGCTGCTTGTATGGCTGGAAGGTCATCTTAAAAAAGCTGCTTTCATTGCAGTTTTCATTTTTGGGAAGAGAAAACAATCGCACGGTGCTAGATTAGGCGAATACGGAGGATGTTCAATGAGATAAATATGTATTTTTCATCAAAAATATTAAAAACACAATGTTTCATCTCCAGCTATGTTCGAATCAAGAAAATCTGAATCGTTTTCAGCTGTTGAAGTGATATCTTTGCAATGCTCTACACGAGCTATTTCGTGAACATCATTGAACTGCTTTGGAACAAAACGTGCACGCACATCTTTCTTTTATCCAAATTTTTAGTTAATATTTTGTAGAATGTACAGATTGTAGATTGAATTAAATTCTTCTGCCAGCATTCTCACAGTGAAATTTGCATCCTTAGCGATTATTTCACTTACTTTTTCCACTAACACAGCACGATTAGATGCTGGAACTGGGTTATATTATTGCTATAAGACAACAGTCCCGGGGTTAGTTAAAGTATTGTTTATTTTAAATGAAATTAAATAGAAATGAAATAGAATATATTGAAACACGTTTCGTCTTGTCGTCGTTGTTTTTCTTAGCGCGTCGTAGATTCATGTCTTGATCATCATTTAAAACATCACGACAGTTTTTAAATTGTGTAAGCCACTTATCAACTTGATTACGACTCATACAATCATCATCGGAAACTGCTTTTTAACGTAATTCGTAAGTCTCAGCACATTTCTTAACGAGTTTAAAACAAAATTGAATATTTGCTCTTTTGTTTTTACGACATCAACTACAAAAACTGCTGTTATTAAAACGTGTGTTATTTTGTAACTTGTGAAACGATTAGCATAAACTTAGCTGCTTTCGAAAGCAGAAAAATGTACCTTTGTAACACTGCCAAGTTTAAATAGATGATGCTACTCGTTCTATGATTTAAATACAAAGTTCGTTTATTTTTAGATCATACCTTGTATATGCATACTTTTTGTAAATTCTTTAATATTAATGCATTTCAAACATATTTTTGTGCAATATTTAACAGTTGCTGCTGCGTAAGAAAGCCGCTGAGGAGTTGAAGAAAGAACAGGAACGCAAAGCCGCTGAACGTAGACGCATCATTGAAGAACGTTGCGGTAGCCCCAGGAATCTCAGCGATGCCAGCGAAGGTAAATTTTTCAGTATTAGAATACCATTAGAATACCATTAAAAAGAAAAATTCAAACAAAAAACAAGAACAGCGGAAAAAGAACATATAATTTCTTTACAAAAAAAAAAAAAAAAAAAATCCTATAAAAAAAAAAAAAAATTAAATAAAATAAACGTATCTAAAACCGAGCGTGTGTTAAGCAGCATTTGAAGTGAAATTTATAACTTCTCGTCGACCAAAACTCACATACACCAACACACACACATATACATACATACATACAAAAAATGTCACGCACACTATTACACTAAATAACAAAGAATTTGGACCAAAAAGACAAAAAAAAAAAAACGACAAAACTATTAAAAAAGAAAAAAAACTTAAGTGCAACAAAACTAAACCGCAAATGAAAACAAATTTTAGTATTTTATTCTATTATTTTTTTATTTTTTTTTTATATATATATATATGTATATATGTACATCGTATATACAATATATATAATTATTTATATATAAAACTTGTACAATTACTCAACACACCTTTCTATCTCTATCTCTCTCTCCCTATATTTCTCTATTTCTTTATATATACATATATATATATATATATATATATATATATATATATATATATATATATATATATATATATATATATATATATATATATATATATATATATATATATATATATATATATATATATATATCTCTCTCTCTATATATATATATATATATATATATATATATATATATATATATATATATATATATATATATATATATATATATATATATATATATATATATATATATATATATATATATATATATATATATATATATATATATATATATATATATATATCTATCTATCTTTTTTACTCGTTCCACTGTCCAAACAATTATCTCGCATTTTGATATCCGCAGACACACTTAAAACCATTATTAAGCAACACTATGACAGGATTAATAAGTTGGAGGACCAGAAATATGATCTTGAGTATGTTGTTAAGCGCAAGGATGTTGAGGTACACAAACAATTCCAAAAAAAAAAAAAAAAAAAAAAATCTAATCCAAAAAGCTAATAACTCTTTAAACATACTGATTAGAAAAAACAAACAAACAAAAAAAAATGAGAAGCGTTAACTACGAACACAGAAAAAAAAATTACAAAAAGCAGCAAATGCATATAATATCCTTTTGAATTTTAGACTTATTTAAATTAAATAGAAATATGTATATGTATGATATATCAACAAAAAAGGAAGCAATTTCAAAGTAGTATATTATATGCATAGCAACTTTTTGGCACAGGTCAACAAAAAAATATATCAAAATCAAAACTAAGAAACACTTAACGCTTAAATCTAAAACAAAAACAAAAACCACAACAAAAACAAAAACAAAAACAATAAAAACAACAACAGCCACTACTACTTGTACAACAACAACAAACACTAGTTCTATATCTCTCTTACCTCTCTCTCTCTCTCTATTTGTATATCTATCTCTTTCTATCTTCTATATTGCTATTACACCAAACATATATTTGTTTTCAACCTACTATCTATATAATACACTGACTTTTTTTCTATTCCAATTTTGCGTATGCAAAACAAAATAATTTATATAAACAAAAAAATTATGCACTAGCGCGCAACGAAAACAACAACTACAACAATTAATAAACGAATAATAATAATAATAATAATAATAATAAAAATAATAAATATATGTAAAAAGTTTAATAACACACAATTATAGCCACAACAGCAGCTCACAAAATGAAATAAGCCCAAGACTAGCAAGCAGTAAAGTAAAAAAAATATAATAATGTTTACGCTGTTTCTCTCTATACTCTCTCTCTCTCTCACTACCCACATACTATTACTTTCTATGCTCTAGATCATGCAGGAATTACATATTACATAGAGTTGCCGTATTAAGCAATTGTTTCAAGCCGTCTGCTAACTTCTTTCTCTTTCTCTCTCTATCTCTCTCTATCTCTCTCTGTCTCTCTTTCACTCGCAAAACCAAACAAACGCTGAGTGCAATTATGCGAACGAAAACAGCACTTTTATATATATTCAAACATGCTCTAAGTCCTTTGCCAACACACTTTTCAACAGTCTTTCACTCAATAATTTTACTCTGTTTTCTTAAACTAGTTCTAGCAACAAGTTCTTTTTCACACAAACTCATGTTGTCTAATGTGAGCAATAATTCAATGTCCTGTCTATCATAATTCTACTTTTCCAATGTTGAAGCAAAAGAACACACTCTGCATCTTATATGTACTATGTAAGTCAAATGGCTTAAACAATACTATGACAGAGTATAGCATGGCGTTTAACAAAAACCAAATGTTGTACATTGTTATCGCCATTTTAACATCCAGACCAGAATTTGGCGATAGTATTTATTAGAGACAAGAACAAACAAGCAAAAGCGATTCGGCTTTCATATCTCCCAGGCGATGTGACTCGTTTTCTTATATATGCCACTGGTTTTCTTATACACACAAAAGAAAGTTCACATTTAAAAAATCGATTAAAAAAAAGAGAGTAAGTAGTTTATTGAAAATATTGAAAATATTTATTACATATTAAAATACACACTTTGTGAATTTATATCTTAAAAATGATATTGTCCAAATGTAAAACGTTGCGTTCACCGCATTCACTAAAATTTCCTATGACTCGGCTCGGCAAGTATTCTCCGTGATGGCTGCCATTTCGTGACGGATATTTCCTTTTAATTGTGCCAGTGAAGTCGGTTTTTTGCCGAAAAACTTTAGATTTGACGTAACCCCACAGGAAAAAGTCCATAGGGATTAAATCGGGACTTCGTGGAGGCAAATTTATGTCACCTCTCCTACAGATCAATTTGCCAGGAAAAATTTCAATGAACTCGTTGTCGAGACCTGTTGAACGTGTGTGAAGTGTGTTGCTAAAAATGCGGAACAATGATGATCTATGCACGTTTAAAGCAACAGCACGCTTCCGAATCGAAAGGTCCGGGTTGTCGCGAACAGACTGAGTAACACTGTCTACTACGTTTTCGAACATTCTCGAAGAACTTGAACGCCCGGATATTGATTTTTCCAGCGTTGAATCGGTCTCTTCAAACTTCTCGATCCATTTGCCAATGAGTCGAGGGCTTGGCGCATCATTTAAATGACGAACATGTCGAATACTACAGAATTTTCTACGAGCTACAAGTCGCTGTATTACCGTTTTTGTAAAACTCACGTACGCACAACCAACGCACGATCCGCACGCGAGAAACGCTTCATAGCGACTAAATTCCCAAAAGCTAGGCTACCGATTGACATAACCCCCGCGCACCCCTCACGCAATCAGCAAAAGAAATGTGAACTTTCTTTTGAGACACACTGTACTTAGCTTACTTCTTTCCGAAGTAAGCTAAGAAGTATGAGTTAGAAAAGCGTTATCGCTGGCGTTACAAGTACCACATTTTTCTATCTTTCGCAATAAAAAATGTTTGCATTCAAAGTTGACTCTCTCAATATTTCTCAGTCACACACGCACACTCTGCTACCACCTCTCTATTACTCTCTTTCTCTCTCTCTCTCATCAATCACGGATTTTCGCAAATTCTATTATTTACTGTTTTACTGTGTCAAACGAACCATTCTAAATATTTATGCACACACTCACACTTGCTCTCTGTTTCTCTCCCCATCTCTCTCTCACTATTTCCACTATACTGCTCATAATTCAATATCCTTTCCACACATACAAATACTGCCCAAATTTGTCTTTTTCAAGCTATTTCTCGCTATATAATAAGTATATACATATTTAATGCAGTCTTTCTCTATGTCCAACTAGCTCCACCTCTCTCTCTCTCTCTTATTAGCCACACAATTCACTCTCACACCTTCTTTCTCTTTTTAACTTTTATAGGATATAATAAAATTTCTCATTATCTCAACTTTTCGCTGTTTCCTTCGCGCTCTAGTCTCTCTTATTAGCGAAATCACATTCTATGTCTTCTTTATACACATATGTATGTATATTACTACAATATAACAACTCTGGTTCTCTCTCATCATCAATAGTACCTTCGCTCTAAGTTGTTAAAAAAATAAAAAAACAACTCGCTACTCTTTGCATTATTGTATTCAATGTTCAATACATATGTGATAGATGTTGTGTCCTGTATTTTTTCTATAATTTGAAGCGTTATTTTTTCACAGTGTACAACACTCTGATACGATACTGACTTTATTTTTGTTTTTTTTTTTTATTCCAAAAAACACTCACGCACGCACACACAAATACACGTACACTGTCTCAACTCAATCAATCAATCAATCAATCAATCAATCACGCACGCCATCATCACATTGAAAACAAAAACAAACAAAAAAAAAAACAACAACAAATTCCTATGCCGCCCCTAGCGCCCCCTACGTGCCATACACGACTTCGTCAACATATTTCGCATACAGTTATGTATATTCGTATACGTCTATAACTGTAAAGTACTCAAACAAAAAAACTATCTAACTCATTACTCAAACTCTCTATCTATATTTTTCTCTCTCTCTCTATTTCTCATACAATGCAGATACACTTGTAAAAATTTCTCAAGATTATTACACTAAAATACTCAAATTGGAAGATCAAAAATACGATCTTGAATACGAGGTCGCCAGAAAGGATTTGGAGGCAAGCATTTTTTGAGTCCGATATATCCAAATTACTCGTATATTTTTTTTTCTTTTTTTTTTTTGTTGTAATATTTTTCATCTATTTGGTAGTATTTTGTACACGTAGTATTCGCAGTAGTAATAACAATCAACAAAAAAATAAAAAAACAACAACAACAATAGCAAAATCAACAACAACAACAACAACAACAACAGCTTAGTACAGTATTGAAATTTGAAAGCGAAAGCAAAAGCAAAAACGTCTTAAAATTCGAAATGGCTATAGTTTTCGATTTCATAAATAAAACAAAATGTTTTATATCATGCATACTTTAAATATGTATGTATATTTTTTTAGAGTGTATCTTACTTTGCTCTTTACACCATGTGAGATTATAAAAGCCGTCAAGCCGTCAAGCCGAAACAAGCTAAACTTCATGGAAGAGATACACGATACACTACAAAAAAAAATAAAAAATCGCCGCCATTTTGTAGTCATTTGTCATTAATTTCGTGCGTAAATAATTAAACTATTCAACTCTTAGCACTCAAATGTATAAAATGACTTTCTTCGTATGTACATACTACTACATAAAAGAAAAATACATACGACTGCAAGGTGTAGCGTTGCCATTTACTTTAAATAATTTGTAGTAACCTTTTTTTTTTTTTGTTTTTGAACAGTGTAGCAAAAAACTTTAACACATTATATAGTACATTGTTTTGTGTGTGTATAAGCAACAACAACAAAATTTTTGAAACTTTTTATACACTGTTTTTAATGTGTATTGTAGTTATGTATTAACCAATACTAGTTAAGCGGAGTTAACTGCCCACAGAACAAATTTTTTGTTTTGTTTGTTTCTTTTTGGAGCGCGAAACTCTTTTATTTAGTTCGTATTTTTTTACCATGTAGTGTAATTGTAGAATTTTAGTTTAATTTTTTATACTTGCGAGAGTAAGTGAGCATATTTTGAGCATACACTTCAAAATATTGTTCACCTGCAGTGCAGCGTACCAAAGTAATGTAGTGGGCTACTTGAGTACACTGTAAACAAACAAAAACAAAAAACTGAAGAGCACAATAATTGTTTTTCTCGCTTGAAACGCTGCTTATTAACCAAAAACTTACAAATACATGAAAATTTATGTACATGTATATTTTTTTGTAATTTGTTAGCATAAAAAACAAATACACTGAAAAAAACATAACATTTTTTGCTAATAATTTAAAATTTTTTTTTTTTTTTTTTTAATTGCTGCATAGCTACACTCTAAAATAAATAATTAATTGTTTTTACTTTTTATATTGTATTGTAGAAGCTGAAGTTTTGTTTTTTGTAAAAGCTTTTACTAAATATATAAAAAAAACTTTTTGGTATAAAAAGACAAAAAAATAATAATTTACAAAAATCATAAATATTACGTACTATAATGTACAACGTGCAAAAGTAAAAAAAAAAAAAATTCAAACTGGCAACTCTGTTACACACTTCGGCACCTTAACACAAGACTGATTTTTTTTGTTTTTTTTTTTTACTATAAAACACACCGAAATTTCCCCCTACACATATGTATATAAATTCTACAAACTCGCAGCCATTCACTCTATCTATCTCTCTCTCTATCGTTAACTCTCTATATCGCTGTCTCTTTCTATCTTTCTTCACTTAAACACAGCAGCTCATGCATTACACTATCAAAAATTGATTTTATTGAGTTTGGGTTTACTGAGAAAAACAATAAAAACAATAAAAACAATAAAAACATTAAAAACATTAAAAACAATAAAAACAAAAGAAGAAATATAAGAAGAAATATAAGAAGAAATATAAGCAGAAATATAAGCAGAAATATAAGCAGAAGTATAAAAGATTTTATAATATTTTTTGATTTGAAACGTATTTTTTTTTTGTGTTTATTTAAATATTTCTTTTATCCATTAAAAAAATATCTATAATTCATATATATATATATGTATTCATGCATAACGAACTGATTGATCACTCTGTAACGTGTCGCATTGAAATGAACTGCAGCCGAACTGCAAACAATATGCAAACAATATTGGCAACGCCTTTACAGTTTGGAGGGTGACAAATTTGACTTAGAACACGTTCAAAAACTGAAGGCGCAAGAGGTAAATTTAAACAATTAAAAAAAAAAGCACACACACACACACACACAAACAAAAACAAAACAAACAAAAAAAAACAAAATATGCCAAAAATGATTATAATCAAAAAAAAAAAAAAAAAAAAAAACAAACACGAAAAACACCCAAAATAAAATTAAACCAAACAAAAAATGTTCTAATGTCTTGAAACGAATTTTCATTATTTTTTTTAATATTCTATATAGTTATTATATATTTATTATTATTTTTATAAACATATATATATATATATATATTTATTTTCTTTAATTTATTATACCTAATTTTGATATTGTTTTTAACTGAGCTAAATTAAGCAAGAAACAAAAAGAGTAAAAAAAAGAAAAGGAATATTGTAATTGCTGTATACAAGCGATTCAACAAAGATTCTCCAAGAGCAAACATACAAACAAAAAAAAAAAAAAAAAAAAAAGAGAAAAATAAACAGAAAAAATACAGTAACGAAATCCTTTTTAAGCGTAACTCTAAAAGCGCTTTGTTACTTACATACATAAATACATAAAATTCCTTAGCCCATGGCCACCACGCCCCCCCCCCCTCGTCAAAACATTAAACAAAGACATTTTTATTTTTAAATTTTTAAATTTTTTGCAAAATAGCGTAAATAAATGCATACGTTATAAAGCGTTTATAATATAAAAACAACCACAACAACAACAACAGTTTAAATATAAAATTTTTCAATACAAAAAAAACGAAAAAAAAAAACAGTACCTAAAAGATTTCAAAGTTCAGCATTGAATTAGTTGTATATGCGTATACTTTTATGAAGTACAATTGCGCGTGTCTAGCTATCTAGCTATCTTGCTCAAACTTGTGCTGTGCGCACTAATTAGATCTTTTCTCTAACTCCTATGCTCACTCTTTCTCTCTCTTTATCACACACACACACACACAATCTCTTAAAATTAAATGCTCTCTCTGTCTCTTAATGCCGCTCTCTATACTATACTTTATACTATATACTATACTATATATATATATATATATATATATATATATATATATATATATATATATATATATATATATATATATATATATATATATATATATATATATATATATATATATATATATATATATATATATATATATATATATATATATAATATATATCTACTATAATTATCTTTCTTTGACTCTTTCTCCTTAAACTCCACACGCAAAACTCACAAAACTGAACACATAACATCTTTGAAGATTTTTTTTTTTCATATATATAAAAGTGTCGTTGAATTGAAGAAAAACCAAAAAAAATCTTCAAATCCAAATGCCAAACAAAATAAGCAAAAAAAAAAAAAAAAATTACAATAAAACTAAAAAGCAAAATAAAAAAATAAATAAATAAAAATATAAACAAACATAAAAAAGATATATACATATATCAATAATTAAAACAAAAAAGCAAAAATAAAAAAACAAAAATTTTTATAAATTATCTCTCTCTCTCTCTCTCTCTCTCTCTCTCTCTCTCTCTCTCTCTCTCTCTCTCTCTCTCTCTCTCTCTCTCTCTCTCTCTCTCTCTCTCTCTCTCTCTCTCTCTCTCTCTCTCTCTCTCTCTCTCTCTCTCTCTCTCTCTCTCTCTCTCTCTCTCTCTCTCTCTCTCTCTCTCTCTCTCTCTCTATATATATATATATATATATACAGAGAGAGAGAGAGAGAGAGAGAGAGAGAGAGAGAGAGAGAGAGAGAGAGAGAGAGAGAGAGAGAGAGAGAGAGAGAGAGAGAGAGAGAGAGAGAGAGAGAGAGAGAGAGAGAGAGAGAGAGAGAGAGAGAGAGAGAGAGAGAGAGAGAGAGAGAGAGAGAGAGAGAGAGAGAGAGAGAGAGAGAGAGAGAGAGAGAGAGATATATATATATATATATATATATATATATATATATATATATATATATATATATATATATATATATATATATATATATATATATATATATATATATATATATATATATATATATATATATATATATATATATATATATATATATATATATATATATATATATATATATATATATATATATATATATATATATATATATATATATATATATATATATATATATATATATATATATATATATATATATATATATATATATATATATATATATATATTTATTTATATATATCTTTATCACTTAAAGAAAGAAAACAATAGGACAACATAAAAACAAAACAAAAAAAAAAAACAAAAATTTTTTTATCTGTTCTGTGCAAATTCCGAATTTTCCAGGCGAATTGGCAGAGATTTGCGAAGAGTATTACGAGCGTATGTATATATGTGAAGGCCAGAAATGGGATCTGGAATACGAAGTCAGAAAAAAAGACTGGGAGGTACTGCATTATTTCAATTCATTTAGAATTCAACAACAATTTTTTTTTTTTTTTAATATATATTTGTATTTGTTTTTCTATTAAATTCTCATACACAGTGTTACCATACATAAATATTTTTTGTATTTTTTTTTCAAGTATTTGAATAACACAAATTCGAAAAAAATTCGTACTCATTATTATTGATTATAATATACATACATATTCTTTTTTTTCTGTATTTTGTTTGATACTTCATACATTTGCAAATTTTGACTAGTTCATGTTGTGTTAGCCAGAAAACTGAGATATACATAGTTATTAAAAACAAAAACAAAAAGCTAGCTACATCTGTGTGCGGTACGTGTTCTATGTTCCATGTATGCGAATGTAGACGCGTGTCTTGGTTAATAATTTTGTTTGATTAATACAAAAAGTTCAGTTGATAATTTACAAAACATCAAAACCATACAAACAAACATATTATTATTTTGTTTTTATTTTTATTTCTTTTTGTACTTTTGTTTACTCATAACTATACATTTTGCAACATTACATTAATTAGCAGCATTATAGTTAGTTTTCTTTATATATATATATATATATATATATATATATATATATATATATATATATATATATATATATATATATATATATATATATATATATATATATATATATATATATATATATATATATATATATATATATATATATATATATATATATATTTTTTTTTTTTTTTTTTTAATTCATTAATTTGTATATTTTTTTTTGTTCAGTGTAAAATATTTGATTAAGCCACAAAAAAAAAATGTTAGTACAATTGCAAAGCTCACACATACATATACACAAACACACGCACCAAACACATAAACTCTCAAACAGCAACGCAACAAGTGCAATTCGTAGGTACATTGAAAAAAAATTGCATACACTGAAAACAATTTTTTTTTTTTTTTAATTATTGTTGCATAGTATTTTAAAAGCGCAACTTAGCTTTAATAAACATTAAAGCACAACAGCGTATGTATAAAAAATAAAAAAATAAAAAAAAAATTTTTTTTTTTGAATAATTTGTTTTATAAATTTGCACAACAAACTTTCAAAAATTGGCTTAAAAGCAGCAAATTTAGACAAATCTTAACTGTAAACTTTAAAAAAGATACGAAAGTACACCACATATGTATACACACAAGCGCAAATTAGTTGGGTTTTTTTTTTTTTGGTTTTTTTTTGGTTTTTTTTTTTCATATATATATTAAGGACCAACACTTTTTAAAAATAAATGCGAATTATGTTTTGTGTTTTTTATTTGTTATATTATATTACATATACATACATACATACATACATAATTTCCATGCAGACAACTAGTATGCACAATAGAGCGTGTTGATTTGTATGTGTTCGAAAAAACATGAAAATTGCATATGCGGAAAATAAGCTAAATAAGTGTTTAATTTTTAGAACTGTTTCATATTTTATACAACTTTAGGGCTGAACCCAGCTAAACATTGACTTTCGACTGGGATCGCTGGATCGAAATTGGTTTTAGATCCATAGTTTCTTCAGCAAAATTGCTCAGAATGATCCTTAGAATAATTTCCGCATATGCGATTTTGAACAAAAAAAAAAAAAAAATCGACCCGCGCTAATGCACAAGCAACTAAATCATATATGGATCTATACGATATTCGGCACTAAAGTGCAAACACACACAAATGATAATTCAAAAACTATGCTATGTACTTAATATTGATTTGTATGTAGTACATAAGTGCAGCATTACCGAAAAACACAATTCACTGGAACTTTCCAGCTATCTCGTACTCTATTTCTCTCTCTCTCTCTCTCTCTCTATCTTTATTATTATAGGTACTTTCGCAATTTTTTCTCAATTTATTATATGTACTTTCGCAATTTTTCTTTAGTTTCTCTTTTATTTTTTTTTTCAAACATTCAGTATAGCGCTTTTTTTATACATACATACATAGTACTTTCTGAATTATACATAATCGTTCAAAATCATTGCTCGATTATCATAATAAAAAAATATATATATAATTTATTTTTATATACATATGTATGTGCGTGTGTCTCGCTGTGTCTTTATTTCGTTTTTCTTTTCTTTTTCTTTTTTTTTTCGTTTTCTTTTATTAATTATTTAATTATCAAGCGCACACAATTCCTTTGCACACACATACATACGCACAACACAAGGCCATACATACACATGCATGCAATTGCATGTAAGAGCAAGAGTATGTAGCACACAAATTTCTATAGAAACTTTTTAAAAACAAATCAAAACAGAGAAATTACCACAAAAAAAAACAAACAAAAAAACCAAAAGAATTAATTAATTATAAAAAGCACTTACGCGTAACAACAACAAAAACAACTACAAAAAGTATAACAACAATTACATGTCTAAAAGAAAAGAAAAAACAACAAAAATTAAATTATAAACAAAAAACCAAAACCAAAAAGCAACACGCAAAGTATTTCTTTGTAAATATTTGTTCTTTATTATAATTAATTACATTATTTTTTTCTTTATCTAACAAATAATTCGTTTTTTTTTTTTCTTAATTTTTATGTAAATATGAAAAACCGTTGAAAAACTATACCCACCGGTTTCCCTGACACATATACACAAAAAAAATTAATTTTGCAGTGCACAAACAGCAGCAGTTCAAATTCTTCAAAATTATATATTCATAAATTTATTCTTAAAAAAAACAATAAAAAAAAAAAGTATTCAAAACTTTTTTCAGTGTATAAATTATGCTAAAAGCCAAAAGTCGATTTTTGTATATGTATACATATATATATATATATATATATATATATATATATAT